>JAILYF010000014.1:3171795-3806154 GCA_025491095.1 Brachionus asplanchnoidis
AGACTTCGCCGATCAATTATGGTGACTTTACAAACACTAATGGTCACTCAACCAATACTAATGTTGACTTTGCTCATCACTGATGGTAACTTAACCAACACTAATTTTGACTATGCTCATCATGGATGGAGACTTTATACCCACTAATAATGACCTTGCCTATCAATTATAGTAACTTTACCAACACTAATTTTGACTTTACCCTTCACTGTTGGTGACATTAATAACACCAATTTTGACTTTGCTCATCACTGTTGGAGACTTAACAAACACTAAAGGTGATTTTTCTCATCACTGATGGTGACTTTACCCCCACAATTAAGGAATTTGCCGATCAATGATTGTTACTTTACGAACACTGATGGTGACTTTGCTCATCACTGAAGATGACTTAGCCCCTAATTATGTTGATTTTCTACTTTACTGACGGTGACTTTGCCCCAACTTTTGTAGACTTTGCCAATCACTTCTAGCGACTTTATTAACACTAATGGTGACTTTGCTCATCACTAATGGAGACTTTGCCCCCACTAAAAATGACTAAACCGATCACTGATGGTGACTTTACCAAGACAAATTAAGGTATGCACATCACTGAACGAACGCCAATGTTTTTGCTCATCACAGATGGATACTTTCCCACCACTCATTAAAACTTTGCCGATCAATGATTGTGACTTTACGAACACTGATGGTGACTTTGCTCATCACTGAAGATGACTTAGCCCCTAATTATGTTGATTTTCTACTTTACTTACGGTGACTTTGCACCAACTTCTGTAGACTTTGCCAATCACTTCTAGCGACTTTATTAACACTAATGGTGACTTTGCTCATCATTGATGGAGACTTTGCACCCAGTAATTATGACTTTGCCGTTCAATGATGGTGACTATACCAACACTAATTATAATGCTCATCAATAATGGTGTCTTTACTCATCATTGATGGAGACTTTACCAACACTAATGGTGAATTTAATCATCATTGATGGTGACTTTGCCCTCCACTGATGGTGATTTTGCTCATCACTAATGGAGACTTTTCCCCCAATAAAAATGACTTTACCGATCACTGATGGTGACTTTACCAAAACTAATTAAGATATGCTCATCACTGATGTTGACTAAACGAACACTAATATTTACTTTTCTCATCGCTGATGGAGAATTTTTACCCACTAATAATGACTTAGCCAATCACTGATGGTGACTTTACGAACACTGATGGTGACTCTGCTCATCACTGATGGATATTTTGCCCCCACTAATAAGGACTTTTCCGAAAACTGATGGTGACATTAACAACACAAATGTTGACTTTCCTTTTCACTGATGATGACTTTGCCACAAATTATGTTGATTTTGCACTTCACTGACGGTCACTTAACGAACTCTAATGGTGACTTTACCAACACTTGTGGTGACTTTGCTCATCACTGACGGTTACTTTGCCACCACTTATGTTCACTTTGCCTTTCACTGATGGTGACTTTACCAACACTAATGGTGACTTTGCTCATCACCGAAGGAAACTTATCCCCCACTAATCATGACTATGTCCATGACTGATGGTGACCTTTCGAACACTAATGTTAACTTTGCTCATCACTGATGGTGACTTTGTACCCACTAATAATCACTTTGCCGATCAATTAAGGTGACTTTACGAACACTTATGGTGACGTTGCCCCCATTTTTGTAGACTTTGCCAATCACTTCTGGTGACTTTACCAACACTTATGGTAAATTTGCTCATCACTGATTGCGATTATTACTACACTAATGGTGACTTTGCTTATCATTGATGGTGACTTTGCCCCCATTTATGTTGACTTTACTCGTCAATGATGGTGACTTTGCCCCCATTTTTGTAGACTTGCCGATCAATTCTGGTGATTTTACCAACACTAATGGTGACTTTACGAAGACTAGTTGTGACTTTGCTCATCACGGACGGTTACTTTGCCACTACTTATGTTCACTTTGCCTTTCACTGATGGTGTTTTCCCAACACTAATGGTGACTTTGCTCATCACCGAAGGATGCTTTTCCCCCATTAGTCATGACTTTGTCCATGACTGATGGTGACTTTACGAACACTAATGTAAACTTTGCCCATCAATGATTGTGACTTTACCCCCACTTATCTTGTCTTTGCCATTCACTAATGGTGACTACGCTAATACTGATGGAGACTTAACCAACACAAATGGTGACTATGCTCATCACGAATGGAGACTTTGCCCCTTTTTATGTTGACTTTGCTCATAACTGATGGTGACTTTGCCCCCATTTTTGAAGACTTCGCCGATCAATTCTGGTGACTTTACCAACACTAATGGTCACTTTACCAACACTAATGTTGACTTTGCCTATCAATGATGGTGACTTTGCAACCACTAATGTTGACTTTGCCCTTCACTGATGGATACTTTGCCCCCACATATAATGACTTTACCGGTCACTGATGGTGACTATACGAACACTAATTATGATATGCTCATCAATGATGGTGACTTTGCCCCCACTTATGTTGATTTTGCCTATCAATGATGGTGAATTTGCCACCACTAATGTTGACTTTGCCCTTCACTGATGGATACTTTGCCCCCACATATAACGACTTTTCCGGTCACTGATGGTGACTATACCAACACTAATTATGATATGCTCATCAATGATGGTGACTTTGCCCCCACTTATGTTGATTTTGCCCTTCACTGATGGTGACTTTACGAACACTAATGTTAACTTTGCCAATAAATGATGGTGCCTATACCCCCACTTATGTAGACTTTGCTTATCACTGGTGTGGACTTTACCCCCACTTTTGTAGAATTTGCCGGCAACTTCTGGTTACTTAACGAACACTTATGTAAACTTTGCTCATCATTGATGGAGACTTTTCCCCCACTAATAAGGCATTTGCGGTACACTGATGGTGAAATTAACAACACTAATGTTGACTTTGCTAATCACTGTTGGAGACTTAACAAACACTAAAGGTGATTTTTCTCATCACTGATGGTGACTTTACCCACACAATTAAGGAATTTGCCGATCAATGATTGTGACTTTACGAACACTGATGGTGACTTTGCTCATCACTGAAGATGACTTAGCCCCTAATTATGTTGATTTTCTACTTTACTGACGGTGACTTTGCACCAACTTCTGTAGACTTTGCCAATCACTTCTAGCGACTTTATTAACACTAATGGTGACTTTGCTCATCACTAATGGAGACTTTGCCCCCACTAAAAATGACTTAACCGATCACTGATGGTGACTTTACCAAGACAAATTAAGGTATGCACATCACTGAAGGTGACTTAACGAACGCCAATGTTTTTGCTCATCACAGATGGATACTTTCCCACCACTCATTAAAACTTTGCCGATCAATGATTGTGACTTTACGAACACTGATGGTGACATTGCTTATCACTGATGGTGACTTTGCCCCCACTTATGTTGACTTTGCCGTTCACTGATAGTGACTTTACGAACACTTATGTTTACTTTGCTCATCAATGATGGTGACTTTACCCCCACTTATTTTGTCTATGCCATTCACTAATGGTGACTACGCTCATGCTGATGGAGACTTTACCAACACAAATGGTTACTTTGCTCATCACTAATGGATACTTTGCCCCAAGTAATAAAGACTTTTCCGATAACTGATGTTGATCTTAACAACACTAATGTTGACTTTGCTCATCACAGATGATGACTTTGCCACCAATTATGTTGATTTTGCACTTCACTGACGGTGACTAAACGAACTCTAATGGTGACTTTAGCAACACTTGTGGTGACTTTGCTCATCATTGATGGAGATTTTGCACCCACTAATAATCACTTTGCCGATCATTTAAGGTGACTTTACGAACACTTATGGTGACGTTGCCCCCACTTTTGTAGACTTTGCCAATCACTTCTGGTGACTTTACCAACACTTATGGTAAATTTGCTCATCACTGATTGTGATTATTACTACACTAATGGTGACTTTGCTTATCATTGATGGTGACTTTGCCCCCATTTATGTTGACTTGCCGATCAATTCTGGAGATTTTACCAACACTAATGGTGACTTTACCAAGACTAGTTGTGACTTTGCTCATCACTGACGGTTACTTTGCCACTACTTATGTTGACTTTGCCTTTCACTGATGGTGACTTTCCCAACACTAATGGTGACTTTGCTCACCACCGAAGGATGCTTTTCCCCCATTAGTCATGACTTTGTCCTTGACTGATGGTGACTATTCGAACACTTACGTTAACTTTGCTCATCACTGATGGTAACTTTGTACCCACTAATAATGACTTTGCAGATCAATGAGGGTGACTTTACGAACACTGATGGTGACGTTGCCCCCACTTTTGTAGACTTTGCCAATCACTTCTGGTGACTTTACCAACACTTATGGTAAATTTGCTCATCACTGATTGCGATTATTACTACACTAATGGTGACTTTGCTTATCATTGATGGTGACTTTGCTCCCATTTATGTTGACTTTGCTCGTCAATGATGGTGACTTTGCCCCCATTTTTGTAGACTTTGCCGATCAATTCTGGTGATTTTACCAACACTAATGGTGACTTTACCAAGACAAGTTGTGCCTTTGCTCATCACAGACGGTTACCTTGCCACCACTTATGTTCACTTTGCCTTTCACTGATGGTGACTTTACCACCACTAATGGTGACTTTGCTCATCACCGAAGGATACTTATCCCCCACTAATCATGACTATGTCCATGACTGATGGTGACTTTTTGAACACCTATGTTAACTTTGCTCATCACTGATGGTGACTTTGTACCCACTAATAATCACTTTGCCGATCATTTAAGGTGACTTTACGAACACTTATGGTGACGTTGCCCCCACTTTTGTAGACTTTGCCAATCACTTCTGGTGACTTTACCAACACTTATGGTAAATTTGCTCATCACTGATTGTGATTATTACTACACTAATGGTGACTTTGCTTATCATTGATGGTGACTTTGCCCCCATTTATGTTGACTTGCCGATCAATTCTGGTGATTTTACCAACACTAATGGTGACTTTACCAAGACTAGTTGTGACTTTGCTCATCACTGACGGTTACTTTGCCACTACTTATGTTGACTTTGCCTTTCACTGATGGTGACTTTCCCAACACTAATGGTGACTTTGCTCACCACCGAAGGATGCTTTTCCCCCATTAGTCATGACTTTGTCCTTGACTGATGGTGACTATTCGAACACTTACGTTAACTTTGCTCATCACTGATGGTAACTTTGTACCCACTAATAATGACTTTGCAGATCAATGAGGGTGACTTTACGAACACTGATGGTGACGTTGCCCCCACTTTTGTAGACTTTGCCAATCACTTCTGGTGACTTTACCAACACTTATGGTAAATTTGCTCATCACTGATTGCGATTATTACTACACTAATGGTGACTTTGCTTATCATTGATGGTGACTTTGCTCCCATTTATGTTGACTTTACTCGTCAATGATGGTGACTTTGCCCCCATTTTTGTAGACTTGCCGATCAATTCTGGTGATTTTACCAACACTAATGGTTACTTTAGGAAGACTAGTTGTGACTTTGCTCATCACGGACGGTTACTTTGCCACTACTTACGTTGACTTTGCCTTTCACTGATGGTGTTTTCCCAACACTAATGGTGACTTTGCTCATCACCGAAGGATGCTTTTCCCCCATTAGTCATGACTTTGTCCATGACTGATGGTGACTTTACGAACACTAATGTAAACTTTGCCCATCAATGATTGTGGCTTTACCCCCACTTATTTTGTCTTTGCCATTCACTAATAGTGACTACGCTCATACTGATGGAGACTTAAACAACACAAATGGTGACTTTGCTCATCACGAATGGAGACTTTGCCCCTTTTTATGTTGACTTTGCTCATAACTGATGGTGACTTTGCCCCCATATTTGAAGACTTCGCCGATCAATTCTGGTGACTTTACCAACACTAATGGTCACTTTACCAACACTAATGTTGACTTTGATTATCAATGATGGTGACTTTGCAACCACTAATGTTGACTTTGCCCTTCACTGATGGATACTTTGCCCCCACATATAATGACTTTACCGGTCACTGATGGTGACTATACCAACACTAATTATGATATGCTCATCAATGATGGTGACTTTGCCCCCACTTATGTTGATTTTGCCTATCAATGATGGTGAATTTGCCACCACTAATGTTGACTTTGCCCTTCACTGATGGATACATTGCCCCCACATATAATGACTTTACCGGTCACTGATGGTGACTATACCAACACTAATTATGATATGCTCATCAATGATGGTGACTTTGCCCCCACTTATGTTGATTTTGCCCTTCACTGATGGTGACTTTACGAACACTAATGTTAACTTTGCCAATAAATGATGGTGCCTATACCCCCACTTATGTAGACTTTGCTCATCACTGGTGTGGACTTTACCCCCACTTTTGTAGAATTTGCCGGCAACTTCTGGTTACTTAACGAACACTTATGTTAACTTTGCTCATCATTGATGGAGACATTTCCCCAACTAAAAAGGACTTTGCCGATCACTGATGTCGACTTTGCCCCCATTTATGTTGACTTGGCTCATCACTCTGGTGAATTTGCCCCAAATTATGTTGATTTTGCACTTCAATGATTGTGACTTTACGAACACTAAAGGAAACTTTGCTCATCACCGATGAATACTTTCCCCCACTCATTTTGACTCTACCGATCAATGATTGCGACTTTACGAACACTGATGGTGACATTGCTTATCACTGATGGTGACTTTACCCCCACTAATTTTGTCTATGCCATTCACTAATGGTGACTACGCTCATACTGATGGATACTTTACCAACACAAATGGTTACTTTGCTCATCACTAATGGATACTTTGCCCCTTTTTATGTTGACTTTGCACATCACTAATGGTAACTTTACCCCCATTTTTGAAGACTTCGCCGATCAATTATGGTGACTTTACAAACACTAATGGTCACTCAACCAATACTAATGTTGACTTTGCTCATCACTGATGGTAACTTAACCAACACTAATTTTGACTATGCTCATCATGGATGGAGACTTTATACCCACTAATAATGACCTTGCCTATCAATTATAGTAACTTTACCAACACTTATTTTGACTTTACCCTTCACTGTTGGTGACTTTACGAACACTTATGTAAACTTTGCTCATCATTGATGGAGACTTTTCCCCCACTAATAAGGCATTTGCGGTACACTGATGGTGACATTAACAACACTAATGTTGACTTTGCTCATCACTGTTGGAGACTTTACAAACACTAAAGGTGATTTTTCTCATCACTGATGGTGACTTTACCCCCACAATTAAGGAATTTGCCGATCAATGAATGTGACTTTACGAACACTGATGGTGACTTTGCTCATCACTGAAGATGACTTAGCCCCTAATTATGTTGATTTTCTACTTTACTTACGGTGACTTTGCCCCAACTTCTGTAGACTTTGCCAATCACTTCTAGCGACTTTATTAACACTAATGGTGACTTTGCTCATCACTAATGGAGACTTTGCCCCCACTAAAAATGACTTAACCGATCACTGATGGTGACTTTACCAAGACAAATTAAGGTATGCACATCACTGAAGGTGACTTAACGAACGCCAATGTTTTTGCTCATCACAGATTGATACTTTCCCACCACTCATTAAAACTTTGCCGATCAATGATTGTTACTTTACGAACACTGATGGTGACTCTGCTCATCACTGATGGTTATTTTGCCCCAAGTAATAAAGACTTTTCCGATAACTGATGTTGACTTTTACAACACTAATGTTGACTTTGCTCATCACAGATGATGACTTTGCCACCAATTATGTTGATTTTGCACTTCACTGACGGTGACTAAACGAACTCTCATGGTGTCTTTAGCAACACTTGTGGTGACTTTGCTCATCATTGATGGAGACTTTGCACCCACTAATTATGACTTTGCCGTTCAGTGATGGTGACTATACCAACACTAATTATAATGCTCATCAATAATGGTGTCTTTACTCATAATTGATGGAGACTTTACCAACACTAATGGTGAATTTAATCATCATTGATGGTGACTTTGCCCTCCACTGAAGGTGACTTTGCTCATCACTAATGGAGACTTTTCCCCCAATAAAAATGACTTTACCGATCACTGATGGTGACTTTACCAAAACTAATTAAGATATGCTCATCACTGATGTTGACTTAACGAACACTAATATTTACTTTTCTCATCGCTGATGGAGAATTTTTACCCACTAATAATGACTTAGCCAATCACTGATGGTGACTTTACGAACACTGATGGTGACTCTGCTCATCACTGATGGATATTTTGCCCCCACTAATAAGGACTTTTCCGAAAACTGATGGTGACATTAACATCACAAATGTTGACTTTCCTTTTCACTGATGATGACTTTGCCACAAATTATGTTGATTTTGCACTTCACTGGCGGTCACTTTACGAACTCTAATGGTGACTTTACCAACACTTGTGGTGACTTTGCTCATCACTGACGGTTACTTTGCCACCACTTATGTTCACTTTGCCTTTCACTGATGGTGACTTTACCAACACTAATGGTGACTTTGCTCATCACCGAAGGATACTTATCCCCCACTAATCATGACTATGTCCATGACTGACGGTGACTTTTCGAACACTTATGTTAACTTTGCTCATCACTGATGGTGACTTTGTACCCACTAATAATCACTTTGCCGATCAATTAAGGTGACTTTACGAACACTTATGGTGACGTTGCCCCCACTTTTGTAGACTTTGCCAATCACTTCTGGTGACTTTACTAACACTTATGGTAAATTTGCTCATCACTGATTGTGATTTTTACTACACTAATGGTGACTTTGCTTATCATTGATGGTGACTTTGCCCCCATTTAAGTAGACTTACCGATCAATTCTGGTGATTTTACCAACACTAATGGTGACTTCACCAAGACAAGTTGTGCCTTTGCTCATCACAGACGGTTACCTTGCTACCACTTATGTTGACTTTGCCTTTCACTGATGGTGACTTTACCAACACTAATGGTGACTTTGCTCATCACCGAGGGATACTTTTCCCCCATTAGTCATGACTATGTCCATGGCTGATGGTGACTTTTCGAACACTTATGTTAACTTTGCTCATCACTGATGGTGACTTTGTACCCACTAATAATCACTTTGCCGATCAATGATCTTGACTTTACGAACACTGATGGTGACGTTGCCCCCACTTTTGTAGACTTTAACAACACTTATGGTAAATTTAATCATCACTGATTGTGATTTTTACAACACTAATGGTTACTTTGCTTATCATTGATAGTGACTTTGCCCCCATTTATGTTGACTTTGCTCGTCAATGATGGTGACTTTGCCCCCATTTTTGTAGACTTTGCCGATCAATTCTGGTGATTTTACCAACACTAATGGTGACTTTACCAAGACAAGTTGTGCCTTTGCTCATCACAGACGGTTACCTTGCCACCACTTATGTTGACTTTGCCTTTCACTGATGGTGACTTTACCAACACTAATGGTGACTTTGCTCATCACCGAGGGATACTTTTCCCCCATTAGTCATGACCATGTCCATGACTGATGGTGACTTTTCGAACACTTATGTTAACTTTGCTCATCAATGATGGTGACTTTACCCCCACTTATTTTGTCTTGGCCATTCACTAATGGTGACTACGCTCATGCAGATGGTTACTTAACAAACACTAATTTTGACTTTGCTCATCATGGATGGAGACTTTATACCCACTAATAATGACTTTGCCTATCAATTATGGTGACATTAACAACACTAATGTTGACTTTGCTCATCACTGTTGGAAACTTTACAAACACTAAAGGTGATTTTTCTCATCACTGATGAAGACTTTTTCCCCACAATTAAGGACTTTACCGATCACTGATTGTGACTTTGCTCATCACTGAAGATGACTTTGCCAATCACTTCTAGCGACTTTATTAACACTAATGGTGACTTTGCTCATCACTGAAGGTGACCTAACGAACGCCAATGTTTTTGCTCATCACCGATGGATACTTTCCCCCCACTCATTAAAACTTTGCCGATCAATGATTGTGACTTTACGAACACTGATGGTGACTCTGCTCATCACAGATGGTTATTTTGCCCCAAGTAATAAGGATTTTTCCGATTACTAATGTTGACTTTAACAACACTAATGTTGACTTTGCTCATCACAGATGATGACTTTGCCACCAATTATGTTGATTTTGCACTTCACTGACGGTGACTTAACGAACTCTAATGGTGACTTTAGCAACACTTGTGGTGACTTTGCTCATCATGGATGGAGACTTTATACCTACTAATAATAACTTTGCCTATTAATGATGGTGACTTTACCACCATTAATGTTGACTTTGCCCTTCACTGTTAGTGACTTAACGAACACTTTTGTAAACTTTGCTCATCATTGATGGAGACTTTTCCCCCACTAATAAGGCATTTGCGGATCACTGATGGTGACATTAACAACACTTATGTTGACTTTGCTCATCACTTATGATGACCTTCCCCCCACTAATAAGGACTTAACCGATAACTGATGGTGACTTTAACAACACTAATGTGGACTTTTCTCATCACTGATGATGACTTTGCCACCAATTATATTTATTTTGCTCTTAACTGACGGTGACTTTACAATCTCTAATGGTGACTTTACCAACACTTGTTGTGACTTTGCTCATCATTGATGGAGACTTTGTACCCACTAATTATGACTTTGCCGATCAATGATGGTGACTATTCCAACACTAATTATGATATGCTCATCAATAATGGTGACTTTGCTTTTCATTGATAGTGACTTTGCCCTCCACTGATCGTGATTTAACGAACACATATGTAAACTTTGCTCATCACTGGTGGTGACTTTGCCCCCACTTTTGTAGAAATTATCGGCGAATTCTTGTTACTGTACCAAAACTAATTTTGACTTTGCTCATCACTGAAGGTTACTTTCCCCCAACTAATCATGACTATGTCCATGACTGATGGTGACTTTTCGAACACTTATGTTAACTTTGCTCATCACTGATGGTGACTTTGTACCCACTAAAAATGACTTTGCCGATCAATGATGGTGACTTTACGAACACTGATGGTGACGTTGCCCCCACTTTTGTAGACTTTAACAACACTTATGGTAAATTTAATCATCATTGATTGTGATTTTTACAACACTAATGGTTACTTTGCTTATCATTGATAGTGACTTTGCCCCCATTTATGTTGACTTTGCTCGTCAATGATGGTGACTTTGCCCCCATTTTTGTAGACTTTTGCCGATCAATTCTGGTGATTTTACCAACACTAATTGTGACTTTTCCAAGACTAGTTGTGACTTTGCTTGTCACTGACGGTTACTTTGCCAGCACTTATGTTGACTTTGCCTTTCACTGATGGTGACTTTACCAACACTAATGGTGACTTTGCTCATCACCGAGGGATACTTTTCCCCCATTAGTCATGACTTTGTCCATGACTGATTGTGACTTTTCGATCACTGATGTAAATTTTGCTCATCAATGATGGTGACTTTACCCCCACTTATTTTGTCTTTGCCATACACTAATGGTGACTACGCTCATGCTGATGGTTACTTAACAAACACTAATTTTGACTTTGCTCATCATGGATGGAGACCTTATACCCACTTACAATGACTTTGCCTATCAATGATGGTGATTTTAACACCACTAATGTTAACTTTGCCCTTCACTGCTGGTGACTTAACGAACACTTATGTTTACTTTAATCATCATTGATGGAGACTTTTCCACCACTAATAATGACTTTGCCTATCAATGATGGTGACTTTACCACCATTAATGTTGACTTTGCCCTTCACTGTTAGTGACTTAACGAACACTTTTGTAAACTTTGCTCATCATTGATGGAGACTTTTCCCCCACTAATAAGGCATTTGCGGATCACTGATGGTGACATTAACAACACTTATGTTGACTTTGCTCATCACTTATGATGACCTTCCCCCCACTAATAAGGACTTAACCGATAACTGATGGTGACTTTAACAACACTAATGTGGACTTTTCTCATCACTGATGATGACTTTGCCACCAATTATATTTATTTTGCTCTTAACTGACGGTGACTTTACAATCTCTAATGGTGACTTTACCAACACTTGTTGTGACTTTGCTCATCATTGATGGAGACTTTGTACCCACTAATTATGACTTTGCCGATCAATGATGGTGACTATTCCAACACTAATTATGATATGCTCATCAATAATGGTGACTTTGCTTTTCATTGATAGTGACTTTGCCCTCCACTGATCGTGATTTAACGAACACATATGTAAACTTTGCTCATCACTGGTGGTGACTTTGCCCCCACTTTTGTAGAAATTATCGGCGAATTCTTGTTACTGTACCAAAACTAATTTTGACTTTGCTCATCACTGAAGGTTACTTTCCCCCAACTAATCATGACTATGTCCATGACTGATGGTGACTTTTCGAACACTTATGTTAACTTTGCTCATCACTGATGGTTACTTTGTACCCACTAAAAATGACTTTGCCGATCAATGATGGTGACTTTACGAACACTGATGGTGACGTTGCCCCCACTTTTGTAGACTTTAACAACACTTATGGTAAATTTAATCATCACTGATTGTGATTTTTACAACACTAATGGTTACTTTGCTTATCATTGATAGTGACTTTGCCCCCATTTATGTTGACTTTGCTCGTCAATGATGGTGACTTTGCCCCCATTTTTGTAGACTTTTGCCGATCAATTCTGGTGATTTTACCAACACTAATTGTGACTTTACCAAGACTAGTTGTGACTTTGCTTATCACTGACGGTTACTTTGCCAGCACTTATGTTGACTTTGCCTTTCACTGATGGTGACTTTACCAACACTAATGGTGACTTTGCTCATCACCGAGGGATACTTTTCCCCCATTAGTCATGACTTTGTCAATGACTGATTGTGACTTTTCGATCACTGATGTAAATTTTGCTCATCAATGATGGTGACTTTACCCCCACTTATTTTGTCTTTGCCATACACTAATGGTGACTACGCTCATGCTGATGGTTACTTAACAAACACTAATTTTGACTTTGCTCATCATGGATGGAGACCTTATACCCACTTACAATGACTTTGCCTATCAATGATGGTGATTTTAACACCACTAATGTTAACTTTGCCCTTCACTGCTGGTGACTTAACGAACACTTATGTTTACTTTAATCATCATTGATGGAGACTTTTCCACCACTAATAATGACTTTGCCTATCAATGATGGTGACTTTACCACCATTAATGTTGACTTTGCCCTTCACTGTTAGTGACTTAACGAACACTTTTGTAAACTTTGCTCATCATTGATGGAGACTTTTCCCCCACTAATAAGGCATTTGCGGATCACTGATGGTGACATTAACAACACTTATGTTGACTTTGCTCATCACTTATGATGACCTTCCCCCCACTAATAAGGACTTAACCGATAACTGATGGTGACTTTAACAACACTAATGTGGACTTTTCTCATCACTGATGATGACTTTGCCACCAATTATATTTATTTTGCTCTTAACTGACGGTGACTTTACAATCTCTAATGGTGACTTTACCAACACTTGTTGTGACTTTGCTCATCATTGATGGAGACTTTGTACCCACTAATTATGACTTTGCCGATCAATGATGGTGACTATTCCAACACTAATTATGATATGCTCATCAATAATGGTGACTTTGCTTTTCATTGATAGTGACTTTGCCCTCCACTGATCGTGATTTAACGAACACATATGTAAACTTTGCTCATCACTGGTGGTGACTTTGCCCCCACTTTTGTAGAAATTATCGGCGAATTCTGGTTACTGTACCAAAACTAATTTTGACTTTGCTCATCACTGAAGGTTACTTTCCCCCAACTAATCATGACTATGTCCATGACTGATGGTGACTTTTCGAACACTTATGTTAACTTTGCTCATCACTGATGGTGACTTTGTACCCACTAAAAATGACTTTGCCGATCAATGATGGTGACTTTACGAACACTGATGGTGACGTTGCCCCCACTTTTGTAGACTTTTACAACTTTTATGGTAAATTTAATCATCACTGATTGTGATTTTTACTACACTAATGGTGACTTTGCTTATCATTGATGGTGACTTTGCCCCCATTTATGTAGACTTGCCGATCAATTCTGGTGATTTTACCAACACTAATGGTGACTTCACCAAGACAAGTTGTGCCTTTGCTCATCACAGACGGTTACCTTGCTACCACTTATGTTGACTCTGCCTTTCACTGATGGTGACTTTACCAACACTAATGGTGACTTTGCTCATCACCGAGGGATACTTTTCCCCCATTAGTCATGACTATGTCCATGACTGATGGTGACTTTTCGAACACTTATGTTAACTTTGCTCATCACTGATGGTGACTTTGTACCCACTAATAATCACTTTGCCGATCAATGATCGTGACTTTACGAACACTGATGGTGACGTTGCCCCCACTTTTGTAGACTTAAACAACACTTATGGTAAATTTAATCATCACTGATTGTGATTTTTACAACACTAATGGTTACTTTGCTTATCATTGATAGTGACTTTGCCCCCATTTATGTTGACTTTGCTCGTCAATGATGGTGACTTTGCCCCCATTTTTGTAGACTTTTGCCGATCAATTCTGGTGATTTTACCAACACTAATTGTGACTTTACCAAGACTCGTTGTGACTTTGCTTATCACTGACGGTTACTTTGCCAGCACTTATGTTGACTTTGCCTTTCACTGATGGTGACTTTACCAACACTAATGGTGACTTTGCTCATCACCGAGGGATACTTTTCCCCCATTAGTCATGACTTTGTCCATGACTGATTGTGACTTTTCGATCACTGATGTAAATTTTGCTCATCAATGATGGTGACTTTACCCCCACTTATTTTGTCTTTGCCATACACTAATGGTGACTACGCTCATGCTGATGGTTACTTAACAAACACTAATTTTGACTTTGCTCATCATGGATGGAGACCTTATACCCACTAACAATGACTTTGCCTATCAATGATGGTGATTTTAACACCACTAATGTTAACTTTGCCCTTCACTGCTGGTGACTTAACGAACACTTATGTTTACTTTAATCATCATTGATGGAGACTTTTCCACCACTAATAATGACTTTGCCTATCAATGATGGTGACTTTACCACCATTAATGTTGACTTTGCCCTTCACTGTTAGTGACTTAACGAACACTTTTGTAAACTTTGCTCATCATTGGTGGAGACTTTTCCCCCTTAATAAGGCATTTGCGGATCACTGATGGTGACATTAACAACACTAATGTTGACTTTGCTCATCACTTATGATGACCTTCCCCCCACTAATAAGGACTTAACCGATAACTGATGGTGACTTTAACAACACTAATGTGGACTTTTCTCATCACTGATGATGACTTTGCCACCAATTATGTTTATTTTGCACTTTACTGACGGTGACTTTACAAGCTCTAATGGTGACCTTACCAACACTTGTTGTGACTTTGCTCATCATTGATGGAGACTTTGTACCCACTAATTATGACTTTGCCGATCAATGATGGTGACTATTCCAACACTAATTATGATATGCTCATCAATAATGGTGACTTTGCTCATCATTGATGGTGACTTTTCCCTCCACTGATCGTGACTTAACGAACACAAATGTAAACTTTGCTCATCACTGTTGGTGACTTTGCCCCCACTTTTGTAGAAATTAACGGCAAATTCTGGTTACTTTACCAAAACTAATTTTGACTTTGCTCATAACTTTAGGTTACTTTCCCCCCACTAATCATGACTATGTCCATGACTGATGGTGACTTTTCGAACACTTATGTTAACTTTGCTCATCACTGATGGTGACTTGGTACCATTTAATAATGACTTTGCCGATCAATGATGGTGACTTAACGAACACTGATGGTGACGTTGCCCCCACTTTTGTAGACTTTAACAACACTTATCGTAAATTTAATCATCACTGATTGTGATTTTTACAACACTAATGGTTACTTTGCTTATCATTGATAGTGACTTTGCCCCCATTTATGTTGACTTGCCGATCAATTCTGGTGATTTTACCAACACTAATTGTGACTTTACCAAGACTAGTTGTGACTTTGCTCATCACTGACGGTTACTTTACCAACACTAATGGTGACTTTGCTCATCACCGAGGGATACTTTTCCCCCATTAGTCATGACTTTGTCCATGACTGATTGTGACTTTTCGATCACTGATGTAAACGTTGCTCATCAATGATGGTGACTTTACCCCCACTTATTTTGTCTTTGCCATTCATTAATGGTGACTACGCTCATGCTGATGGTAACTTAACAAACACTAATTTTGACTTTGCTCATCATGGATGGAGACCTTATCCCCACTTACAATGACTTTGCCAATCAATGATGGTGATTTTAACACCACTAATGTTAACTTTGCCCTTCACTGCTGGTGACTTAACGAACACTTATGTTTACTTAAATCATCATTGATGGAGACTTTTCCACCAATAATAAGGCATTTGCGGATCACTGATGGTGACTTTAACAACACTAATGTTGACTTTACTCATCACTTATTATGACCTTTCCCCCACTAATAAGGACTTTGCCGATCACTGATGGAGACTATACAAACACTAAGGGTGATTTTTCTCATCACTGATGGTGACTTTTCCCCAACTTTTGTAGACCTTACCAATCACCTCTGGTGACTTTACCAATACTAATGGTGACTTTGCTCATCACTAATGGAGATTTTGCCCCCACAAATAATGACTTTACCGATCACTGATGGTGACTTAACCAAAACTAATTAAGATATGCTCTTCACTGATGGTGACTTAACGAACACTAATGTTTACTTTGCTCATCACTGATGGAGAATTTGTAACCACTAATAATGACTTTGCCGATCAATGATGGTGACTTTACGAACACTGATGGTGACTTTGCTCATTACTGATGGATATTTTGCCCCCACTAATAAGGACATGGCCGATAACTGATGGTGACTTTAACAGCACTAATTCTGACTTTTCTCATCACTGATGATGACTTTGCCACCAATTATGTTGATTTTGCACTTAACTGACGGTGACTTCTGAACTCTAATGGTCACTTTTCCAACACTTGTTGTGACTTTGCTCATCCTTGATGGAGACTTTGAACCCACTAATTATGACTTTGCCGATCAATGATGGTGACTATACCAACACTCATTATGATATGCTCATTAATAATGAGTCTTTACTCATCATTGATGGATACTTAACCAACACTAATGGTGACTTTGCTTATCACTGATAGAGACTTTCCCCCCACTAATCATGACTTTGTCCATGACTGATGGTTACTTTACGAACACTTATGTTAACTTTGCTCATCACTGATGGTGATTTAACGAACACTAATGTTTACTTTGCTCATCACTGATGGAGACTTTGTACCCACTAATAATTACTTTGCCGATCAATGATGGTGACGTTGCCTCCACTTTTGTAGACTTTGCCAATCACTTCTGGTGACTTTACCAACAATAATCGTAAATTTGCTCATCACTGATTGTGATTTTTACAACACTAATGGCTACTTTGCTTATCATTGATGGTGACTTTGCCCCCACTTTTGTTTACCCTGCTCGTCAATGATGGTGACTTTGCCCCGATTTTTGTAGACTTTGCCGATCAATTCTGGTGACTTTAACAACACTAATGGTTACTTTACCAAGACTAGTTGTGACTTTGCTCATCACTGACGGTTACTTTGCCACCAATTATGTTGAATTTGCCTTTCACTAACAGTGACTTTACCAACACTAATGGTGACTTTGCTCATCACCGAAGGATACTTTCCCCCCATTAATCATGACTATGTCCATGAGTGATGGTGACTTTATTAACACTATTGTTATATTTGCTCATCAATGATGGTGACTTTACTCCCACTTATTTTGTCTTTGCCCTTCACTGATGGTGAATTTACGTACACTTATGGTGACTTCGCTCATCATTGATGGTGACTTTGCCCCCACTGATGATGACTTTACGAACACTGATGGTGACTTTGCTCATTACTGATGGATATTTTGCCCCCACTAATAAGGACTTAACCGATAACTGATGGTGACTTTAACAGCACTAATGTTGACTTTTCTCATCACTGATGATGACTATGCCACCAATTATGTTGAAATTGCACTTCACTGACGGTGACTTTACGAACTCTAATGGTCACTTTTCCAACACTTTTTGTGACTTTGCTCATCCTTGATGGAGACTTTGTCCCCACTAATTATGACTTTGCCGATCAATGATGGTGACTATTTCAACACTAATTATGATTTGCTCACCAACAATGGTGTTTTACTCAACATAGATTGAGACTTTTACAACACTAATGGTGACTTTGCTCATCATTGATGGTGACTTTGCCCTCCAGTAATGGTTACTTTATGAACACTAATTTGACTTTGCTCATCATGGATGGAGACTTTATACTCACTAATAATGACTTTGCCTATCAATGATGGTGATTTGAACACCACTAATGTTGACTTTGCCCTTCACTGCTGGTGACTTAACGAACACTTATGTTTACTTTAATCATCATTGATGGAAACTTTTACCCCACTTCTAAGGCATTTGCGGATCACTGATGGTGACTTCAACAACACTAATGTTGACTTTGCTCATCACTGATGGAGACTTTACAAACTCTAAGGGTGATTTTTCTCATCTCTGATGGTGACTTTTCTCCAACTTTTGTAGACCTTACCAATCACCTCTGGTGACTTTACCAATACTAATGGTGACTTTGCTCATCACTAATGGAGATTTTGCCCCCACAAATAATGACTTTACCGATCACTGATGGTGACTTAACCAAAACTAATTAAGATATGCTCTTCACTGATGGTGACTTAACGAACACTAATGTTTACTTTGCTCATCACTGATGGAGAATTTGTAACCACTAATAATGACTTTGCCGATCAATGATGGTGACTTTACGAACACTGATGGTGACTTTGCTCATTACTGATGGATATTTTGCCCCCACTAATAAGGACATGGCCGATAACTGATGGTGACTTTAACAGCACTAATTCTGACTTTTCTCATCACTGATGATGACTTTGCCACCAATTATGTTGATTTTGCACTTAACTGACGGTGACTTCTGAACTCTAATGGTCACTTTTCCAACACTTGTTGTGACTTTGCTCATCCTTGATGGAGACTTTGAACCCACTAATTATGACTTTGCCGATCAATGATGGTGACTATACCAACACTCATTATGATATGCTCATTAATAATGAGTCTTTACTCATCATTGATGGATACTTAACCAACACTAATGGTGACTTTGCTTATCACTGATAGAGACTTTCCCCCCACTAATCATGACTTTGTCCATGACTGATGGTTACTTTACGAACACTTATGTTAACTTTGCTCATCACTGATGGTGATTTAACGAACACTAATGTTTACTTTGCTCATCACTGATGGAGACTTTGTACCCACTAATAATTACTTTGCCGATCAATGATGGTGACGTTGCCTCCACTTTTGTAGACTTTGCCAATCACTTCTGGTGACTTTACCAACAATAATCGTAAATTTGCTCATCACTGATTGTGATTTTTACAACACTAATGGCTACTTTGCTTATCATTGATGGTGACTTTGCCCCCACTTTTGTTTACCCTGCTCGTCAATGATGGTGACTTTGCCCCGATTTTTGTAGACTTTGCCGATCAATTCTGGTGACTTTAACAACACTAATGGTTACTTTACCAAGACTAGTTGTGACTTTGCTCATCACTGACGGTTACTTTGCCACCAATTATGTTGAATTTGCCTTTCACTAACAGTGACTTTACCAACACTAATGGTGACTTTGCTCATCACCGAAGGATACTTTCCCCCCATTAATCATGACTATGTCCATGAGTGATGGTGACTTTATTAACACTATTGTTATATTTGCTCATCAATGATGGTGACTTTACTCCCACTTATTTTGTCTTTGCCCTTCACTGATGGTGAATTTACGTACACTTATGGTGACTTCGCTCATCATTGATGGTGACTTTGCCCCCACTGATGATGACTTTACGAACACTGATGGTGACTTTGCTCATTACTGATGGATATTTTGCCCCCACTAATAAGGACTTAACCGATAACTGATGGTGACTTTAACAGCACTAATGTTGACTTTTCTCATCACTGATGATGACTATGCCACCAATTATGTTGAAATTGCACTTCACTGACGGTGACTTTACGAACTCTAATGGTCACTTTTCCAACACTTTTTGTGACTTTGCTCATCCTTGATGGAGACTTTGTCCCCACTAATTATGACTTTGCCGATCAATGATGGTGACTATTTCAACACTAATTATGATTTGCTCACCAACAATGGTGTTTTACTCAACATAGATTGAGACTTTTACAACACTAATGGTGACTTTGCTCATCATTGATGGTGACTTTGCCCTCCAGTAATGGTTACTTTATGAACACTAATTTGACTTTGCTCATCATGGATGGAGACTTTATACTCACTAATAATGACTTTGCCTATCAATGATGGTGATTTGAACACCACTAATGTTGACTTTGCCCTTCACTGCTGGTGACTTAACGAACACTTATGTTTACTTTAATCATCATTGATGGAAACTTTTACCCCACTTCTAAGGCATTTGCGGATCACTGATGGTGACTTCAACAACACTAATGTTGACTTTGCTCATCACTGATGGAGACTTTACAAACTCTAAGGGTGATTTTTCTCATCTCTGATGGTGACTTTTCTCCAACTTTTGTAGACCTTACCAATCACCTCTGGTGACTTTACCAATACTAATGGTGACTTTGCTCATCACAAATGGAGACTTTGCCCCAACAAATAATGACTTTACCGATCACAGATGGTGACTTAATCAAAACAAATTAAGATATGCTCTTCACTGATGGTGACTTAACGAACACTAATGTTTACTTTGCTCATCACTGATGAAGAATTTGTAACCACTAATAATGACTTTGCCGATCAATGATGGTGACTTTACGAACACTGATGGTGACTTTGCTCATTACTGATGGATATTTTGCCCCCACTAATAAGGACTTGGCCGATAACTGATGGTGACTTTAACAGCACTAATTCTGACTTTTCTCATCACTGATGATGACTTTGCCACCAATAATGTTGATTTTGCACTTAACTGACGGTGACTTCCGAACTCTAATGGTCACTTTTCCAACACTTGTTGTGACTTTGCTCATTATTGATGGAGACTTTGTACCCACTAATTATGACTTTGCCGATCAATGATGGTGACCATACCAACACTCATTATGATATGCTCATCAATAATGAGTCTTTACTCATCATTGATGGATACTTAACGAACACTAATGTTTACTTTGCTCATCACTGATGGAGACTTTGTACCCACTAATAATGACTTTGCCGATCAATGATGGTGACGTTGCCCCCACTTTTGTAGACTTTGCCAATCACTTCTGGTGACTTTACAAACAATAATCGTAAATTTGCACATCACTGATTGTGATTTTTACAACACTAATGGCTACTTTGCTTAACATTGATGGTGACTTTGCCCCCACTTTTGTTTACCCTGCTCGTCAATGATGATGACTTTGCCCCTATTTTTGTAGACTTTGCCGATCAATACTGGTGACTTTACCAACACTAATGGTTACTTTACCAAGACTAGTTGTGACTTTGCTCATCACTGACGGTTACTTTGCCACCACTTATGTTGAATTTGCCTTTCACTAACAGTGACTTTACCAACACTAATGGTGACTTTGCTCATCACCGAAGGATACTTTCCCCCCATTAATCATGACTTTGTCCATGAGTGATGGTGACTTTATTAACACTATTTTTATATTTGCTCATCAATGATGGTGACTTTACTCCCACTTATTTTGTCTTTGCCCTTCACTGATGGTGAATTTACGTTCACTTATGGTGACTTCGCTCATCATTGATGGTGACTTTGCCCCCACTAATGTTGACTTTGCCCTTCACTGATGGTGACTTTGCCACCAATAATGTTTAATTTGCACTTCACTGACGGTGACTTTACGAACTCTAATGGTGACTTTACCAACACTTGTGGTGACTTTGCTCATCACTGACGGTTACTTTGCCACCACTTATGTTGACTTTGCCTTTCACTGACGGTGACTTTACCAACACTAATAGTGACTTTTCTCATCACCGAAGGATACTTATCCCCCACTAATCATGACTATGTCCATGACTGATGGTGACTTTTCGAACACTTATGTTTACTTTGCTCATCACTGATGGTGACTTTGTACCCACTAATAATCACTTTGCCGATCACTTCTGGTGACTTTACCAACACTTATGGTAAATTTGCTCATCACTGATTGTGATTTTTACAACACTAATGGTGACTTTGCTTATCATTGATGGTGACTTTGCCCCATTTTTGTAGACTTTGCCGATCAATTCTGGTGATTTTACTAACACTAATGGTGACTTTACCCAGACTAGTTGTGACTTTGCTCATCACTGACGGTTACTTTGCCACTACTTATGTTGACTTTGCCTTTCACTGATGGTGACTTTACCAACACTAATGGTGACTTTGCTCATCACCGAAGGATACTTATCCCCCACTTATCATGACTATGTCCATGACTGATGGTGACTTTTCGATCACTTATGTTTACTTTGCTCATCACTGATGGTGACTTTGTACCCACTAATAATCACTTTGCCGATCAATGATGGTGACTTTACGAACACTGATGGTGACGTTGCCCCGACTTTTGTAGACTTTGCCAATCACTTCTGGTGACTTTACCAACACTTATGGTAAATTTTCTCATCACTGATTGTGATTTTTACAACACTAATGGTGACTTTTTTTATCATTGATGGTAACTTTGCCCCCATTTATGTTGACTTTGCTTGTCAATGATGGTGACTTTGGCCCCATTTTTGTAGACTTTGCCGATCAATTCTGGTGATTTTACTAACACTAATGGTGACTTTACCCAGACTAGTTGTGACTTTGCTCATCACTGACGGTTACTTTGCCACTACTTATGTTGACTTTGCCTTTCACTGATGGTGACTTTACCAACACTAATGGTGACTTTGCTCATCACCGAAGGATACTTATCCCCCACTTATCATGACTATGTCCATGACTGATGGTGACTTTTCGATCACTTATGTTTACTTTGCTCATCACTGATGGTGACTTTGTACCCACTAATAATCACTTTGCCGATCAATGATGGTGACTTTACGAACACTGATGGTGACGTTGCCCCGACTTTTGTAGACTTTGCCAATCACTTCTGGTGACTTTACCAACACTTATGGTAAATTTTCTCATCACTGATTGTGATTTTTACAACACTAATGGTGACTTTTTTTATCATTGATGGTAACTTTGCCCCCATTTATGTTGACTTTGCTCGTCAATGATGGTGACTTTGCCCCTATTTTTGTAGACTTTGCCGATCAATACTGGTGACTTTACCAACACTAATGGTTACTTTACCATGACTAGTTGTGACTTTGCTCATCACTGACGGTTACTTTGCCACCACTTATGTTGAATTTGCCTTTCACTAACAGTGACTTTACCAACACTAAAGGTGACTTTGCTCATCACGGAAGGATACTTTCCCCCCATTAATCATGACTTTGTCCATGAGTGATGGTGACTTTATTAACACTATTTTTATATTTGCTCATCAATGATGGTGACTTTACTCCCACTTATTTTGTCTTTACCCTTCACTGATGGTGAATTTACGTACACTTATGGTGACTTCGCTCATCATTGATGGTGACTTTGCCCTTCACTGATGGTGACTTTACGAACAGTGATGGTAACTCTGCTCATCACTGATGGATATTTTGCCCCCACTAATAAGGACTTTGCCGAAAACTGATGGTGACTTTAACAACACAAATGTTGACTTTCCTTTTCACTGATGATGACTTTGCCACCAATTATGTTGATTTTGCACTTCACTGACGGTGACTTTACGAAGTCTAATGGTGACTTTACCAACACTTGTGGTGACTTTGCTCATCACTGACGGTTACTTTGCCACCACTAATCATGACCATGTCCATGACTGATGGTGACTTTTCGAACACTTATGTTAGCTTTGCTCATCACTGATGGTGGCTTTGTACCCACTAATAATCACTTAGCCGATCAATGATGGTGACGTTGCCCCCACTTTTGTAGACTTTGCCAATCACTTCTGGTGACTTTACCAACAATAATCGTAAATTTGCTCATCACTGATTGTGATTTTTACAACACTAATGGTTTCTTTGCTAATCATTGATGGTGACTTTGCCCCCACTTTTGTTTACCTTGCTCGTCAATTATGGTGACTTTGCCCCTATTTTTGTAGACTTTGCCGATCAATTCTGGTGACTTTACCAACACTAATGGTGACTTTACCAAGACTAGTTGTGACTTTGCTCATCACTGACGGTTACTTTGCCACCACTTATGTTGAATTTGCCTTTCACTGATGGTGACTTTGCCCCCATTTTTGTAGACTTTGCCGATCAATTCTGGTGATTTTAACAACACTAATGGTGACTTTACCAAGACAAGTTCTGACTTTGCTCATCACAGACGGTTACCTTGCCACCACTTATGTTGACTTTGCCTTTCACTGATGGTGACTTTACCAACACTAATGGTGACTTTGCTCATCACCGAGGGATACTTTTCCCCCATTAGTCATCACTATATCCATGACTGATGTTGACTTTATTAACACTAATGTTATATTTGCTCACCAATGATGGTGACTTTACTCCCACTTATTTTGTCTTTGCCCTTCACTGATGGTGACTTTACGAACACTTATGGTGACTTCGCTCATCATTGATGGTGACTTTGCCCCCACTAATGTTGAATTTGCCCTTCACTGTTGATGACTTTACGAACACTGATGGTGACTCTGCCCATCAATGATGGTGCCTTACCCCAATTATGTAGACTTGGCTTATCACTGGTGTTGAGTTTACCCACACTTTTGTAGAATTTTCCGGCGACTTCTAGTGACTTTACCAACACTAATTTTACTTTTCTCATCACTGATGGTTACTTTTCCTTCACTTATTTTGACCTTGCCTTTTACTGATGGCGACTTAAAGGAAACTAATTTCGACTTTGCTCATCATTGATGGATACTTTACGAACACTAATGGTGACATCGCTCATCACTGATGGAGACTTAGCCCCCACTAATAATGACTTTACCGATCACTGATGGTGACGATACCAAAACTAATTATGATATGCTCATCAATAATGGTGGTTTAGCTCATCATTGATGGATACTTTACCAACACTAATGGCGACTTTGCTCATCATTGATTGATACTTTACCAACACTAATGGTGACTTTGCTCATCATTGATGGTGATTTTGCCCTTCACTGATTGTGACTTATCTCATCATTGATTGATACTTTACCAACACTTATGTAAACTTTGCTCATCACTGATGATGACTTTGCCACCAATTATGTTGATTTTGCACTTCACTGACGGTGACTTTACGAACTTTATTGGTCACTTTACCAGCACTTGTTGTGACTTTGCTCATCATTGATGGTGACTTTGACCTCCACTGATGGTGACTTTACGAACACTTAAGTAAACTTTGCTCATCACTGGTGGTGACTTTGCCCCCACTTTGGTAGAATTTGCAAGCAACTTCTGGTGACTTCAACAACACTAATGTTGACTTTGCTCATCACTGATGGAGACTTTACAAACACTTAGGGTGATTTTTCTCATCACTGATGGTGACTTTTCCCCAACTTTTGTAGACCTTACCAATCACCTCTGGTGACTTTACCAATACTAATGGTGACTTTGCTCATCACTAATGGAGATTTTGCCCCCACAAATAATGACTTTACCGATCACTGATGGTGACTTAACCAAAACTAATTAAGATATGCTCTTCACTGATGGTGACTTAACGAACACTAATGTTTACTTTGCTCATCACTGATGGAGAATTTGTCACCACTAATAATGACTTTGCCGATCAATGATGGTGACTTTACGAACACTGATGGTGACTTTGCTCATTACTGATGGATATTTTGCCCCCACTAATAAGGACTTGGCCGATAACTGATGGTGACTTTAACAGCACTAATGTTGACTTTTCTCATCACAGACGGTTACCTTTCCACCACTTATGTTGACTTTGCCTTTCACTGATGGTGACTTTACCAACACTTATGGTGACTTTGCTCATCCCCGAAGGATGCTTTCCCCCCATTAATCATCACTATATCCATGACTGATGTTGACTTTATTAATACTAATGTTATATTTGCTCACCAATGATGGTGACTTTACTCCCACTTATTTTGTCTTTGCCCTTCACTGATGGTGACTTTACGAACACTTATGGTGACTTCGCTCATCATTGATGCTGACTTTGCCCCCACTAATGTTGAATTTGCCCTTCACTTATGGTGCCTTTACGAACACTGATGGTGACTCTGCCCATCAATGATGGTGCCTTACCCCAATTATGTAGACTTGGCTTATCACTGGTGTTGAGTTTACCCCCACTTTTGTAGAATTTTCCGGCGACTTCTGGTGACTTTACCAACACTAATTAAGATATGCTCTTCACTGATGGTGACTTAACGAACACTAATGTTTACTTTGCTCATCACTGATGGAGAATTTGTCACCACTAATAATGACTTTGCCGATCAATGATGGTGACTTTACGAACACTGATGGTGACTTTGCTCATTACTGATGGATATTTTGCCCCCACTAATAAGGACTTGGCCGATAACTGATGGTGACTTTAACAGCACTAATGTTGACTTTTCTCATCACAGACGGTTACCTTTCCACCACTTATGTTGACTTTGCCTTTCACTGATGGTGACTTTACCAACACTTATGGTGACTTTGCTCATCCCCGAAGGATGCTTTCCCCCCATTAATCATCACTATATCCATGACTGATGTTGACTTTATTAATACTAATGTTATATTTGCTCACCAATGATGGTGACTTTACTCCCACTTATTTTGTCTTTGCCCTTCACTGATGGTGACTTTACGAACACTTATGGTGACTTCGCTCATCATTGATGCTGACTTTGCCCCCACTAATGTTGAATTTGCCCTTCACTTATGGTGCCTTTACGAACACTGATGGTGACTCTGCCCATCAATGATGGTGCCTTACCCCAATTATGTAGACTTGGCTTATCACTGGTGTTGAGTTTACCCACACTTTTGTAGAATTTTCCGGCGACTTCTAGTGACTTTACCAACACTAATTTTACTTTTCTCATCACTGATGGTTACTTTTCCTTCACTTATTTTGACCTTGCCTTTTACTGATGGCGACTTAAAGGAAACTAATTTCGACTTTGCTCATCATTGATGGATACTTTACGAACACTAATGGTGACTTCGCTCATCACTGATGGAGACTTAGCCCCCACTTATAATGACTTAACCGATCACTGATGGTGACGATACCAACACTAATTATGATATGCTCATCAATAATGGTGGTTTAGCTCATCATTGATGGATACTTTACCAACACTAATGGCGACTTTGCTCATCATTGATTGATACTTTACCAACACTAATGGTGACTTTGCTCATCATTGATGGTGATTTTGCCCTTCACTTATTGTGACTTATCTCATCATTGATTGATACTTTACCAACACTTATGTAAACTTTGCTCATCACTGATGATGACTTTGCCACCAATTATGTTGATTTTGCACTTCCCTGACGGTGACTTTACGAACTTTAATGGTCACTTTACCAACACTTGTTGTGACTTTGCTCATCATTGATGGTGACTTTGACCTCCACTGATGGTGACTTTACGAACACTTAAGTAAGCTTTGCTCATCACTTGTGGTGACTTTGCCCCCACTTTGGTAGAATTTGCAAGCAACTTCTGGTGACTTCAACAACACTAATGTTAACTTTGCTCATCAATGATGGAGACTTTACAAACACTAAGGGTGATTTTTCTCATCACTAATGGTGACCTTTCCCCAACTTCTGTAGACATTACCAATCACCTCTGGTGGCTTTACCAATACTAATGGTGACTTTGCTCATCACTAATGGAGAGTTTGCCCCCACAAATAATGACTTTACCGATCACTGATGGTGACTTAACCAAAACTAATTAAGATATGCTCTTCACTGATGGTGACTTAACGAACACTAATGTTTACTTTGCTCATCACTGATGGAGAATTTGTCACCACTAATAATGACTTTGCCGATCAATGATGGTGACTTTAACAGCACTAATGTTGACTTTTCTCACCAACAATGGTGTTTTACTCATCATTGATTGAGACTTTTACAACACTTATGTTTACTTTGCACATCACTGATGGTGACTTTGTACCCACTAATAATCACTTAGCCGATCAATGATGGTGACTTTACGAACACTGATGGTGACGTTGCCCCGACTTTTGTTGACTTTGCCAATCACTTCTGGTGACTTTACCAACACTTATGGTAAATTTGCTCATTACTGATTGTGATTGTTACAACACTAATGGTGACTTTGCTTATCATTGATGGTGACTTTGCCCCCATTTATGTTGACTTTGCTCGTCAATGATGGTGACTTTGCCCCCATTTTTGTAGACTTTGCCGATCAATTCTGGTGATTTTACCAACACTAATGGTGACTTTACCAAGACTAGTTGTGACTTTGCTCATCACTGACGGTTACTTTGCCACCACTTATGTTGACTTTGCCTTTCACTGATGGTGACTTTACCAACACTAATGGTGACTTTTGCTCATCACCGAAGGATACTTATCCCCCACTAATCATGACTATGCCCTTGACTGATGGTGACTTTTTTAACACTTATATTAACTTTGCTCATCACCGAAGGATACTTATCCCCCACTAATCATGACTATGTCCATGACTGATGGTGACTTTTCGAACACTTATGTTAACTTTGCTCATCACTGATGGTGACTTTGTACCCAATAATAATCACTTTGCCGATCAATGATGGTGACGTTGCCCCCACTTTTGTAGACTTTGCCAATCACTTCTGGTGACTTTACCAACAATAATCGAAAATTTGCTCATCACTGATTGTGTATTTACAACACTAATGGTTACTTTGCTTATCATTGATGGTGACTTTGCCCCCACTTTTGTTTACCTTGCTCGTCAATTATGGTGACTTTACCAACACTAATGGTGACTTTACCAAGACTAGTTGTGACTTTGCTTATCACTGACGGTTACTTTGCCACCACTTATGTTGAATTTGCCTTTCACTAACGGTGACTTTACCAACACTAATGGTGACTTTGCTCATCACCGAAGGATACTTTCCCCCCATTAATCATGACTATGTCCATGACTGATGTCGACTTTATTTACACTAATGTTATATTTGCTCATCAATGATGGTGACTTTACTCCCACTTGTTTTGTCTTTGCCCTTCACTGATGGTGACTTTACGAACACTTATGGTGACTTCGCTCATCATTGATGGTGACTTTGCCCCCACTAATGTTGAATTTGCCCTTCACTGATGGTGAATTTACGAACACTTAAGATAACTTTTCCCATCAATGATGGTGCCTTACCCCAATTAAGTAGACTTGGCTTATCACTGATGTTGAGTTTACCCCCACTTTTGTAGAATTTTCCGGCGACTTCTGGTGACTTTACCAACACTAATTTTACTCTTCTCATCACTGATGGTTACTTTTCCTTCACTTATTTTGACCTTGCCTTTTACTGATGGCGACTTAAAGGAAACTAATTTCGACTTTGCTCATCATTGATGGATACTTTACGAACACTAATGGTGACTTCGCTCATCACTGATGGAGACTTAGCCCCCACTTATAATGAATTTACCGATCACTGATGGTGACGATACCAACACTAATTATGATATGCTCATCAATAATGGTGGTTTAGCTCATCATTGATGGATACTTTACCAACACTAATGGCGACTTTGCTCATCATTGATTGATACTTTACCAACACTAATGGTGACTTTGCTCATCATTGATGGTGATTTTGCCCTTCACTGATTGTGACTTAGCTCATCATTGATTGATACTTTACCAACACTTATTATAACTTTGCTCATCACTGATGATGACTTTGCCACCAATTATGTTGATATTGCACTTCACTGACGGTGACTTTACGAACTTTAATGGTCACTTTACCAACACTTGTTGTGACTTTGCTCATCATTGATGGTGACTTTACGAACACTTAAGTAAACTTTGCTCATCACTGGTGGTGACTTTGCCCCCACTTTGGTAGAATATGCAAGCAACTTCTAGTGACTGTACCAACACTTATTTTGACTTTGCTCATCACTGAAGGTAACTTTGCCACCACTTATTTTGACCTTGTCTTTCACTGATGGTGACTAAAAGAACACTAATGTTTACTTTGCTCATCAATGATGGTGACTTTACTCCCACTTATTTTGTCTTTGCCATTCACTGATGGTGACTTTACGAACACTGATGGTGACTCTGCTCTTTACTGATGGATATTTTGCCCCCACAAATAAGGCATTTGTCGAAAACTGATGGTGACTTTAACAACACGAATATTGACTTTCCTTTTCACTGATGATGACTTTGCCACCAATTATGTTGATTTTGCACTTCACTGACGGTGACTTTACGAACTCTAATGGTGACTTTAACAACACTTGTGGTGATTTTGCTCATCACTGACGGTTACTTTGCCACCACTTATGTTGACTTTGCCTTTCACTGACGGAGACTTTACCAACACTAATGGTGACTTTTCTCATCACCGAAGGATACTTATTCCCCACTAATCATGACTATGTCCATGACTGATGGTGACTTTTCGAACACTTATGTTTACTTTGCTCATCACTGAAGGTGACTTTGTACCCACTAATAATCACTTTGCCGATCAATGATGGTGACTTTACGAACACTGATGGTGACGTTGCCCCGACTTTTGTAGACTTTGCCAATCACTTCTGGTGACTTTACCAACACTTATGGTAAATTTGCTCATCACTGATTGTGATTTTTACAACACTAATGGTGACTTTGCTTATCATTGATGGTGACTTTGCCCCCATTTTTGTAGACTTTGCCGATCAATTCTGGTGATTTTACCAACACTAATGGTGACTTTACCAAGACTAGTTGTGACTTTGCTCATTACTGACGGTTACTTTGCCACCACTTATGTTGACTTTGCCTTTCACTTATGGTGACTTTACCAACACTAATGGTGACTTTGCTCATCACCGAAGGATACTAATCCTCCACTAATCATGACTATGTCCATGAATGGTTGTGACTTTTCGAACACTTAAGTTTACTTTGCTAATCACTGATGGTGACTTTGTACCCACTAATAATCACTTTGCCGATCAATGATGGTGACTTTACGAACACTGATGGTGACGTTGCCCCAACTTTTGTAGTCTTTGCCAATCACTTCTGGTGACTTTACCAACACTTTTGGTAAATTTGCTCATCACTGATTGTGATTTTTACAACACTAATGGTGACTTTACCAAGACTAGTTGTGACATTGCTCATCAATGACGGTTACTTTCCCCCCATTAATCATGACTATGTCCATGAGTGATGATGACTTTATAAATACTATTGTTATATTTGCTCATCAATGATGGTGACTTATGCTTTCCCCCCATTAATCATCACTATATCCATGACTGATGTTGACTTTATTAATACTAATGTTATATTTGCTCACCAATGATGGTGACTTTACTCCCACTTATTTTGTCTTTGCCCTTCACTGATGGTGACTTTACGAACACTTATGGTGACTTCGCTCATCATTGATGCTGACTTTGCCCCCACTAATGTTGAATTTGCCCTTCACTTATGGTGCCTTTACGAACACTGATGGTGACTCTGCCCATCAATGATGGTGCCTTACCCCAATTATGTAGACTTGGCTTATCACTGGTGTTGAGTTTACCCCCACTTTTGTAGAATTTTCCGGCGACTTCTGGTGACTTTACCAACACTAATTTTACTTTTCTTATCACTGATGGTTACTTTTCCTTCACTTATTTTGACCTTGCTTTTTACTGATGGCGACTTAAAGGAAACTAATTTCGACTTTGTTCATCATTGATGGATACTTTACGAACACTAATGGTGACTTCGCTCATCACTGATGGAGACTTAGCCCCCACTTATAATGACTTTACCGATCACTGATGGTGACGATACCATCACTAATTATGATATGCTCATCAATAATGGTGGTTTAGCTCATCATTGATGGATACTTTACCAACACTAATGGCGACTTTGCTCATCATTGATTGATACTTTACCAACACTAATGGTGACTTTGCTCATCATTGATGGTGATTTTGCCCTTCACTGATTGTGACTTATCTCATCATTGATTGATACTTTACCAACACTTATGTAAACTTTGCTCATCACTGATGATGACTTTGCCACCAATTATGTTGATTTTGCACTTCCCTGACGGTGACTTTACGAACTTTAATGGTCACTTTACCAACACTTGTTGTGACTTTGCTCATCATTGATGGTGACTTTGACCTCCACTGATGGTGACTTTACGAACACTTAAGCAAGCTTTGCTCATCACTTGTGGTGACTTTGCCCCCACTTTGGTAGAATTTGCAAGCAACTTCTGGTGACTTCAACAACACTAATGTTGACTTTGCTCATCAATGATGGAGACTTTACAAACACTAAGGGTGATTTTTCTCATCACTAATGGTGACCTTTCCCCAACTTTTGTAGACATTACCAATCACCTCTGGTGGCTTTACCAATACTAATGGTGACTTTGCTCATCACTAATGGAGAGTTTGCCCCCACAAATAATGACTTTACCGATCACTGATGGTGACTTAACCAAAACTAATTAAGATATGCTCTTCACTGATGGTGACTTAACGAACACTAATGTTTACTTTGCTCATCACTGATGGAGAATTTGTCACCACTAATAATGACTTTGCCGATCAATGATGGTGACTTTAACAGCACTAATGTTGACTTTTCTCACCAACAATGGTGTTTTACTCATCATTGATTGAGACTTTTACAACACTTATGTTTACTTTGCACATCACTGATGGTGACTTTGTACCCACTAATAATCACTTAGCCGATCAATGATGGTGACTTTACGAACACTGATGGTGACGTTGCCCCGACTTTTGTAGACTTTGCCAATCACTTCTGGTGACTTTACCAACACTTATGGTAAATTTGCTCATTACTGATTGTGATTTTTACAACACTAATGGTGACTTTGCTTATCATTGATGGTGACTTTGCCCCCATTTATGTTGACTTTGCTCGTCAATGATGGTGACTTTGCCCCCATTTTTGTAGACTTTGCCGATCAATTCTGGTGATTTTACCAACACTAATGGTGACTTTACCAAGACTAGTTGTGACTTTGCTCATCACTGACGGTTACTTTGCCACCACTTATGTTGACTTTGCCTTTCGCTGATGGTGACTTTACCAACACTAATGGTGACTTTGCTCATCAACGAAGGATACTTTTCCCCCATTAATCATGACTATGTCCATGAGTGATGATGACTTTATTAACACTATTGTTATATTTGCTCATCAATGATGGTGACTTTACTCCCACTTATTTTGTCTTTGCCCTTCACTGATGGTGATTTTACGTACACTTATGGTGACTTCGCTAATCATTGATGGTGACTTTGCCCCCACTACTGTTGACATTTCCCTTCACTGATGATGACTTTACGAACACTGATGGTGACTCTGCTCATCACTGATGGATATTTTGCCCCCACTAATAAGGACTTTGCCGAAAACTGATGGTGACTTTAACAACACAAATGTTGACTTTCCTTTTCACTGATGATGACTTTGCTACCAATTATGTTGATTTTGCACTTCACTGACGGTGACTTTACGAAGTCTAATGGTGACTTTACCAACACTTGTGGTGACTTTGCTCATCACTGACGGTTACTTTGCCACCACTTATGTTGACTTTGCCTTTCACTGATGGTGACTTTACCAACACTAATGGTGACTTTGCTCATCACCGAAGGATACTTATCCCCCACTAATCATGACTATGTCCTTGACTGATGGTGACTTTTTTAACACTTATATTAACTTTGCTCATCACCGAAGGATACTTATCCCCCACTAATCATGACTATGTCCATGACTGATGGTGACTTTTCGAACACTTATGTTAACTTTGCTCATCACTGATGGTGACTTTGTACCCAATAATAATCACTTTGCCGATCAATGATGGTGACGTTGCCCCCACTTTTGTAGACTTTGCCAATCACTTCTGGTGACTTTACCAACAATAATCGAAAATTTGCTCATCACTGATTGTGTATTTACAACACTAATGGTTACTTTGCTTATCATTGATGGTGACTTTGCCCCCACTTTTGTTTACCTTGCTCGTCAATTATGGTGACTTTACCAACACTAATGGTGACTTTACCAAGACTAGTTGTGACTTTGCTTATCACTGACGGTTACTTTGCCACCACTTATGTTGAATTTGCCTTTCACTAACGGTGACTTTACCAACACTAATGGTGACTTTGCTCATCACCGAAGGATACTTTCCCCCCATTAATCATGACTATGTCCATGACTGATGTCGACTTTATTTACACTAATGTTATATTTGCTCATCAATGATGGTGACTTTACTCCCACTTATTTTGTCTTTGCCATTCACTGATGGTGACTTTACGAACACTTATGGTGACTTCGCTCTTCATTGATGGTGACTTTGCCCCCACTAATGTTGACTTTGCCCTTCACTGATGGTGACTTAACGAACACTGATGGTGACTCTGCTCTTTACTGATGGATATTTTGCCCCCACAAATAAGGCATTTGTCGAAAACTGATGGTGACTTTAACAACACGAATATTGACTTTCCTTTTCACTGATGATGACTTTGCCACCAATTATGTTGATTTTGCACTTCACTGACGGTGACTTTACGAACTCTAATGGTGACTTTAACAACACTTGTGGTGATTTTGCTCATCACTGACGGTTACTTTGCCACCACTTATGTTGACTTTGCCTTTCACTGACGGAGACTTTACCAACACTAATGGTGACTTTTCTCATCACCGAAGGATACTTATTCCCCACTAATCATGACTATGTCCATGACTGATGGTGACTTTTCGAACACTTATGTTTACTTTGCTCATCACTGAAGGTGACTTTGTACCCACTAATAATCACTTTGCCGATCAATGATGGTGACTTTACGAACACTGATGGTGACGTTGCCCCGACTTTTGTAGACTTTGCCAATCACTTCTGGTGACTTTACCAACACTTATGGTAAATTTGCTCATCACTGATTGTGATTTTTACAACACTAATGGTGACTTTGCTTATCATTGATGGTGACTTTGCCCATCAATTCTGGTGATTTTACCAACACTAATGGTGACTTTACCAAGACTAGTTGTGACTTTGCTCATTACTGACGGTTACTTTGCCACCACTTATGTTGACTTTGCCTTTCACTTATGGTGACTTTACCAACACTAATGGTGACTTTGCTCATCACCGAAGGATACTAATCCCCCACTAATCATGACTATGTCCATGAATGGTTGTGACTTTTCGAACACTTAAGTTTACTTTGCTAATCACTGATGGTGACTTTGTACCCACTAATAATCACTTTGCCGATCAATGATGGTGACTTTACGAACACTGATGGTGACGTTGCCCCAACTTTTGTAGTCTTTGCCAATCACTTCTGGTGACTTTACCAACACTTTTGGTAAATTTGCTCATCACTGATTGTGATTTTTACAACACTAATGGTGACTTTACCAAGACTAGTTGTGACATTGCTCATCACTGACGGTTACTTTCCCCCCATTAATCATGACTATGTCCATGAGTGACGATGACTTTATAAATACTATTGTTATATTTGCTCATCAATGATGGTGACTTTACTCCCACTTATTTTGTCTTTGCCCTTCACTGATGGTGAATTTACGTACACTTATGGTGACTTCGCTCATCATTGATGGTGACTTTGCCCCCACTAATGTTGACATTTCCCTTCACTGATGATGACTTTACGAACACTGATGGTGACTCTCTTCATCACTGATGGATATTTTGCCCCCACTAATAAGGACTTTGCCGAAAACTGATGGTGACTTTAACAACACAAATGTTGACTTTCCTTTTCACTGATTATGACTTTGCTACCAATTATGTTGATTTTGCACTTCACTGACGGTGACTTTACGAAGTCTAATGGTGACTTTACCAACACTTGTGGTGACTTTGCTCATCACTGACGGTTACTTTGCCACCACTTATGTTGACTTTGCCTTTCACTTCTGGTGACTTTACCAACACTTATGGTAAATTTGCTCATAACTGATTGTGATTTTTACAACACTAATGGTGACTTTGCTTATCATTGATGGCGACTTTGCTCCCATTTATGTTGACTTTGCTCGTCAATGATGGTGACTTTGCCCCCATTTTTGTAGACTTTGCCGATCAATTCTGGTGATTTTACCACCACTAATGGTGACTTTACCGAGACTAGTTGTGACTTTGCTCATCACTGACGGTTACTTTGCCACCAATTATGTTGATTTTGCACTTAACTGACGGTGGCTTAACGAACTCTAATGGTGGCTTTACCAACACTTGTGGTGACTTTGCTCATCACTGATAGAGACTTTGCCCCCACTAATAAAGATTTTTGCCGATCACTGATGGTGACTTTGTACCCACTAATAATCACTTTGCCGATCAATGATGGTGACTTTACGAACACTGATGGTGACGTTGCCCAAACTTTTGTAGACTTTGCGAATCACTTCTGGTGACTTTACCAACACTAATGGTAAATTTGCTCATCACTGATTGTGATTTTTACAACACTAATGGTGACTTTGCTTATCATTGATGGTGACTTTGCCCCAATTTATGTTGACTTTGCTCGTCAATGATGGTGACTTTGCCCCTATTTTTGTAGACTTTGCCGATCAATTCTGGTGACTTTACCAAGATTAATGGTGACTTTGCTCATCACTGATAGAGACTTTGCCCCCACTAATAAAGATTTTTGCCGATCAATGTTGGTGACTTTGCCCCCATTTATGTTGACTTTGCACTTCACTGATGGTGACTTTCCGAACACTAATCTTTACTTTGCTCATCACTGATAGAGAATTTGTACCCACTAATTATGACTTTGCCGATCAATGATGGTGACTATACCAACACTAATTACGATATGCTCATCAATAATGGTGTCTTTACTCATCATTGAAGGAGACTTAACCAACACGAATGGTGATTTTACCAAGACAAGTTGTGACTTTGCTCATCACTGACGGTTACTTTGCCACCACTTATGTTGAATTTGCCTTTCACTAACGGTGACTTTACCAACACTTATGGTTACTTTGCTCATCCCCGAAGGATGCTTTCCCCCCATTAATCGTCACTATATCCATGACTGATGTTGACTTTATTAACACTAATGTTATATTTGCTCACCAATGATGGTGACTTTACTCCCACTTATTTTGTCTTTGCCCTTCACTGATGGTGACTTTACGAACACTTATGGTGACTTCGCTCATCATTGATGGTGACTTTGCCCCCACTAATGTTGAATTTAACCTTCACTGATGGTGAATTTACCAACACTAATGGTGACTTTTCTCATCACCGAAGGATACTTATTCCCCACTAATCATGACTATGTCCATGACTGATGGTGACTTTTCGAACACTTATGTTTACTTTGCTCATCACTGAAGGTGACTTTGCCCCCACTAATGTTGAATTTGCCCTTCACTGATGGTGAATTTACCAACACTAATGGTGACTTTTCTCATCACCGAAGGATGCTTATTCCCCACTAATCATGACTATGTCCATGACTGATGGTGACTTTTCGAACACTTATGTTTACTTTGCTCATCACTGAAGGTGACTTTGTACCCACTAATAATCACTTTGCCGATCAATGATGGTGACTTTACGAACACTGATGGTGACGTTGCCCCGACTTTTGTAGACTTTGCCAATCACTTCTGGTGACTTTACCAACACTTATGGTAAATTTGCTCATCACTGATTGTGATTTTTACAGCACTAATGGTGACTTTGCTTATCATTGATGGTGACTTTGCCCCCATTTTTGTAGACTTTGCCGATCAATTCTGGTGATTTTACCAACACTAATGGTGACTTTACCAAGACTAGTTGTGACTTTGCTCATTACTGACGGTTACTTTGCCACCACTTATGTTGACTTTGCCTTTCATTTATGGTGACTTTACCAACACTAATGGTGACTTTGCTCATCACCGAAGGATACTAATCCCCCACTAATCATGACTATGTCCATGAATGGTTGTGACTTTTCGAACACTTAAGTTTACTTTGCTAATCACTGATGGTGACTTTGTACCCACTAATAATCACTTTGCCGATCAATGATGGTGACTTTACGAACACTGATGGTGACGTTGCCCCAACTTTTGTAGTCTTTGCCAATCACTTCTGGTGACTTTACCAACACTTTTGGTAAATTTGCTCATCACTGATTGTGATTTTTACAACACTAATGGTGACTTTACCAAGACTAGTTGTGACATTGCTCATCACTGACGGTTACTTTCCCCCCATTAATCATGACTATGTCCATGAGTGATGATGACTTTATTAACACTATTGTTATATTTGCTCATCAATGATGGTGACTTTACTCCTTTTTATTTTGTCTTTGCCCTTCACTGATGGTGAATTTACGTACACTTATGGTGACTTCGCTCATCATTGATGGTGACTTTGCCCCCACTAATGTTGACATTTCCCTTCACTGATGATGACTTTACGAACACTGATGGTGACTCTGCTCATCACTGATGGATATTTTGCCCCCAATTATGTTGATTTTTCACTTCACTGACGGTGACTTTACGAAGTCTAATGGTGACTTTACCAACACTTGTGGTGACATTGCTCATCACTGATAGAGACTTTGCCCCCATTAATAAAGATTTTTGCCGATCACTGATGGTGACTTTGTACCCACTAATAATCACTTTGCCGATCAATGATGGTGACTTTACGAACACTGATGGTGACGTTGCCCAAACTTTTGTAGACTTTGCCAATCACTTCTGGTGACTTTACCAACACTAATGGTAAATTTGCTCATCACTGATTGTGATTTTTACAACACTAATGGTGACTTTGCTTATCATTGATGGTGACTTTGCCCCAATTTATGTTGACTTTGCTCGTCAATGATGGTGACTTTGCCCCTATTTTTGTAGACTTTGCCGATCAATTCTGGTGACTTTACCAAAACTAATGGTGACTTTGCTCATCACTGATAGAGACTTTGCCCCCACTAATAAAGATTTTTGCCGATCAATGTTGGTGACTTTGCCCTTCACTGATGGTGACTTTACGAACACTAATCTTTACTTTGCTCATCACTGATGGAGAATTTGTACCCACTAATTATGACTTTGCCGATCAATGATGGTGACTATACCAACACTAATTACGATATGCTCATCAATAATGGTGTCTTTACTCATCATTGAAGGAGACTTTACCAACACTAATGGCGACTTCGCTCATCACTGATGGAGACTTAGCCCCCACTTATAATGACTTTACCGATCACTGATGGTGACGATACCAACACTAATTATGATATGCTCATCAATAATGGTGGTTTAGCTCATCATTGATGGATACTTTACCAACACTAATGGTGACTTTGCTCATCATTGATGGTGATTTTGCCCTTCACTGATTGTGACTTATCTCATCAATGATTGATACTTTACCAACACTTATTATAACTTTGCTCATCACTGATGATGACTTTGCCACCAATTATGTTGATTTTGCACTTCATTGACGGTGACTTTACGAACTTTAATGGTCACTTTACCAACACTTGTTGTGACTTTGCTCATCATTGATGGTGACTTTGACCTCCACTGATGGTGACTTTACGAACACTTGAGTAAACTTTGCTCATCACTGGTGGTGACTTTGCCCCCACTTTGGTAGAATTTGCAAGCAACTTCTGGTGACTGTAGCAACACTTATTTTGACTTTGCTCATCACTGAAGGTAACTTTGCCACCACTTATTTTGACCTTGTCTTTCACTGATGGTGACTTAAAGAACACTAATGTTTACTTTGCTCATCATTGATGGAGACTTTGTACCCACTAATTATGACTTTGCCGATCAATGATGGTGACTATACCAACACTAATTACGATATGCTCATCAATAATGGTGTCTTTACTCATCATTGAAGGAGACTTAACCAACACTAATGGTGACTTTGCTCATCATTGATAGAGACTTTGCCCCCACTAATAAAGAGTTTTGCCGATCACTGTTGGTGACTTTGCCCCCATTTTTGTTGACTTTGCACTCCACTGATGGTGACTTTGTACCCACTAATAATGACCTTGCCGATCAATGATGGTGACTTTACGAACACTGATGGTAAACTTGCTCATCACTGATTGTGATTTTTACAACACTAATGGTGACTATGCTTATCATTGATGGTGACTTTGCCCCCATTTATGTTGACTTTGCTCGTAAATGATGGTGACTTTGCCCCCATTTTTGTAGACTTTGCCGATCAATTCTGGTGATTTTACCAACACTAATGGTCATTTTACCACCACTAATGTTGACTTTGTCCTTCACTGTTGGTGACTTAACGAACACTTACGTTAACTTCGCTCATCATTGATGGAGACTTTTCCTCAACTAATTAGGCATTTGCGGATCACTAATAATGACTTTGCTCATCACTTATGTTGACCCTTACCCCACTAATAAGGACTTTGCCCTCTACTGATGGTGACTATATCAACACTAATTATGATATGCTCATCAATAATGGTGTCTTTACTCATCATTGATGGAGACTTTACCAACACTAATGGTGACCTTGCCCTTCACTGATGGTGAAATTATCCCCATTAATAAAGACTTTACCGATCACTGATAATTACTTTACAAACACCAATTACGATATGTTTATTACTGATTGCTACTTAAGCAACACTAATGGTAACTTTGCTCATCATTGACGGAGACTTTGCCGTCACTTATGTTGACTTCGTCCTTCACTGATGGTGACTTTACGAACACTAATGGTGACTTAGCTCATCACTGATAGAGACTTTGCCCCAACTTATAATGACTTTCCCGATCACTGATGGTGACTTTACCAACACTAATTATGATATGCTCATTAATGATTCAGACTTTAACAACACTTATGGTGAGTTTGCTCATCATTGATGGACACTTTGTCCCAACCAATTAAGACTTTGCAGATCAATGATGGTGACTTTTCTCATCACTGACGGTGACTTTGCTTATCACTGATAGAGACTTTGCCCCCACTAATAAAGGGTTTTGCAGATCACTGATGGTGACTTTGCCCCCATTTATGTTGACTTTGCTCGTCACTGTAGTGACTTTGCCCCAAATTATGTCGATTTTGCACTTAACTGATGGTGACTTTAAGAACACTAAAGGAAACTTCGCACATCATCGATGGATACTTTCCCCCCACTCATTATGACTTTGCCGATAAATGATTGTGACATTACGAACACTGATGTTGACTTAGATCATCACTGATGGAGACTTTTCCCCCACGTATAAGGACTTTGCCGATCACTGATGGTGACTTAAAGAACACTAATTTTGACTTTACTCATCATTGATGTAGACTTTGCCCCCACTAATAATAATTTTACCGATCACTGATGGTGACTTTACCAAAACTAATCTTTACTTTGCTCATCACTGATGGAGAATTTGTACCCACTAATAATGACTTAGCCAATCAATGACGGTGACTTAAAGAACACAGATGGTGACTTTGCTCTTAACTGATTGAGTTTTTGCCCACACAATATTAAGGATTTTGAAAATCACTGATGTTGACTTTACGAACACTGATGGTGACTCTGAACCTCACTGATGGATTTTTTGCTACTTCTAATAAGGACTTTACCGAATAATGATGATGACTTAAACAACACAAATGTTGACTTTCCATTTACTGATGATGACTTTTCGAACTCTAATGGTGACTTTACCAACACTTGTGGTGACTTTGCTCATCACTGACGGTTACTTTGCCACCATTTATGTTGACTTTGCCTTTCACTGATGGTGACTTTACCAACACAAATGGTCACTTTAGCAACACTAATGTTGACTTTGCTCATTATGAATGGAGACTTTATACCCACTAATAATGACTTTGCCTATCAATGATGGTGACTTTACCACCACTAATGTTTACTTTGCCCTTCACTGTTGGTGATTTAACGAACACTTATGTTAACTTTGCTCATCATTGATGGAGATTTTTCTCGCACTAATAAGGCATTTGCGGATCACTGATGGTGACTTTAACACCACTAATGTTGACTTTGCTCATCACTAATGATGACCTTTCCCCCACTAATAAGGACTTTGCCGATCATTGATGGTGACTTTGCCCCCATTTATGTTGACTTTGCTCGTAAATGATGGTGACTTTGCCCCCATTTTTGCAGACTTTGCCGATCAATTCTGGTGATTTTACCAACACTAATGGTCATTTTACCACCACTAATGTTGACTTTGCCCTTCACTGTTGGTGACTTAACGAACACTTACGTTAACTTCGCTCATCATTGATGGAGACTTTTCCTCAACTAATAAGGCATTTGCGGATCACTAATAATGACTTTGCTCATCACTTATGTTGACCTTTACCCCACTAATAAGGACTTTGCCCTCTACTGATGGTGACTATACCAACACTAATTATGATATGCTCATCAATAATGGTGTCTTTACTCATCATTGATGGAGACTTTACCAACACTAATGGTGACCTTGCCCTTCACTGATGGTGAAATTATCCCCATTAATAAAGACTTTACCGATCACTGATAATTACTTTACAAACACCAATTACGATATGTTTATTACTGATTGCTACTTAAGCAACACTAATGGTAACTTTGCTCATCATTGACGGAGACTTTGCCGTCACTTATGTTGACTTCGTCCTTCACTGATGGTGACTTTACGAACACTAATGGTGACTTAGCTCATCACTGATAGAGACTTTGCCCCAACTTATAATGACTTTCCCGATCACTGATGGTGACTTTACCAACACTAATTATGATATGCTCATTAATGATTCAGACTTTAACAACACTTATGGTGAGTTTGCTCATCATTGATGGACACTTTGTCCCAACCAATTAAGACTTTGCAGATCAATGATGGTGACTTTTCTCATCACTGACGGTGACTTTGCTTATCACTGATAGAGACTTTGCCCCCACTAATAAAGGGTTTTGCAGATCACTGATGGTGACTTTGCCCCCATTTATGTTGACTTTGCTCGTCACTGTAGTGACTTTGCCCCAAATTATGTCGATTTTGCACTTAACTGATGGTGACTTTAAGAACACTAAAGGAAACTTCGCACATCATCGATGGATACTTTCCCCCCACTCATTATGACTTTGCCGATAAATGATTGTGACATTACGAACACTGATGTTGACTTAGATCATCACTGATGGAGACTTTTCCCCCACGTATAAGGACTTTGCCGATCACTGATGGTGACTTAAAGAACACTAATTTTGACTTTACTCATCATTGATGTAGACTTTGCCCCCACTAATAATAATTTTACCGATCACTGATGGTGACTTTACCAACACTTGTGGTGACTTTGCTCATCACTGACGGTTACTTTGCCACCATTTATGTTGACTTTGCCTTTCACTGATGGTGACTTTACCAACACAAATGGTCACTTTAGCAACACTAATGTTGACTTTGCTCATTATGAATGGAGACTTTATACCCACTAATAATGACTTTGCCTATCAATGATGGTGACTTTACCACCACTAATGTTTACTTTGCCCTTCACTGTTGGTGATTTAACGAACACTTATGTTAACTTTGCTCATCATTGATGGAGATTTTTCTCGCACTAATAAGGCATTTGCGGATCACTGATGGTGACTTTAACACCACTAATGTTGACTTTGCTCATCACTAATGATGACCTTTCCCCCACTAATAAGGACTTTGCCGATCATTGATGGTGACTTTGCCCCCATTTATGTTGACTTTGCTCGTAAATGATGGTGACTTTGCCCCCATTTTTGCAGACTTTGCCGATCAATTCTGGTGATTTTACCAACACTAATGGTCATTTTACCACCACTAATGTTGACTTTGCCCTTCACTGTTGGTGACTTAACGAACACTTACGTTAACTTCGCTCATCATTGATGGAGACTTTTCCTCAACTAATAAGGCATTTGCGGATCACTAATAATGACTTTGCTCATCACTTATGTTGACCTTTACCCCACTAATAAGGACTTTGCCCTCTACTGATGGTGACTATACCAACACTAATTATGATATGCTCATCAATAATGGTGTCTTTACTCATCATTGATGGAGACTTTACCAACACTAATGGTGACCTTGACCTTCACTGATGGTGAAATTATCCCCATTAATAAAGACTTTACCGATCACTGATAATTACTTAACACCAATTACGATATGTTTATTACTGATTGCTACTTAAGCAACACTAATGGTAACTTTGCTCATCATTGACGGAGACTTTGCCGTCACTTATGTTGACTTCGTCCTTCACTGATGGTGACTTTACGAACACTAATGGATATTTTGCCCCCACAAATAAGGCATTTGTCGAAAACTGATGGTGACTTTAACAACACGAATATTGACTTTCCTTTTCACTGATGATGACTTTGCCACCAATTATGTTGATTTTGCACTTCACTGACGGTGACTTTACGAACTCTAATGGTGACTTTAACAACACTTGTGGTGATTTTGCTCATCACTGACGGTTACTTTGCCACCACTTATGTTGACTTTGCCTTTCACTGACGGAGACTTTACCAACACTAATGGTGACTTTTCTCATCACCGAAGGATACTTATTCCCCACTAATCATGACTATGTCCATGACTGATGGTGACTTTTCGAACACTTATGTTTACTTTGCTCATCACTGAAGGTGACTTTGTACCCACTAATAATCACTTTGCCGATCAATGATGGTGACTTTACGAACACTGATGGTGACGTTGCCCCGACTTTTGTAGACTTTGCCAATCACTTCTGGTGACTTTACCAACACTTATGGTAAATTTGCTCATCACTGATTGTGATTTTTACAACACTAATGGTGACTTTGCTTATCATTGATGGTGACTTTGCCCATCAATTCTGGTGATTTTACCAACACTAATGGTGACTTTACCAAGACTAGTTGTGACTTTGCTCATTACTGACGGTTACTTTGCCACCACTTATGTTGACTTTGCCTTTCACTTATGGTGACTTTACCAACACTAATGGTGACTTTGCTCATCACCGAAGGATACTAATCCCCCACTAATCATGACTATGTCCATGAATGGTTGTGACTTTTCGAACACTTAAGTTTACTTTGCTAATCACTGATGGTGACTTTGTACCCACTAATAATCACTTTGCCGATCAATGATGGTGACTTTACGAACACTGATGGTGACGTTGCCCCAACTTTTGTAGTCTTTGCCAATCACTTCTGGTGACTTTACCAACACTTTTGGTAAATTTGCTCATCACTGATTGTGATTTTTACAACACTAATGGTGACTTTACCAAGACTAGTTGTGACATTGCTCATCACTGACGGTTACTTTCCCCCCATTAATCATGACTATGTCCATGAGTGATGATGACTTTATTAACACTATTGTTATATTTGCTCATCATTGATGGTGACTTTGCCCCCACTAATGTTGACATTTCCCTTCACTGATGATGACTTTACGAACACTGATGGTGACTCTGCTCATCACTGATGGATATTTTGCCCCCACTAATAAGGACTTTGCCGAAAACTGATGGTGACTTTAACAACACAAATGTTGACTTTCCTTTTCACTGATGATGACTTTGCTACCAATTATGTTGATTTTTCACTTCACTGACGGTGACTTTACGAAGTCTAATGGTGACTTTACCAACACTTGTGGTGACATTGCTCATCACTGATAGAGACTTTGCCCCCATTAATAAAGATTTTTGCCGATCACTGATGGTGACTTTGTACCCACTAATAATCACTTTGCCGATCAATGATGGTGACTTTACGAACACTGATGGTGACGTTGCCCAAACTTTTGTAGACTTTGCCAATCACTTCTGGTGACTTTACCAACACTAATGGTAAATTTGCTCATCACTGATTGTGATTTTTACAACACTAATGGTGACTTTGCTTATCATTGATGGTGACTTTGCCCCAATTTATGTTGACTTTGCTCGTCAATGATGGTGACTTTGCCCCTATTTTTGTAGACTTTGCCGATCAATTCTGGTGACTTTACCAAAACTAATGGTGACTTTGCTCATCACTGATAGAGACTTTGCCCCCACTAATAAAGATTTTTGCCGATCAATGTTGGTGACTTTGCCCTTCACTGATGGTGACTTTACGAACACTAATCTTTACTTTGCTCATCACTGATGGAGAATTTGTACCCACTAATTATGACTTTGCCGATCAATGATGGTGACTATACCAACACTAATTACGATATGCTCATCAATAATGGTGTCTTTACTCATCATTGAAGGAGACTTTACCAACACTAATGGCGACTTCGCTCATCACTGATGGAGACTTAGCCCCCACTTATAATGACTTTACCGATCACTGATGGTGACGATACCAACACTAATTATGATATGCTCATCAATAATGGTGGTTTAGCTCATCATTGATGGATACTTTACCAACACTAATGGTGACTTTGCTCATCATTGATGGTGATTTTGCCCTTCACTGATTGTGACTTATCTCATCAATGATTGATACTTTACCAACACTTATTATAACTTTGCTGATCACTGATGATGACTTTGCCACCAATTATGTTGATTTTGCACTTCATTGACGGTGACTTTACGAACTTTAATGGTCACTTTACCAACACTTGTTGTGACTTTGCTCATCATTGATGGTGACTTTGACCTCCACTGATGGTGACTTTACGAACACTTGAGTAAACTTTGCTCATCACTGGTGGTGACTTTGCCCCCACTTTGGTAGAATTTGCAAGCAACTTCTGGTGACTGTAGCAACACTTATTTTGACTTTGCTCATCACTGAAGGTAACTTTGCCACCACTTATTTTGACCTTGTCTTTCACTGATGGTGACTTAAGGAACACTAATGTTTACTTTGCTCATCATTGATGGAGACTTTGTACCCACTAATTATGACTTTGCCGATCAATGATGGTGACTATACCAACACTTATTACGATATGCTCATCAATAATGGTGTCTTTACTCATCATTGAAGGAGACTTAACCAACACTAATGGTGACTTTGCTCATCATTGATAGAGACTTTGCCCCCACTAATAAAGAGTTTTGCCGATCACTGTTGGTGACTTTGCCCCCATTTTTGTTGACTTTGCACTCCACTGATGGTGACTTTGTACCCACTAATAATGACCTTGCCGATCAATGATGGTGACTTTACGAACACTGATGGTAAACTTGCTCATCACTGATTGTGATTTTTACAACACTAATGGTGACTATGCTTATCATTGATGGTGACTTTGCCCCCATTTATGTTGACTTTGCTCGTAAATGATGGTGACTTTGCCCCCATTTTTGTAGACTTTGCCGATCAATTCTGGTGATTTTACCAACACTAATGGTCATTTTACCACCACTAATGTTGACTTTGTCCTTCACTGTTGGTGACTTAACGAACACTTACGTTAACTTCGCTCATCATTGATGGAGACTTTTCCTCAACTAATTAGGCATTTGCGGATCACTAATAATGACTTTGCTCATCACTTATGTTGACCCTTACCCCACTAATAAGGACTTTGCCCTCTACTGATGGTGACTATATCAACACTAATTATGATATGCTCATCAATAATGGTGTCTTTACTCATCATTGATGGAGACTTTACCAACACTAATGGTGACCTTGCCCTTCACTGATGGTGAAATTATCCCCATTAATAAAGACTTTACCGATCACTGATAATTACTTTACAAACACCAATTACGATATGTTTATTACTGATTGCTACTTAAGCAACACTAATGGTAACTTTGCTCATCATTGACGGAGACTTTGCCGTCACTTATGTTGACTTCGTCCTTCACTGATGGTGACTTTACGAACACTAATGGTGACTTAGCTCATCACTGATAGAGACTTTGCCCCAACTTATAATGACTTTCCCGATCACTGATGGTGACTTTACCAACACTAATTATGATATGCTCATTAATGATTCAGACTTTAACAACACTTATGGTGAGTTTGCTCATCATTGATGGACACTTTGTCCCAACCAATTAAGACTTTGCAGATCAATGATGGTGACTTTTCTCATCACTGACGGTGACTTTGCTTATCACTGATAGAGACTTTGCCCCCACTAATAAAGGGTTTTGCAGATCACTGATGGTGACTTTGCCCCCATTTATGTTGACTTTGCTCGTCACTGTAGTGACTTTGCCCCAAATTATGTCGATTTTGCACTTAACTGATGGTGACTTTAAGAACACTAAAGCAAACTTCGCACATCATCGATGGATACTTTCCCCCCACTCATTATGACTTTGCCGATAAATGATTGTGACATTACGAACACTGATGTTGACTTAGATCATCACTGATGGAGACTTTTCCCCCACGTATAAGGACTTTGCCGATCACTGATGGTGACTTAAAGAACACTAATTTTGACTTTACTCATCATTGATGTAGACTTTGCCCCCACTAATAATAATTTTACCGATCACTGATGGTGACTTTACCAAAACTAATCTTTACTTTGCTCATCACTGATGGAGAATTTGTACCCACTAATAATGACTTAGCCAATCAATGACGGTGACTTAAAGAACACAGATGGTGACTTTGCTCTTAACTGATTGAGTTTTTGCCCACACAATATTAAGGATTTTGAAAATCACTGATGTTGACTTTACGAACACTGATGGTGACTCTGAACCTCACTGATGGATTTTTTGCTACTTCTAATAAGGACTTTACCGAATAATGATGATGACTTAAACAACACAAATGTTGACTTTCCATTTACTGATGATGACTTTTCGAACTCTAATGGTGACTTTACCAACACTTGTGGTGACTTTGCTCATCACTGACGGTTACTTTGCCACCATTTATGTTGACTTTGCCTTTCACTGATGGTGACTTTACCAACACAAATGGTCACTTAAGCAACACTAATGTTGACTTTGCTCATTATGAATGGAGACTTTATACCCACTAATAATGACTTTGCCTATCAATGATGGTGACTTTACCACCACTAATGTTTACTTTGCCCTTCACTGTTGGTGATTTAACGAACACTTATGTTAACTTTGCTCATCATTGATGGAGATTTTTCTCGCACTAATAAGGCATTTGCGGATCACTGATGGTGACTTTAACACCACTAATGTTGACTTTGCTCATCACTAATGATGACCTTTCCCCCACTAATAAGGACTTTGCCGATCATTGATGGTGACTTTGCCCCCATTTATGTTGACTTTGCTCGTAAATGATGGTGACTTTGCCCCCATTTTTGCAGACTTTGCCGATCAATTCTGGTGATTTTACCAACACTAATGGTCATTTTACCACCACTAATGTTGACTTTGCCCTTCACTGTTGGTTACTTAACGAACACTTACGTTAACTTCGCTCATCATTGATGGAGACTTTTCCTCAACTAATAAGGCATTTGCGGATCACTAATAATGACTTTGCTCATCACTTATGTTGACCTTTACCCCACTAATAAGGACTTTGCCCTCTACTGATGGTGACTATACCAACACTAATTATGATATGCTCATCAATAATGGTGTCTTTACTCATCATTGATGGAGACTTTACCAACACTAATGGTGACCTTGCCCTTCACTGATGGTGAAATTATCCCATTTAATAAAGACTTTACCGATCACTGATAATTACTTTACAAACACCAATTACGATATGTTTATTACTGATTGCTACTTAAGCAACACTAATGGTAACTTTGCTCATCATTGACGGAGACTTTGCCGTCACTTATTTTGACTTCGTCCTTCACTGATGGTGACTTTACGAACACTAATGGTGACTTAGCTCATCACTGATAGAGACTTTGCCCCAACTTATAATGACTTTCCCGATCACTGATGGTGACTTTACCAACACTAATTATGATATGCTCATTAATGATTCAGACTTTAACAACACTTATGGTGAGTTTGCTCATCATTGATGGACACTTTGTCCCAACCAATTAAGACTTTGCAGATCAATGATGGTGACTTTTCTCATCACTGACGGTGACTTTGCTTATCACTGATAGAGACTTTGCCCCCACTAATAAAGGGTTTTGCAGATCACTGATGGTGACTTTGCCCCCATTTATGTTGACTTTGCTCGTCACTGTAGTGACTTTGCCCCAAATTATGTCGATTTTGCACTTAACTGATGGTGACTTTAAGAACACTAAAGGAAACTTCGCACATCATCGATGGATACTTTCCCCCCACTCATTATGACTTTGCCGATAAATGATTGTGACATTACGAACACTGATGTTGACTTAGATCATCACTGATGGAGACTTTTCCCCCACGTATAAGGACTTTGCCGATCACTGATGGTGACTTAAAGAACACTAATTTTGACTTTACTCATCATTGATGTAGACTTTGCCCCCACTAATAATAATTTTACCGATCACTGATGGTGACTTTACCAAAACTAATCTTTACTTTGCTCATCACTGATGGAGAATTTGTACCCACTAATAATGACTTAGCCAATCAATGACGGTGACTTAAAGAACACAGATGGTGACTTTGCTCTTAACTGATTGAGTTTTTGCCCACACAATATTAAGGATTTTGAAAATCACTGATGTTGACTTTACGAACACTGATGGTGACTCTGAACCTCACTGATGGATTTTTTGCTACTTCTAATAAGGACTTTACCGAAAAATGATGATGGCTGAAACAACACAAATGTTGACTTTCCATTTACTGATGATGACTTTTCGATCTCTAATGGTCACTTTAGCAACACTAATGTTGACTTTGCTCATTATGAATGGAGACTTTATACCCACTAATAATGACTTTGCCTATCAATGATGGTGACTTTACCACCACTAATGTTTACTTTGCCCTTCACTGTTGGTGATTTAACGAACACTTATGTTAACTTTGCTCATCATTGATGGAGATTTTTCTCGCACTAATAAGGCATTTGCGGATCACTGATGGTGACTTTAACACCACTAATGTTGACTTTGCTCATCACTAATGATGACCTTTCCCCCACTAATAAGGACTTTGCCGATCACTGATGGTGACTTTACCAACACTAATTATGATATGCTCATCAATAATGGTGTCTTTACTCATCATTGATGGAGACTTAACCAACACTAATGGTGACTTTTCTCATCATTGATGGTTACTTTGCCCTTCACTGATGGTGACTTAACGAATAATTATGTTTATATTGCTCATCACTGATAGAGACTTAGCCCCCACTAATAAAGGGTTTTGCCGATAACTGTTGGTGACTTTGCCCCCATTTATGTTGACTTTGCACTTCACTGAAGGTGACATTACGAACACGTAAGGAAACTTTGCTCATCATCGATGGATACTTTCCCCCCACTCATTATGACTTTGCCGATTAATGATTGTTACTTTACGAACACTAATGGAGACTTTGCCCCCAATAATAATGTATTTACCGATCACTGATGGTGAATTTACCCAAACTAATTAAGATATGCTCATCACTGATGGTGACTTAACGAACACTAATGTTTACTCTGCTCATCACTGATTGAGAAATTGTAACCACTAACAAGGACTTTGCTCTTCACTGATGATGACTTTGCCACCAATTATGATGATTTTGCACTTTCCTGACGGTGACTTTACGAACTCTAATGGTGACTTTACCAACACTTGTGGTGACTTTGCTCATCACTGACGGTTACTTTGCCATCACTTATGTTGACTTTGTCTTTCATTGATGGTGACTTTTCCGAAGGATACTTTCCCAACACTAATGGTGACTTTGCTCATCATTGATGGATACTTTACCAACACTAATGGTGACTTTGCTCATCATTGATGGTGACTTTGCCCTTCACTGATGGTGACTTTACAAACACTAATGTTAATTTAGCTCATCAATGAAAGTTACTTTACCCCCACGTATGTAGAATTTGCTTATCACTGGTGTTGACTTTACCCCCACTTTTGTAGAATTTGCCGGCGACTTCTGGTGACTTTACCAACACTAATTTTACTTTACTCATCACTGATGGTTACTTTTCCTTCACTTATTTTGACCATGCCTTTTACTGATGGTGACTTAAAGAAAACTAATTTCGACTTCGCTCATCACTAATGGAGACTTTGTCCCCACTTATAACGACTTTACCGATCAGTGATGGTGACGATACCAACACTTATTATGATATGCTCATCAATAATGGTGACTTTGCTCATCATTGATGGATACTTTCCCAACACTTATGGTGACTTTGCTCATCATTGATGGTGATTTTGCACTTTTCTGACGGTGACTTTACGAACTCTAATGGTGACTTTGCTCATCATTGATTGAATGTGAATGTGAACTGATGGTGACTGAAAGAAAACTAATTTCGACTTCGCTCATCACTAATGGAGACTTTGTCCCCACTAATAATGACTTTACCGATCACTGATTGTGACTCAACCAACACTAATTATGATATGTTTATTCCTGAATGTTACTTTAACAACACAAATGGTGACTTTGCTCATCATTTATGGTGACTTTGCCCCCACTTATTTCGACTTCGTCCTTCACAGACGATGACTTTACCCAAACTTATGTTGACTTTGCCTTTACTTCTGGTGAAAATACCAACACTATTTGTGAATTTGCTCATCACTGATGGAAACATATCCCCCAATTATGTTGATTTTCCACTTCACTTCTAATGAATTTACCAACCCTAATGGTGACTTTGCTCATCACTAATGGAGACTTTGCCCCCACAAATAATGATTTTGCCGATCAATGATGGTGACTTTTCGAACACTGATGTTATCTTTGCTCATCACTGATGGAGACTTTGTACCCACTAATAATGACTTTGCCGATCAATGATGGTGACTTTATTAACACTGATGGTGATTTTGCCACAACTTTTGAAGACTTTTGCTTTCACTTCTGGTGAAAATACCAACACTAATTGTGACTCTGCTCATCACTGATGGTGACTTTAACAACACTAATGTTGACTTTGCTCATCACTGATGGATACTTTGCACCCAATTATGTTGTTTTTCCACTTCACTTCTGGTGAATTTACCAACACTAATGGTGACTTTGCTCATCACTAATGGAGACTTTGCCCCCACAAATAATGACTTTTCCGATCAATGATGGTGACTTTACGAACACTGATGTTTACTTTGATCATCACTGATGGAGACTTTGTACCCACTAATAATGACTTTGCCGATCTATGATGGTGACTTTACGAATCCTGATGGTTATGTTGCCCCCACTTTTGTAGACTTTGCCAATCACTTCTGGTGATTTTACCAACACTAACGGTAAATTTGCTCATGACTGATTGTGACTTTTACAACACTAATGGTGACTTTACCAACACTAATGGTGACTTTACCAATACTAGTGGTGACTTTGCTCATCACCGAAGGATACTTTCCCCCCACTAATCATGACTATGTCCAGGACTGATGGTGACTTTGCCGTCACTTATGTTGACTTCGCTCTTCACTAATAATGACTTAACCGATCACTGATGGTGACTTTACCAACACTAATTATGATATGCTCATTACTGATTGTGACTTTAACAACACTAATGCTGACTTTGCTCATCATTGATGGTGACTTTAACCCCACAAATAATGACTTTTCCGATCAATGATGGTGACTTTAACAACACTAATGTTGACTTTGCTCATCACTGATGGATACTTAGCCCCAAATTATGTTGATTTTCCACTTCACTTCTGGAGAATTTACCAACACTAATGGTGACTTTGCTCATCACTAATGGACACTTTGCCCCCACAAATAATGACTTTTCCGATCAATGATGGTGACTTCACGAAAACTGATGTTTACTTTGATCATCACTGATGGAGACATTGTACCCACTAATAATGACTTTGCCGATCTATGATGGTGACTTTACGAACACTGATGGTTATGTTGCCCCCACTTTTGTAGACTTTGCCAATCACTTCTGGTGATTTTACCAACACTAACAGTAAATTAGCTCATCACTGATTGTGACTTTTACAACACTAATGGTGACTTTACCAACACTAATGGTGACTTTACCAACACTAGTGGTTACTTTGCTCATCCCCGAAGGATACTTTCCCCCCACTAATCATGACTATGTCCAGGACTGATGGTGACTTTGCCGTCACTTATGTTGACTTCGCTCTTCACTAATAATGACTTAACCGATCACTGATGGTGACTTTACCAACACTAATTATGATATGCTCATTACTGATTGTGACTTTAACAACACTAATGCTGACTTTGCTCATCATTGATGGTGACTTCAACCCCGCAAATAATGTGTTTTCCGATCAATGATGGTGACTTTACGAACACTGATGTTTACTTTGATCATCACTGATGGAGACTTTGTACCCACTAATAATGACTTTTCCGATCTATGATGGTGACTTTACGAACACTGATGGTTATGTTGCCCCCACTTTTGTAGACTTTGCCAATCACTTCTGGTGATTTTACCAACACTAACAGTAAATTAGCTCATCACTGATTGTGACTTTTACAACACTAATGGTGACTTTGCTCATCATTGATGGTGACTTCAACCCCACAAATAATGTGTTTTCCGATCAATGATGGTGACTTTACGAACACTGAGGTTTACTTTGCTCATCACTGATGGAGACTTTGTACCCACTAATAATGACTTTTCCGATCTATGATGGTGACTTTACGAACACTGATGGTTATGTTGCCCCCACTTTTGTAGACTTTGCCAATCACTTCTGGTGATTTTACCAACACTAACAGTAAATTAGCTCATCACTGATTGTGACTTTTACAACACTAATGGTGACTTTACCAACACTAATGGTGACTTTACCAACACTAGTGGTTACTTTGCTCATCCCCGAAGGATACTTTCCCCCCACTAATCATGACTATGTCCAGGACTGATGGTGACTTTGCCGTCACTTATGTTGACTTCGCTCTTCACTAATAATGACTTAACCGATCACTGATGGTGACTTTACCAACACTAATTATGATATGCTCATTACTGATTTTGACTTTAACAACACTAATGCTGACTTTGCTCATCATTGATGGTGACTTTAAACCCACAAATAATGACTTTTCCGATCAATGATGGTGACTTTAACAACACTAATGTTGACTTTAATCATCACTGATGGATACTTAGCCCCCAATTATGTTGATTTTCCACTTCACTCATGGAGAATTTACCAACACTAATGGCGACTTTGCTCATCACTAATGGACACTTTGCCCCCACAAATAATGACTTTTCCGATCAATGATGGTGACTTCACGAACACTGATGTTTACTTTGATCATCACTGATGGAGACTTTGTACCCACTAATAATGACTTTGTCGATCTATGATGGTGACTTTACGAACACTGATGGTTATGTTGCCCCCACTTTTGTAGACTTTGCCAATCACTTCTGGTGATTTTACCAACACTAACAGTAAATTAGCTCATCACTGATTGTGACTTTTACAACACAAATGGTGACTTTACCAACACTAATGGTGACTTTACCAACACTAGTGGTTACTTTGCTCATCCCCGAAGGATACTTTCCCCCCACTAATCATGACTATGTCCAGGACTGATGGTGACTTTGCCGTCACTTATGTTGACTTCGCTCTTCACTAATAATGACTTAACCGATCACTGATGGTGACTTTACCAACACTAATTATGATATGCTCATTACTGATTGTGACTTTAACAACACTAATGCTGACTTTGCTCATCATTGATGGTGACTTCAACCCCACAAATAATGTGTTTTCCGATCAATACAACGATTTTACAATCGATTCCCCCAATAATAATGACTTTACCAACACTAATGGTGACTTTACCAACACTAATGGTCACTTTACCAACACTAATGTTGACTTTGCTCATCACTGATGGTTACGTTGCCCCCACTTTTGTAGACTTTGCCAATCACTTCTGTTGACTTTACCAACACTTATGGTAAATTTGCTCATCACTGATTGTGATTTTTACAACACTAATGGTGATTTTGCTTATCATTGATGGTGACTTTGCCACCGTTTACGTTGACTTTCCTCGTCAATGATGGTGACTTTGCCAACACTAATGGTGACTTTGCTCATCACCGAAGGATACTTTTCCCCCATTAATCATGACTAGGTCCATGACTGATGGTGACTTCACGTACACTAATGTAAACTTTGCTTATCAATGATGATGACTTTACCACCACTTATTTCGTCTTTGCCATTCACTAATGGTGACTACGCTCATCACTATTGGAGACTTTATACCCACTAATAATAACTTTGCCTATCAATGATGGTGACTTTACCACCACTAATGTTGACTTTGCCATTCACTGTTGGTGACTGAACGAACACTTATGTTAACTTTGCTCATCATTGATGGAGACTTTTCTCCCACTAATAAGGCATTTGCGGATCACTGATGGTGACTTTAACAACACTAATGTTGACTTTGCTCATCAATGATGATGAATTTACCCCCACTTATTTCGTCTTTGCCATTCACTAATGGTGACTACGCTCATCACTTATGGAGACTTTATACCCACTAATAATAACTTTGCTTATCAATGATGGTGACTTTACCACCACTAATGTTGACTTTGCCATTCACTGTTGGTGACTGAACGAACACTTATGTTAACTTTGCTCATCATTGATGGAGACTTTTCTCCCACTAATAAGGCATTTGCGGATCACTGATGGTGACTTTAACAACACTAATGTTGACTTTGCTCATCACTTATGATGACCTTTACCCCACTAATAAGGACTTTGCCGATCACTGATGGTGAGTTTACAAACACTTATGTTAACTTTTCTCATCAATGATAGTGACTTTGCCCCAACTAATAATGGATTTACCGATCACTGATGGTGACTTTACCAACACTAATTATGATATGCTCATCATTGATGGTGACTTTACAAACACTTATGTTAACTTTGCTCATCAATGATAGTGACTTTGCCCCAACTAATAATGGATTTACCGATCACTGATGGTGACTTTACCAACACTAATTATGATATGCTTATCAATGATTGTGACTTTAACAACACTAATGTTGACTTTGCTCATCACTGATGGATACTTGGCCCCCCAATTATGTTGATTTTCCACTTCACTTGTTTTGAATTTACCAACACTAATGGTGACTTTGCTCATCACTAATGGAGACTATGCCTCCACAAATAATGATTTTGCCGATCAATGATGGTGACTTTTCGAACACTCATGTAAACTTTGCTCATCACTGATGGAGACTTTGTACCCACTAATAATGACTTTGCCGATCAATGATGGTGACTTCATTAACACTGATGGTGATATAGCCCCCACTTTTGTAGACTTTGCCAATCACTTCCGGTGATTTTACCAACACTAACCGTAAATTTGCTCATCACTGATTGTGACTTTTACAACACTATGGTGACTTTACCAACACGAATGGTGACTTAACCAACACTAGTGGTTACTTTGCTCATCACCGAAGGATACTTTCCCCCCACTTATCATGACTATGTCCAGGACTGATGGTGACTTTGTTGTCACTTATGTTGACTTTGCTCATCACTGATGGTGTTTTTGCCACAACTTTTGAAGACTTTGCCTCTCACTTCTGGTGAAAATACCTACACTAATTGTGACTTTGCTCATCACTGATGGATACTTAGCCCCGAATTATGTTGATTTTCCACTTCACTTCCTGTGAATTTACCAATACTAATGGTGAATTTACCAACACAAATGGTGACTTTGCTCATCACTAATGGAGACTTTGCCCCCACAAATAATGACCTTTTTGATCAATGATGGTGACTTTACGAAAACTGATATTTACTTCGATCATCACTGATGGAGACTTTGTACCCACTAATAATGACTTTACCAGTGGTATCAAAGTTAGTACCAGTGGTCGGCAAAGTCTTTACTAGTGTAAACAAAGTCATTACCAGTGGTGGGAAAAGTCATTCCCTGTGGAGGGCAGAGTAATTACCATTGGTGGGCAACGTCAAAACCAGTGGTGGGCAAAGTTATTCCCAGTGGCGGGCAAAGTCATTACCAGTGGTCGGCAAAGTCTTTACCATTGGAAGCAAAAATATTACCAGTGGTCGGCAAAGTCGTTACCAGTGGGAGCAAAGTTATTACCAGTGGTCGGCAAAGTCCTTACCAGTGGAAACAAAGTCATTACCAGTGGTGGGAAAAGTCATTACCAGTGGTGGGAAAAGTCATTACCAGTGGTGGGAAAAGTCATTACCAGTGGTGGGAAAAGTCATTACCAGGGGTGGGCAATGTAATTACCAGTGGTGGGCAAAGTCATTACCAGTGGCTGGAAAAGTCATTATCAGTGGTGGGCAAAGTCATTACAAGTGGTGAACAGAGTCAAAACAAGTGGTGGGCAATGTTATTCCCAGTGGTGGGTAAAGTCATTACCAGTGGTGGGCAAAGTTATTACCAGTGGTGGGCAAAGTCATAACCAGTGGTTGGCAAACTGATTACCAGCGGTGGCCAATTTCATTATCAATGGTTGGCAAAGTCATTACCAGTGGTGGGCAAAGTCATTACCAGCGGTCGGAAAAGTCGTTTCAAATGGTATCAATATTAGCACCAATGGAAGGCAAAGTCTTTACTAGTGTAAACAAAGTCATTACCAGTGGTGGGAAAAGTCATTCCCTGTGGAGGGCAGAGTAATTACCATTGGTGGGCAAAGTTATTCCCAGTGGTGGGCAAAGTCATTACCAGTGGTGGGCAAAGTCATTACCAGTTGTTGACAAAGTCATTTCTAGTGGTTAGCAAAGTCATTACCAGTGGTGGGCAAAGTCATGCCCAGTGGTTGGCAAAGTCATGCCCAGTGGTTGGCAAAGTCATGCACAGAGGTTGGCAAAGTCATTACCATTGTTGGGCAAAGACATTTTTAGTGATCAGTATAGTGATTATCACTGAGGGGCAAAGTCATAACCAGTGGTTGGCAAAGTCTTTACCAATGGTTGGCAAAGTCATTACCAGTTGTTGACAAAGCCATTTCTAGTGGTGGGCAAAGTCATAACCAGTGGTTGGCAAACTGATTACCAGCGGTGGCCAATTTCATTATCAATGGTTGGCAAAGTCATTACCAGTGGTGGGCAAAGTCATTACCAGCGGTCGGAAAAGTCGTTTCAAATGGTATCAATATTAGCACCAATGGAAGGCAAAGTCTTTACTAGTGTAAACAAAGTCATTACCAGTGGTGGGAAAAGTCATTCCCTGTGGAGGGCAGAGTAATTACCATTGGTGGGCAAAGTTATTCCCAGTGGTGGGCAAAGTCATTACCAGTGGTGGTCAAAGTCATTACCAGTTGTTGACAAAGTCATTTCTAGTGGTTAGCAAAGTCATTACCAGTGGTGGGCAAAGTCATGCCCAGTGGTTGGCAAAGTCATGCCCAGTGGTTGGCAAAGTCATGCACAGAGGTTGGCAAAGTCATTACCATTGTTTGGCAAAGACATTTTTAGTGATCAGTATAGTGATTATCACTGAGGGGCAAAGTCATAACCAGTGGTTGGCAAAGTCTTTACCAATGGTTGGCAAAGTCATTACCAGTTGTTGACAAAGCCATTTCTAGTGGTTGGCAAAGTCATCACAGTGGTGGGCAAAGTCATTACCAGTGGTGGGCAAAGTCATTACCAGTGGTAGGCAAAGTCATGCCCAGTGGTTTGCAAAGTCAGTACAATTGTTGGGCAAGGACATTTTTAGTGGTCAGAAAAGTGATAACCAATGGTGGGCAAAGTCATTACAAGTGGAGAAAAGAGTAATTATCAGTGGTGGGCAAAGTCATTACAAGTGGTGGGCAATGTTATTCCCAGTGGTGGGTAAAGTCATTACCAGTGGTGGGCAAAGTTATTACCAGTGGTGGGCAAAGTCATTACCAGTGGTGGGCAAAGTAATTACCAGCGGTCGGAAAAGTCGTTTCCAGCGGTATCAAAGTTAGTACCAATGGTAGGCAAAGTCTTTACTAGTGTAAACAAAGTCATTACCAGTGGTTGGCAAAGTCATCGCAGTGGTGGGCAAAGTCATTACCAGTGGTGGGCAAAGTCATTACCAGTGGTGGGCAAAGTCATGCCCAGTGGTTTGCAAAGTCAGTACAATTGTTGGGCTAGGACATTTTTAGTGGTCAGAAAAGTGATAACCAATGGTGGGCAAAGTCATTACAAGTGGAGAAAAGAGTAATTATCAGTGGTGGGCAAAGTCATTACAAGTGGTGGGCAATGTTATTCCCAGTGGTGGGTAAAGTCATTACCAGTGGTGGGCAAAGTTATTACCAGTGGTGGGCAAAGTCATTACCAGTGGTTGGCAAACTGATTACCAGCGGTGGCCAGTTTCATTATCAATGGTGGGCAAAGTTATTACCAGTGGTGGGAAAAGTCATTACCAGTGGTTGGCAAACTGATTACCAGCGGTGGCCAATTTCATTACCAGTGGCGGGCAAAGTCATTACCAGCGGTCGGAAAAGTCGTTTCCAGCGGTATCAAAGTTAGTACCAATGGTAGGCAAAGTCTTTACTAGTGTAAACAAAGTCATTACCAGTGGTTGGCAAAGTCATCACATTGGTGGGCAAAGTCATTACCAGTGGTGGGCAAAGTCATTACCAGTGGTGGGCAAAGTCATGCCCAGTGGTTTGCAAAGTCAGTACAATTGTTGGGCTAGGACATTTTTAGTGGTCAGAAAAGTGATAACCAATGGTGGGCAAAGTCATTACAAGTGGAGAAAAGAGTAATTATCAGTGGTGGGCAAAGTCATTACAAGTGGTGGGCAATGTTATTCCCAGTGGTGGGTAAAGTCATTACCAGTGGTGGGCAAAGTTATTACCAGTGGTGGGCAAAGTCATTACCAGTGGTTGGCAAACTGTTTACCAGCGGTGGCCAATTTCATTATCAATGGTGGGCAAAGTTATTACCAGTGGTGGGAAAAGTCATTACCAGTGGTTGGCAAACTGATTACCAGCGGTGGCCAATTTCATTACCAGTGGTGGGCAAAGTCATTACCAGCGGTCGGAAAAGTCGTTTCCAGCGGTATCAAAGTTAGTACCAATGGTAGGCAAAGTCTTTACTAGTGTAAACAAAGTCATTACCAGTGGTTGGCAAAGTCATCACAGTGGTGGGCAAAGTCATTACCAGTGGTGGGCAAACTGATTACCAGCGGTGGCCAGTTTCATTATCAATGGTGGGCAAAGTTATTACCAGTGGTGGGAAAAGTCATTACCAGTGGTTGGCAAACTGATTACCAGCGGTGGCCAATTTCATTACCAGTGGCGGGCAAAGTCATTACCAGCGGTCGGAAAAGTCGTTTCCAGCGGTATCAAAGTTAGTACCAATGGTAGGCAAAGTCTTTACTAGTGTAAACAAAGTCATTACCAGTGGTTGGCAAAGTCATCACATTGGTGGGCAAAGTCATTACCAGTGGTGGGCAAAGTCATTACCAGTGGTGGGCAAAGTCATGCCCAGTGGTTTGCAAAGTCAGTACAATTGTTGGGCTAGGACATTTTTAGTGGTCAGAAAAGTGATAACCAATGGTGGGCAAAGTCATTACAAGTGGAGAAAAGAGTAATTATCAGTGGTGGGCAAAGTCATTACAAGTGGTGGGCAATGTTATTCCCAGTGGTGGGTAAAGTCATTACCAGTGGTGGGCAAAGTTATTACCAGTGGTGGGCAAAGTCATTACCAGTGGTTAGCAAACTGATTACCAGCGGTGGCCAATTTCATTATCAATGGTGGGCAAAGTTATTACCAGTGGTGGGAAAAGTCATTACCAGTGGTTGGCAAACTGATTACCAGCGGTGGCCAATTTCATTACCAGTGGTGGGCAAAGTCATTACCAGCGGTCGGAAAAGTCGTTTCCAGCGGTATCAAAGTTAGTACCAATGGTAGGCAAAGTCTTTACTAGTGTAAACAAAGTCATTACCAGTGGTTGGCAAAGTCATCACAGTGGTGGGCAAAGTCATTACCAGTGGTGGGCAAAGTCATTACCAGTGGTGGGCAAAGTCATGCCCAGTGGTTTGCAAAGTCAGTACAATTGTTGGGCTAGGACATTTTTAGTGGTCAGAAAAGTGATAACCAATGGTGGGCAAAGTCATTACAAGTGGAGAAAAGAGTAATTATCAGTGGTGGGCAAAGTCATTACAAGTGGTGGGCAATGTTATTCCCAGTGGTGGGTAAAGTCATTACCAGTGGTGGGCAAAGTTATTACCAGTGGTGGGCAAAGTCATTACCAGTGGTTGGCAAACTGATTACCAGCGGTGGCCAATTTCATTATCAATGGTGGGCAAAGTTATTACCAGTGGTGGGAAAAGTCATTACCAGTGGTTGGCAAACTGATTACCAGCGGTGGCCGATTTCATTACCAGTGGTGGGCAAAGTCATTACCAGCGGTCGGAAAAGTCGTTTCCAGTGGTATCAAAGTTAGTACCAATGGTAGGCAAAGTCTTTACTAGTGTAAACAAAGTCATTACCAGTGGTGGGAAAAGTCATTCCCTGTGGAGGGCAGAGTAATTACCATTGGTGGGCAAAGTCAAAACCAGTGGTGGGCAAAGTTATTCCCAGTGGCGGGCAAAGTCATGACCAGTGGTCGGCAAAGTCTTTACCATTGGATGCAAAAATATTACCAGTGGTCGGCAAAGTCGTTTCCAGTGGGAGAAAAGTTAGTACCAGCGGTCGGCAAAGTCCTTACCAGTGGAAACAAAGTCATTACCAGTGGTGGGAAAAGTCATTACCAGTGGTGGGAAAAGTCATTACCATTGGTGGGCAAGGTCATTACCAGTGGTGGGCAAAGTCATACCCAGTGGTTGGCAAAGTCATGCCCAGTGGTTGGCAAAGTCATGCACAGAGGTTGGCAAAGTCATTACCATTGTTGGGCAAAGACATTTTTAGTGGTCACAATAGTGATTATCACTGAGGGGCAAAGTCATTACCAGTGGTGGGCAAAGTCATTACAAGTGTTTGGCAAAGTCATTCCCATTGGTCGGCAAAGTCTTTACCATTCGAAGTAGAGTTATTACCAGTGGTCGGCAAAGTGTTTAACAGTGGTAGCAAAATTATTACGAGCGGTGGGCAAAGACATGCCCAGTGGATGGCAAAGTCATGCCCAGTGGTTGGTTAAGTCATGCCCAGTGTTTGGAAAGGTCAGTACTTTTGTTGGGCAAAGACATTTTTTGTCAGAAAAGTGATTACCAATGGTGGGCAAAGTCATTACAAGTGGAGAAAAGAGTAATTATCAGTGGTGGGCAAAGTCATTACAAGTGGTGAACAGAGTCATTACCAGCGGTCGGAAAAGTCGTTTCCAGTGGTATCAAAGTTAGTACCAATGGTAGGCAAAGTCTTTACTAGTGAAAACAAAGTCATTACCAGTGGTGGGAAAAGTCATTACCAGTGGTGGGAAAAGTCATTACCAGTGGTGGGCAAAGTCATTACCAGTGGTGGGCAAAGTCTTTACCAGTGGGAGGCAAAGTCATCACCAGTGGTCTGTAAAGTCTTTACCATTGGAAGCAAAGATATTACCAGTGGTGGGCAAAGTCATTACAAGTGTTTGGCAAAGTCATTCCCAGTGGTCGGCAAAGTCTTTACCATTCGAAGTAAAGTTATTACCAGTGGTCGGCAAAGTCGTTAACAGTGGGAGAAAAGTCATTACGAGCGGTGTGCAAAGACATGCCCAGTGGTTGGCAAAGTCATGTCCAGTGGTTGGTTAAGTCATGCCCAGTGGTTGGAAAGGTCAGTACTATTGTTGGGCAAAGACATTTTTTGTCAGAAAAGTGATTACCAATGGTGGGCAAAGTCATTACAAGTGGTGAACAGAGTCATTACCAGCGGTCGGAAAAGTCGTTTCCAGTGGTTTCAAAGTTAGTACCAATGGAAGGCAAAGTCTTTACTAGCGTAAACAAAGTCATTTCCAGTGGTTGGAAAAGTCATTCCCAGTGGAGGGCAGAGTAATTACCTTTGGTGGGCAAAGTCAAAACCAGTGGTAGCAAAGTTATTCCCAGTGGCGGGCAAAGTCATTACCAGTGGTCGGCAAAGTCTTTACCATTGGATGCAAAAATATTACCAGTGGTCGGCAAAGTCGTTACCAGTGGGAGCAAAGTTAGTACCAGTGGTCGGCAAAGTCCTTACCAGTGGAAACAAAGTCATTACCAGTGGTGGGAAAAGTCATTACCAGTGGTGGGAAAAGTCATTACCAGTGGTGGGCAAAGTAATTACCAGTGGTGGGCAAAGTCATTACCAGTGGCTGGAAAAGTCATTATCAGTGGTGGGCAAAGTCATTACAAGTGGTGAACAGAGTCAAAACAAGTGGTGTGCAAAGTCATGCCCAGTGGTTGGCATAGTCATGCATAGTGGTTGGCAAATTCATTACCATTGTTGAGCAAAGACATTTTAAGTGGTCAGAAAAGTGATTACCAATGGTGGGCAAAGTCATTACAAGTGGAGAAAAGAGTCATTATCAGTGGTGGGCAAAGTCATTACCAGTGGTGGGAAAAGTTATTTCCAGTGGTGGGCGGAGTAATTACCATTAGTGGGCAAAGTCAAAACAAGTGGTGGGCAATGTTATTTCCAGTGGTGGCTCAAGTCATTACCAGTGGTGGGCAAAGGAATTACCAGTGGTGGGCAAAGTCATTACCAGTGGTTGGCAAACTGATTACCAGCGGTGGGCAAAGTCATTACAATAGGTGAACAGAGTCATTACCAGCGGTCGGAAAAGTCGTTTCCAGTGGTATCAAAGTTAGTACCAATGGTAGGCAAAGTCTTTACTAGTGAAAACAAAGTCATTACCAGTGGTGGGAAAAGTCATTACCAGTGGTGGGAAAAGTCATTACCAGTGGTGGGCAAAGTCATTACCAGTTGTTGACAAAGTCATTTATAGTTGTTGGCAAAGTCATTACCAGTGTTGGACAAAGTCATTACCAGTGGTGGGCAAAGTCTTTACCAGTGGGAGGCAAAGTCATTACCAGTGGTCTGTAAAGTCTTTACCATTGGAAGCAAAGATATTACCAGTGGTGGGCAAAGTCATTACAAGTGTTTGGCAAAGTCATTCCCAGTGGTCGGCAAAGTCTTTACCATTCGAAGTAAAGTTATTAACAGTGGTCGGCAAAGTCGTTAACAGTGGGAGCAAAGTCATTACGAGCGGTGGGCAAAGACATGCCCAGTGGTTGGCAAAGTCATGCCCAGTGGTTGGTTAAGTCATGCCCAGTGGTTGGAAAGGTCAGTACTATTGTTGGGCAAAGACATTTTTTGTCAGAAAAGTGATTACCAATGGTGGGCAAAGTCATTACAAGTGGTGAACAGAGTCATTACCAGCGGTCGGAAAAGTCGTTTCCAGTGGTATCAAAGTAAGTACCAATGGTAGGCAAAGTCTTTACTAGTGTAAACAAAGTCATTACCAGTGGTTGGAAAAGTCATTCCCAGTGGAGGGCATAGTCATTACCAGTGGTGTGCAAAGTCATGCCCAGTGGTTGGCATAGTCATGCATAGTGGTTGGCAAATTCATTACCATTGTTGCGCAAAGACATTTTTATTGGTCAGAAAAGTGATTACCAATGGTGGGCAAAGTCATTACAAGTGGTGGGCAAAGTCTTTACCAGTGGGAGGCAAAGTCATCACGAGTGGTCGGAAAAGTCTTTACCATTGGAAGCAAAGTTATTACCTGTGGTCGTAAAAGTCATTACCATGGTTGGGAATAGTCATTACCAGTAGCGGGCAAAGTGATTACCAGCGGTGGGCAATGTCATTATCAGCGGTGGGCAAAGTCATGCCCAGTGGTTGGCAAAGTCATGCCCAGTGGTTGGCAAAGTCATGCACAGAGGTTGGCAAAGTCATTACCATTGTTGGGCAAAGACATTTTTAGTGGTCAGAATAGTGATTGTCACTGAGGGGCAAAGTCATTACCAGTTGTGGACAAAGTCATTACCAGTGGTTGGCAAAGTCATTACCAGTGGTGGGAAAAGTCATTACCAATGATGGGCAAAGTCATTACCAGTGGGAGGCAAAGTCATCACGAGTGGTCGGAAAAGTCGTTAACAGTGGTAGCAAAGTCATTACGAGCGGTGGGCAAAGACATGCCCAGTGGTTGGCTAAGTCATGCCCAGTGGTTGGTTAAGTCATGCCCAGTGGTTGGAAAGGTCAGTACTATTGTTGGGCAAAGACATTTTTTGTCAGTAAAGTGATTACCAATGGTGGGCAAAGTCATTACCAGCGGTCGGAAAAGTCGTTTCCAGTGGTATCAAAGTTAGTACCAGTGGTCGGCAAAGTCTTTACTAGTGTAAACAAAGTCATTACCAGTGGTGGGAAAAGTCATTCCCTGTGAAGGGCAGAGTAATTACCATTGGTGGGCAACGTCAAAACCAGTGGTGGGCAAAGTTATTCCCAGTGGCGGGCAAAGTCATTACCAGTTGTTGACAAAGTCATTTATAGTTGTTGGCAAAGTCATTACCAGTGTTGGACAAAGTCATTACCAGTGGTGGGCAAAGTCTTTACCAGTGGGAGGCAAAGTCATTACCAGTGGTCTGTAAAGTCTTTACCATTGGAAGCAAAGATATTACCAGTGGTCGGCAAAGTCTTTACCATTCGAAGTAAAGTTATTAACAGTGGTCGGCAAAGTCGTTAACAGTGGGAGCAAAGTCATTACGAGCGGTGGGCAAAGACATGCCCAGTGGTTGGCAAAGTCATGCCCAGTGGTTGGTTAAGTCATGCCCAGTGGTTGGAAAGGTCAGTACTATTGTTGGGCAAAGACATTTTTTGTCAGAAAAGTGATTACCAATGGTGGGCAAAGTCATTACAAGTGGTGAACAGAGTCATTACCAGCGGTCGGAAAAGTCGTTTCCAGTGGTATCAAAGTAAGTACCAATGGTAGGCAAAGTCTTTACTAGTGTAAACAAAGTCATTACCAGTGGTTGGAAAAGTCATTCCCAGTGGAGGGCATAGTCATTACCAGTGGTGTGCAAAGTCATGCCCAGTGGTTGGCATAGTCATGCATAGTGGTTGGCAAATTCATTACCATTGTTGCGCAAAGACATTTTTATTGGTCAGAAAAGTGATTACCAATGGTGGGCAAAGTCATTACAAGTGGTGGGCAAAGTCTTTACCAGTGGGAGGCAAAGTCATCACGAGTGGTCGGAAAAGTCTTTACCATTGGAAGCAAAGTTATTACCTGTGGTCGTAAAAGTCATTACCATGGTTGGGAATAGTCATTACCAGTAGCGGGCAAAGTGATTACCAGCGGTGGGCAATGTCATTATCAGCGGTGGGCAAAGTCATGCCCAGTGGTTGGCAAAGTCATGCCCAGTGGTTGGCAAAGTCATGCACAGAGGTTGGCAAAGTCATTACCATTGTTGGGCAAAGACATTTTTAGTGGTCAGAATAGTGATTGTCACTGAGGGGCAAAGTCATTACCAGTTGTGGACAAAGTCATTACCAGTGGTGGGCAAAGTCATTACCAGTGGTGGGAAAAGTCATTACCAATGGTGGGCAAAGTCATTACCAGTGGGAGGCAAAGTCATCACGAGTGGTCGGAAAAGTCGTTAACAGTGGTAGCAAAGTCATTACGAGCGGTGGGCAAAGACATGCCCAGTGGTTGGCTAAGTCATGCCCAGTGGTTGGTTAAGTCATGCCCAGTGGTTGGAAAGGTCAGTACTATTGTTGGGCAAAGACATTTTTTGTCAGTAAAGTGATTACCAATGGTGGGCAAAGTCATTACCAGCGGTCGGAAAAGTCGTTTCCAGTGGTATCAAAGTTAGTACCAGTGGTCGGCAAAGTCTTTACTAGTGTAAACAAAGTCATTACCAGTGGTGGGAAAAGTCATTACCAGTGGTGGGCAAAGTAATTACCAGTGGTCGGCAAAGTCATTACCAGTGGTGGGCAAACTGATTACCAGCGGTGGCCAATTTCATTATCAATGGTGGGCAAAGTCATTACCAGCGGTCGGAAAAGTCGTTTCCAGTGGTATCAAAGTTAGTACCAGTGGTCGGCAAAGTCTTTACTAGTGTAAACAAAGTCATTACCAGTGGTGGGAAAAGTCATTCCCTGTGAAGGGCAGAGTAATTACCATTGGTGGGCAACGTCAAAACCAGTGGTGGGCAAAGTTATTCCCAGTGGCGGGCAAAGTCATTACAAGTGGTCGGCAAAGTATTTACCATTGGAAGCAAAAATATTACCAGTGCTCGGCAAAGTCGTTACCAGTGGGAGCAAAGTTAGTACCAGTGGTCGGCAAAGTCCTTACCAGTGGAAACAAAGTCATTACCAGTGGTGGGAAAAGTCATTACCAGTGGTGGGCAAAGTAATTACCAGTGGTCGGCAAAGTCATTACCAGTGGTGGGCAAACTGATTACCAGCGGTGGCCAATTTCATTATCAATGGTGGGCAAAGTCATTACCAGCGGTCGGAAAAGTCGTTTCCAGTGGTATCAAAGTTAGTACCAGTGGTCGGCAAAGTCTTTACTAGTGTAAACAAAGTCATTACCAGTGGTGGGAAAAGTCATTCCCTGTGAAGGGCAGAGTAATTACCATTGGTGGGCAACGTCAAAACCAGTGGTGGGCAAAGTTATTCCCAGTTGTTGACAAAGTCATTTATAGTTGTTGGCAAAGTCATTACCAGTGTTGGACAAAGTCATTACCAGTGGTGGGCAAAGTCATTACCAGTGGTGTGCAAAGTCATGCCCAGTGGTTGGCATAGTCATGCATAGTGGTTGGCAAATTCATTACCATTGTTGCGCAAAGACATTTTTATTGGTCAGAAAAGTGATTACCAATGGTGGGCAAAGTCATTACAAGTGGTGGGCAAAGTCTTTACCAGTGGGAGGCAAAGTCATCACGAGTGGTCGGAAAAGTCTTTACCATTGGAAGCAAAGTTATTACCTGTGGTCGTAAAAGTCATTACCATGGTTGGGAATAGTCATTACCAGTAGCGGGCAAAGTGATTACCAGCGGTGGGCAATGTCATTATCAGCGGTGGGCAAAGTCATGCCCAGTGGTTGGCAAAGTCATGCCCAGTGGTTGGCAAAGTCATGCACAGAGGTTGGCAAAGTCATTACCATTGTTGGGCAAAGACATTTTTAGTGGTCAGAATAGTGATTGTCACTGAGGGGCAAAGTCATTACCAGTTGTGGACAAAGTCATTACCAGTGGTGGGCAAAGTCATTACCAGTGGTGGGAAAAGTCATTACCAATGGTGGGCAAAGTCATTACCAGTGGGAGGCAAAGTCATCACGAGTGGTCGGAAAAGTCGTTAACAGTGGTAGCAAAGTCATTACGAGCGGTGGGCAAAGACATGCCCAGTGGTTGGCTAAGTCATGCCCAGTGGTTGGTTAAGTCATGCCCAGTGGTTGGAAAGGTCAGTACTATTGTTGGGCAAAGACATTTTTTGTCAGTAAAGTGATTACCAATGGTGGGCAAAGTCATTACCATTGTTGGGCAAAGACATTTTTAGTGGTCAGAAAAGTGATTACCAATGGTGGGCAAAGTCATTACAAGTGGAGGAAAGAGTCATTATCAGTGGTGGGCAAAGTCATTACTAGTGGTGGGCAAAGTCTTTACCAGTGGGAGGCAAAGTCATCACCAGTGGTCTGTAAAGTCTTTACCATTGGAAGCAAAGATATTACCAGTGGTCGGAAAAGTCATTGCCATGGTTGGGCAAAGTAATGCCCAGTGGTTGGCAAAAACATGCTCAGTGGTTGGCAAAGTCATGCACAGAGGTTGGCAAAATCATTACCATTGTTGGGAAAAGACATTTTTAGTGGTCAGAATAGTGATTATCACTGAGGGGCAAAGTCATTACCAGTGGAGGGCAAAGTCATTAGATGTGTTTGGCAAAGTCATTCCCAGTGGTCGGCAAAGTCTTTACCATTCGAAGTAAAGTTATTACCAGTGGTCGGCAAAGTCGTTAACAGTGGTAGCAAAGTCATTACGAGCGGTGGGCAAAGACATGACCAGTGGTTGGCAAAGTCATGCCCAGTGGTTGGTTAAGTCATGCCCAGTGGTTGGAAAGGTCAGTACTATTGATGGGCAAAGACATTTTTTGTCAGAAAAGTGATTACCAATGGTGGGCAAAGTCATTACAAGTGGAGAAAAGAGTAATTATCAGTGGTGGGCAAAGTCATTACAAGTGATGAACAGAGTCATTGCCAGCGGTCGGAAAATTCGTTTCCAGTGGTATCAAAGTTAGTACCAATGGTTGGCAAAGTCTTTACTAGTGTAAACAAAGTCATTACCAGTGGTGGGAAAAGTCATTCCCTGTGGAGGGCAGAGTAATTACCATTGGTGGGCAAAGTCAAAACCAGTGGTGGGCAAAGTTATTCCCAGTGGCGGGCAAAGTCATTACCAGTGGTCGGCAAAGTCTTTACCATTGGATGCAAAAATATTACCAGTTGTCGGCAAAGTCCTTACCAGTGGAAACAAAGTCATTACCAATGGTGGGAAAAGTAATTACCAGTGGTGGGAAAAGTCATTACCAATGGCAGGCAAAGTCATTACAAGTGGAGAAAAGAGTCATTATCAGTGGTGGGCAAAGTCATAACTAGTGGTGGGCAAAGTCTTTACCAGTGGGAGGCAAAGTCATCACCAGTGGTCGGTAAAGTCTTTACCATTGGAAGCAAAGTTATAACCAGTGGTCGGAAAAGTCATTACCATGGTTGGGAATAGTCATTACCAGGAGCGGGCAAAGTGATTACCAGCGGTGGGCAATGTCATTACCAGCGGTAGGCAAAGTCATGCCCAGTGGTTGGCAAAGTCATGCCCAGTGGTTGGGAAAGTCATTCACAGAAGATGGCAAAGTCATTCCCATTGTTGGGCAAAGACATTTTTATTGGTCAGAAAAGTGATTACCAATGGTGGGCAAAGTCATTACAAGTGGAGAAAATAGTCATTATCAGTGGTGGGCAAAGTCATTACCAGTGGTGGGAAAAGTCGTTACCAGTGGGAGCAAAGTTAGTACCAGTGGTCGGCAAAGTCCTTACCAGTGGAAACAAAGTCATTACCAGTGGTGGGAAAAGTCATTACCAGTGGTGGGAAAAGTCATTACCAGTGGTGGGCAAAGTGATTACCAGCGGCGGGCAATGTCATTACCAGCGGTGGGCAAAGTCATGCCCAGTGGTTGGCAAAGTCACGCCCAGTGGTTGGCAAAGTCATGCACAGAGGTTGGCAAATTCATTACCATTGTTGAGCAAGACATTTTTAGTGGTCAGAAAAGTGATTACCAATGGTGGGCAAAGTCATTACAAGTGGAGAAAAGAGTCATTATCAGTGGTGGGCAAAGTCATTACCAGTGGTGGGAAAAGTTATTTCCAGTGGTGGGCGGAGTAATTACCATTAGTGGGCAAAGTCAAAACAAGTGGTGGGCAATGTTATTTCCAGTGTTGGCTAAAGTCATTACCAGTGGTGGGCAAAGGAATTACCAGTGGTGGGCAAAGTCATTACCAGTGGTTGGCAAACTGATTACCAGCGGTGGCCAATTTCATTATCAATGATGGGCAAAGTCATTACCAGCGGTCGGAAAAGTCGTTTCCAGTGGTATCAAAGTTAGTACCAGTGGTCGGCAAAGTCTTTACTAGTGTAAACAAAGTCATTTCCAGTGTTGGCTAAAGTCATTACCAGTGGTGGGCAAAGTTATTCCCAGTGGCGGGCAAAGTCATTACAAGTGGTCGGCAAAGTCGTTACCAGTGGGAGCAAAGTTAGTACCAGTGGTCGGCAAAGTCCTTACCAGTGGAAACAAAGTCATTACCAGTGGTGGGAAAAGTCATTACCAGTGGTGGGCAAAGTAATTACCAGTGGTCGGCAAAGTCATTACCAGTGGTGGGCAAAGTCATTACCAGTGGTGTGCAAAGTCATGCCCAGTGGTTGGCATAGTCATTACCATTGTTGCACAAAGACATTTTTATTGGTCAGAAAAGTGATTACCAATGGTGGGCAAAGTCATTACAAGTGGTGGGCAAAGTCTTTACCAGTGGGAGGCAAAGTCATCACGAGTGGTCGGAAAAGTCTTTACCATTGGAAGCAAAGTTATTACCTGTGGTCGTAAAAGTCATTACCATGGTTGGGAATAGTCATTACCAGTAGCGGGCAAAGTGATTACCAGCGGTGGGCAATGTCATTATCAGCGGTGGGCAAAGTCATGCCCAGTGGTTTGTTAAGTCATGCCCAGTGGTTGGAAAGATCAGTACTTTTGTTGGGCAAAGACATTTTTTGTCAGAAAAGTGATTACCAATGGTGGGCAAAGTCATTACAAGTGGAGAAAAGAGTAATTATCAGTGGTGGGCAAAGTCATTACAAGTGGTGAACAGAGTCATTCCTAGCGGTCGGAAAAGTCGTTTCCAGTGGTATCAAAGTTAGTACCAATGGTAGGCAAAGTCTTTACTAGTGAAAACAAAGTCATTACCAGTGGTGGGAAAAGTCATTACCAGTGGTGGGAAAAGTCATTACCAGTGGTGGGCAAAGTCATTACCAGTTGTTGACAAAGTCATTTATAGTTGTTGGCAAGGTCATTACCAGTGTTGGACAAAGTCATTACCAGTGGTGGGCAAAGTCATTACCAGTGGTGTGCAAAGTCATGCCCAGTGGTTGGCATAGTCATGCATAGTGGTTGGCAAATTCATTACCATTGTTGCGCAAAGACATTTTTATTGGTCAGAAAAGTGATTACCAATGGTGGGCAAAGTCATTACAAGTGGTGGGCAAAGTCTTTACCAGTGGGAGGCAAAGTCATCACGAGTGGTCGGAAAAGTCTTTACCATTGGAAGCAAAGTTATTACCTGTGGTCGTAAAAGTCATTACCATGGTTGGGAATAGTCATTACCAGTAGCGGGCAAAGTGATTACCAGCGGTGGGCAATGTCATTATCAGCGGGGGGCAAAGTCATGCCCAGTGGTTTGTTAAGTCATGCCCAGTGGTTGGAAAGATCAGTACTTTTGTTGGGCAAAGACATTTTTTGTCAGAAAAGTGATTACCAATGGTGGGCAAAGTCATTACAAGTGGAGAAAAGAGTAATTATCAGTGGTGGGCAAAGTCATTACAAGTGGTGAACAGAGTCATTCCTAGCGGTCGGAAAAGTCGTTTCCAGTGGTATCAAAGTTAGTACCAATGGTAGGCAAAGTCTTTACTAGTGAAAACAAAGTCATTACCAGTGGTGGGAAAAGTCATTACCAGTGGTGGGAAAAGTCATTACCAGTGGTGGGCAAAGTCATTACCAGTTGTTGACAAAGTCATTTATAGTTGTTGGCAAGGTCATTACCAGTGTTGGACAAAGTCATTACCAGTGGTGGGCAAAGTCATTACCAGTGGTGTGCAAAGTCATGCCCAGTGGTTGGCATAGTCATGCATAGTGGTTGGCAAATTCATTACCATTGTTGCGCAAAGACATTTTTATTGGTCAGAAAAGTGATTACCAATGGTGGGCAAAGTCATTACAAGTGGTGGGCAAAGTCTTTACCAGTGGGAGGCAAAGTCATCACGAGTGGTCGGAAAAGTCTTTACCATTGGAAGCAAAGTTATTACCTGTGGTCGTAAAAGTCATTACCATGGTTGGGAATAGTCATTACCAGTAGCGGGCAAAGTGATTACCAGCGGTTGGCAATGTCATTATCAGCGGTGGGCAAAGTCATGCCCAAAGGTTTGTTAAGTCATGCCCAGTGGTTGGAAAGATCAGTACTTTTGTTGGGCAAAGACATTTTTTGTCAGAAAAGTGATTACCAATGGTGGGCAAAGTCATTACAAGTGGAGAAAAGAGTAATTATCAGTGGTGGGCAAAGTCATTACAAGTGGTGAACAGAGTCATTCCTAGCGGTCGGAAAAGTCGTTTCCAGTGGTATCAAAGTTAGTACCAATGGTAGGCAAAGTCTTTACTAGTGAAAACAAAGTCATTACCAGTGGTGGGAAAAGTCATTACCAGTGGTGGGAAAAGTCATTACCAGTGGTGGGCAAAGTCATTACCAGTTGTTGACAAAGTCATTTATAGTTGTTGGCAAGGGTATTACCAGTGTTGGACAAAGTCATTACCAGTGGTGGGCAAAGTCATTACCAGTGGTGTGCAAAGTCATGCCCAGTGGTTGGCATAGTCATGCATAGTGGTTGGCAAATTCATTACCATTGTTGCGCAAAGACATTTTTATTGGTCAGAAAAGTGATTACCAATGGTGGGCAAAGTCATTACAAGTGGTGGGCAAAGTCTTTACCAGTGGGAGGCAAAGTCATCACGAGTGGTCGGAAAAGTCTTTACCATTGGAAGCAAAGTTATTACCTGTGGTCGTAAAAGTCATTACCATGGTTGGGAATAGTCATTACCAGTAGCGGGCAAAGTGATTACCAGCGGTTGGCAATGTCATTATCAGCGGTGGGCAAAGTCATGCCCAGTGGTTGGCAAAGTCTTGCCCAGTGGTTGGCAAAGTCATGCACAGAGGTTGGCAAAGTCATTACCATTGTTGGGCAAAGACATTTTTAGTGGTCAGAATAGTGATTGTCACTGAGGGGCAAAGTCATTACCAGTTGTGGACAAAGTCATTACCAGTGGTGGGCAAAGTCATTACCAGTGGTGGGAAAAGTCATTACCAATGGTGGGCAAAGTCATTACCAGTGGGAGGCAAAGTCATCACGAGTGGTCGGAAAAGTCGTTAACGGTGGTAGCAAAGTCATTACGAGCGGTGGGCAAAGACATGCCCAGTGGTTGGCTAAGTCATGCCCAGTGGTTGGTTAAGTCATGCCCAGTGGTTGGAAAGGTCAGTACTATTGTTGGGCAAAGACATTTTTTGTCAGAAAAGTGATTACCAATGGTGGGCAAAGTCATTACCATTGTTGGGCAAAGACATTTTTAGTGGTCAGAAAAGTGATTATCAGTGGTGGGCAAAGTCATTACTAGTGGTGGGCAAAGTCTTTACCAGTGGGAGGCAAAGTCATCACCAGTGGTCTGTAAAGTCTTTACCATTGGAAGCAAAGATATTACCAGTGGTCGGAAAAGTCATTACCATGGTTGGGCAAAGTCATGCCCAGTGGTTGGCAAAAACATGCCCAGTGGTTGGCAAAGTCATGCACAGAGGTTGGCAAAATCATTACCATTGTTGGGAAAAGACATTTTTAGTGGTCAGAATAGTGATTATCACTGAGGGGCAAAGTCATTACCAGTGGTGGGCAAAGTCATTAGATGTGTTTGGCAAAGTCATTCCCAGTGGTCGGCAAAGTCTTTACCATTCGAAGTAAAGTTATTACCAGTGGTCGGCAAAGTCGTTTACAGTGGTAGCAAAGTCATTACGAGCGGTGGGCAAAGACATGACCAGTGGTTGGCAAAGTCATGCCCAGTGGTTGGTTAAGTCATGCCCAGTGGTTAAAAAGGTCAGTACTATTGTTGGGCAAAGACATTTTTTGTCAGAAAAGTGATTACCAATGGTGGGCAAAGTCATTACAAGTGGAGAAAAGAGTAATTATCAGTGGTGGGCAAAGTCATTACAAGTGGTGAACAGAGTCATTACCAGCGGTCGGAAAATTCGTTTCCAGTGGTATCAAAGTTAGTACCAATGGTAGGCAAAGTCTTTACTAGTGTAAACAAAGTCATTACCAGTGGTGGGAAAAGTCATTCCCTGTGGAGGGCAAGGTCATTACCAGTGGTCGGCAAAGTCTTTACCATTGGATGCAAAAATATTACCAGTTGTCGGCAAAGTCCTTACCAGTGGAAACAAAGTCATTACCAGTGGTGGGAAAAGTAATTACCAGTGGTGGGAAAAGTCATTACCAATGGTAGGCAAAGTCATTACAAGTGGAGAAAATAGTCATTATCAGTGGTGGGCAAAGTCATTACCAGTGGTGGGAAAAGTCATTACCAGTGGTGGGCAAAGTCATCACCAGTGGTCTGTAAAGTCTTTACCATTGGAAGCAAAGATATTACCAGTGGTCGGAAATGTCATTAACATGGTTGGGAATAGTCATTACCAGTGGCGGGCAAAGTGATTACCAGCGGCGGGCAATGTCATTACCAGCGGTGGGCAAAGTCATGCCCAGTGGTTGGCAAAGTCACGCCCAGTGGTTGGCAAAGTCATGCACAGAGGTTGGCAAAATCATTACCATTGTTGGGCCAAGACATTTTTAGTGTTCAGAATAGTGATTATCACTGAGGGGCAAAGTCATTTCCAGTGGTGGGCAAAGTCATTAAAAGTGTTTGGCAAAGTCATTACGAGTGGTCGGCCAAGTCTTTACCATTCGAAGCAAAGTTATTACCAGTGGTCGGCATAGTCGTTACCAGTGGTTGGTTAAGTCATTCCCAGTGGTTGGCAAAGTCAGTACCATTGTTGGGCAAAGACATTTTTTGTGGTCAGAAAAGTGATTACCAATGGTGGGCAATGTCATTACAAGTGGTGGGCAAGTCTTTACCAGTGGTGGGCAAAGTCAATACCAGTGGTCGGCAAGTCTTTACCAGTGGTAGCAAAGTTTGTAACAGTGGTCGGCAAAGTCTTTACCAGTGGAAACGAAGTCATTACCAGTGGTGGGAAAATACATTTCCAGTAGTGGGCAAGGTCAAAACCAGTTGTGGGCAAAGTTATTCTCAATGGTGGGCAAAGTCATTACCGGTTCTAGACAAAGTCATTACCAGTGGTTGGCAAAGTCATGCCCAGTGGTTGGCAAAATCATGCCCAGTAGTTGGTTAAGTCATGCCCAGTGGTTATGACATTTTTAGTGGTAAGAAAAGTGATTACCAATGGTGGGCAAAGTCATTACAAGTAGAGAAAAGAGTAATTATCTGTGGTGGGCAAAGTCATTACAAGTGGTGGGCAAAGTCATATCCAGTGGTGGGCAAAGTCTTTACCAGTGGTGGGCAAAGTCAATACCAGTGGTCGGCAAAGTCATGCCCAGTGGATGGCAAAGTCAGTACCATTGTTGGGCAAAGACATTTTTTGCGGTCAGAAAAGTGATTACCAATGGTGGGCAATGTCATTACAAGTGGAGAAAAGAGTAATTATAAGTGGTGGGCAAAGTCATTACAAGTGGTGAACAGAGTCATTATCACTGGTGGGCAAAGTCATATCCAGTGGTGGGCAAAGTCTTTACCAGTGGTGGGCAAAGTCATCTCCAGTGGTGGGCATAGTGTTTACCAGTGGTGGGCAAAGTCATCTCCAGTGGTGTGCAAAGTCTTTACCAGTGGTGGGCAAAGTTTGTAACAGTGGTCGGCAAAGTCTTTACCAGTGGTAGGCAAAGTCTTTACCAGTGGAAACAAAGTCTTTACCAGTGGTGGGAAAAGTCATTTCCAGTGGTGGGCAAAGTCAAAACCAGTTGTGGGCAAAGATATTCCCAATGGTGGGCAAATCATTGCAAGTGCTTGATTAAGTCATTACCAGTGGTTGGCAAAGTCATTACCAGCGGTGGGCAAAGTCATTACTAGTTGTGGGCAGAGTCATTACCAGTTGTGGGCAGAGTCTTTACCAGTGGTGGGCAAAGTCATTACCAGTGGTGTGCAAACTGATTAACAGCGGTGGGCAATGTCATTATCAATGGTGGGTAGAGTCATTACCAGTGGTGGGCAAAAATCTTTACCAGTTGTCGGCAAAAATGTTACCATCGTTGTGAGAAGTAATTTTTATAGGTCGGATAAGAGATCACCAGTGGTGAGCGAAGTCATTACCAGTGGTTGGAAGAGTCATTACCAGTGGTGGGCAAAGTCATTGCAAGTGGCTGGCAAAGTCATTACCAGTGGTTGGAAAAGTCATAACCAGTGGTGGGCAAAGTCATGCCCAGTGGTTGGCAAAATCATGCCCAGTGGTTGGTTAAGTCATGCCCAGTGGTTATGACATTTTTAGTGGTAAGAAAAGTGATTACCAATGGTGGGCAAAGTCATTACAAGTAGAGAAAAGAGTAATTATCTGTGGTGGGCAAAGTCATATCAAGTGGTGGGCAAAGTCTTTACCAGTGGTGGGCAAAGTCAATACCAGTGGTCGGCAAAGTCATGCCCAGTGGTTGGCAAAGTCTTTACCAGTGGTAGCAAAGTTTGTAACAGTGGAAACAAAGTCATTACCAGTGGTTGGCAAAGTCATGCCCAGTGGTTGGCAAAATCATGTTCAGTGGTTGGTTAAGTCATGCCCAGTGGTTATGACATTTTTAGTGGTAAGAAAAGTGATTACCAATGGTGGGCAAAGTCATTACAAGTAGAGAAAAGAGTAATTATCTGTGGTGGGCAAAGTCATTACAAGTGGTGGGCAAAGTCATATCCAGTGGTGGGCAAAGTCTTTACCAGTGGTGGGCAAAGTCAATACCAGTGGTCGGCAAAGTCTTTACCAGTGGTAGCAAAGTTTGTAACAGTGGTCGGCAAGGTCTTTACCAGTGGAAACAAAGTCATTACCTGTGGTGGGAAAATACATTTCCAGTGGTGGGCAAGGTCAAAACCAGTAGTGGGCAAAGTTATTCCCAATTGTGGGAAAAGTAATTACCAGTTCTAGACAAAGTCATTACCAGTGGTTGGCAAAGTCATGCCCAGTGGATGGCAAAATCATGCCAAGTGGTTGGTTAAGTCATGCTCAGTGGTTATGACATTTTAAATGGTAAGAAAAGTGATTACCAATGGTGGGGAGTCATGCCCAGTGGCTGGCAAAGTCATGCACATTGGTTGGCAAAGTCATGCACAGTGGTTTGCAAAGACATTTTTAGTGGTGAGAAAAGTGATTACCAATGGTGGGCAAAGTGATTACAAGTGGTTGGCAAAGTCTTTACCAGTGGTAGGCAAAGTCAATACCAGTGGTCGGCAAAGTCTTTACCAGTGGTAGCAAAGTAAATACCAGTGGTAGGCAAAGTCTTTACCAGTGGAAACAAAGTCTTTACCAGTGGTGGGTAAAATCATTACAATTGGTGGGCAAAGTCTTTACCAGTGGTAGGCAAAGTCGTTACCAGTGGTCGGCAAAGTCTTTACCATTGGAAGCAAAGTTATGACCAGTGGTCGGCAAAGTCGTTTCCAGTGGTTGCAAAGTCATTACAAGTGGTAAGCAAAGTCATTACCAGTGGTGGGCATTGTCATGACCATTGTTGCGCAAAGACATTTTTAGTGGTCAGAAAAGTGATTGCCAATGGTGGGCAAAGTCATCACCGGTGGTCTTTAAAGTCTTTACCATTTGAAGCAAAGATATTACCAGTGGTCGGAAAAGTCATTACCATGGTTGGGAATAGTCATTACCAGTGGCGGGCAAAGTGATTACCAGCGTTGGGCAATGTCATTACCAGCGGTGGGCAAAGTCATGCCCAGTGGTTGGCAAAGTCATGCCCAGTGGTTGGCAAAGTCATGCACAGAGGTTGGCAAAATCATTACCATTGTTGGGCAAAGACATTTTTAGAGGTCAGAATAGTGATTATCACTGAGGGGCAAAGTCTTTACCAGTGGTGGGCAAAGTCAATACCAGTGGTCGGCAAAGTCATGCCCAGTGGTTGGCAAAGTCTTTACCAGTGGTAGCAAAGTTTGTAACAGTGGAAACAAAGTCATTACCAGTGGTTGGCAAAGTCATGCCCAGTGGTTGGCAAAATCATGTTCAGTGGTTGGTTAAGTCATGCCCAGTGGTTATGACATTTTTAGTGGTAAGAAAAGTGATTACCAATGGTGGGCAAAGTCATTACAAGTAGAGAAAAGAGTAATTATCTGTGGTGGGCAAAGTCATTACAAGTGGTGGGCAAAGTCATATCCAGTGGTGGGCAAAGTCTTTACCAGTGGTGGGCAAAGTCAATATCAGTGGTCGGCAAAGTCTTTACCAGTGGTAGCAAAGTTTGTAACAGTGGTCGGCAAGGTCTTTACCAGTGGAAACAAAGTCATTACCTGTGGTGGGAAAATACATTTCCAGTGGTGGGCAAGGTCAAAACCAGTAGTGGGCAAAGTTATTACCAATTGTGGGAAAAGTAATTACCAGTTCTAGACAAAGTCATTACCAGTGGTTGGCAAAGTCATGCCCAGTGGATGGCAAAATCATGCCAAGTGGTTGGTTAAGTCATGCTCAGTGGTTATGACATTTTAAATGGTAAGAAAAGTGATTACCAATGGTGGGGAGTCATGCCCAGTGGCTGGCAAAGTCATGCACATTGGTTGGCAAAGTCATGCACAGTGGTTTGCAAAGACATTTTTAGTGGTGAGAAAAGTGATTACCAATGGTGGGCAAAGTGATTACAAGTGGTTGGCAAAGTCTTTACCAGTGGTAGGCAAAGTCAATACCAGTGGTCGGCAAAGTCTTTACCAGTGGTAGCAAAGTAAATACCAGTGGTAGGCAAAGTCTTTACCAGTGGAAACAAAGTCTTTACCAGTGGTGGGTAAAATCATTACAATTGGTGGGCAAAGTCTTTACCAGTGGTAGGCAAAGTCGTTACCAGTGGTCGGCAAAGTCTTTACCATTGGAAGCAAAGTTATGACCAGTGGTCGGCAAAGTCGTTTCCAGTGGTTGCAAAGTCATTACAAGTGGTAAGCAAAGTCATTACCAGTGGTGGGCATTGTCATGACCATTGTTGCGCAAAGACATTTTTAGTGGTCAGAAAAGTGATTGCCAATGGTGGGCAAAGTCATCACCGGTGGTCTTTAAAGTCTTTACCATTTGAAGCAAAGATATTACCAGTGGTCGGAAAAGTCATTACCATGGTTGGGAATAGTCATTACCAGTGGCGGGCAAAGTGATTACCAGCGTTGGGCAATGTCATTACCAGCGGTGGGCAAAGTCATGCCCAGTGGTTGGCAAAGTCATGCCCAGTGGTTGGCAAAGTCATGCACAGAGGTTGGCAAAATCATTACCATTGTTGGGCAAAGACATTTTTAGTGGTCAGAATAGTGATTATCACTGAGGGGCAAAGTCATTACCAGTGGTCGGCAAAGTCTTTACCATTCGAAGCAAAGTTATTACCAGTGGTCGGCAAAGTCGTTACCAGTGGTAGCAAAGTCATTACGAGCGGTGGGCAAAGACATGCCCAGTGGTTGGTTAAGTCATGCCCAGTGGTTGGCAAAGTCAGTACCATTGTTGGGCAAAGACATTTTTTGTGGTCAGAAAAGTGATAACTAATGGTGGGCAAAGTCATTACAAGTGGTGAACAGAGTCATTATCACTGGTGGGCAAAGTCTTTACCAGTGGTGGGCAAAGTCAACACCAGTGGTCGGCAAAGTCTTTACCAGTGGTAGCAAAGTTTGTACCAGTGGTCGGGAAAGTCTTTACCAGTGGAAACAAAGTCATTACCAGTGGTGGGAAAATACATTTCCAGTGGTGGGCAAGGTCAAAACCAGTTGTGGGCAAAGTTATTCCCAATGGTGGGAAAAGTCATTACCAGTTCTAGACAAAGTCATGCACAGTGTTTGGCAAAGACATTTTAGTGGTCAGAAAAGTGATTACCAATGGTGGGAAAAGTCATTACAAGTGGAGAAAAGAGTCATTATCAGTGGTGGGCAAAGTGATTACAAGTGGTGGGCAAAGTCTTTACCAGTGGTAGGCAAAGTCAATACCAGTGGTCGGCAAAGTCTTTACCAGTGGAAGCAAAGTTAGTACCAGTGGTCGGCAAAGTCTTTACCAGTGGAAACAAAGTCATTACCAGTGGTGGGAAAAGTCATTTCCAGTTGTGGTCAAAGTCAAAACCAGTTGTGGGCAAAGTTATTCCCAATGGCGGGCAAATCATTGCAAGTTCTAGACAAAGTCATTACCAGTGGTTGGCAAAGTCATTACAAGTGGAGAAAAGAGTCATTATCAGTGGTGGGCAAAGTCATTACTAGTGGTAGGCATATTCTTTACCAGTGGGAGGCAAAGTCATCACAGGTGGTCTGTAAAGTCTTTACCATTTGAAGCAAAGATATTACCAGTGGTCGGAAAAGTCATTTCCATGGTTGGGAATAGTCATTACCAGTGGCGGGCAAAGTGATTACCAGCGGTGGGCAATGTCATTACCAGTGGTGAGCGAAGTCATTACCAGAGGTGGGCAAACTGATTACCAGTGGTTGGAAAAGTCATAACCAGTGGTGGGCAAAGTCATGCCCAGTGGTTTGCATAGTCATTACCATTGTTGGGCAGAGACATTTTTAGTGGTCAGAAAAGTGATTACCAATGGTGGGCAAAGTCAATACAAGTGGTGGGTAAAATCATTACAATTGGTGGGCAAAGTCTTTACCAGTGGTAGGCAAAGTCGTTACCAGTGGTCGGCAAAGTCTTTACCATTGGAAGCAAAGTTATTACCAGTGGTCGGCAAAGTCGTTTTCAGTGGTTGCAAAGTCATTACCAGTGGTGGGCATAGTCATGACCATTGTTGCGCAAAGATATTTTTAGTGGTCAGAAAAGTGATTACCAATGGTGGGCAAAGTCATCACCGGTGGTCTGTAAAGTCTTTACCATTTGAAGCAAAGATATTACCAGTGGTCGGAAAAGTCATTACCATGGTTGGGAATAGTCATTACCAGTGGCGGGCAAAGTGATAACCAGCGGTGGGCAATGTCATTACCAGCGGTGGGCAAAGTCATGCCCAGTGGTTGGCAAAGTCATGCCCAGTGGTTGGCAAAGTCATGCACAGAGGTTGGCAAAATCATTACCATTGTTGGGCAAAGACATTTTTAGTGGTCAGAATAGTGATTATCACTGAGGGGCAAAGTCATTACCAGTGGTCGGCAAAGTCTTTACCATTCGAAGCAAAGTTATTACCAGTGGTCGGCAAAGTCGTTACCAGTGGTAGCAAAGTCATTACGAGCGGTGGGCAAAGACATTCCCAGTGGTTGGTTAAGTCATGCCCAGTGGTTGGCAAAGTCAGTACCATTGTTGGGCAAAGACATTTTTTGTGGTCAGAAAAGTGATAACTAATGGTGGGCAAAGTCATTACAAGTGTTGAACAGAGTCATTATCACTGGTGGGCAAAGTCATATCCAGTGGTGGGCAAAGTCTTTACCAGTGGTGGGCAAAGTCAATACCAGTGGTCAACAAAGTCTTTACCAGTGGTAGCAAAGTTTGTACCAGTGGTCGGCAAAGTCTTTACCAGTGGAAACAAAGTCATTACCAGTGGTGGGAAAATACATTTCCAGTGGAAACCAGGTCATTACCAGTGGTGGGAAAATACATTTCCAGTGGTGGGCAAGGTCAAAACCAGTTGTGGGCAAAGTTATTCCCAATGGTGGGAAAAGTCATTACCAGTTCTAGACAAAGTCATGCAAAGTGTTTGGCAAAGACATTTTTAGTGGTCAGAAAAGTGATTACCAATGGTGGGCAAAGTCATTACAAGTGGAGAAAAGAGTCATTATCAGTGGTGGGCAAAGTGATTACAAGTGGTGGGCAAAGTTTTTACCAGTGGTAGGCAAAGTCAATACCAGTGGTCGGCAAAGTCTTTACCAGTGGAAGCAATGTTAGTACCAGTGGTCGGCAAAGTCTTTACCAGTGGAAACAAAGTCATTACCAGTGGTGGGAAAAGTCATTTCCCTTTGTGGGCAAAGTTATTCCCAATGGCGGGCAAATCATTGCAAGTTCTAGACAAAGTCATTACCAGTGGTTGGCAAAGTCATTACAAGTGGAGAAAAGAGTCATTATCAGTGGTGGGCAAAGTCATTACTAGTGGTAGGCATATTCTTTACCAGTGGGAGGCAAAGTCATCACAGGTGGTCTGTAAAGTCTTTACCATTTGAAGCAAAGATATTACCAGTGGTCGGAAAAGTCATTTCCATGGTTGGGAATAGTCATTACCAGTGGCGGGCAAAGTGATTACCAGTGGTAGGCAAAGTCGTTACCAGTGGTCGGTAAAGTCTTTACCATTGGAAGCAAAGTTATGACCAGTGGTCGGCAAAGTCGTTTCCAGTGGTTGCAAAGTCATTACAAGTGGTAAGCAAAGTCATTACCAGTGGTGGGCATTGTCATGACCATTGTTGCGCAAAGACATTTTTAGTGGTCAGAAAAGTGATTACCAATGGTGGGCAAAGTAATCACCGGTGGTCTGTAAAGTCTTTACCATTTGAAGCAAAGATATTACCAGTGGTCGGAAAAGTCATTACCATGGTTGGGAATAGTCATTACCAGTGGCGGGCAAAGTGATTACCAGCGGTGGGCAATGTCATTACCAGCGGTGGGCAAAGTCATGCCCAGTGGTTGGCAAAGTCATGCCCAGTGGTTGGCAAAGTCATGCACAGAGGTTGGCAAAATCATTACCATTGTTGGGCAAAGACATTTTTAGTGGTCAGAATAGTGATTATCGCTGAGGGGCAAAGTCATTACCAGTGGTCGGCAAAGTCTTTACCATTCGAAGCAAAGTTATTACCAGTGGTCGGCAAAGTCGTTACCAGTGGTAGCAAAGTCATTACGAGCGGTGGGCAAAGACATGCCCAGTGGTTGGTTAAGTCATGCCCAGTGGTTGGCAAAGTCAGTACCATTGTTGGGCAAAGACATTTTTTGTGGTCAGAAAAGTGATAACTAATGGTGGGCAAAGTCATTACAAGTGGTGAAAAGAGTCATTATCAGTGGTGGGCAAAGTGATTACAAGTGGTGGGCAAAGTCTTTACCAGTGGTAGGCAAAGTCAATACCAGTGGTCGGCAAAGTCTTTACCAGTGGAAGCAAAGTTAGTACCAGTGGTCGGCAAAGTCTTTACCAGTGGAAACAAAGTCATTACCAGTGGTGGGAAAAGTCATTTCCAGTTGTGGGCAAAGTCAAAACCAGTTGTGGGCAAAGTTATTCCCAATGGCGGGCAAATCATTGCAAGTTCTAGACAAAGTCATTACCAGTTGTTGGCAAAGTCATTACAAGTGGAGAAAAGAGTCATTATCAGTGGTGGGCAAAGTCTTTACTAGTGGTAGGCATATTCTTTACCAGTGGGAGGCAAAGTCATCACAGGTGGTCTGTAAAGTCTTTACCATTTGAAGCAAAGATATTACCAGTGGTCGGAAAAGTCATTTCCATGGTTGGGAATAGTCATTACCAGTGGCGGGCAAAGTGATTACCAGCGGTGGGCAATGTCATTACCAGTGGTCAGCGAAGTCATTACCAGAGGTGGGCAAACTGATTACCAGTGGTTGGAAAAGTCATAACCAGTGGTGGGCAAAGTCATGCCCAGTGGTTTGCATAGTCATTACCATTGTTGGGCAGAGACATTTTTAGTGGTCAGAAAAGTGATTACCAATGGTGGGCAAAGTCAATACAAGTGGTGGGTGAAATCATTACAATTGGTGGGCAAAGTCTTTACCAGTGGTAGGCAAAGTCGTTACCAGTGGTCGGCAAAGTCTTTACCATTGGAAGCAAAGTTATTACCAGTGGTCGGCAAAGTCGTTTTCAGTGGTTGCAAAGTCATTACCAGTGGTGGGCATAGTCATGACCATTGTTGCGCAAAGATATTTTTAGTGGTCAGAAAAGTGATTACCAATGGTGGGCAAAGTCATCAACGGTGGTCTGTAAAGTCTTTACCATTTGAAGCAAAGATATTACCAGTGGTCGGAAAAGTCATTACCATGGTTGGGAATAGTCATTACCAGTGGCGGGCAAAGTGATTACCAGCGGTGGGCAATGTCATTACCAGCGGTGGGCAAAGTCATGCCCAGTGGTTGGCAAAGTCATGCCCAGTGGTTGGCAAAGTCATGCACAGAGGTTGGCAAAATCATTACCATTGTTGGGCAAAGACATTTTTAGTGGTCAGAATAGTGATTATCACTGAGGGGCAAAGTCATTACCAGTGGTCGGCAAAGTATTTACCATTCGAAGCAAAGTTATTACCAGTGGTCGGCAAAGTCGTTACCAGTGGTAGCAAAGTCATTACGAGCGGTGGGCAAAGACATTCCCAGTGGTTGGTTAAGTCATGCCCAGTGGTTGGCAAAGTCAGTACCATTGTTGGGCAAAGACATTTTTTGTGGTCAGAAAAGTGATAACTAATGGTGGGCAAAGTCATTACAAGTGGTGAACAGAGTCATTATCACTGGTGGGCAAAGTCATATCCAGTGGTGGGCAAAGTCTTTACCAGTGGTGGGCAAAGTCAATACCAGTGGTCGGCAAAGTCTTTACCAGTGGTAGCAAAGTTTGTACCAGTGGTCGGCAAAGTCTTTACCAGTGGAAACAAAGTCATTACCAGTGGTGGGAAAATACATTTCCAGTGGAAACAAAGTCATTACCAGTGGTGGGAAAATACATTTCCAGTGGTGGGCAAGGTCAAAACCAGTTGTGGGCAAAGTTATTCCCAATGGTGGGAAAAGTCATTACCAGTTCTAGACAAAGTCATGCACAGTGTTTGGCAAAGACATTTTTAGTGGTCAGAAAAGTGATTACCAATGGTGGGCAAAGTCATTACAAGTGGAGAAAAGAGTCATTATCAGTGGTGGGCAAAGTGATTACAAGTGGTGGGCAAAGTTTTTACCAGTGGTAGGCAAAGTCAATACCAGTGGTCGGCAAAGTCTTTACCAGTGGAAGCAAAGTTAGTACCAGTGGTCGGCAAAGTCTTTACCAGTGGAAACAAAGTCATTACCAGTGGTGGGAAAAGTCATTTCCAGTTGTGGGCAAAGTTATTCCCAATGGCGGGCAAATCATTGCAAGTTCTAGACAAAGTCATTACCAGTGGTTGGCAAAGTCATTACAAGTGGAGAAAAGAGTCATTATCAGTGGTGGGCAAAGTCATAACTAGTGGTAGGCATATTCTTTACCAGTGGGAGGCAAAGTCATCACAGGTGGTCTGTAAAGTCTTTACCATTTGAAGCAAAGATATTACCAGTGGTCGGAAAAGTCATTTCCATGGTTGGGAATAGTCATTACCAGTGGCGGGCAAAGTGATTACCAGCGGTGGGCAATGTCATTACCAGTGGTGAGCGAAGTCATTACCAGAGGTGGGCAAACTGATTACCAGTGGTTGGAAAAGTCATAACCAGTGGTGGGCAAAGTCATGCCCAGTGGTTTGCATAGTCATTACCATTGTTGGGCAGAGACATTTTTAGTGGTCAGAAAAGTTATTACCAATGGTGGGCAAAGTCAATACAAGTGGTGGGTAAAATCATTACAATTGGTGGGCAAAGTCTTTACCAGTGGTAGGCAAAGTCGTTACCAGTGGTCAGCAAAGTCTTTACCATTGGAAGCAAAGTTATTACCAGTGGTCGGCAAAGTCGTTTCCAGTGGTTGCAAAGTCATTACAAGTGGTAAGCAAAGTCATTACCAGTGGTGGGCATAGTCATGACCATTGTTGCGCAAAGATATTTTTAGTGGTCAGAAAAGTGATTACCAATGGTGGGCAAAGTCATTACCGGTGGTCTGTAAAGTCTTTACCATTTCAAGCAAAGATATTACCAGTGGTCGGAAAAGTCATTACCATGGTTGGGAATAGTCATTACCAGTAGCGGGCAAAGTGATTACCAGCGGTGGGCAATGTCATTACCAGCGGTGGGCAAAGTTATGCCCAGTGGTTGGCAAAGTCATGCCCAGTGGTTGGCAAAGTCATGCACAGAGGTTGGCAAAATCATTACCATTGTTGGGCAAAGACATTTTTAGTGGTCAGAATAGTGATTATCACTGAGGGGTAAAGTCATTACCATTCGAAGCAAAGTTATTACCAGTGGTCGGCAAAGTCGTTACCAGTGGTAGCAAAGTCATTACGAGCGGTGGGCAAAGACATGCCCAGTGGTTGGTTAAGTCATGCCCAGTGGTTGGCAAAGTCAGTACCATTGTTGGGCAAAGACATTTTTTGTGGTCAGAAAAGTGATACTTAATGGTGGGCAAAGTCATATCCAGTGGTGGGCAAAGTCTTTACCAGTGGTGGGCAAAGTCAATACCAGTGGTCGGCAAAGTCTTTACCAGTGGTAGCAAAGTTTGTACCAGTGGTCGGCAAAGTCTTTACCAGTGGAAACAAAGTCATTACCAGTGGTGGGAAAATACATTTCCAGTGGAAACAAAGTCATTACCAGTGGTGGGAAAATACATTTCCAGTGGTGGGCAAGGTCAAAACCAGTTGTGGGCAAAGTTATTCCCAATGGTGGGCAAAGTCATTACCAGTTCTAGACAAAGTCATGCACAGTGTTTGGCAGAGAAATTTTTAGTGGTCAGAAAAGTGATTACCAATGGTGGGCAAAGTCATTACAAGTGGAGAAAAGAGTCGTTATCAGTGGTGGGCAAAGTCTTGACCAATGGTGGGCAAAGTGATTACAAGTGGTGGGCAAAGTCTTTACCAGTGGTAGGCAAAGTCAATACCAGTGGTCGGCAAAGTCTTTACCAGTGCAAGCAAAGTTAGTACCAGTTGTCGGCAAAGTCTTTACCAGTGGAAACAAAGTCATTACCAGTGGTGGGAAAAGTCATTTCCAGTTGTGGGCAAAGTCAAAACCAGTTGTGGGCAAAGTTATTCCCAATGGCGGGCAAATCATTGCAAGTTCTAGACAAAGTCATTACCAGTGGTTTGCAAAGTCATTACAAGTGGAGAAAAGAGTCATTATCAGTGGTGGGCAAAGTCATTACTAGTGGTAGGCAAATTCTTTACCAGTGGGAGGCAAAGTCATCACCGGTGGTCTGTAAAGTCTTTACCATTTGAAGCAAAGATATTACCAGTGGTCGGAAAAGTCATTTCCATGGTTGGGAATAGTCATTACCAGTGGCGGGCAAAGTGATTACCAGCGGTGGGCAATGTCATTACCAGTGGTGAGCGAAGTCATTACCAGAGGTGGGCAAACTGATTACCAGTGGTTGGAAAAGTCATAACCAGTGCTGGGCAAAGTCATTACCAGTTGTAGGCAAAGTCATTACCAGTTGTCGCCAAAGTCATTACCATGGTTGGTAAAAGTCATTTTTAGAGGATGGATAAGAGATCACCAGTGGTGAGCTAAGTCATTACCATTGGTTGGAAAAGTCATAACCAGTGGTGGGCAAAGTCATGCCCAGTGGTTTGCATGGTTATTACCATTGTCGGGCAGATACATTTTTATTGGTCAGAAAAGAGATTACCAATGGTAGGCAAAGTCAATACAAGTGGTGGGTAAAATCATTACCAGCGGTTGTGAGCAAAGTCATTTCCAATGGTGGGCAAATCATTGCCAGTTTTAGACAAAGTCATTACCAGTGGTTGGCAAAGTCATTACCGGTGGTGGGCAAAGTCATTTCTAGTGGTGGGCAGAGTCATTACCAGTTGAGGGCAAAGTCAATACTATTGGTGGGCAAAGTCATTTTTAATGGTTAGATAAGTGATAACCAATTGTAGGCAAAGTCATTACCAGTGATGGGCAGAGTCATTAACAGTGGTGGGCAAAGTCATTCCCAGTGGTGGGCAAATTGATTAACAGCGGTGGGCAATGTCATTATCAATGGTGGGCAAAGTCATTACCAGTGGTGGGCAAAGTCTTTACCAGTTGTCTGCAAAGTAATTACCATCGTTGGGAACAGTAATTTTTATAGGTCGGATAAGTGATCACCAGTGGTTGGCAAAGTCACTACCAGTGGTGGGCAAAGTAATGCCCATTGGTTAGCATAGTCATTACCATTGTTGGGCAGAGACATTTTTAGTGGTCAGAAAAGTGATTACCAATGGTGGGCAAAGTCAATACAAGTGGTGGGTAAAATCATAACCAGCGGTTGGCAAAGTAATTACCCGTGGTGGGCAAAGTCTTTACCATTGGAAGCAAAGTTATTACCAGTGGTCGGCAAAGTCGTTTCCAGTGGTTGCAAAGTCGTTACAAGTGGTAAGAAAAGTCATTGCCAGTGGTGGGCTTAGTCATTACCCGTTGAGGGAAGAGTCAATACTATTGGTGGGCGAAGACATTTTAAGTGGAAAGATTAATGATATCCAATGGTTCGGCAAGGTTTTTACCAGTGGTGGACTAAGTCATTACCATTGGTTGGAAAAGTTATAACCAGTGGTGGGCAAAGTCATGCCTAGTGGTTTGCATAGTCATTACCATTGTTGGGCAGAGAAATTTTTAGTGGTCAGAAAAGTGATTACCAATGGTGGGCAAAGTCAATACAAGTGGTGGGTAAAATCATAACCAGCGGTGGGCAAAGTAATTACCCGTGGTGGGCAAAGTCTTTACCATTGGAAGCAAAGTTATTACCAGTGGTCGGCAAAGTCGTTTCCAGTGGTTGCAAAGTCGTTACAAGTGGTAAGAAAAGTCATTGCCAGTGGTGGGCTTAGTCATTACCCGTTGAGGGAAGAGTCAATACTATTGGTGGGCGAAGACATTTTAAGTGGAAAGATTAATGATATCCAATCGTTCGGCAAGGTTATTACCAGTGGTGGACTAAGTCATTACCATTGGTTGGAAAAGTCATAACCAGTGGTGGGCAAAGTCATGCCTAGTGGTTTGCATAGTTATTACCATTGTCGGGCAGAGACATTTTTAGTGGTCAGAAAAGAGATTACCAATGGTAGGCAAAGTCAATACAAGTGGTGGGTATAATCATTACCAGCGGTTGTGGGCAAAGTCATTTCCAATGGTGGGCAAATCATTGCCAGTTCTAGACAAAGTCATTACCGGTGGTTGCCAAAGTCATTACCGGTGGTGGACAAAGTCATTACTAGTGGTGGGCAGAGTCATTACCAGTTGAGGGCAAAGTCAATACTATTGGTGGGCAAAGTCATTTTTAATGGTAAGATAAGTGATTACCAATTGTAGGCAAAGTCATTACCAGTGATGGGCAAACTGATTAACAGCGGTTGGCAATGTCATTATCAATGGTGGGCAAAGCCATTACCAGTGGTGGGCAAAGTCTTTACCAGTTGTCGGCAAAGTTATTACCATAGTTTGGAAAAGTCATTTTTAGAGGTCGGATAAGAATTCACCAGTGGTGGGCAAAGTCATTACCAGCGGTGAGCAAAGTCATTACCCGTGGTGGGCAAAGTCAGTACCAGTGGTGAGCGAAGTCATTACCAGTGGTGGACAATTTGATTACCAGTGGTGGGAAGAGTCATTACCAGTTGAGGGCAGAGTCAAAACTATTGGTGGGCGAAGTTATTTTAAGTGGTCAGGTAAGTGATAAACAATGGTGAGCAGAGTCATTACCATTGGTGGGCTAAGTGATTACCAGCCTTGGGCAATGTCATAACCAGTGCTGGGGAAAGTCATTTCCAGTTGTGGGAAAAGTCATTAACAGTTGTCGGCAAAGTCATTACCATGTTTAGAAAAAGTCATTTTTAGAGGTCGGATAAGAATTAACCAGTGGTTGGCAAAGTCATTACCAGCGGTGGGCAAAGTCATTACCCGTGGTGGGCAAAGTCATTCCCAGTGGTGAGCGAAGTCATTACCAGTGGTGGGCAAACTGATTACCAGTGGTGGGATGAGTCATTACCAGTTGAGGGCACAGTCAATACTTTTGGTGGGTGGAGTTATTTTTAGTGGTCAGATAAGTGATAAACAATGGTGGGCAGAGTCATTACCAGTGGTGGGCAGAGTCATTACCATTAGTGGGCAGAGTCATTACCAGAGGTGGGCAAAGTCATAACCAGTGGTGGGCAAAGTGATTACCAGCGGTGGGCAATGTCATAACCAGTGCTGGGCAAAGTCATTTCCAGTGGTGGCTAAAGTCATTACCAGTTGTCGGCAAAGTCATTATTATGGTTGGGAAAAGTCATTTTTAGAGGTCGGATAAGAATTCACCAGTGGTGGGCAAAGTCATTACCATGGGTGGGAAAAGTCATTTTTAGAGGTCGGATAAGAATTCACCAGTGGTGGGCAAAGTCATTACCAGCGGTGGGCAAAGTCATTACCAGCGGTGAGCAAAGTTATTACCCGTGGTGGGCAAAGTCAGTACCAGTAGTGAGCGAAGTCATTACCAGGGGTGGGCAAACTGATTACTAGTGGTGGGCAGAGTCATTACCAGTTGAGGGCAGAGTCAAAACTATTGGTGGGGGAAGTTATTTTAAGTGGTCAGATAAGTGATAAACAATGGTGAGCAGAGTCAATACCATTGGTGGGCAGAGTCATTACCAGTTGTCGGCAAAGTCATTACCATGGTTGGGAAAAGTCATTTTTAGAGGTCGGATAAGAATTAACCAGTGGTTGGCAAAGTCATTACCAGCGGTGGGCAAAGTCATTACCCTAGGTGGGCAAAGTCATTCCCAGTGGTGAGCGAAGTCATTACCAGTGGTGGGCAAACTGATTACCAGTGGTGGGATGAGTCATTACCAGTTGAGGGCAGAGTCAATACAATTGGTGGGCCAAGTTATTTTAAGTGGTCAGATAAGTGATAAACAATGGTGGGCAGAGTCATTACCAGTGGTGGGCAGAGTCATTACCATTAGTGTGCAGAGTCATTACCAGAGGTGGGCAAAGTCATTACCAGTTGTGGGAAAAGTCATTACCAGTTGTCGGCAAAGTCATTACCATGGTTGGGAAAAGTCATTTTTAGAGGTCGGATAAGAATTAACCAGTGGTTGGCAAAGTCATTACCAGCGGTGGGCAAAGTCATTACCCTAGGTGGGCAAAGTCATTCCCAGTGGTGAGCGAAGTCATTACCAGTGGTGGGCAAACTGATTACCAGTGGTGGGATGAGTCATTACCAGTTGAGGGCAGAGTCAATACTATTGGTGGGCCAAGTTATTTTAAGTGGTCAGATAAGTGATAAACAATGGTGGGCAGAGTCATTACCAGTGGTGGGCAGAGTCATTACCATTAGTGTGCAGAGTCATTACCAGAGGTGGGCAAAGTCATTACCAGTGGTGGCTTAAGTCATTACCAGTTGTCGGCAAAGTCATTACCATGGTTGGGAAAAGTCATTTTTAGAGGTCGGATAAGAATTCACCAGTGGTGGGCAAAGTCATTACCATAGTTGGGAAAAGTCATTTTTAGAGGTCGGATAGGAATTCACCAGTGGTGGGCAAAGTCATTTCCAGTTGTGGGAAAAGTCATTACCAGTTGTCGGCAAAGTCATTACCATGGTTGGGAAAAGTCATTTTTAGAGGTCGGATAAGAATTAACCATTGGTTGGCAAAGTCATTACCAGCGGTGGGCAAAGTCATTACCCTAGGTGGGCAAAGTCATTCCCAGTGGTGAGCGAAGTCATTACCAGTGGTGGGCAAACTGATCACCAGTGGTGGGATGAGTCATTACCAGTTAGGGGGAGAGTCAATACTATTGGTGGGCCAAGTTATTTTAAGTGGTCAGATAAGTGATAAACAATGGTGGGCAGAGTCATTACCAGTGTTGGGCAGAGTCATTACCATTAGTGTGCAGAGTCATTACCAGAGGTGGGCAAAGTCATTACCAGTGGTGGCTAAAGTCATTACCAGTTGTCGGCAAAGTCATTACCATGGTTGGGAAAAGTCATTTTTAGAGGTCGGATAAGAATTCACCAGTGGTGGGCAAAGTCATTACCAGCGGTGGGCAAAGTCATTACCCTAGGTGGGCAAAGTCATTCCCAGTGGTGGGCGAAGTCATTACCAGTGGTGGGCAAACTGATTACCAGTGGTGGGATGAGTCATTACCAGTTGAGGGCAGAGTCAATACTATTGGTGGGCCAAGTTATTTTAAGTGGTCAGATAAGTGATAAACAATGGTGGGCAGAGTCATTACCAGTGGTGGGCAGAGTCATTACCATTAGTGTGCAGAGTCATTACCAGAGGTGGGCAAAGTCATTACCAGTGGTGGCTTAAGTCATTACCAGTTGTCGGCAAAGTCATTACCATGGTTGGGAAAAGTCATTTTTAGAGGTCGGATAAGAATTCACCAGTGGTGGGCAAAGTCATTACCATGGTTGGGAAAAGTCATTTTTAGAGGTCGGATAGGAATTCACCAGTGGTGGGCAAAGTCATTTCCAGTTGTGGGAAAAGTCATTACCAGTTGTCGGCAAAGTCATTACCATGGTTGGGAAAAGTCATTTTTAGAGGTCGGATAAGAATTAACCATTGGCTGGCAAAGTCATTACCAGCGGTGGGCAAAGTCATTAACCTAGGTGGGCAAAGTCATTCCCAGTGGTGAGCGAAGTCATTACCAGTGGTGGGCAAACTGATCACCAGTGGTGGGATGAGTCATTACCAGTTAGGGGGAGAGTCAATACTATTGGTGGGCCAAGTTATTTTAAGTGGTCAGATAAGTGATAAACAATGGTGGGCAGAGTCATTACCAGTGTTGGGCAGAGTCATTACCATTAGTGTGCAGAGTCATTACCAGAGGTGGGCAAAGTCATTACCAGTGGTGGCTAAAGTCATTACCAGTTGTCGGCAAAGTCATTACCATGGTTGGGAAAAGTCATTTTTAGAGGTCGGATAAGAATTCACCAGTGGTGGGCAAAGTCATTACCATGGTTGGGAAAAGTCATTTTTAGAGGTCGGATAGGAATTCACCAGTGGTGGGCAAAGTCATTTCCAGTTGTGGGAAAAGTCATTACCAGTTGTCGGCAAAGTCATTACCATGGTTGGGAAAAGTCATTTTTAGAGGTCGGATAAGAATTAACCAGTGGTTGGCAAAGTCATTACCAGCGGTGGGCAAAGTCATTACCCTAGGTGGGCAAAGTCATTCCCAGTGGTGAGCGAAGTCATTACCAGTGGTGGGCAAACTGATTACCAGTGGTGGGATTAGTCATTACCAGTTGAGGGCAGAGTCAATACTATTGGTGGGCCAAGTTATTTTAAGTGGTCAGATAAGTGATAAACAATGGTGGGCAGAGTCATTACCATTGGTGGGCAGAGTCATTACCATTAGTGTGCAGAGTCATTACCAGAGGTGGGCAAAGTCATTACCAGTGGTGGCTAAAGTCATTACCAGTTGTCGGCAAGGTCATTACCATGGTTGGGAAAAGTCATTTTTAGAGGTCGGATAAGAATTCACCAGTGATGGGCAAAGTCATTACCATGGTTGGGAAAAGTCATTTTTAGAGGTCGGATAGGAATTCACCAGTGGTGGGCAAAGTCATTACCAGCGGTGGGCAAAGTCATTCCCAGCTTTGAGCAAAGTAATTACCCGTGGTGGGCAAAGTCAGTACCAGTAGTGAGCGAAGTCATTACCAGTGGTGGGCAAACTGATTACCAGTTGAGGGCAGAGTCAAAACTATTGGTGGGCGAAGTTATTTTAAGTGGTCAGGTAAGTGATAAACAATGGTGAGCAGAGTCATTACCATTGGTGGGCAGAGTCATTACCAGTGGTGGGCTAAGTGATTACCAGCGGTGGGCAATGTCATAACCAGTGCTGGGCAAAGTCATTTCCAGTTGTGGGAAAAGTCATTACCAGTTGTCGGCAAAGTCATTACCATGGTTGGGAAAAGTCATTTTTAGAGGTCGGATAAGAATTAACCAGTGGTTGGCAAAGTCATTACCAGCGGTGGGCAAAGTCATTACCCTAGGTGGGCAAAGTCATTCCCAGTGGTGAGCGAAGTCATTACCAGTGGTGGGCAAACTGATTACCAGTGGTGGGATGAGTCATTACCAGTTGAGGGCAGAGTCAATACTATTGGTGGGCCAAGTTATTTTAAGTGGTCAGATAAGTGATAAACAATGGTGGATAGAGTCATTACCAGTGGTGGGCAGAGTCATTACCATTAGTGGGCAGAGTCATTACCAGAGGTGGGCAAAGTCATTACCAGTGGTGGCTAAAGTCATTACCAGTTGTCGGCAAAGTCATTACCATGGTTGGGAAAAGTCATTTTTAGAGGTCGGATAAGAATTCACCAGTGGTGGGCAAAGTCATTACCATGGTTGGGAAAAGTCATTTTTAGAGGTCGGATAAGAATTCACCTGTGGTGGGCAAAGTCATTACCAGCGGTGGGCAAAGTCATTACCAGCGGTGGGCAAAGTCATTACCAGCAGTGAGCAAAGTTATTACCCGTGGTGGGCAAAGTCAGTACCAGTAATGAGCGAAGTCATTACCAGTGGTGGGCAAACTGATTACTAGTGGTGGGCAGAGTCATTACCAGTTGAGGGCAGAGTCAAAACTATTGGTGGGCGAAGTTATTTTAAGTATTCAGGGAAGTGATAAACAATGGTGAGCAGAGTCATTACCATTGGTGGGCAGAGTCATTACCAGTGGTGGGCTAAGTGATTACCAGCGGTGGGCAATGTCATAACCAGTGCTGGGCAAAGTCATTTCCAGTTGTGGGAAAAGTCATTACCAGTTTTCGGCAAAGTCATTACCATGGTTGGGAAAAGTCATTTTTAGAGGTCGGATAAGAATTAACCAGTGGTTGGCAGAGTCATTACCAGCGGTGGGCAAAGTCATTACCCTAGGTGGGCAAAGTCATTCCCAGTGGTGAGCGAAGTCATTACCAGTGGTGGGCAAACTGATTACCAGTGGTGGGATGAGTCATTACCATTAGTGGGCAGAGTCACTATCAGTGGTGGGCAAAGTCATTACCAGTGGTGGCCAAAGTGATTACCAGTGCTGGGGAAAGGCATTTCTAGTGGTGGGCAAAGTCATTACCAGTAGTCGGCAAAGTCATTACCATGGTTGGGAAAAGTTTTTTTTGGAGGTCGGATAAGAATTAACCAGTGGTGGGCAAAGTCATTACCAGCGGTGGGCAAAGTCATTACCAGCGGTGGGCAAAGTCATTACCCGTAATGGGCAAAGTCATTCCCAGTGGTGAGCGAAGTCATTACCAGTGGTGGGCAAACTGATTACCAGTGGTGGGATGAGTCATTACCAGTTGAGGGCAGAGTCAATACTATTGGTGGGCGAAGTTATTTTTAGTGGTCAGATAAGTGATAAACAATGGTGGGCAGAGTCATTACCAGTAGTGGGCAAAGTCATTATTAGTGGTGGGCAAAGTCTTTAAAAGTGGTGGGCAAACTGATTACCAGCGGTGGGCTATGTCATTACCAGTGGTCGGGACAGTCATTACCATGGTTGGGATAAGTCATTTCTAGAGGTCGAGTAAGAATTCACCCGTGGTGGGCAAATTCATTACCATCGATGGGCAAAGTCATTACCCATGGTGGGCAAAGACATTACCAGTGATGAGCGAAGTCATTACCATTGGTGTGCAAACTGATTACCAGTGGTGGGCAGAGTCATTACCAGTTGAGGGCAGAGTCAATACTATTGGTGGGCGAAGTCATTTTTAATGGTCAGATAAGTGATAACCAATGCTGGGCAAAGTCATTACCATTGTTGGGCCAAGTCACTTTTTGTGGTCAGATAAGTGATTACCAATGGTGGGCAAAGTCATTACCAGCGGTGGGCAAAGTCATAACCAGTGGTGGGCAGCGTCATTTTTAATGGTTAGATAAGTGTTTACCAATTGCAGGCAAAGTCATTATCAGTGACGGGCAAAACCATTACCAGTGGTGGGCAAACTGATTACCAGCTGTGGGCAATGTCATTATCAATGGTTGGAAAAGTCATTACCTGTGGTGAATTAAGTCATTACCAAAGGTCGGCAAAGTCATTACCAGTGGTGGGCAAAGTCATTACAAGTTGTCATGAAGGTTATTACCAGTGGTGGACAAAGTCATTACCAGTTGAGGGCAGAGTCAATACTATTGGTGTGCAAAGTCTTTGCCAGTGGTGGGCAAAGTCATTACCAGTGGTGGGCTAAGTCATTACCAGTTGAGGGCAGAGTCAATACTATTGGTGGGCGAAGTCATTTTTAGTGGTCAGATAAGTGATAAACAATGGTGAGCAGAGTCATTTCAGTGGTGCGCAGAGTCATTACCAGTGGTGGGCAAAGTCATTACCAGTGGTGGGCAAAGTCATTACCAGTGGTGGGCAATGTCATTACCAGTTGAGGGCAGAGTCAATACAATTGGTGTGCAAAGTCTTTGCCAGTGGTGGGCAAAGTCATTACCAATGGTGGGCTAAGTCATTACCAGTTGAGGGCAGAGTCAATACTATTGGTGGGCGAAGTTATTTTAAGTGGTCAGGTAAGTGATAAACAATGGTGAGCAGAGTAATTTCAGTGGTGCGCAGAGTCATTACCAGCGGTGGGCATTGTCATTACCAGTGGTGGGCAAAGACATTACCAGTTGAGGGCAAAGTCAATACTATTAGTGGGCGAATTTATTTTAAGTGGTCAGATAAGTGATAAACTATGGTGAGCAGAGTCATTACCATTGGTGTGCAGAGTCATTACCAGTTGTGGGCAAAGTCATTACCAGTGGTGGGCTAAGTGATTACCAGCGATGGGCAATGTCATTACCAGTGCTGGGCAAAGTCATTACCAGTGGTGTGCAAATTCATTACCAGTGATTGGCTTAGTCATTACCCGTTGAGGGAAGCATCAATACTATTGGTGGGCGAAGACATTTTAAGTGGTACGATTAATGATATCCAATGGTTCGGCAGAGTTATTACCAGTGGAGGACTAAGTCATTACTAGTTGAGGGCAAAGTCAATTCTATTGGTGGGTGGAGTTATTTTTTGTGGTCGGATATGTCATTACCAGTGGTGGGCAAAGTGATTACCAGCGGTGGGAAATGTCATTTCCAAGTGGAAGACAAAGTCGTTCCCAGTGGTCGGCAAAGTCATTTCCAGTGGTGGACAAAGTGATTACCAGCGTTGGGCAATGTCTTTACCAGTGGTGGGCAAAGTCATTACCAGTTGTCGGCAAAGTCACTACCATGGTTGGGAAAAGTCATTTTTAGAGGTCGGATAAGAATTCACCAGTGGTGGGCAAAGTCATTACCCGTGGTGGGCAAAGTCATTACCAGTGGTGAGCGAAGACATTACCAGTGGTGGGCAAACTGATTACCAGTGGTGGGCAGAGTCATTACCAGTTGAGGGCAGAGTCAATACTTTTGGTGGGCAAAGTGATTACCAGCGGTGGGCAATGTCATAACCAGTGCTGGGCAAAGTCTTTTCCAGTGGTGGGCAAAGTAATTACCAGTTGTCGGCAAAGTCATTAACATGGTTGGAAAAAGTTATTTTCAGAGGTCGGATAAGAATTAACCAGTGGTTGGCAAAGTCATTACCAGCGGTGGTCAATCTCATTACCCGTGGTGGGCAAAGTCATTCCCAGTGGTGAGCGAAGTCATTACCAGTGGTGGGCAAACTGATTACCAGTGGTGGGATGAGTCATTACCAGTTGAGGGCAGAGTCAATACTATTGGTGGGCGAAGTTATTTTAAGTGGTCAGATAAGTGATAAACAATGGTGGGCAGAGTCATTACCAGAGGTGGGCAAAGTCATTACCAGTGGTGGGCAAAGTGATTACCAGCGGTGGGCAATGTCATAACCAGTGCTGGGCAAAGTCATTTCCAGTGGTGGCTAAAGTCATTACCAGTTGTCGGCAAAGTCATTACCATGGTTGGGAAAAGTCATTTTTAGAGGTCGGATAAGAATTCACCAGTGTTGGGCAAAGTCATTACCATGGTTGGGAAAAGTCATTTTTCGAAGTCGGATAAGAATTCACCAGTGGTGGGCAAAGTCATTACCAGCGGTGGGCAAAGTCATTACCAGCGGTGAGCAAAGTCATTACCCGTGGTGGGCAAAGTCAGTACCAGTGGTGAGCTAGTCATTTCTAGTGGTGGGCAAACTGATTACCAGTTGAGGGCAGAGTCAAAACTATTGGTGGGCGAAGTTATTTTAAGTGGTCAGGTAAGTGATAAACAATGGTGAGCAGAGTCATTTCCATTGGTGGGCAGAGTCATTACCAGTGGTGGGCTAAGTGATTACCAGCTGTGGGCAATGTCATAACCAGTGCTGGGCAAAGTCATTTCCAGTTGTGGGAAAAGTCATTACCAGTTGTCGGCAAAGTCATTACCCGTAATGGGCAATGTCATTAAAATTGGTGGGCAAAGTCTGTACCAGTGGTAGGCAAAGTCGTTACCAGTGGTCGGCAAAGTCTTCACCATTGGAATCAAAGTTATTACCAGTGGTCGGCAAAGTAGTTACCAGTGGTAGCAAATTCATCACAATTGGTAAGCAAAGTCATTACCAGTGGTGGGCTTAGTCATTACCCGTTGAGGGAAGAGTTAATACTTTTGGTGGGCGAAGACATTTTAAGTGGTAAGATTAATGATATCCAATGGTCCGGCAGAGTTATTACCAGTGGTGGGATGAGTCATTACCAGTGGTGGGCAAAGTCAATTCTATTGGTGGGTGAAGTCATTTTTTGTGGTCGGATAAGAATTCACCAGTAGTGGGCAAAGTCATTACCAGCGGTGAGCAAAGTCATTACCCGTGGTGGGCAAAGTCATTACCAGTGGTGGGCAAAGTGATTACCAGCGGTGGGCAATGTCATTTCCAAGTGGCAGAAGAAGTCGTTACCAGTGATCGGCAAAGTCATTACCAGTGTTGGGCAAAGTCATTAACAGTTGTCGGCAAAGTCATTACCATGGTTGGGAAAAGTCATTTTTAGAGGTCGGATAAGAATTCACCAGTAGTGGGCAAAGTCATTACCAGCGGTGAGCAAAGTCATTACCCGTGGTGGGCAAAGTCAGTACCAGTGGTGAGCGAAGTCATTACCAGTGGTGGGCAAACTGATTACCAGTGGTGGGATGAGTCATTACCAGTTGAGGGCAGAGTCAATACTATTGGTGGGCGAAGTTATTTTAAGTGGTCAGGTAAGTGATAAAATATGGTGAGCAGAGTCATTACCATTGGCGGGCAGAGTCATAACCAGTGGTGGGCTAAGTGATTACCAGCGGTGGACAATGTCATTACCAGTGCAGGGCAAAGTCATTTCCAGTTGTGGGTAAAGTCATTACCAGTTGTTGGCAAAGTCATTACCATGGTTGGGAAAAGTCATTTTTAGAGGTCGGATAAGAATTAACCAGTGGTTGGCAAAGTCATTACCAGCGGTGGGCAAAGTCATTACCCGTGGTGGGCAAAGTCATTCCCAGTGGTGGGATGAGTCATTACCAGTTGAGGGCAGAGTCAATACTATTTGTGGGCGAAGTTATTTTAAGTGGTCAGATAAGTGATAAACAATGGTGAGCAGAGTCATTACCAGTGGTGGGCTAAGTGATTACCAGCGATGGGCAATGTCATTACCAGTGCTGGGCAAAGTCATTACCAGTGGTGTGCAAATTCATTACCAGTGATTGGCTTAGTCATTACCCGTTGAGGGAAGCATCAATACTATTGGTGGGCGAAGACATTTTAAGTGGTACGATTAATGATATCCAATGGTTCGGCAGAGTTATTACCAGTGGAGGACTAAGTCATTACTAGTTGAGGGCAAAGTCAATTCTATTGGTGGGTGGAGTTATTTTTTGTGGTCGGATATGTCATTACCAGTGGTGGGCAAAGTGATTACCAGCGGTGGGAAATGTCATTTCCAAGTGGAAGACAAAGTCGTTCCCAGTGGTCGGCAAAGTCATTTCCAGTGGTGGACAAAGTGATTACCAGCGTTGGGCAATGTCTTTACCAGTGGTGGGCAAAGTCATTACCAGTTGTCGGCAAAGTCACTACCATGGTTGGGAAAAGTCATTTTTAGAGGTCGGATAAGAATTCACCAGTGGTGGGCAAAGTCATTACCCGTGGTGGGCAAAGTCATTACCAGTGGTGAGCGAAGACATTACCAGTGGTGGGCAAACTGATTACCAGTGGTGGGCAGAGTCATTACCAGTTGAGGGCAGAGTCAATACTTTTGGTGGGCAAAGTGATTACCAGCGGTGGGCAATGTCATAACCAGTGCTGGGCAAAGTCTTTTCCAGTGGTGGGCAAAGTAATTACCAGTTGTCGGCAAAGTCATTAACATGGTTGGAAAAAGTTATTTTCAGAGGTCGGATAAGAATTAACCAGTGGTTGGCAAAGTCATTACCAGCGGTGGTCAATCTCATTACCCGTGGTGGGCAAAGTCATTCCCAGTGGTGAGCGAAGTCATTACCAGTGGTGGGCAAACTGATTACCAGTGGTGGGATGAGTCATTACCAGTTGAGGGCAGAGTCAATACTATTGGTGGGCGAAGTTATTTTAAGTGGTCAGATAAGTGATAAACAATGGTGGGCAGAGTCATTACCAGAGGTGGGCAAAGTCATTACCAGTGGTGGGCAAAGTGATTACCAGCGGTGGGCAATGTCATAACCAGTGCTGGGCAAAGTCATTTCCAGTGGTGGCTAAAGTCATTACCAGTTGTCGGCAAAGTCATTACCATGGTTGGGAAAAGTCATTTTTAGAGGTCGGATAAGAATTCACCAGTGTTGGGCAAAGTCATTACCATGGTTGGGAAAAGTCATTTTTCGAAGTCGGATAAGAATTCACCAGTGGTGGGCAAAGTCATTACCAGCGGTGGGCAAAGTCATTACCAGCGGTGAGCAAAGTCATTACCCGTGGTGGGCAAAGTCAGTACCAGTGGTGAGCTAGTCATTTCTAGTGGTGGGCAAACTGATTACCAGTTGAGGGCAGAGTCAAAACTATTGGTGGGCGAAGTTATTTTAAGTGGTCAGGTAAGTGATAAACAATGGTGAGCAGAGTCATTTCCATTGGTGGGCAGAGTCATTACCAGTGGTGGGCTAAGTGATTACCAGCTGTGGGCAATGTCATAACCAGTGCTGGGCAAAGTCATTTCCAGTTGTGGGAAAAGTCATTACCAGTTGTCGGCAAAGTCATTACCCGTAATGGGCAATGTCATTAAAATTGGTGGGCAAAGTCTGTACCAGTGGTAGGCAAAGTCGTTACCAGTGGTCGGCAAAGTCTTCACCATTGGAATCAAAGTTATTACCAGTGGTCGGCAAAGTAGTTACCAGTGGTAGCAAATTCATCACAATTGGTAAGCAAAGTCATTACCAGTGGTGGGCTTAGTCATTACCCGTTGAGGGAAGAGTTAATACTTTTGGTGGGCGAAGACATTTTAAGTGGTAAGATTAATGATATCCAATGGTCCGGCAGAGTTATTACCAGTGGTGGGATGAGTCATTACCAGTGGTGGGCAAAGTCAATTCTATTGGTGGGTGAAGTCATTTTTTGTGGTCGGATAAGAATTCACCAGTAGTGGGCAAAGTCATTACCAGCGGTGAGCAAAGTCATTACCCGTGGTGGGCAAAGTCATTACCAGTGGTGGGCAAAGTGATTACCAGCGGTGGGCAATGTCATTTCCAAGTGGCAGAAGAAGTCGTTACCAGTGATCGGCAAAGTCATTACCAGTGTTGGGCAAAGTCATTAACAGTTGTCGGCAAAGTCATTACCATGGTTGGGAAAAGTCATTTTTAGAGGTCGGATAAGAATTCACCAGTAGTGGGCAAAGTCATTACCAGCGGTGAGCAAAGTCATTACCCGTGGTGGGCAAAGTCAGTACCAGTGGTGAGCGAAGTCATTACCAGTGGTGGGCAAACTGATTACCAGTGGTGGGATGAGTCATTACCAGTTGAGGGCAGAGTCAATACTATTGGTGGGCGAAGTTATTTTAAGTGGTCAGGTAAGTGATAAAATATGGTGAGCAGAGTCATTACCATTGGCGGGCAGAGTCATAACCAGTGGTGGGCTAAGTGATTACCAGCGGTGGACAATGTCATTACCAGTGCAGGGCAAAGTCATTTCCAGTTGTGGGTAAAGTCATTACCAGTTGTTGGCAAAGTCATTACCATGGTTGGGAAAAGTCATTTTTAGAGGTCGGATAAGAATTAACCAGTGGTTGGCAAAGTCATTACCAGCGGTGGGCAAAGTCATTACCCGTGGTGGGCAAAGTCATTCCCAGTGGTGGGATGAGTCATTACCAGTTGAGGGCAGAGTCAATACTATTTGTGGGCGAAGTTATTTTAAGTGGTCAGATAAGTGATAAACAATGGTGAGCAGAGTCATTACCAGTGGTGGGCAGAGTCATTACCATTAGTGGTCAGAGTCACTACCAGAGGTGGGCAAAGTCATTAACAGTGGTGGCCAAAGTGATTACCAGTGCTGGGCAAAGGCATTTCCAGTGGTGGGCAAAGTCATTTCCAGTAGTCGGCAAAGTCATTACCATGGTTGGGAAAAGTTATTTTTGGAGGTCGGATAAGAATTCACCAGTGGTGGGCAAAGTCATTACCATGGTTGGGAAAAGTCTTTTTTAGAGGTCGGAAAAGAATTCACCAGTGGTGGGCAAAGTCATTACCAGCTGTGAGCAAAGTTTTTACCCGTGGTGGGCAAAGTCAGTACCGGTAGTGAGCGAAGTCATTACCAGTGGTGGGCAAACTGATTACTAGTGGTGGGCAGAGTCATTACCAGTTGAGGGCAGAGTCAAAACTATTGGTGGGCGAAGTTATTTTAAGTGGTCAGGTAAGTGGTAAAATATGGTGAGCAGAGTCATTACCATTGGCGGGCAGAGTCATAACCAGTGGTGGGCTAAGTGATTACCAGCGGTGGACAATGTCATTACCAGTGCAGGGCAAAGTCATTTCCAGTTGTGGGAAAAGTCATTACCAGTTGTTGGCAAAGTCATTACCATGGTTGGGAAAAGTAATTTTTAGAGGTCGGATAAGAATTAACCAGTGGTTGGCAAAGTCATTACCAGCGGTGGGCAAAGTCATTACCCGTGGTGGGCAAAGTCATTCCCAGTGGTGGGATGAGTCATTACCAGTTGAGGGCAGAGTCAATACTATTTGTGGGCGAAGTTATTTTAAGTGGTCAGATAAGTGATAAACAATGGTGAGCAGAGTCATTACCAGAAGTGGGCAAAGTCATTACCAGTGGTGGGCAAAGTCATTACAATTGGTGGGCAAAGTCTTTACCAGTGGTAGGCAAAGTCGTTACCAGTGGTGGGCATATACATTACCAATGGTTGGAAGAGTCATAACCAGTGGTGGGCAAAGTCATGCCCAGTGGTTTGCATAATCATTACCATTGTTGGGCAGAGACATTTTTAGTGGTCAGTAAAGTGATTCCGAATGGTGGGCAAAGTCAAAGAAGTGGTGGGTAAAATCATTACCAGCGGTCGGCAAAGTCATTACCCGTAATGGGCAAAGTCATTACAATTGGTGGGCAAAGTCTTTACCAGTGGTAGGCAAAGTCGTTACCAGTGGTCGGCAAAGTTTTCACCATTGGAAGCAAAGTTATTACCAGTGGTCGGCAAAGTAGTTACCAGTGGTAGCAAAGTCATTACAATTGGTAAGCAAAGTCATTACCAGTGGTGGGCTTAGTCATTACCCGTGGTGGGCAAAGTCATTCCCAGTGGTGAGCGAAGTCATTACCAGTGGTGGGCAAACTGATTACCAGTGGTGGGATGAGTCATTACCAGTTGAGGGCAGAGTCAATACTATTTGTGGGCAAAGTTATTTTAAGTGGTCAGATAAGTGATAAACAATGGTGGGCAGAGTCATTACCATTAGTGGGCAGAGTCACTACCAGAGGTGGGCAAAGTCATTACCAGTGGTGGCCAAAGTGATTACCAGTGCTGGGCAAAGTCATTACCAGTGGTGGGCAAAGTCATTACCAGTGGTGGGCAGAAGCATTACCAGTTGAGGGCAGAGTCAATACTATTGGTGGGTGAAGTAATTTTAAGTGGTCAGATAAGTGATAAACAATGGTGAGCAGAGTCATTACCAGAAGTTGGCAAAGTCATTACCAGTGGTGGGCAAAGTCATTACAATTGGTGGGCAAAGTCTTTACCAGTGGTAGGCAAAGTCGTTACCAGTGGTGGGCATATACATTACCAATGGTTGGAAAAGTCATAACCAGTGGTGGGCAAAGTCATGCCCAGTGTTTTGCATAGTCATTACCATTGTTGGGCAGAGACATTTTTAGTGGTCAGTAAAGTGATTCCCAATGGTGGGCAAAGTCAAAGAAGTGGTGGGTAAAATCATTACAATTGGTGGGCAAAGTCTTTACCAGTGGTAGGAAAAGTCGTTACCAGTGGTCGGCAAAGTCTTCACCATTGGAAGCAAAGTTATTACCAGTGGTCGGCAAGTAGTTACCAGTGGTAGCAAAGTCATTACAATTGGTAAGCAAAGTCATTACCAGTGGTGGGCTTAGTCATTACCCGTTGAGGGAAGAGTCAATACTATTGGTGGGCGAAGACATTTTAAGTGGTAAGATTAATGATATCCAATGGTCCGGCAGAGTTATTACCAGTGGTGGACTAAGTCATTACCAGTTGAGGGCAAAGTCAATTCTATTGGTGGGTGAAGTCATTTTTTGTGGTCGGATAAGAATTCACCAGTAGTGGGCGAAGTCATTACCAGCGGTGAGCAAAGTCATTACCCGTGGTGGGCAAAGTCAGTACCAGTGGTGAGCGAAGTCATTACCAGTGGATTGCAATGTTTTTTCCAATTGGCAGAAAAAGTCGTTACCAGTGATCGGCAAAGTCATTACCAGTGTTGGGCAAAGTCATTACCAGTTGTCGGCAAAGTCATTACCATGGTTGGGAAAAGTCATTTTTAGAGGTCGGATAAGAATTCACCAGTAGTGGGCAAAGTCATTACCAGCGGTGAGCAAAGTCATTACCCGTGGTGGGCAAAGTCAGTACCAGTGGTGAGCGAAGTCATTACCAGTGGTGGGCAAACTGATTACCAGTGGTGGGATGAGTCATTACCATGGTTGGGAAAAGTTATTTTTGGAGGTCGGATAAGAATTCACCAGTGGTGGGCAAAGTCATTACCATGGTTGGGAAAAGTCATTTTTAGAGGTCGGAAAAGAATTCACCAGTGGTGGGCAAAGTCATTTCCATGGTTGGGAAAAGTCATTTTTAGAGGTCGGAAAAGAATTCACCAGTGGTGGGCAAGGTCATTACCAGCGGTGAGCAAAGTTATTACCCGTGGTGGGCAAAGTCAGTACCAGTAGTGAGCGAAGTCATTACCAGTGGTGGGCAAACTGATTACTAGTGGTGGGCAGAGTCATTACCAGTTGAGGCAGAGTCAAAACTATTGGTGGGCGAAGTTATTTTAAGTGGTCAGGTAAGTGATAAAAAATGGTGAGCAGAGTCATTACCATTGGTGGGCAGAGTCATTACCAGTGGTGGGCTAAGTGATTACCAGCGGTGGGCAATGTCACTACCAGTGCTGGGCAAAGTCATTTCCAGTTGTGGGAAAAGTCATTACCAGTTGTCGGCAAAGTCATTACCATGGTTGGGAAAAGTCATTTTTAGAGGTCGGATAAGAATTAACCAGTGGTTGGCAAAGTCATTACCAGCGGTGGGCAAATCATTACCCGTGGTGGGCAAAGTCACCTAGTGGTGAGCGAAGTCATTACCAGTGGTGGGCAAACTGATTACCAGTGGTGGGATGAGTCATTACCAGTTGAGGGCAGAGTCAATACTATTTGTGGGCGAAGTTATTTTAAGTGGTCAGATAAGTGATAAACAATGGTGGGCAGAGTCATTACCATTAGTGGGCAGAGTCACTACCAGAGGTGGGCAAAGTCATTACCAGTGGTGGCCAAAGTGATTACCAGTGCTGGGCAAAGTCATTACCAGTGGTGGGCAAAGTCATTACCAGTGGTGGGCAGAAGCATTACCAGTTGAGGGCAGAGTCAATACTATTGGTGGGTGAAGTAATTTTAAGTGGTCAGATAAGTGATAAATAATGGTGAGCAGAGTCATTACCAGAAGTTGGCAAAGTCATTACCAGTGGTGGGCAAAGTCATTACAATTGGTGGGCAAAGTCTTTACCAGTGGTAGGCAAAGTCGTTACCAGTGGTGGGCATATACATTACCAATGGTTGGAAAAGTCATAACCAGTGGTGGGCAAAGTCATGCCCAGTGTTTTGCATAGTCATTACCATTGTTGGGCAGAGACATTTTTAGTGGTCAGTAAAGTGATTCCCAATGGTGGGCAAAGTCAAAGAAGTGGTGGGTAAAATCATTACAATTGGTGGGCAAAGTCTTTACCAGTGGTAGGAAAAGTCGTTACCAGTGGTCGGCAAAGTCTTCACCATTGGAAGCAAAGTTATTACCAGTGGTCGGCAAGTAGTTACCAGTGGTAGCAAAGTCATTACAATTGGTAAGCAAAGTCATTACCAGTGGTGGGCTTAGTCATTACCCGTTGAGGGAAGAGTCAATACTATTGGTGGGCGAAGACATTTTAAGTGGTAAGATTAATGATATCCAATGGTCCGGCAGAGTTATTACCAGTGGTGGACTAAGTCATTACCAGTTGAGGGCAAAGTCAATTCTATTGGTGGGTGAAGTCATTTTTTGTGGTCGGATAAGAATTCACCAGTAGTGGGCGAAGTCATTACCAGCGGTGAGCAAAGTCATTACCCGTGGTGGGCAAAGTCAGTACCAGTGGTGAGCGAAGTCATTACCAGTGGTTGGCAATGTTTTTTCCAATTGGCAGAAAAAGTCGTTACCAGTGATCGGCAAAGTCATTACCAGTGTTGGGCAAAGTCATTACCAGTTGTCGGCAAAGTCATTACCATGGTTGGGAAAAGTCATTTTTAGAGGTCGGATAAGAATTCACCAGTAGTGGGCAAAGTCATTACCAGCGGTGAGCAAAGTCATTACCCGTGGTGGGCAAAGTCAGTACCAGTGGTGAGCGAAGTCATTACCAGTGGTGGGCAAACTGATTACCAGTGGTGGGATGAGTCATTACCATGGTTGGGAAAAGTTATTTTTGGAGGTCGGACAAGAATTCACCAGTGGTGGGCAAAGTCATTACCATGGTTGGGAAAAGTCATTTTTAGAGGTCGGAAAAGAATTCACCAGTGGTGGGCAAAGTCATTACCATGGTTGGGAAAAGTCATTTTTAGAGGTCGGAAAAGAATTCACCAGCGGTGAGCAAAGTTATTACCCGTGGTGGGCAAAGTCAGTACCAGTAGTGAGCGAAGTCATTACCAGTGGTGGGCAAACTGATTACTAGTGGTGGGCAGAGTCATTACCAGTTGAGGCAGAGTCAAAACTATTGGTGGGCGAAGTTATTTTAAGTGGTCAGGTAAGTGATAAAAAATGGTGAGCAGAGTCATTACCATTGGTGGGCAGAGTCATTACCAGTGGTGGGCTAAGTGATTACCAGCGGTGGGCAATGTCACTACCAGTGCTGGGCAAAGTCATTTCCAGTTGTGGGAAAAGTCATTACCAGTTGTCGGCAAAGTCATTACCATGGTTGGGAAAAGTCATTTTTAGAGGTCGGATAAGAATTAACCAGTGGTTGGCAAAGTCATTACCAGCGGTGGGCAAATCATTACCCGTGGTGGGCAAAGTCATTCCCAGTGGTGAGCGAAGTCATTACCAGTGGTGGGCAAACTGATTACCAGTGGTGGGATGAGTCATTACCAGTTGAGGGCAGAGTCAATACTATTTGTGGGCGAAGTTATTTTAAGTGGTCAGATAAGTGATAAACAATGGTGGGCAGAGTCATTACCATTAGTGGGCAGAGTCACTACCAGAGGTGGGCAAAGTCATTACCAGTGGTGGCCAAAGTGATTACCAGTGCTGGGCAAAGTCATTACCAGTGGTGGGCAAAGTCATTACCAGTGGTGGGCAGAAGCATTACCAGTTGAGGGCAGAGTCAATACTATTGGTGGGTGAAGTAATTTTAAGTGGTCAGATAAGTGATAAATAATGGTGAGCAGAGTCATTACCAGAAGTTGGCAAAGTCATTACCAGTGGTGGGCAAAGTCATTACAATTGGTGGGCAAAGTCTTTACCAGTGGTAGGCAAAGTCGTTACCAGTGGTGGGCATATACATTACCAATGGTTGGAAAAGTCATAACCAGTGGTGGGCAAAGTCATGCCCAGTGTTTTGCATAGTCATTACCATTGTTGGGCAGAGACATTTTTAGTGGTCAGTAAAGTGATTCCCAATGGTGGGCAAAGTCAAAGAAGTGGTGGGTAAAATCATTACAATTGGTGGGCAAAGTCTTTACCAGTGGTAGGAAAAGTCGTTACCAGTGGTCGGCAAAGTCTTCACCATTGGAAGCAAAGTTATTACCAGTGGTCGGCAAGTAGTTACCAGTGGTAGCAAAGTCATTACAATTGGTAAGCAAAGTCATTACCAGTGGTGGGCTTAGTCAATACCCGTTGAGGGAAGAGTCAATACTATTGGTGGGCGAAGACATTTTAAATGGTAAGATTAATGATATCCAATGGTCCGGCAGAGTTATTACCAGTGGTGGACTAAGTCATTACCAGTTGAGGGCAAAGTCAATTCTATTGGTGGGTGAAGTCATTTTTTGTGGTCGGATAAGAATTCACCAGTAGTGGGCGAAGTCATTACCAGCGGTGAGCAAAGTCATTACCCGTGGTGGGCAAAGTCAGTACCAGTGGTGAGCGAAGTCATTACCAGTGGTTGGCAATGTTTTTTCCAATTGGCAGAAAAAGTCGTTACCAGTGATCGGCAAAGTCGTTACCAGTGTTGGGCAAAGTCATTACCAGTTGTCGGCAAAGTCATTACCATGGTTGGGAAAAGTCATTTTTAGAGGTCGGATAAGAATTCACCAGTAGTGGGCAAAGTCATTACCAGCGGTGAGCAAAGTCATTACCCGTGGTGGGCAAAGTCAGTACCAGTGGTGAGCGAAGTCATTACCAGTGGTGGGCAAACTGATTACCAGTGGTGGGATGAGTCATTACCATGGTTGGGAAAAGTTATTTTTGGAGGTCGGATAAGAATTCACCAGTGGTGGGTAAAGTCATTACCATGGTTGGGAAAAGTCATTTTTAGAGGTCGGAAAAGAATTCACCAGTGGTGGGCAAAGTCATTACCATGGTTGGGAAAAGTCATTTTTAGAGGTCGGAAAAGAATTCACCAGTGGTGGGCAAGGTCATTACCAGCGGTGAGCAAAGTTATTACCCGTGGTGGGCAAAGTCAGTACCAGTAGTGAGCGAAGTCATTACCAGTGGTGGGCAAACTGATTACTAGTGGTGGGCAGAGTCATTACCAGTTGAGGCAGAGTCAAAACTATTGGTGGGCGAAGTTATTTTAAGTGGTCAGGTAAGTGATAAAAAATGGTGAGCAGAGTCATTACCATTGGTGGGCAGAGTCATTACCAGTGGTGGGCTAAGTGATTACCAGCGGTGGGCAATGTCATTACCAGTGCTGGGCAAAGTCATTTCCAGTTGTGGGAAAAGTCATTACCAGTTGTCGGCAAAGTCATTACCATGGTTGGGAAAAGTCATTTTTAGAGGTCGGATAAGAACTAACCAGTGGTTGGCAAAGTCATTACCAGCGGTGGGCAAAATCATTACCCATGGTGGGCAAAGACATTACCAGTGATGAGCGAAGTCATTACCAGTGGTGGGCAAACTGATTACCAGTGGTGGGCAGAGTCATTATCAGTTGAGGGCAGAGTCAATACTATTGGTGGGCGAAGTCATTCTTAATGGTCAGATAAGTGATAACCAATGCTGGGCAAAGTCATTACCATTGTTGGGCCAAGTCATTTTTAGAGGTCGGAAAAGAATTCACCAGTGGTGGGCAAAATCATTACCAGCGGTGAGCAAAGTTATTACCCGTGGTGGGCAAAGTCATTCCCAGTGGTGAGCGAAGTCATTACCAGTGGTGGGCAAACTGATTACCAGTGGTTGGATGAGTCATTACCAGTTGAGGGCAGAGTCAATACTATTTGTGGGCGAAGTTATTTTAAGTTTGTCAGATAAGTGATAAACAATGGTTGGCAGAGTCATTACCAGCAGTGGGCAGAGTCACTACCAGAGGTGGGCAAAATCATTACCAGTGGTGGCCAAAGTGATTACCAGTGCTGGGCAAAGTCATTACTAGTGGTGGGCAAAGTCATTACCAGTGGTGGGCAAAGTCTTTAAAAGTGGTGGGCAAACTGATTTCCAGCGGTGGGCTATGTCATTACTAGTGGTCGGGACAGTCATTACCAGTTGCCGGCAAAGTCATTACCATGGTTGGGATAAGTCATTTCTAGAGGTCGAGTAAGAATTCACCCGTGGTGGGCAAATTCATTACCAGCGATGGGCAAAATCATTACCCATGGTGGGCAAAGACATTACCAGTGATGAGCGAAGTCATTACCAGTGGTGGGCAAACTGATTACCAGTGGTGGGCAGAGTCATTATCAGTTGAGGGCAGAGTCAATACTATTGGTGGGCGAAGTCATTCTTAATGGTCAGATAAGTGATAACCAATGCTGGGCAAAGTCATTACCATTGTTGGGCCAAGTCATTTTTAGAGGTCGGAAAAGAATTCACCAGTGGTGGGCAAAATCATTACCAGCGGTGAGCAAAGTTATTACCCGTGGTGGGCAAAGTCATTCCCAGTGGTGAGCGAAGTCATTACCAGTGGTGGGCAAACTGATTACCAGTGGTGGGATGAGTCATTACCAGTTGAGGGCAGAGTCAATACTATTTGTGGGCGAAGTTATTTTAAGTTTGTCAGATAAGTGATAAACAATAGTTGGCAGAGTCATTACCATTAGTGGGCAGAGTCACTACCAGGGGTGGGCAAAATCACTACCAGTGGTGGCCAAAGTGATTACTAGTGCTGGGCAAAGTCATTACTAGTGGTGGGCAAAGTCATTACCAGTGGTGGGCAAAGTCTTTAAAAGTGGTGGGCAAACTGATTTCCAGCGGTGGGCTATGTCATTACTAGTGGTCGGGACAGTCATTACCAGTTGCCGGCAAAGTCATTACCATGGTTGGGATAAGTCATTTCTAGAGGTCGAGTAAGAATTCACCCGTGGTGGGCAAATTCATTACCAGCGATGGGCAAAATCATTACCCATGGTGGGCAAAGACATTACCAGTGATGAGCGAAGTCATTACCAGTGGTGGGCAAACTGATTACCAGTGGTGGGCAGAGTCATTATCAGTTGAGGGCAGAGTCAATACTATTGGTGGGCGAAGTCATTCTTAATGGTCAGATAAGTGATAACCAATGCTGGGCAAAGTCATTACCATTGTTGGGCCAAGTCATTTTTAGAGGTCGGAAAAGAATTCACCAGTGGTGGGCAAAATCATTACCAGCGGTGAGCAAAGTTATTACCCGTGGTGGGCAAAGTCATTCCCAGTGGTGAGCGAAGTCATTACCAGTGGTGGGCAAACTGATTACCAGTGGTGGGATGAGTCATTACCAGTTGAGGGCAGAGTCAATACTATTTGTGGGCGAAGTTATTTTAAGTTTGTCAGATAAGTGATAAACAATAGTTGGCAGAGTCATTACCATTAGTGGGCAGAGTCACTACCAGGGGTGGGCAAAATCACTACCAGTGGTGGCCAAAGTGATTACCAGTGCTGGGCAAAGTCATTACTAGTGGTGGGCAAAGTCATTACCAGTGGTGGGCAAAGTCTTTAAAAGTGGTGGGCAAACTGATTTCCAGCGGTGGGCTATGTCATTACCAGTGGTCGGGACAGTCATTACCAGTTGCCGGCAAAGTCATTACCATGGTTGGGATAAGTCATTTCTAGAGGTCGAGTAAGAATTCACCCGTGGTGGGCAAATTCATTACCAGCGATGGGCAAAATCATTACCCATGGTGGGCAAAGACATTACCAGTGATGAGCGAAGTCATTACCAGTGGTGGGCAAACTGATTACCAGTGGTGGGCAGAGTCATTATCAGTTGAGGGCAGAGTCAATACTATTGGTGGGCGAAGTCATTCTTAATGGTCAGATAAGTGATAACCAATGCTGGGCAAAGTCATTACCATTGTTGGGCCAAGTCATTTTTAGAGGTCGGAAAAGAATTCACCAGTGGTGGGCAAAATCATTACCAGCGGTGAGCAAAGTTATTACCCGTGGTGGGCAAAGTCATTCCCAGTGGTGAGCGAAGTCATTACCAGTGGTGGGCAAACTGATTACCAGTGGTGGGATGAGTCATTACCAGTTGAGGGCAGAGTCAATACTATTTGTGGGCGAAGTTATTTTAAGTTTGTCAGATAAGTGATAAACAATAGTTGGCAGAGTCATTACCATTAGTGGGCAGAGTCACTACCAGGGGTGGGCAAAATCACTACCAGTGGTGGCCAAAGTGATTACCAGTGCTGGGCAAAGTCATTACTAGTGGTGGGCAAAGTCATTACCAGTGGTGGGCAAAGTCTTTAAAAGTGGTGGTCAAACTGATTACCAGCGGTGGGCTATGTCATTACCAGTGATCGGTACAGTCATTACCAGTTGCCGGCAAAGTCATTACCATGGTTGGGATAAGTCATTTCTAGAGGACGGGTAAGAAATTCACCCGTGGTGGGCAAATTCATTCCCAGTGGTGGGCAAAGTCATTACCAGTGGTGAGCATAGTCTTTAAAAGTGGTGGGCAAACTGATTACCTGCGGTGGGCTATGTCATTACCAGTGGTCGGGACAGTCATTACCAGTTGCCGGCAAAGTCATTACCATGGTTGGGATAAGTCATTTCTAGAGGTCGGGTAAGAAATTCACCCGTGGTGGGCAAATTCATTCCCAGTGGTGGGCAAATTCATTCCCAGTGGTGGGCAAAGTCATTACCAGTGGTGAGCATAGTCTTTAAAAGTGGTGGGCAAACTGATTACCTGCGGTGGGCTATGTCATTATTAGTGGTCGGGACAGTCATTACCAGTTGCCGGCAAAGTCATTACCATGGTTGGGATAAGTCATTTCTAGAGGTCGGGTAAGAAATTCACCCGTGGTGGGCAAATTCATTCCCAGTGGTGGGCAAAGTCATTACCAGTGGTGAGCGGAGTCATTACCAGTGGTGGGCAAACTGATTACTAGTGGTGGGCAACGTCATTTTTAATGGTTAGATAAGTGATTACCAATTGCAGGCAAAGTCATTACCAGTGATGGGCAAAGCCATTACCAGTGGTGGGCAGACTGATTACCAGCGGTGGGCAATGTCATTATCAATGGTTGGCAAAGTCATTACCTGTGGTGGGTTATGTCATTACCAGTTGAGGGCAGAGTCAATACTATTGGTGGGCGAATTCATTTTTAATGGTCAGATAAGTGATGACCAATAGTGGGCAGAGTCATTTCAGTGGTGCGCAGAGTCATTACCAGTGGTGTGCAAAGTCATTACCAGTGGTGGGCAAAGTGATTACCAGCTGTGGGCAAAGTCATTACCAGTTGTCGGCAAAGTCATTACCATGGTTGGGATAAGTCATTTCTAGAGGTCGGGTAAGAAATTCACCCGTGGTGGGCTAATTCATTCCCAGTGGTGGGCAAAGTCATTACCAGTGGTGAGCGGAGTCATTACCAGTGGTGGGCAAACTTATTACTAGTGGTGGGCAACGTCATTTTTAATGGTTAGAAAAGTGATTACCAATTGCAGGCAAAGTCATTACCAGTGATGGGCAAAGCCATTACCAGTGGTGGGCAGACTGATTACCAGCGGTGGGCAATGTCATTATCAATGGTTGGCAAAGTCATTACCTGTGGTGGGTTATGTCATTACCAGTTGAAGGCAGAGTCAATACTATTGGTGGGCGAATTCATTTTTAATGGTCAGATAAGTGATGACCAATAGTGGGCAGAGTCATTTCAGTGGTGCGCAGAGTCATTACCAGTGGTGTGCAAAGTCATTACCAGTGGTGGGCAAAGTGATTACCAGCTGTGGGCAAAGTCATTACCAGTTGTCGGCAAAGTCATTACCATGGTTGGGAAAAGTCATTTTTAGAGGTCGGATGAGAATTCACCAGTGGTGGGCAAAGTCATTACCAGCGGTGGGCAAAGTCATTACCAGTGGTGAGCGAGGTCATTACCAGTGGTGGGCAAACTGATTACCAGTGGTGGGCACAGTCATTTCCAGTTGAGGGCAAAGTCATTACCAGTGGTGGGCAAAGTCATTACCAGTGGTGGGCAAAGTGATAACCAGCGGTGGGCAATGTCATAACCAATGCTGGGCAAAGTCATTTCCAGTTGTGGGCAAAGTCATTACCAGTTGTCGGCAAAGTCATTACCATGGTTGGGAAAAGTCATTACCAGCGGTGGGCAAAGTCATTCCCAGTGGTGAGCGAAGTCTTTACCAGTGGTGTGCAGACTAATTACCAGTGGTGGGATGAGTCATTACCAGTTGAGGGCAGAGTCAATACTATTGGTGGGTGAATTTATTTTAAGTGGTCAGATCAGTGATAAACAATGGTGGGCAGAGTGATTACCAGTTGTGGGCAGAGTCATTACCATTAGTGGGCTGAGTCATTACCAGAGGTGGGCAAAGTCATTACCAGTGGTGGGCAAAGTGATTACCAGCGGTGGGCAATGTCATAACCAGTGCTGGGCAAAGTCATTTCCAGGGGTGGGCAAAGTCATTACCAGTTGTCGGCAAAGTCATTAACATGGTTGAAAAAAGTTATTTTTAGAGGTCGGATAAGAATTCACAAGTGGTAGGCAAAGTCATTACCAGCGGTGGGTAAAGTCATTACCCGTGGTTGGCAAAGTCATTCCCAGTGGTGAGCGAAGTCATTACCAGTGGTGGGCAAACTGATTACCAGTGGTGGGCAAAGTCAATCCCCGTGGTGGGCAAAGTCATTGCCATGGTTGGGAAAAGTTATTTTTAGAGGCCGGATAAGAATACACCAGTGGTGGGCAAAGTCTCTACCAGCGGTGGGCAAAGTCATTACCAGCGGTGGGCAAAGTCATTATCCGTGGTGGGCAGTGTCAATACTATTGGTGGGCGAAGTTATTTTAAGTGGTCAGATAAGTGATAAACAATGGTGGGCAGAGTCATTACCAGTGGTGGGCAAAGTCATTACCAGTGGTGGGCAAAGTCTTTAAAAGTGGTGGGCAAACTGATTACCAGCGGTGGGCTATGTCATTACCCGTGGTGGGCAAAGTCATTACGAGTGGTGAGCGAAGACATTACCAGTGGTGGGCAAACTGATTACCAGTGGTGGGCAAATTCATTACCAATTGAGGGCAGAGTCAATAATATTGGAGGGCAAAGTGATTACCAGCGGTGGGCAATGTCATAACCAGTGCTGGGCAAAGTCATTTCCAGGGGTGGGCAAAGTCATTACCAGTTGTCGGCAAAGTCATTAACATGGTTGAAAAAAGTTATTTTTAGAGGTCGGATAAGAATTCACAAGTGGTAGGCAAAGTCATTACCAGCGGTGGGTAAAGTCATTACCCGTGGTTGGCAAAGTCATTCCCAGTGGTGAGCGAAGTCATTACCAGTGGTGGGCAAACTGATTACCAGTGGTGGGCAAAGTCAATCCCCGTGTTGGGCAAAGTCATTGCCATGGTTGGGAAAAGTTATTTTTAGAGGCCGGATAAGAATACACCAGTGGTGGGCAAAGTCTCTACCAGCGGTGGGCAAAGTCATTACCAGCGGTGGGCAAAGTCATTATCCGTGTTGGGCAGTGTCAATACTATTGGTGGGCGAAGTTATTTTAAGTGGTCAGATAAGTGATAAACAATGGTGGGCAGAGTCATTACCAGTGGTGGGCAAAGTCATTACCAGTGGTGGGCAAAGTCTTTAAAAGTGGTGGGCAAACTGATTACCAGCGGTGGGCTATGTCATTACCCGTGGTGGGCAAAGTCATTACGAGTGGTGAGCGAAGACATTACCAGTGGTGGGCAAACTGATTACCAGTGGTGGGCAGAGTCATTACCAATTGAGGGCAGAGTCAATACTATTGGTGGGCAAAGTGATTACCAGCGGTGGGCAATGTCATAACCAGTGTTGGGCAAAGTCATTACCAGTTGTCGGCAAAGTCATTACCATGGTTGGGAAAAGTCATTTTTAGAGGTCGTATGAGAATGCACCAGTGGTGGGAAAAGTCATTACCCGTGGTGGGCAAAGTCATTACCTGTGGTGAGCGAGGTCATTACCAGTGGTGGGCAAACTGATTACCAGTGGTGGGCACAGTCATTACCAGTTGAGGGCAGAGTCAATACTATTTGTGGGCGAAGTTATTTTTAGTTGTCAGATAAGTGATAAACAATTGTGTGCAGAGTCATTACCAGTGGTGGGCATAGTCTTTAAAAGTGGTGGGCAAACTGATTACCTGCGGTGGGCTATGTCATTACCAGTGGTCGGGACAGTCATTACCAGTTGCCGGCAAAGTCATTACCATGGTTGGGATAAGTCATTTCTAGAGGTGGGGTAAGAAATTCACCCGTGGTGGGCAAATTCATTCCCAGTGGTGGGCAAAGTCATTACCAGTGGTGAGCATAGTCTTTAAAAGTGGTTGGCAAACTGATTACCTGCGGTGGGCTATGTCATTACCAGTGGTCGGGACAGTCATTACCAGTTGCCGGCAAAGTCATTACCATGGTTGGGATAAGTCATTTCTAGAGGTCGGGTAAGAAATTCACCCGTTGTGGGCAAATTCATTCCCAGTGGTGGGCAAAGTCATTACCAGTGGTGAGCGAAGTCATTACCAGTGGTGGGCAAACTGATTACTAGTGGTGGGCAACGTCATTTTTAATGGTTAGATAAGTGATTACCAATTGCAGGCAAAGTCATTACCAGCGGTGGGCAAAGTCATTACCAGTGGTGGGCAAAGTGATTACGAACGGTGGGCAATGTCATTACCAGTGCTGGGCAAAGTTATTTCCAGTTGTGGGCAAAGTCATTACCAGTTGTCGGCAAAGTCATTACCATGGTTGGGAAAAGTCTTTCTTACAGGTCGTATTAAGAATTCACCAGTTGTCGGCAAAGTCATTACCAGCGGTGGGCAAAGTCATTCCCAGTGGTGAGCGAAGTCTTTACCAGTGGTGTGCAGACTAATTACCATTGGTGGGATGAGTCATTACCAGTTGAGGGCAGAGTCAATACTTTTGGTGGGCGAATTTATTTTAAGTGGTCAGATAAGTGATAAACAATGGTGGGCAGAGTGATTACCAGTTGTGGGAAGAGTCATTACCATTAGTGGGCTGAGTCATTACCAGAGGTGGGCAAAGTCATTACCAGTGGTGGGCAAAGTAATTACCAGCGGTGGGCAATGTCATAACCAGTGCTGGGCAAAGTCATTTCCAGGGGTGGGCAAAGTCATTACCAGTTGTCGGCAAAGTCATTAACATGGTTGAAAAAAGTTATTTTTAGAGGTCGGATAAGAATTCGCAAGTGGTAGGCAAAGTCATTACCAGCGGTGGGTAAAGTCATTACCCGTGGTTGGCAAATTCATTCCCAGTGGTGAGCGAAGTCATTACCAGTGGTGGGCAAACTGATTACCAGTGGTGGGCAAAGTCGATCGCCGTGGTAGGCAAAGTCATTGCCATGGTTGGGAAAAGTAATTTTTAGAGGCCGGATAAGAATACACCAGTGGTGGGCAAAGTCTCTACCAGCGGTGGGCAAAGTCATTACCAGCGGTGGGCAAAGTCATTATCCGTGGTGGGCAGAGTCATTACCAGTTGAGGGCAGAGTCAATACTATTGGTGGGCGAAGTTATTTTAAGTGGTCAGATAAGTGATAAACAATGGTGGGCAGAGTCATTACCAGTGGTGGGCAAATTCATTCCCAGTGGTGGGCAAAGTCATTACCAGTGGTGAGCGAAGTCATTACCAGTGGTGGGCAACGTCAATTTTAATGGTAAGATAAGTGATTACCAATTGCAGGCAAAGTCATTACCAGTGATGGGCAAAGCCATTACCAGTAGTGGGCAAAGTGATTACCAGCGGTGGGCAATGTCATTACCAGCGGTGGGCAAAGTCATTATCCGTGGTGGGCAGTGTCAATACTATTGGTGGGCGAAGTTATTTTAAGTGGTCAGATAAGTGATAAACAATGGTGGGCAGAGTCATTACCAGTGGTGGGCAAAGTCATTACCAGTGGTGGGCAAAGTCTTTAAAAATAGTGGGCAAACTGATTACCAGGGGTGGGCTATGTCATTACCCGTGGTGGGCAAAGTCATTACGAGTGGTGAGCGAAGACATTACCAGTGGTGGGCAAACTGATTACCAGTGGTGGGCAGAGTCATTACCAATTGAGGGCAGAGTCAATACTATTGGTGGGCAAAGTGATTACCAGCGGTGGGCAATGTCATAACCAGTGCTGGGCAAAGTCATTTCCAGGGGTGGGCAAAGTCATTACCAGTTGTCGGCAAAGTCATTAACATGGTTGAAAAAAGTTATTTTTAGAGGTCGGATAAGAATTCACAACAGGTAGGCAAAGTCATTACCAGCGGTGGGGAAAGTCATTACCCGTGGTTGGCAAAGTCATTCCCAGTGGTGAGCGAAGTCATTACCAGTGGTGGGCAAACTGATTACCAGTGGTGGGCAAAGTCAATCCCCGTGTTGGGCAAAGTCATTGCCATGGTTGGGAAAAGTTATTTTTAGAGGCCGGATAAGAATACACCAGTGGTGGGCAAAGTCTCTACCAGCGGTGGGCAAAGTCATTACCAGCGGTGGGCAAAGTCATTATCCGTGGTGGGCAATGTCAATACTATTGGTGGGCGAAGTTATTTTAAGTGGTCAGATAAGTGATAAACAATGGTGGGCAGAGTCATTACCAGTGGTGGGCAAAGTCATTACCAGTGGTGGGCAAAGTCTTTAAAAGTGGTGGGCAAACTGATTACCAGCGGTGGGCTATGTCATTACCCGTGGTGGGCAAAGTCATTACGAGTGGTGAGCGAAGACATTACCAGTGGTGGGCAAACTGATTACCAGTGGTGGGCAGAGTCATTACCAATTGAGGGCAGAGTCAATACTATTGGTGGGCAAAGTGATTACCAGCGGTGGGCAATGTCATAACCAGTGTTGGGCAAAGTCATTACCAGTTGTCGGCAAAGTCATTACCATGGTTGGGAAAAGTCATTTTTAGAGGTCGTATGAGAATGCACCAGTGGTGGGAAAAGTCATTACCCGTGGTGGGCAAAGTCATTACCTGTGGTGAGCGAGGTCATTACCAGTGGTGGGCAAACTGATTACCAGTGGTGGGCACAGTCATTACCAGTTGAGGGCAAAGTCAATACTTTTTGTGGGCGAAGTTATTTTTAGTTGTCAGATAAGTGATAAACAATTGTGTGCAGAGTCAATACCAGTGGTGGGCATAGTCTTTAAAAGTGGTGGGCAAACTGATTACCTGCGGTGGGCTATGTCATTACCAGTGGTCGGGACAGTCATTACCAGTTGCCGGCAAAGTCATTACCATGGTTGGGATAAGTCATTTCTAGAGGTCGGGTAAGAAATTCACCCGTGGTGGGCAAATTCATTCCCAGTGGTGGGCAAAGTCATTACCAGTGGTGAGCATAGTCTTTAAAAGTGGTGGGCAAACTGATTACCTGCGGTGGGCTATGTCATTACCAGTGGTCGAGACAGTCATTACCAGTTGCCGGCAAAGTCATTACCATGGTTGGGATAAGTCATTTCTAGAGGTCGGGTAAGAAATTCACCCGTGGTGGGCAAATTCATTCCCAGTGGTGGGCAAAGTCATTACCAGTGGTGAGCGAAGTCATTACCAGTGGTGGGCAAACTGATTACTAGTGGTGTGCAACGTCATTTTTAATGGTTAGATAAGTGATTACCAATTGCAGGCAAAGTCATTACCAGCGGTGGGCAAAGTCATTACCAGTGGTGGGCAAAGTGATTACGAACGGTGGGCAATGTCATTACCAGTGCTGGGCAAAGTCATTTCCGGTTGTGGGCAAAGTCATTACCAGTTGTCGGCAAAGTCATTACCATGGTTGGGAAAAGTCTTTCTTACAGGTCGTATTAAGAATTCACCAGTTGTCGGCAAAGTCATTACCAGCGGTGGGCAAAGTCATTCCCAGTGGTGAGCGAAGTCTTTACCAGTGGTGTGCAGACTAATTACCATTGGTGGGATGAGTCATTACCAGTTGAGAACAGAGTCAATACTTTTGGTGGGCGAATTTATTTTAAGTGGTCAGATAAGTGATAAACAATGGTGGGCAGAATGATTACCAGTTGTGGGAAGAGTCATTACCAGAGGTGGGCAAAGTCATTACCAGTGGTGGGCAAAGTAATTACCAGCGGTGGGCAATGTCATAACCAGTGCTGGGCAAAGTCATTTCCAGGGGTGGGCAAAGTCATTACCAGTTGTCGGCAAAGTCATTAACATGGTTGAAAAAAGTTATTTTTAGAGGTCGGATAAGAATACACCAGTGGTGGGCAAAGTCTCTACCAGCGGTGGGCAAAGTCATTACCAGCGGTGGGCAAAGTCATTATCCGTGGTGGGCAGAGTCATTACCAGTTGAGGGCAGAGTCAATACTATTGGTGGGCGAAGTTATTTTAAGTGGTCAGATAAGTGATAAACAATGGTGGGCAGAGTCATTACCAGTGGTGGGCAAATTCATTCCCAGAGGTGGGCAAAGTCATTACCAGTGGTGAGCGAAGTCATTACCAGTGGTGGGCAACGTCAATTTTAATGGTAAGATAAGTGATTACCAATTGCAGGCAAAGTCATTACCAGAGGTGGGCAAAGTCATTACCAGTGGTGGGCAAAGTGATTACCAGCGGTGGGCAATGTCATAACCAGTGCTGGGCAAAGTCATTTCCAGGGGTGGGCAAAGTCATTACCAGTTGTCGGCAAAGTCATTAACATGGTTGAAAAACGTTATTTTTAGAGGTCGGATAAGAATTCACAAGTGGTAGGCAAAGTCATTACCAGCGGTGGGTAAAGTCATTACCCGTGGTTGGCAAAGTCATTCCCAGTGGTGAGCGAAGTCATTACCAGTGGTGGGCAAACTGATTACGAGTGGTGGGCAAAGTCAATCCCCGTGGTGGGCAAAGTCATTGCCATGGTTGGGAAAAGTTATTTTTAGAGGCCGGATAAGAATACACCAGTGGTGGGCAAAGTCTCTACCAGCGGTGGGCAAAGTCATTACCAGCGGTGGGCAAAGTCATTATCCGTGGTGGGCAGTGTCAATACTATTGGTGGGCGAAGTTATTTTAAGTGGTCAGATAAGTGATAAACAATGGTGGGCAGAGTCATTACCAGTGGTGGGCAAAGTCATTACCAGTGGTGGGCAAAGTCTTTAAAAGTGGTGGGCAAACTGATTACCAGCGGTGGGCTATGTCATTACCCGTGGTGGGCAAAGTCATTACGAGTGGTGAGCGAAGACATTACCAGTGGTGGGCAAACTGATTACCAGTGGTGGGCAGAGTCATTACCAATTGAGGGCAGAGTCAATACTATTGGTGGGCAAAGTGATTACCAGCGGTGGGCAATGTCATAACCAGTGCTGGGCAAAGTCATTTCCAGGGGTGGGCAAAGTCATTACCAGTTGTCGGCAAAGTCATTTACATGGTTGAAAAAAGTTATTTTTAGAGGTCGGATAAGAATTCACAAGTGGTAGGCAAAGTCATTACCAGCGGTGGGTAAAGTCATTACCAGTGGTGGGCAAAGTGATTACGAACGGTGGGCAATGTCATTACCAGTGCTGGGCAAAGTCATTTCCGGTTGTGGGCAAAGTCATTACCAGTGGTGAGCGAAGTCATTACCAGTGGTGGGCAAACTGATTACTAGTGGTGTGCAACGTCATTTTTAATGGTTAGATAAGTGATTACCAATTGCAGGCAAAGTCATTACCAGCGGTGGGCAAAGTCATTACCAGTGGTGGGCAAAGTGATTACGAACGGTGGGCAATGTCATTACCAGTGCTGGGCAAAGTCATTTCCGGTTGTGGGCAAAGTCATTACCAGTTGTCGGCAAAGTCATTACCATGGTTGGGAAAAGTCTTTCTTACAGGTCGTATTAAGAATTCACCAGTTGTCGGCAAAGTCATTACCAGCGGTGGGCAAAGTCATTCCCAGTGGTGAGCGAAGTCTTTACCAGTGGTGTGCAGACTAATTACCATTGGTGGGATGAGTCATTACCAGTTGAGAACAGAGTCAATACTTTTGGTGGGCGAATTTATTTTAAGTGGTCAGATAAGTGATAAACAATGGTGGGCAGAATGATTACCAGTTGTGGGAAGAGTCATTACCAGAGGTGGGCAAAGTCATTACCAGTGGTGGGCAAAGTAATTACCAGCGGTGGGCAATGTCATAACCAGTGCTGGGCAAAGTCATTTCCAGGGGTGGGCAAAGTCATTACCAGTTGTCGGCAAAGTCATTAACATGGTTGAAAAAAGTTATTTTTAGAGGTCGGATAAGAATACACCAGTGGTGGGCAAAGTCTCTACCAGCGGTGGGCAAAGTCATTACCAGCGGTGGGCAAAGTCATTATCCGTGGTGGGCAGAGTCATTACCAGTTGAGGGCAGAGTCAATACTATTGGTGGGCGAAGTTATTTTAAGTGGTCAGATAAGTGATAAACAATGGTGGGCAGAGTCATTACCAGTGGTGGGCAAATTCATTCCCAGAGGTGGGCAAAGTCATTACCAGTGGTGAGCGAAGTCATTACCAGTGGTGGGCAACGTCAATTTTAATGGTAAGATAAGTGATTACCAATTGCAGGCAAAGTCATTACCAGAGGTGGGCAAAGTCATTACCAGTGGTGGGCAAAGTGATTACCAGCGGTGGGCAATGTCATAACCAGTGCTGGGCAAAGTCATTTCCAGGGGTGGGCAAAGTCATTACCAGTTGTCGGCAAAGTCATTAACATGGTTGAAAAACGTTATTTTTAGAGGTCGGATAAGAATTCACAAGTGGTAGGCAAAGTCATTACCAGCGGTGGGTAAAGTCATTACCCGTGGTTGGCAAAGTCATTCCCAGTGGTGAGCGAAGTCATTACCAGTGGTGGGCAAACTGATTACCAGTGGTGGGCAAAGTCAATCCCCGTGTTGGGCAAAGTCATTGCCATGGTTGGGAAAAGTTATTTTTAGAGGCCGGATAAGAATACACCAGTGGTGGGCAAAGTCTCTACCAGCGGTGGGCAAAGTCATTACCAGCGGTGGGCAAAGTCATTATCCGTGGTGGGCAGTGTCAATACTATTGGTGGGCGAAGTTATTTTAAGTGGTCAGATAAGTGATAAACAATGGTGGGCAGAGTCATTACCAGTGGTGGGCAAAGTCATTACCAGTGGTGGGCAAAGTCTTTAAAAGTGGTGGGCAAACTGATTACCAGCGGTGGGCTATGTCATTACCCGTGGTGGGCAAAGTCATTACGAGTGGTGAGCGAAGACATTACCAGTGGTGGGCAAACTGATTACCAGTGGTGGGCAGAGTCATTACCAATTGAGGGCAGAGTCAATACTATTGGTGGGCAAAGTGATTACCAGCGGTGGGCAATGTCATAACCAGTGTTGGGCAAAGTCATTACCAGTTGTCGGCAAAGTCATTACCATGGTTGGGAAAAGTCATTTTTAGAGGTCGTATGAGAATGCACCAGTGGTGGGAAAAGTCATTACCCGTGGTGGGCAAAGTCATTACCTGTGGTGAGCGAGGTCATTACCAGTGGTGGGCAAACTGATTACCAGTGGTGGGCACAGTCATTACCAGTTGAGGGCAAAGTCAATACTATTTGTGGGCGAAGTTATTTTTAGTTGTCAGATAAGTGATAAACAATTGTGTGCAGAGTCATTACCAGTGGTGGGCATAGTCTTTAAAAGTGGTGGGCAAACTGATTACCTGCGGTGGGCTATGTCATTACCAGTGGTCGGGACAGTCATTACCAGTTGCCGGCAAAGTCATTACCATGGTTGGGATAAGTCATTTCTAGAGGTCGGGTAAGAAATTCACCCGTGGTGGGCAAATTCATTCCCAGTGCTGGGCAAAGTCATTACCAGTGGTGAGCGAAGTCATTACCAGTGGTGGGCAAACTGATTACTAGTGGTGGGCAACGTCATTTTTAATGGTTAGATAAGTGATTACCAATTGCAGGCAAAGTCATTACCAGCGGTGGGCAAAGTCATTACCAGTGGTGGGCAAAGTGATTACGAACGGTGGGCAATGTCATTACCAGTGCTGGGCAAAGTTATTTCCAGTTGTGGGCAAAGTCATTACCAGTTGTCGGCAAAGTCATTACCATGGTTGGGAAAAGTCTTTCTTACAGGTCGTATTAAGAATTCACCAGTTGTCGGCAAAGTCATTACCAGCGGTGGGCAAAGTCATTCCCAGTGGTGAGCGAAGTCTTTACCAGTGGTGTGCAGACTAATTACCATTGGTGGGATGAGTCATTACCAGTTGAGGGCAGAGTCAATACTTTTGGTGGGCGAATTAATTTTAAGTGGTCAGATAAGTGATAAACAATGGTGGGCAGAGTGATTACCAGTTGTGGGAAGAGTCAATACCATTAGTGGGCTGAGTCATTACCAGAGATGGGCAAAGTCATTACCAGTGGTGGGCAAAGTAATTACCAGCGGTGGGCAATGTCATAACCAGTGCTGGGCAAAGTCATTTCCAGGGGTGGGCAAAGTCATTACCAGTTGTCGGCAAAGTCATTAACATGGTTGAAAAAAGTTATTTTTAGAGGTCGGATAAGAATTCGCAAGTGGTAGGCAAAGTCATTACCAGCGGTGGGTAAAGTCACTACCCGTGGTTGGCAAATTCATTCCCAGTGGTGAGCGAAGTCATTACCAGTGGTGGGCAAACTGATTACCAGTGGTGGGCAAAGTCTATCGCCGTGGTAGGCAAAGTCATTGCCATGGTTGGGAAAAGTAATTTTTAGAGGCCGGATAAGAATACACCAGTGGTGGGCAAAGTCTCTACCAGCGGTGGGCAAAGTCATTACCAGCGGTGGGCAAAGTCATTATCCGTGGTGGGCAGAGTCATTACCAGTTGAGGGCAGAGTCAATACTATTGGTGGGCGAAGTTATTTTAAGTGGTCAGATAAGTGATAAACAATGGTGGGCAGAGTCATTACCAGTGGTGGGCAAATTCATTCCCAGTGGTGGGCAAAGTCATTACCAGTAGTGAGCGAAGTCATTACCAGTGGTGGGCAACGTCAATTTTAATGGTAAGATAAGTGATTACCAATTGCAGGCAAAGTCATTACCAGTGATGGGCAAAGCCATTACCAGTAGTGGGCAAAGTGATTACCAGCGGTGGGCAATGTCATTACCAGCGGTGGGCAAAGTCATTATCCGTGGTGGGCAGTGTCAATACTATTGGTGGGCGAAGTTATTTTAAGTGGTCAGATAAGTGATAAACAATGGTGGGCAGAGTCATTACCAGTGGTGGGCAAAGTCATTACCAGTGGTGGGCAAAGTCTTTAAAAGTGGTGGGCAAACTGATTACCAGCGGTGGGCTATGTCATTACCCGTGGTGGGCAAAGTCATTACGAGTGGTGAGCGAAGACATTACCAGTGGTGGGCAAACTGATTACCAGTGGTGGGCAGAGTCATTACCAATTGAGGGCAGAGTCAATACTATTGGTGGGCAAAGTGATTACCAGCGGTGGGCAATGTCATAACCAGTGCTGGGCAAAGTCATTTCCAGGGGTGGGCAAAGTCATTACCAGTTGTCGGCAAAGTCATTAACATGGTTGAAAAAAGTTATTTTTAGAGGTCGGATAAGAATTCACAAGTGGTAGGCAAAGTCATTACCAGCGCTGGGTAAAGTCATTACCCGTGGTTGGCAAAGTCATTCCCAGTGGTGAGCGAAGTCATTACCAGTGGTGGGCAAACTGATTACCAGTGGTGGGCAAAGTCAATCCCCGTGTTGGGCAAAGTCATTGCCATGGTTGGGAAAAGTTATTTTTAGAGGCCGGATAAGAATACACCAGTGGTGGGCAAAGTCTCTACCAGCGGTGGGCAAAGTCATTACCAGCGGTGGGCAAAGTCATTATCCGTGGTGGGCAGTGTCAATACTATTGGTGGGCGAAGTTATTTTAAGTGGTCAGATAAGTGATAAACAATGGTGGGCAGAGTCATTACCAGTGGTGGGCAAAGTCATTACCAGTGGTGGGCAAAGTCTTTAAAAGTGGTGGGCAAACTGATTACCAGCGGTGGGCTATGTCATTACCCGTGGTGGGCAAAGTCATTACGAGTGGTGAGCGAAGACATTACCAGTGGTGGGCAAACTGATTACCAGTGGTGGGCAGAGTCATTACCAATTGAGGGCAGAGTCAATACTATTGGTGGGCAAAGTGATTACCAGCGGTGGGCAATGTCATAACCAGTGTTGGGCAAAGTCATTACCAGTTGTCGGCAAAGTCATTACCATGGTTGGGAAAAGTCATTTTTAGAGGTCGTATGAGAATGCACCAGTGGTGGGAAAAGTCATTACCCGTGGTGGGCAAAGTCATTACCTGTGGTGAGCGAGGTCATTACCAGTGGTGGGCAAACTGATTACCAGTGGTGGGCACAGTCATTACCAGTTGAGGGCAAAGTCAATACTATTTGTGGGCGAAGTTATTTTTAGTTGTCAGATAAGTGATAAACAATTGTGTGCAGAGTCATTACCAGTGGTGGGCATAGTCTTTAAAAGTGGTGGGCAAACTGATTACCTGCGGTGGGCTATGTCATTACCAGTGGTCGGGACAGTCATTACCAGTTGCCGGCAAAGTCATTACCATGGTTGGGATAAGTCATTTCTAGAGGTCGGGTAAGAAATTCACCCGTGGTGGGCAAATTCATTCCCAGTGGTGGGCAAAGTCATTACCAGTGGTGAGCATAGTCTTTAAAAGTGGTGGGCAAACTGATTACCTGCGGTGGGCTATGTCATTACCAGTGGTCGGGACAGTCATTACCAGTTGCCGGCAAAGTCATTACCATGGTTGGGATAAGTCATTTCTAGAGGTCGGGTAAGAAATTCACCCGTGGTGGGCAAATTCATTCCCAGTGGTGGGAAAAGTCATTACCAGTGGTGAGCGAAGTCATTACCAGTGGTGGGCAAACTGATTACTAGTGGTGTGCAACGTCATTTTTAATGGTTAGATAAGTGATTACCAATTGCAGGCAAAGTCATTACCAGCGGTGGGCAAAGTCATTACCAGTGGTGGGCAAAGTGATTACGAACGGTGGGCAATGTCATTACCAGTGCTGGGCAAAGTCATTTCCAGTTGTGGGCAAAGTCATTACCAGTTGTCGGCAAAGTCATTACCATGGTTGGGAAAAGTCTTTCTTACAGGTCGTATTAAGAATTCACCAGTTGTCGGCAAAGTCATTACCAGCGGTGGGCAAAGTCATTCCCAGTGGTGAGCGAAGTCTTTACCAGTGGTGTGCAGACTAATTACCATTGGTGGGATGAGTCATTACCAGTTGAGGGCAGAGTCAATACTTTTGGTGGGCGAATTTATTTTAAGTGGTCAGATAAGTGATAAACAATGGTGGGCAGAGTGATTACCAGTTGTGGGAAGAGTCATTACCATTAGTGGGCTGAGTCATTACCAGAGGTGGGCAAAGTCATTACCAGTGGTGGGCAAAGTAATTACCAGCGGTGGGCAATGTCATAACCAGTGCTGGGCAAAGTCATTTCCAGGGGTGGGCAAAGTCATTACCAGTTGTCGGCAAAGTCATTAACATGGTTGAAAAAAGTTATTTTTAGAGGTCGGATAAGAATTCGCAAGTGGTAGGCAAAGTCATTACCAGCGGTGGGTAAAGTCATTACCCGTGGTTGGCAAATTCATTCCCAGTGGTGAGCGAAGTCATTACCAGTGGTGGGCAAACTGATTACCAGTGGTGGGCAAAGTCGATCGCCGTGGTAGGCAAAGTCATTGCCATGGTTGGGAAAAGTTATTTTTAGAGGCCGGATAAGAATACACCAGTGGTGGGCAAAGTCTCTACCAGTGGTGGGCAAAGTCATTACCAGCGGTGGGCATAGTCATTATCCGTGGTGGGCAGAGTCATTACCAGTTGAGGGCAGAGTCAATACTATTGGTGGGCGAAGTTATTTTAAGTGGTCAGATAAGTGATAAACAATGGTGGGCAGAGTCATTACCAGTGGTGGGCAAATTCATTCCCAGAGGTGGGCAAAGTCATTACCAGTGGTGAGCGAAGTCATTACCAGTGGTGGGCAACGTCAATTTTAATGGTAAGATAAGTGATTACCAATTGCAGGCAAAGTCATTACCAGTGATGGGCAAAGCCATTACCAGTAAAGGGCAAAGTGATTACCAGCGGTGGGCAATGTCATTACCAGTGGTGTGCAAAATCATTACCATGGTTGGGAAAAGTCATTTTTAGAGGTCGTATGAGAATTCACCAGTGGTGGGAAAAGTCATTACCCGTGGTGGGAAAAGTCATTACCTGTGGTGAGCGAGGTCATTACCAGTGGTGGGCAAACTGATTACCAGTGGTGGGCACAGTCATTACCAGTTGAGGGCAAAGTCAATGCTATTTGTGGGCGAAGTTATTTTTTGTTGTCAGATAAGTGATAAACAATGGTGTGCAGAGTCATTACCAGTGGTGGGCAAAGTCATTACCAGTGGTGGGCATAGTCTTTAAAAGTGGTGGGCAAACTGATAACCTGCGGTGGGCTATGTCATTACCAGTGGTCGTGACAGTCATTACCAGTTGCCGGCAAAGTCATTACCATGGTTGGGATAAGTCATTTCTAGAGGTCGGGTAAGAAATTCACCCGTGGTGGGCAAATTCATTCCCAGTGGTGGGCAAAGTCATTACCAGTGGTGAGCGGAGTCATTACCAGTGGTGGGCAAACTGATTACTAGTGGTGGGCAACGTCATTTTTAATGGTTAGATAAGTGATTACCAATTGCAGGCAAAGTCATTACCAGTGATGGGCAAAGCCATTACCAGTGGTGGGCAAACTGATTACCAGCGGTGGGCAATGTCATTATCAATGGTTGGCAAAGTCATTACCTGTGGTGGGTTATGTCATTACCAGTTGAGGGCAGAGTCAATACTATTGGTGGGCGAATTCATTTTTAATGGTCAGATAAGTGATGACCAATAGTGGGCAGAGTCATTTCAGTGGTGCGCAGAGTCATTACCAGTGGTGTGCAAAGTCATTACCAGTGGTGGGCAAAGTCATTACCAGCGGTGTGCAAAGTCATTACCAGTGGTGGGCAAACTGATTACCAGTGGTGGGCACACTCATTTCCAGTTGAGGGCAAAGTCAATACTATTTGTGGGCGAAGTTATTTTAAGTGGTCAGATAAGTGATAAACAATGGTGAGCAGAGTCATTAACATTGGTGGGCAAAGTCATTACCAGCGGTGGGCAAAGTCATTACCAGTGGTGGGCAAAGTGATTACCAGCGGTGGGCAATGTCATAACCAGTACTGGGCAAAGTCATTTCCAGTTGTGGGCAAAGTCATTACCAGTTGTAGGCAAAGTCATTACCAGCGGTGGGCAAAGTCATTACCAGTGGTGAGCGAGGTCATTACCAGTGGTGGGCTTACTGATTACCAGTGGTGGGCACAGTCATTTCCAGTTGAGGGCAAAGTCAATACTATTTGTGGGCGAAGTTTTTTTAAGTGGTCAGATAAGTGATAAACAATGGTGAGCATAGTCATTAACATTGGTGGGCAAAGTCATAACCAGCGGTGGGCAAAGTCATTACCAGTGGTGGGCAAAGTGATTACCAGCGGTGGGCAATGTCATAACCAGTGCTGGGCAAAGTCATTTCCAGTTGTGGGCAAAGTCATTACCAGTTGTCGGCAAAGTCATTACCATGGTTGGGAAAAGTCATTCTTACAGGTCGGATAAGAATTCACCAGCTGTCGGCAAAGTCATTACCAGCGGTGGGCAAAGTCATTCCCAGTGGTGAGCGAAGTCTTTACCAGTGGTGTGCAGACTAATTACCAGTGGTGGGATGAGTCATTACCAGTTGAGGGCAGAGTCAATACTATTGGTGGGCGAATTTATTTTAAGTGGTCAGATAAGTGATAAACAATGGTGGGCAGAGTGATTACCAGTTGTGGGCAGAGTCATTACCCTTAGTGGGCTGAGTCATTACCAGAGGTGGGCAAAGTCATTACCAGTGGTGGGCAAAGTAATTACCAGCGGTGGGCAATGTCATAACCAGTGCTGGGCAAAGTCGTTTCCAGGGGTGGGCAAAGTCATTACCAGTTGTCGGCAAAGTCATTAACATGGTTGAAAAAAGTTTTTTTTAGAGGTCGGATAAGAATTCACAAGTTGTAGGCAAAGTCATTACCAGCGGTGGGTAAAGTCATTACCCGTGGTTGGCAAATTCATTCCCAGTGGTGAGCGAAGTCATTACCAGTGGTTGGCAAACTGATTACCAGTGGTGGGCAAAGTCGATCGCCGTGGTGGGCAAAGTCATTGCCATGGTTGGGAAAAGTTATTTTGAGAGGCCGGATAAGAATACACCAGTGGTGGGCAAAGTCTCTACCAGCGGTGGGCAAAGTCATTACCAGCGGTGGGCAAAGTCATTATCCGTGGTGGGCAGAGTCATTACCAGTTGATGGCAGAGTCAATACTATTGGTGGGCTAAGTTATTTTAAGTGGTCAGATAAGTCATAAACAATGGTGGGCAGAGTCATTACCAGTGGTGGGCAAATTCATTCCCTGTGGTGGGCAAAGTCATTACCAGTGGTGAGCGAAGTCATTACCAGTGGTGGGCAACGTCATTTTTAATGGTTAGATAAGTGATTACCAATTGCAGGCAAAGTCATTACCAGTGATGGGCAAAGCCATTACCAGTAGTGGGCAAAGTGATTACCAGCGGTGGGCAATGTCATTACCAGTGGTGGGCAAAATCATTACCATGGTTGGGAAAAGTCATTTTTAGAGGTCGTATGAGAATTCACCAGTGGTGGGAAAAGTCATTACCCGTGGTGGGCAAAGTCATTACCTGTGGTGAGCGAGGTCATTACCAGTGGTGGGCAAACTGATTACCAGTGGTGGGCACAGTCATTACCAGTTGAGGGCAATGTCAATGCTATTTGTGGGCGAAGTTATTTTTTGTTGTCAGATAAGTGATAAACAATGGTGTGCAGAGTCATTACCAGTGGTGGGCAAAGTCATTACCAGTGGTGGGCATAGTCTTTAAAAGTGGTGGGCAAACTGATTACCTGCGGTGGGCTATGTCATTACCAGTGGTCGGGACAGTCATTACCAGTTGCCGGCAAAGTCATTACCATGGTTGGGATAAGTCATTTCTAGAGGTCGGGTAAGAAATTCACCCGTGGTGGGCAAATTCATTCCCAGTGGTGGGCAAAGTCATTACCAGTGGTGAGCGGAGTCATTACCAGTGGTGGGCAAACTGATAACTAGTGGTGGGCAACGTCATTTTTAATGGTTAGATAAGTGATTACCAATTGCAGGCAAAGTCATTACCAGTGATGGGCAAAGCCATTATCAGTGGTGGGCAAACTGATTACCAGCGGTGGGCAATGTCATTATCAATGGTTGGCAAAGTCATTACCTGTGGTGGGTTATGTCATTACCAGTTGAGGGCAGAGTCAATACTATTGGTGGGCGAATTCATTTTTAATGGTCAGATAAGTGATGACCAATAGTGGGCAGAGTCATTTCAGTGGTGCGCAGAGTCATTACCAGTGGTGTGCAAAGTCATTACCAGTGGTGGGCAAAGTGATTACCAGCGGTGGGAAAAGTCATTACCAGTTGTCGGCAAAGTCATTACCATGGTAGGGAAACGTCATTTTTAGCGGTCGGATGAGAATTCACCAGTGGTGTGCAAAGTCATTACCAGCGGTGGGAGAAGTCATTACCAGTGGTGAGCGAGGTCATTACCAGTGGTGGGCAAACTGATTACCAGTGGTGGGCACAGTCATTTCCAGTTGAGGGCAAAGTCAATACTATTTGTGGGCGAAGTTATTTTAAGTGGTCAGATAAGTGATAAACAATGGTGAGCAGAGTCATTAACATTGGTGGGCAAAGTCATTACCAGCGGTGGGCAAAGTCATTACCAGTGGTGGGCAAAGTGATTACCAGCGGTGGGCAATGTCATAACCAGTACTGGGCAAAGTCATTTCCAGTTGTGGGCAAAGTCATTACCAGTTGTCGGCAAAGTCATTACCATGGTTGGGAAAAGTCATTCTTACAGGTCGGATAAGAATTCACCAGTTGTCGGCAAAGTCATTACCAGCGGTGGGCAAAGTCATTCCCAGTGGTGAGCGAAGTCTTTACCAGTGGTGTGCAGACTAATTACCAGTGGTGGGATGAGTCATTACCAGTTGAGGGCAGAGTCAATACTATTGGTGGGCGAATTTATTTTAAGTGGTCAGAATAGTGATAAACAATGGTGGGCAGAGTGATTACCAGTTGTGGGCAGAGTCATTACCATTAGTGGGCTGAGTCATTACCAGCGGTGGGTAAAGTCATTACCCGTGGTTGGCAAAGTCATTCCCAGTGGTGAGCGAAGTCATTACCAGTGGTGGGCAAACTGATTACCAGTGGTGGGCAAAGTCAATCCCCGTGGTGGGCAAAGTCATTGCCATGGTTGGGAAAAGTTATTTTTAGAGGCCGGATAAGAATACACCAGTGGTGGGCAAAGTCTATACCAGCGGTGGGCAAAGTCATTACCAGCCGTGGGCAAAGTCATTATCCGTGGTGGGTAGAGTCATTACCAGTTGAGGGCAGAGTCAATACTATTGGTGGGCGAAGTTATTTTAAGTGGTCAGATAAGTGATAAACAATGGTGGGCAGAGTCATTACCAGTGGTGGGCAAAGTCATTACCAGTGGTGGGCAAAGTCTTTAAAAGTGGTGGGCAAACTGATTACCAGCGGTGGGCTATGTCATTACCCGTGGTGGGCAAAGTCATTACGAGTGGTGAGCGAAGACAGTACCAGTGGTGGGAAAACTGATTACCAGTGGTGGGCAGAGTCATTACCAATTGAGGGCAGAGTCAATACTATTGGTGGGCAAAGTGATTACCAGCGGTGGGCAATGTCATAACCAGTGCTGGGCAAAGTCATTTCCAGTTGTGGGCAAAGTCATTACCAGTTGTCGGCAAAGTCATTACCATGGTTGGAAAAAGTCATTCTTAGAGGTCGGATAAGAATTCACCAGTGGTCGGCAAAGTGATTACCAGCGGTGGGTTATGTCATAACCAGTGCTGGGCAAAGTCATTTCCAGTGGTGGGCAAAGCCATTACCAGTTGTCGGCAAAGTCATTACCATGGTTGGGAAAAGTCATTTTTAGAGGTCGGATAAGAATTCACAAGTGGTGGGCAAAGTCATTACCAGTGGTGAGCGAAGACATTACCAGTGGTGGGCAAACTGATTACCAGTGGTGGGCAGAGTCATTACCAATTGAGGGCAGAGTCAATACTATTGGTGGGCAAAGTGATTACCAGCGGTGGGCAATGTCATAACCAGTGCTGGGCAAAGTCATTTCCAGTTGTGGGCAAAGTCATTACCAGTTGTCGGCAAAGTCATTACCATGGTTGGGAAAAGTCATTCTTAGAGGTCGGATAAGAATTCACCAGTGGTCGGCAAAGTGATTACCAGCGGTGGGTTATGTCATAACCAGTGCTGGGCAAAGTCATTTCCAGTGGTGGGCAAAGCCATTACCAGTTGTCGGCAAAGTCATTCCCATGGTTGGGAAAAGTCATTTTAAGAGGTCGGATAAGAATTCGCCAGTGGTGGGCAAAATGATTACCAGTGGTGGGTTTAGTCATTACCAGTTGAGGGAAGAGTCAATACTATTGGTGGTCGAATTATTTTAAGTAGTCAGATAAGTGAAAAACAATGGTGGGCAGAGTAATTACCAGTGGTGGGCAGAGTCATTACCAGTGGTGGGTAAAGTCTTTAAAAGTGGTGGGCAAACTGATTACCAGCAGTGGGAAAAGTCATTACCATTGTTGGGAATAGTCATTTTTAGAGGTCGGATAAGAATTCACCAGTGGTGGGCAAAGTCATTACCCGTGGTGGGCAAAGTCATTACCAGTGGTGAGCGAAAACATTACCAGTGGTGGGCAAACTGATTACCAGTGGTGGGAAGAGTCATTACCAATTGAGGGCATAGTCAATACTATTGGTGGGCAAAGTGATTACCAGCGATGGGCAATGTCATAACCAGTGCTGGGCAAAGTCATTTCCAGTGGTGGGCAAAGTCATTACCAGTTGTCGGCAAAGTCATTACCATGGTTGGGAAAAGTTATTTTTAGAGGTCGGATAAGAATACACCAGTGGTGGGCAAAGTCATTACCAGCGGTGGGCAAAGTCATTATCCGTGGTGGGCAGAGTCATTACCAGTTGAGGGCAGAGTCAATACTATTGGTGGGCCAAGTTATTTTAAGTGGTCAGATAAGTGATAAACAATGGTGGGCAGAGTCATTACCAGTGGTGGGCAAAGTCATTACCAGTGGTGGGTAAAGTCTTTAAAAGTGGTGGGCAAACTGATTACCAGCAGTGGGAAAAGTCATTACCATTGTTGGGAATAGTCATTTTTAGAGGTCGGATAAGAATTCATCAGTGGTGGGCAAAGTCATTACCCGTGGTGGGCAAAGTCATTACCAGTGGTGAGCGAAAACATTACCAGTGGTGGGCAAACTGATTACCAGTGGTGGGCAGAGTCATTACCAATTGAGGGCAGAGTCAATACTATTGGTGGGCAAAGTGATTACCAGCGGTGGGCAAAGTCATTCCCAGTAGTGAGCGAAGTCATTACCAGTGGTGGGCAAACTGCTTCCAGTGGTGGGCAAAGTCATTACCCGTGGTGGGCAAAGTCATTACCAGTTGTCGGCAAAGTCATTACCTGTGGTGGGCAAGCTGATTACCAGTGGTGGGATGAGTCATTACCAGTTGAGGGCAGAGTCATTACCAGCGGTGGGCAAAGTCATTACCCGTGGTGGGCAAAGTCATTCCCAGTAGTGAGCGAAGTCATTACCAGTGGTGGGCAAACTGATTTCCAGTGGTGGGCAAAGTCATTACCAGTTGAGGGCAGAGTCAATACTATTGGTGGTCGAAGTTATTTTAAGTGGTTTGATAAGTGAAAAACAATGGTGGTCAGAGTCATTACCAGTGGTGGGCAGAGTCATTACCATTAGTGGGCAGAGTCATTACCAGTTGTCGGCAAAGTCATTACCATGGTTGAGAAAAGTCATTTTTAGAGGTCGGATAAGAATTCACCAGTGGTGGGCAAACTGATTACCAGTGGTGGGCAAAGTCATTACCCGTGATGGGCAAAGTAATTCCCAGTAGTGAGCGAAGTCATTACCAGTGGTGGGCAAACTGATTACTAGTGGTGGGCAACGTCATTTTTAATGGTTTGATAAGTGATTAACAATTGCATGCAAAGTCATTACCAGTGATGGGCAAAGCCATTACCAGTGGTGGGCAAACTGATTACCAGCGGTGGGCAATGTCATTATCAATGTTTGGCAAAGTCATTACCTGTGGTGGGTTATGTCATTACCAGTTGAGGGCAGAGTCAATACTATTGGTGGGCGAATTCATTTTTAATGGTCAGATAAGTGATGACCAATAGTGGGCAGAGTCATTTCAGTGGTGCGCAGAGTCATTACCAGTGGTGGGCAAAGTCATTACCAGTGGTGGGCAAAGTGATTACCAGCGGTGGGCAAAGTCATTACCAGTGCTGGGCAAAGTCATTTCCAGTTGTGGGCAAAGTCATTACCAGTTGTCGGCAAAGTCATTACCATGGTTGAGAAAAGTCATTCTTACAGGTCGGATAAGAATTCACCAGTGGTAGGCAAAGTCATTACCAGCGGTGGGCAAAGTCATTCCCAGTGGTGAGCGAAGTCTTTACCAGTGGTGTGCAGACTAATTACCAGTGGTGGGATGAGTCATTACCAGTTGAGGGCAGAGTCAATACTATTGGTGGGCGAATTTATTTTAAGTGGTCAGATAAGTGATAAACAATGGTGGGCAGAGTGATTACCAGTTGTGGGCAGAGTCATTACCATTAGTGGGCTGAGTCATTACCAGAGGTGGGCAAAGTCATTACCAGTGGTGGGCAAAGTGATTACCAGCGGTGGGCAATGTCATAACCAGTGCTGGGCAAAGTCATTTCCAGGGGTGGGCAAAGTCATTACCAGTTGTCGGCAAAGTCATTAACATGGTTGAAAAAAGTTATTTTTAGAGGTCGGATAAGAATTTTAAAGTGGTAGGCAAAGTCATTACCAGCGCTGGGTCAAGTCATTACCCGTGGTTGGCAAAGTCATTCCCAGTGGTGAGCGAAGTCATTACCAGTGGTGGGCAAACTGATTACCAGTGGTGGGCAAAGTCATTACGCGTGGTGGGCAAAGTCATTGCCATGGTTGGGAAAAGTTATTTTTAGAGGTCGGATGAGAATACACCAGTGGTGGGCAAAGTCTCTACCAGCGGGGGGCAAAGTCATTACCAGCGGTGGGCAAAGTCATTATCCGTGGTGGGCAGAGTCATTACCAGTTGAGGGCAGAGTCAATACTATTGGTGGGCGAAGTTATTTCAAGTGGTCAGATAAGTGATAAACAATGGTGGGCAGAGTCATTACCAGTGGTGGGCAAAGTCATTACCAGTGGTGGGCAAACTGATTACCAGTGGTGGGCAAAGTCATTACCCGTGGTGGGCAAAGTCATTGCCATGGTTGGGAAAAATTATTTTTAGAGGTCGGATAAGAATACACCAGTGGTAGGCAAAGTCTCTACCAGCGGGGGGCAAAGTCATTACCAGCGGTGGGCAAAGTCATTATCCGTGGTGGGCAGAGTCATTACCAGTTGAGGGCAGAGTCAATACTATTGGTGGGCGAAGTTATTTTAAGTGGTCAGATAAGTGATAAACAATGGTGGGCAGAGTCATTACCAGTGGTGGGCAAAGTCATTACCAGTGGTGGTTAAAGTCTTTAAAAGTGGTGGGCAAACTGATTACCAGCGGTTGGCTATGTCATTACCAGTGGTGGGGATAGTCATTACCAGTTGTCGGCAAAGTCATTACCATTGTTGGGAATAGTCATTTTTAGAGGTCGGATAAGAATTCACCAGTGGTGGGCAAAGTCATTACCCGTGGTGGGCAAAGTCATTACGAGTGGTGAGCGAAGACATTACCAGTGGTGGGCAAACTGATTACCAGTGGTGGGCAGAGTCAATACTATTGGTGGGCAAAGTGATTACCAGCGGTGGGCAATGTCATAACCAGTGCTGGGCAAAGTCATTTCCAGTTGCAGGCAAAGTCATTACCAGTGATGGGCAAAGCCATTACCAGTGGTGTGCAGACTAATTACCAGTGGTGGGATGAGTCATTACCAGTTGAGGGCAGAGTCAATACTATTGGTGGGCGAATTTATTTTAAGTGGTCAGATAAGTGATAAACAATGGTGGGCCGAGTGATTCCCAGTTGTGGGCAGAGTCATTACCATTAGTGGGCTGAGTCATTACCAGAGGTGGGCAAAGTCATTACCATGGTAGGGAAAAGTCATTCTTAGAGGCCGGATAAGAATTCACCAGTGGTGGGCAAAGTCATTACCAGCGGTGGGCAAAGTCATTACTAGTGGTGAGCGAGGTCATTACCAGTGGTGGGCAAACTGATTACCAGTGGTGGGCACAGTCATTTCCAGTTGAGGACAAAGTCAATACTATTTGTGGGCGAAGTTATTTTAAGTGGTCAGATAAGTGATAAACAATGGTGAGCAGAGTCATTTACATTGGTGGGCAAAGTCATTACCAGCGGTGGGCAAAGTCATTGCCAGTGGTGGGCAAAGTGATTACCAGCGGTGGGCAATGTCATAACCAGTGCTGGGCAAAGTCATTTCCAGTTGTGGGCAAAGTCATTACCAGTTGTCGGCAAAGTCATTACCATGGTTGAGAAAAGTCATTCTTACAGGTCGGATAAGAATTCACCAGTGGTCGGCAAAGTCATTACCAGCGGTGGGCAAAGTCATTCCCAGTGGTGAGCGAAGTCTTTACCAGTGGTGTGCAGACTAATTACCAGTGGTGGGATGAGTCATTACCAGTTGAGGGCAGAGTCAATACTATTGGTGGGCGAATTTTTTTTAAGTGGTCAGATAAGTGATAAACAATGGTGGGCAGAGTGATTCCTAGTTGTGGGCAGAGTCATTACCATTAGTGGGCTGAGTCATTACCAGAGGTGGGCAAAGTCATTACCAGTGGTGGGCAAAGTGATTACCAGCGGTGGGCAATGTCATAACCAGTGCTGGGCAAAGTCATTTCCAGGGGTGGGCAAAGTCATTACCAGTTGTCGGCAAAGTCATTAACATGGTTGAAAAAAGTTATTTTTAGAGGTCGGATAAGAATTCAAAAGTGGTCGGCAAAGTGATTACCAGCGGTGGGCAAAGTCATTCCCAGTGGTGAGCGAAGTCTTTACCAGTGGTGTGCAGACTAATTACCAGTGGTGGGATGAGTCATTACCAGTTGAGGGCAGAGTCAATACTATTGGTGGGCGAATTTATTTTAAGTGGTCAGATAAGTGATAAACAATGGTGGGCCGAGTGATTCCCAGTTGTGGGCAGAGTCATTACCATTAGTGGGCTGAGTCATTACCAGAGGTGGGCAAAGTCATTACCATGGTAGGGAAAAGTCATTCTTAGAGGCCGGATAAGAATTCACCAGTGGTCGGCAAAGTGATTACCAGCGGTGGGCAAAGTCATTACCCGTGGTGGGCAAAGTCATTCCCAGTAGTGAGCGAAGTCATTACCACTGGTGGGCAAACTGATAACCAGTGGTGGGCAAAGTCATTTATAGAGGTCGGATAAGAATTCACCAGTGGTGGGCAAACTGATTACCAGTGGTGGGTTTAGTCTTTACCAGTTGAGGGAAGATTCAATACTATTGGTGGTCGAATTATTTTAAGTAGTCAGATAAGTGAAAAACAATGGTGGGCAGAGTAATTACCAGTGGTGGGCAGAGTCATTACCATTAGTGGGCAGAGTCATTACCAGAGGTGGTCAAAGTCATTACCAGTAGTGGGCAAAGTGATTACCAGCGGTGGGCAATGTCATAACCAGTGCTGGGCAAAGTCATTTCCAGTGGTGGGCAAAGTCATTACCAGTTGTCGGCAAAGTCATTACCATGGTTGGGAAAAGTTATTTTTAGAGGTCGGATAAGAATACACCAGTGGTGGGCAAAGTCATTACCAGCGGTGGGCAGAGTCATTACCAGTTGGGGGCAGAGTCAATACTATTGGTGGGCGAAGTTATTTTAAGTGGTCAGATAAGTGATTAACAATGGCGGGCAATGTCATTACCAGTGGTGGGCAAAGTCATTACCAGTGGTGGGTGAAGTCTTTAAAAGTGGTGGGCAAACTGATTACCAGCGGTGGGCTATGTCATTACCAGTGGTGGGGATAGTCATTACCAGTTGTCGGCAAAGTCATTACCATTGTTGGGAATAGTCATTTTTGGAGGTCGGATAAGAATTCACCAGTGGTGGGCAAAGTCATTACCCGTGGTGGGCAAAGTCATTACCACTGGTGGGCAGAGTCATTACCAATTGAGGGCAGAGTCAATACTATTGGTGGGCAAAGTGATTACCAGCGGTGGGCAATGTCATAACCAGTGCTGGGCAAAGTCATTTCCAGTTGTGGGCAAAGTCATTCTTAGTAGCGGCAAAGTCATTACCATGGTTGGGAAAAGTCATTCTTAGAGGTCGGATAAGAATTCACCAGTTGTCGGCAAAGTGATTACCAGCGGTGGGTAATGTCATAACCAGTGCTGGGCAAAGTCATTTCCAGTGGTGGGCAAAGCCATTACCAGTTGTCGGCAAAGTCATTACCATGGTTGGGAAAAGTCATTTTTAGAGGTCGGATAAGAATTCACCAGTAGTGGGCAAACTGATTACCAGTGGTGGGTTTAGTCATTATCCGTGGTGGGCAGAGTCAAAACTATTGGTGGGCGAAGTTATTTTAAGTGGTCAGATAAGTGATAAACAATGGTGGGCAGAGTCATTACCAGTGGTGGGCAAAGTCATTACCAGTGGTGGGCAGAGTCATTACTATTGGTGGGCGAAGTTATTTTAAGTGGTCAGATAAGTGATAAACAATGGTGGGCAGAGTCATTACTAGTGGTGGGCAAAGTCATTACCAGTGGTGGGTAAAGTCTTTAAAAGTGGGGGGCAAACTGATTACCAGCGGTGGGCTATGTCATTACCAGTGGTGGGGATAGTCATTACCAGTTGTCGGCAAAGTCATTACCATTGTTGGGAATAGTCATTTTTAGAGGTCGGATAAGAATTCACCAGTGGTGGGCAAAGTCATTACCCGTGGTGGGCAAAGTCATTACCAGTGGTGAGCGAAAACATTACCAGTGGTGGGCAAACTGATTACCAGTGGTGGGCAGAGTCATTACCAATTGAGGGCAGAGTCAATACTATTGGTGGGCAAAGTGATTACCAGCGGTGGGCAATGTCATAACCAGTGGTGGGCAAAGTCATTTCAAGTTGTGGGCAAAGTCATTACCAGTTGTCGGCAAAGTCATTACCATGGTTGGGAAAAGTCATTCTTAGAGGTCGGATAAGAATTCACCAGTGGTCGGCAAAGTCATTACCAGCGGTGGGCAAAGTCATTACCCGTGGTGGGCAAAGTCATTCCCAGTAGTGAGCGAAGTCATTACCAGTGGTAGGCAAACTGATTTTCAGTGGTGGGATGAGTCATTACCAGTTGAGGGCAGAGTCAATACTATTGGTGATCGAAGTTATTTTAAGTGGTTTGATAAGTGAAAAACAATGGTGGTCAGAGTCATTACCAGTGGTGGGCAGAGTCATTACCATTAGTGGGCAGAGTCATTACAAGTTGTCGGCAAAGTCATTACCATGGTTGGGAAAAGTCATTTTTAGAGGTCGGATAAGAATTCACCAGTTGTGGGCAAACTGATTAACAGTGGTGGGTTTAGTCATTACCAGTAGAGGGAAGAGTCAATACTATTGATGGTCGAATTATTTTAAGTAGTCAGATAAGTGAAAAACAATGGTGGGCAGAGTAATTACCAGTGGTGGGCAGAGTCATAACCAGTGCTGGGAAAAGTCATTTCCAGTGGTGGGCAAAGCCATTACCAGTTGTCGGCAAAGTCATTACCATGGTTGGGAAAAGTCATTTTTAGAGGTCGGATAAGAATTCACCAGTAGTGGGCAAACTGATTACCAGTGGTGGGTTTAGTCATTACCAGTTGAGGGAAGAGTCAATACTATTGGTGGTCGAATTATTTTAAGTAGTCAGATAAGTGAAAAACAATGGTGGGCAGAGTCATTCCCAGTGGTGGGCAAAGTCATTACCAGTGGTGGGTAAAGTCTTTAAAAGTGGTGGGCAAACTGATTACCAGCGGTGGGCTATGTCATTACCAGTGGTGGGGATAGTCATTACCAGTTGTCGGCAAAGTCATTACCATTGTTGGGAATAGTCATTTTTAGAGGTCGGATAAGAATTCACCAGTGGTGGGCAAAGTCATTACCCGTGGTGGGCAAAGTCATTGCCAGTGGTGAGCGAAAACATTACCAGTGGTGGGCAAACTGATTACCAGTGGTGGGCAGAGTCATTACCAATTGAGGGCAGAGTCAATACTATTGGTGGGCAAAGTGATTACCAGCGGTGGGCAATGTCATAACCAGTGCTGGGCAAAGTCATTTCAAGTTGTGGGCAAAGTCATTACCAGTTGTCGGCAAAGTCATTACCATGGTTGGGAAAAGTCATTCTTAGAGGTCGGATAAGAATTCACCAGTGGTCGGCAAAGTCATTACCAGCGGTGGGCAAAGTCATTACCCGTGGTGGGCAAAGTCATTCCCAGTAGTGAGCGAAGTCATTACCAGTGGTAGGCAAACTGATTTTCAGTGGTGGGATGAGTCATTACCAGTTGAGAGCAGAGTCAATACTTTTGGTGATCGAAGTTATTTTAAGTAGTCAGATAAGTGAAAAACAATGGTGGGCAGAGTAATTACCAGTGGTGGGCAGAGTCATAACCAGTGCTGGGAAAAGTCATTTCCAGTGGTGGGCAAAGCCATTCCCAGTTGTCGGCAAAGTCATTACCATGGTTGGGAAAAGTCATTTTTAGAGGACGGATAAGAATTCACCAGTGGTGGGCTAACTGATTACCAGTGGTGGGTTTAGTCATTACCAGTTGAGGGAAGAGTCAATACTATTGGTGGTCGAATTATTTTAAGTAGTCAGATAAGTGAAAAACAATGGTGGGCAGAGTAATTACCAGTGGTGGGCAGAGTCATTACCATTAGTGGGCAGAGTCATTACCAGAGGTGGGCAAAGTCATTACCATGGTTGGGAAAAGTCATTCTTAGAGGTCGGATAAGAAATCACCAGTGGTCGGCAAAGTCTTTACCAGTTGAGGGCAGAGTCAATACTATTGGTGATCGAAGTTATTTTAAGTGGTTTGATAAGTGAAAAACAATGGTGGTCAGAGTCATTACCAGTGGTAGGCAGAGTCATTACCATTAGTGGGCAGAGTCATTACAAGTTGTCGGCAAAGTCATTACCATGGTTGGGAAAAGTCATTTTTAGAGGTCGGATAAGAATTCACCAGTTGTGGGCAAACTGATTAACAGTGGTGGGTTTAGTCATTACCAGTTGAGGGAAGAGTCAATACTATTGATGGTCGAATTATTTTAAGTAGTCAGATAAGTGAAAAACAATGGTGGGCAGAGTAATTACCAGTGGTGGGCAGAGTCATAACCAGTGCTGGGAAAAGTCATTTCCAGTGGTGGGCAAAGCCATTACCAGTTGTCGGCAAAGTCATTACCATGGTTGGGAAAAGTCATTTTTAGAGGTCGGATAAGAATTCACCAGTAGTGGGCAAACTGATTACCAGTGGTGGGTTTAGTCATTACCAGTTGAGGGAAGAGTCAATACTATTGGTGGTCGAACTATTTTAAGTAGTCAGATAAGTGAAAAACAATGGTGGGCAGAGTCATTACCAGTGGTGGGCAAAGTCATTACCAGTGGTGGGTAAAGTCTTTAAAAGTGGTGGGCAAACTGATTACCAGCGGTGGGCTATGTCATTACCAGTGGTGGGGATAGTCATTACCAGTTGTCGGCAAAGTCATTACCATTGTTGGGAATAGTCATTTTTAGAGGTCGGATAAGAATTCACCAGTGGTGGGCAAAGTCATTACCCGTGGTGGGCAAAGTCATTACCAGTGGTGAGCGAAAACATTACCAGTGGTGGGCAAACTGATTACCAGTGGTGGGCAGAGTCATTACCAATTGAGGGCAGAGTCAATACTATTGGTGGGCAAAGTGATTACCAGCGGTGGGCAATGTCATAACCAGTGCTGGGCAAAGTCATTTCAAGTTGTGGGCAAAGTCATTACCAGTTGTCGGCAAAGTCATTACCATGGTTGGGAAAAGTCATTCTTAGAGGTCGGATAAGAATTCACCAGTGGTCGGCAAAGTCATTACCAGCGGTGGGCAAAGTCATTACCCGTGGTGGGCAAAGTCATTTCCAGTAGTGAGCGAAGTCATTACCAGTGGTAGGCAAACTGATTTTCAGTGGTGGGATGAGTCATTACCAGTTGAGAGCAGAGTCAATACTATTGGTGATCGAAGTTATTTTAAGTGGTTTGATAAGTGAAAAACAATGGTGGTCAGAGTCATTACCAGTGGTGGGCAGAGTCATTACCATTAGTGGGCAGAGTCATTACAAGTTGTCGGCAAAGTCATTACCATGGTTGGGAAAAGTCATTTTTAGAGGTCGGATAAGAATTCACCAGTTGTGGGCAAACTGATAAACAGTGGTGGGTTTAGTCATTACCAGTTGAGGGAAGAGTCAATACTATTGATGGTCGAATTATTTTAAGTAGTCAGATAAGTGAAAAACAATGGTGGGCAGAGTAATTACCAGTGGTGGGCAGAGTCATAACCAGTGCTGGGAAAAGTCATTTCCAGTGGTGGGCAAAGCCATTCCCAGTTGTCGGCAAAGTCATTACCATGGTTGGGAAAAGTCATTTTTAGAGGACGGATAAGAATTCACCAGTGGTGGGCTAACTGATTACCAGTGGTGGGTTTAGTCATTACCAGTTGAGGGAAGAGTCAATACTATTGGTGGTCGAATTATTTTAAGTAGTCAGATAAGTGAAAAACAATGGTGGGCAGAGTCATTACCAGAGGTGGGCAAAGTCATTACCATGGTTGGGAAAAGTCATTCTTAGAGGTCGGATAAGAAATCACCAGTGGTCGGCAAAGTCATTACAAGTAGTGGGCAGAGTCATTACCAATTGAGGGCAGAGTCAATACTATTGGTGGGCAAAGTGATTACCAGCGGTGGGCAATGTCATAACAAGTGCTGGGCAAAGTCATTTCCAGTTGTGGGCAAAGTCATTCCCAGTTGTCGGCAAAGTCATTTCCATGGTTGGGAAAAGTCATTCTTAGAGGTCGGATAAGAATTCACCAGTTGTCGGCAAAGTGATTACCAGCGGTGGGTAATGTCATAACCAGTGCTGGGCAAAGTCATTTCCAGTGGTGGGCAGAGTCATTACCAGAGGTGGTCAAGGTCATTACCAGTAGTGGGCAAAGTGATTACCAGCGGTGGGCAATGTCATAACCAGTGCTGGGCAAAGTCATTTCAAGTGGTGGGCAAAGTCATTACCAGTTGTCGGCAAAGTCATTACCATGGTTGGGAAAAGTTATTTTTAGAGGTCGGATAAGAATACACTAGTGGTGGGCAAAGTCATTACCAGCGGTGGGCAAAGTCATTACCCGTGGTGGGCAAAGTCATTCCCAGTAGTGAGCGAAGTCATTACCAGTGGTGGGCAAACTGATTACCATTGGTGGGCAAACTGATTACCAGTGGTGGGCAGAGTCATTACCAATTGAGGGCAGAGTCAATACTATTGGTGGGCAAAGTGATTACCAGCGGTGGGCAATGTCATAACCAGTGCTGGGCAAAGTCATTTCCAGTTGTGGGCAAAGTCATTCTTAGTAGCGGCAAAGTCATTACCATGGTTGGGAAAAGTCATTCTTAGAGGTCGGATAAGAATTCACCAGTTGTCGGCAAAGTGATTACCAGCGGTGGGTAATGTCATAACCAGTGCTGGGCAAAGTCATTTCCAGTGGTGGGCAAAGCCATTACCAGTTGTCGGCAAAGTCATTACCATGGTTGGGAAAAGTCATTTTTAGAGGTCGGATAAGAATTCACCAGTAGTGGGCAAACTGATTACCAGTGGTGGGTTTAGTCATTACCAGTTGAGGGAAGAGTCAATACTATTGGTGGTCGAATTATTTTAAGTAGTCAGATAAGTGAAAAACAATGGTGGGCAGAGTAATTACCAGTGGTGGGCAGAGTCATTACCAGAGGTGGTCAAGGTCATTACCAGTAGTGGGCAAAGTGATTACCAGCGGTGGGCAATGTCATAACCAGTGCTGGGCAAAGTCATTTCCAGTGGTGGGCAAAGTCTTTACCAGTTGTCGGCAAAGTCATTACCATGGTTGGGAAAAGTTATTTTTAGAGGTCGGATAAGAATACACTAGTGGTGGGCAAAGTCATTACCAGCGGTGGGCAAAGTCATTATCCGTGGTGGGCAAACTGATTCCCAGCGGTGGGCTATGTCATTACCAGTGGTGGGGATAGTCATTACCAGTTGTCGGCAAAGTCATTACCATTGTTGGGAATAGTCATTTTTAGAGGTCGGATAGGAATTCACCAGTGGTGGGCAAAGTCATTACCCGTGGTGGGCAAAGTCATTACCAGTGGTGAGCGAAAACATTACCAGTGGTGGGCAAACTGATTACCAGTGGTGGGCAAAGTCATTTCAAGTTGTGGGCAAAGTCATTACCAGTTGTCGGCAAAGTCATTACCATGGTTGGGAAAAGTCATTCTTAGAGGTCGGATAAGAATTCACCAGTGGTCGGCAAAGTCATTACCAGCGGTGGGCAAAGTCATTACCCGTGGTGGGCAAAGTCATTCCCAGTAGTGAGCGAAGTCATTACCAGTGGTAGGAAAACTGATTTTCAGTGGTGGGATGAGTCATTACCAGTTGAGGGCAGAGTCAATACTATTGGTAATCGAAGTTATTTTAAGTGGTTTGATAAGTGAAAAACAATGGTGGTCAGAGTCATTACCAGTGGTGGGCAGAGTCATTACCATTAGTTGGGCAGAGTCATTACAAGTTGTCGGCAAAGTCATTACCATGGTTGGGAAAAGTCATTTTTAGAGGTCGGATAAGAATTACCATTACCAGCGGTGGGCAAAGTCATTACCCGTAGTGGGCAAAGTCATTCCCTGTAGTGAGCGAAGTCATTACCAGTGGTGGGCAAACTGATAACCAGTGGTGGGCAAAGTCATTACCCGTGGTGGGCAAAGTGATTACCAGTGGTGAGCGAAGTCATTACCAGTGGTAGGCAAGCTGATTACCAGTGGTGGGATGAGTCATTACCAGTTGAAGGCAGAGTCAATACTATTGGTGGTCGAAGTTATTTTAAGTGGTTTGATAAGTGAAAAACAATGGTGGTCAGAGTCATTACCAGTGGTGGGCAGAGTCATTACCATTAGTGGGCAGAGTCATTACCAGAGGTGGGCAAAGTCATTACCAGTGGTGGGCAAAGTGATTACCAGCGGTGGGCAATGTCATAACCAGTGCTGGGCAAAGTCATTTCCAGTGGTGGGCAAAGCCATTACCAGTTGTCGGCAAAGTCATTACCATGGTTGGGAAAAGTCATTTTTAGAGGTCGGATAAGAATTCACCAGTGTAGGGCAAACTGATTACCAGTGGTGGGTTTAGTCATTACCAGTTGAGGGAAGAGTCAATACTATTGGTGGTCGAATTATTTTAAGTAGTCAGATAAGTGAAAAACAATGGTGGGCAGAGTAATTACCAGTGGTGGGCAAAGTGATTACCAGCGGTGGGCAATGTCATAACCAGTGCTGTGCAAAGTCATTTCCAGTGGTGGGCAAAGTCATTACCAGTGGTGAGCGAAGTCATTACAAGTGGTGGGCAAACTGATTACCAGTTGAGGGCAGAGTCAATACTATTGGTGGGCGAAGTCATTTTTAGTGGTAATATAAGTGATAACCAATGCTTGGCAAAGTCATTACCATTGTTGAGCCAAGTCACTTTTTGTGTTCAGATAAGTGATTACTAATGGTGGGCAAAGTCATTACCAGTGGTGGTCAAAGTGATTACCTGCGGTGGGCAATGTAATTTCCAGTGGTAGGCAAAGTCATTACCAGTGGTGGGCAAATTCAATACCAGTGGTCGGCAAAGTCTTTACCAGTGGTAGCAAAGTTAGTAACAGTGGTCGGCAAAGTCTTTCCCATTTGTGGGAAAAGTCATTTCCAGTGGTGGGCAAAGTCAAAACCAACTGTGGGGAAAGTAATTCCGAATGGTGGGTAAAGTCATTACCAGTTCTAGACAAAGCCATTACCAGTGGTTGGCAAAGTCATTACCAGCTGTGGGCAAAGTCATTACCAATTGCAGGCAAAGTCATTACCAGTGATGGGCAAACCATTACCAGTGGTGGGTTAACTGATTACCAGCGGTGGGCAATGTTATTATCAATGGTGGGCAAAGTCATTACCTGTGGTGGATAAAGTCATCACCAGAGGTCGGCAAAGTCATTACCAGTGGTGGGCAAAGTCATTACAAGTTGTCGTGAAGGTTATTACAAGTGGTGGGCAAAATCATTTCCAGTGGTGGGCTAAGTCATTACCAGTTGAGGGCAGAGTCAATACTATTGGTGGGCAAAATCATTGCCAATGGTGGGCAAAGTCATTACCATTTGTCGGCAAAGTCATTACCATGGTTGGGAAAAGTAATTTATAGAGGTCGGATAAGAATTCACCAGTGGTGAGCAAAGTCATTACCAGTGGTGTGCTAAGTCATTACCAGTTGAGGGCAGAGTCAATACTATTGTTGGGCGAAGTCATTTTTAGTGGTCAGATAAGTGATAACCAATGCTTTGCAAAGTGATTACCAGCGCTGGGCAATGTCACTACCAGTGGTGGGCAAAGTCATTACCAGTTGAGAGCAAAGTCAATACCATTGGTGGGCAACGTCATTTTTAATGATTACCAGTGGTGGGCAAACTGATTACCAGTGGTGGGCAGAGTCATTACCAATTGAGGGCAGAGTCAATACTATTGGTGGGCAAAGTGATTACCAGCGGTGGGCAATGTTATTATCAATGGTGGGCAAAGTCATTACCTGTGGTGGATAAAGTCATCACCAGAGGTCGGCAAAGTCATTACCAGTGGTGGGCAAAGTCATTACAAGTTGTCGTGAAGGTTATTACAAGTGGTGGGCAAAAATATTTCCAGTGGTGGGCTAAGTCATTACCAGTTGAGGGCAGAGTCAATACTATTGGTGGGCAAAATCATTGCCAATGGTGGGCAAAGTCATTACCATTTGTCGGCAAAGTCATTACCATGGTTGGGAAAAGTAATTTATAGAGGTCGGATAAGAATTCACCAGTGGTGAGCAAAGTCATTACCAGTGGTGTGCTAAGTCATTACCAGTTGAGGGCAGAGTCAATACTATTGTTGGGCGAAGTCATTTTTAGTGGTCAGATAAGTGATAACCAATGCTTTGCGTGAAGTGATTACCAGCGCTGGGCAATGTCACTACCAGTGGTGGGCAAAGTCATTACCAGTTGAGAGCAAAGTCAATACCATTGGTGGGCAACGTCATTTTTAATGATTACCAGTGGTGGGCAAACTGATTACCAGTGGTGGGCAGAGTCATTACCAATTGAGGGCAGAGTCAATACTATTGGTGGGCAAAGTGATTACCAGCGGTGGGCAATGTCATAACCAGTGCTGGGCAAAGTCATTACCAGTTGTGGGCAAAGTCATTACCATTTGTCGGCAAGGTCATTACCATGGTTGGGAAAAGTCATTCTTAGAGGTCGGATAAGAATTCACCAGCGGTGGGCAAAGTCATTACCAGTTGAGGGCAGAGTCAATACTATTGGTGGTCGAAGTTATTTTAAGTGGTTTGATAAGTGAAAAACAATGGTGGTCAGAGTCATTACCAGTGGTGGGCAGAGTCATTACCATTAGTGAGCAGAGTCATTACCAGTTGTCGGCAAAGTCATTCCCATGGTTGGGAAAAGTCATTTTTAGAGGTCGGATAAGAATTTACCAGTGGTGGGCAAACTGATTACCAGTGGTGGGTTTAGTCATTACCAGTTGAGGGAAGAGTCAATACTATTGATGGTCGAATTATTTTAAGTAGTCAGATAAGTGATAAACAATGGTGGGCAGAGTAATTACCAGTGGTGGGCAGAGTCATAACCAGTGCTGGGCAAAGTCATTTCCAGTGGTGGGCAAAGCCATTACCAGTTGTCGGCAAAGTCATTACCATGGTTGGGAAAAGTCATTTTTAGAGGTCGGATAAGAATTCACCAGTGGTGGGCAAACTGATTACCAGTGGTGGGTTTAGTCACTACCAGTTGAGGGAAGAGTCAATACTATTGGTGGTCGAATTATTTTAAGTAGTCAGGTAAGTGAAAAACAATGGTGGGCAGAGTAATTACCAGTGGTGGGCAGAGTCATTACCATTAGTGGGCAGAGTCATTCCCAGAGGTGGGCAAAGTCATTACCAGTTGTCGGCAAAGTCATTACCATGGTTGGGAAAAGTCATTCTTAGAGGTCGGATAAGAATTCACCAGTGGTCGGCAAAGTCATTACCAGCGGTGGGCAAAGTGATTACCAGTAGTGAGCGAAGTCATTACCAGTAGTGAGCGAAGTCATTACAAGTGGTGGGCAAACTGATTACCAGTGGTGGGCAAAGTCATTACCCGTGGTGGGCAAGCTGATTACCAGTGGTGGGATGAGTCATTACCAGTTGAGGGCAGAGTCAATACTATTGGTGGTCGAAGTTATTTTAAGTGGTCAGATAAGTGATAAACAATGGTGGGCAGAGTAATTACCAGTGGTGGGCAGAGTCATTACCATTAGTGGGCAGAGTCATTACCAGAGGTGGGTAAAGTCATTACCAGTGGTGGGCAAAGTGATTACCAGCGGTGGGCAATGTCATAACCAAAACTGGGCAAAGTCATTTCCAGTGGTGGGCAAAGTGATTACCAGTTGTCGGCAAAGTCATTACCATGGTTGGGAAAAGTCATTTTTAGAGGTCGGATAAGAATTCACCAGTGGTGGGCAAACTGATTACCAGTGGTGGGTTTAGTCATTACCAGTAGAGGGAAGAGTCAATACTATTGGTGGTCGAATTATTTTAAGTAGTCAGATAAGTGTAAAACAATGGTGGGCAGAGTAATTACCAGTGGTGGGCAGAATCATTACCATTAGTGGGCAGAGTCATTACCAGAGGTGGTCAAAGTCATTACCAGTAGTGGGCAAAGTGATTGCCAGCGGTGGGCAATGTCATAACCAGTGTTGGGCAAAGTCATTTCAAGTGGTTGGCAAAGTCATTACCAGTTGTCGGCAAAGTCATTACCATGGTTGGGAAAAGTTATTTTTAGAGGTCGGATAAGAATACACCAGTGGTGGGCATAGTCTCTACCAGCGGTGGGCAAAGTCATTACCAGCGGTGGGCAAAGTCATTATCCGTGGTGGGCAGAGTCATTACCAGTTGAGGGCAGAGTCAATACTATTGGTGGGCGAAGTTATTTTAAGTGGTCAGATAAGTGATAAACAATGGTGGGCAGAGTCATTACCAGTGGTGGGCAAAGTCATTACCAGTGGTGGGCAAAGTCTTTAAAAGTGGTGGGCAAACTGATTACCAGCGGTGGGCAATGTCATTACCAGTGGTGGGGATAGTCATTTTTAGAGGTCGGATAAGAATTCACCAGTGGTGGGCAAATTCATTATCCATGGTGGGCAAAGACATTACCAGTGGTGAGCGAAGTCATTACCAGTGTTGGGCAAACTGATTACCAGTTGAGGGCAGAGTCAATACTATTGGTGGGCGAAGTCATTTTAGTGGTAATATAAGTGATAACCAATGCTTGGCAAAGTCATTACCATTGTTGAGCCAAGTCACTTTTTGTGGTCAGATAAGTGATTACTAATGGTGGGAAAGTCATTACCAGTGGTGGGCAAAGTGATTACTGCGGTGGGCAATATAATTTCCAGTGTTGGGCAAAGTCATTACCAGTGGTGAGCGAGGTCATTACCAGTGGTGGGCAAATTCAATACCAGTGGTCGGCAAAGTCTTTACCAGTGGTAGCAAAGTTAGTGACAGTGGTCGGCAAAGTCTTTACCAGTGGTGGGAAAAGTCATTTCCAGTGGTGGGCAAAGTCAAAACCAGTTGTGGGGAAAGTAATTCCCAATGGTGGGTAAAGTCATAACCAGTTCTAGACAAAGCCATTACCAGTGGTTGGCAAAGTCATTACCAGCTGTGGGCAAAGTCATTACCAGTGGTGGGCAAAGTCATTACCAGTTGAGGGCAAAGTCAATACTATTGGTGGACAACGTCATTTTTAATGGTTAGATAAGTGATTACCAATTGCAGGCAAAGTCATTACCAGTGATGGGCAAAGTCATTACCAGTGGTGGGTAAACTGATTACCTGCGGTGGGCAATATAATTTCCAGTGTTGGGCAAAGTCATTACCATGGTTGGGAAAAGTAATTTTTAGAGGTCGGAAAAGTGATTACCAATTGTAGACAAAGGCATTACCAGTGGTGGGCAAAGTAATTACCAGTGGTGAGCGAGGTCATTACCAGTGGTGGGCAAATTCAATACCAGTGGTCGGCAAAGTCTTTACCAGTGGTAGCAAAGTTAGTAACAGTGGTCGGCAAAGTATTTACCAGTGGTGGGAAAAGTCATTTCCAGTGGTGGGCAAAGTCAAAACCAGTTGTGGGGAAAGTAATTCCCAATGGTGGGTAAAGTCATAACCAGTTCTAGACAAAGCCATTACCAGTGGTTGGCAAAGTCATTACCAGCTGTGGGCAAAGTCATTACCAGTGGTGGGCAAAGTCATTACCAGTTGAGGGCAAAGTCAATACTATTGGTGGACAACGTCATTTTTAATGGTTAGATAAGTGATTACTAATTGCAGGCAAAGTCATTACCAGTGATGGGCAAAGTCATTACCAGTGGTGGGTAAACTGATTACCAGCGGTGGGCAATGTCATTATCAATGGTGGGCAAAGTCATTACAAGTTGTCGTGAAGGTTATTACCAGTGGTGGGCAAAATCATTTCCAGTGGTGGGCTAAGTCATTACCAGTTGAGGGCAGAGTCAATACTATTGGTGGGCAAAATCATTGCCAGTGGTGGGCAAAGTCATTACCAGTTGTCGGCATAGTCATTACCATGGTTGGGAAAAGTAATTTATAGAGGTCGGATAAGAATTCACCAGTGGTGAGCAAAGTCATTACCAGTGGTTTGCTAAGTCATTACCAGTTGAGGGCAAAGTCAATACCATTGGTGGGCAACGTCATTTTTACTGGTCATAAAAGTGATTACCAATGGTGGGCAGAGTCATGCCCAGTGGTTGGCAAAGTCATGCAAAGTGGTTGGCAAAGTCATTACCAATGTTGGGCAAAGACATTTTTAGTTGTCAGAAAAGTGATTACCAATGGTGGGCAAAATCATTACAAGTGGTTAACAGAGTCATTATCACTGGTGAGCAAAGTCATAACCAGTGGTGGGCAAAGTCTTTGCCAGTGGTAGGCAAAGTCAATACCAGTGGTCGGCAAAGTCTTTACCAGTGGTAGCAAAGTTAGTACCAGTGGTCGGCAAAGTCTTTACCAGTAGAAACAAAGTCATTACCAGTGTTGGGCAAAGTCATTGCAAGTGGTGGGCAGAGTCATTACCAGTTGTCGGCAAAGTCATTACCATGGTTGGGAAAAGTCATTTATAGAGGTCGGATGAGAATTCACCAGTGGTGGGCAAAGTCATTATCAATGGTGGGCAAAGTCATTACCTGTGGTGGATAAAGTCATCACCAGAGGTCGGCAAAGTCATTACCAGTGGTGGGCAAAGTCATTTCAAGTTGTCGTGTAGGTTATTACCAGTGGTGGGCAAAATCATTCCCAGTGGTGGGCTAAGTCATTACCAGTTGAGGGTAGAGTCAATACTATTGGTGGGCAAAATCATTGCCAATGGTGGGCAAAGTCATTACCATTTGTCGGCAAAGTCATTACCATGGATGGGAAAAGTAATTAATAGAGGTCGGATAAGAATTCACCAGTGGTGAGCAAAGTCATTACCAGTGGTGTGCTAAGTCATTACCAGTTGAGGGCAGAGTCAATACTATTGTTGGGCGAAGTCATTTTTAGTGGTCAGATAAGTGATAACCAATGCTTTGCAAAGTGATTACCAGCGCTGGGCAATGTCACTACCAGTGGTGGGCAAAGTCATTACCAGTTGAGAGCAAAGTCAATACCATTGGTGGGCAACGTCATTTTTAATGGTTAGACAAGTGATTACCAATTGCAGGCAAAGTCATTACCAGTGATGGGCAAAGTCATTACCAGTGGTGGGCAAACTGATTACCAGCGGTGGGCAATGTCATTATCAATGGCGGGCAAAGTCATTACCTGTGGTGGAAAAAGTCATTACCAGAGGTCGGCAAAGACATTACCAGTGGTGGGCAAAGTCATTACAAGTTGTCGGCAAAGTCATTACCATGGATGGGAAAAGTAATTAATAGAGGTCGGATAAGAATTCACCAGTGGTGAGCAAAGTCATTACCAGTGGTGTGCTAAGTCATTACCAGTTGAGGGCAGAGTCAATACTATTGTTGGGCGAAGTCATTTTTAGTGGTCAGATAAGTGATAACCAATGCTTTGCAAAGTGATTACCAGCGCTGGGCAATGTCACTACCAGTGGTGGGCAAAGTCATTACCAGTTGAGAGCAAAGTCAATACCATTGGTGGGCAACGTCATTTTTAATGGTTAGACAAGTGATTACCAATTGCAGGCAAAGTCATTACCAGTGATGGGCAAAGTCATTACCAGTGGTGGGCAAACTGATTACCAGCGGTGGGCAATGTCATTATCAATGGCGGGCAAAGTCATTACCTGTGGTGGAAAAAGTCATTACCAGAGGTCGGCAAAGACATTACCAGTGGTGGGCAAAGTCATTACAAGTTGTCGTGAAGGTTATTACCAGTGGTTGGCAAAATCATTCCCAGTGGTGGGCTAAGTTATTACCAGTTGAGGGCGGAGTCAATACTATTGGTGGGCAAAATCATTGCCAGTGGTGGGCAAAGTCATTACCAGTTGTCGGCAAAGTCATTACCGTGGTTGGGTAAAGTAATTTATAGAGGTCGGATAAGAATTCACCAGTGGTGGGCAAAGTCATTACCAGTGGTGGGCTAAGTCATTACCAGTTGAGGGCAGAGTCAATACTATTGGTGGGCGAAGTCATTTTTAGTGGTCAGATAAGTGATAACCAATGCTTTGCAAAGTGATTACCAGCGCTGGGCAATGTCATTCCCAGTGGTGGGCAAAGTCATTACCAGTTTTTGGCAAAGTCATTACCATGGTTGGGAAAAGTAATTTTTAGAGGTCGGATAGGAATTCACCAGTGGTGGGCAAAGTAATTACCAGCGGTGGGCAAAGTCATAACCCGTGGTGGGCAAAGTCATTCACAGTGGTGAGCGAAGCCATTACCAGTGGTTGGCAAACTGATTACCAGTGGTGGGCAGAGTCATTACCAGTTGAGGGCAGAGTCAATTCTTTTGGTGGCGAAGTTATTTTAAGTGGTAAGATAAGTGAAAACCAATGGTGGGCATAGTCATTACCAGTGGTGGCCAAAGTCATTACCAGTGGTGGGCAAAGTCATTACCAGTGGTGGGCAAAGTCATTACCAGTTGTCGGCAAAGTCATTACCATGGTTGGGAAAAGTCATTTTTAGAGGTCGGATAAGAATTCACCAGTGGTGGGCAAAATCATTCCCAGTTGTCGGCAAAGTCATTACCATGGTTGGGAAAAGTAATTTTTAGAGGTCGGATAAGTGATTACCAATTGAAGGCAAAGTCATTACCATTGGTGGGCAAAGTCATTACCAGTGGTGGGCTAAGTCATTACCCGTTGAGGGCAGAATCACTATTGGTGGGCGAAGTCATTTTTAGTGGTCAGAAAAGTGATTACCAATGGTGGGCAGAGTCATGCCCAGTGGTTGGCAAAGTCATGCAAAGTGGTTGGCAAAGTCATTACCAATGTTGGGCAAAGACATTTTTAGTAGTCAGAAAAGTGATTACCAATGGTGGGCAAAATCATTACAAGTGGTTAACAGAGTCATTATCATTGTTGAGCAAAGTCTTTACCAGTGGTAGCAAAGTTAGTACCAGTGATCGGCAAAGTATTTACCAGTGGAAACCAAAACATTACCAGTGGTGGGCAATGTCATTATCAGTGGTGGCCAAAGTCATTACCAGTGGTGGGCAAAGTCATTACCAGTGGTGGGCAAAGTCATTACCAGTTGTCGGCAAAGTCATTACCATGGTTGGGAAAAGTCATTTTTAGAGGTCGGATAAGAATTCACCAGTGGTGGGCAAAATCATTCCCAGTTGTCGGCAAAGTCATTACCATGGTTGGGAAAAGTAATTTTTAGAGGTCGGATAAGTGATTACCAATTGAAGGCAAAGTCATTACCATTGGTGGGCAAAGTCATTACCAGTGGTGGGCTAAGTCATTACCCGTTGAGGGCAGAATCACTATTGGTGGGCGAAGTCATTTTTAGTGGTCAGAAAAGTGATTACCAATGGTGGGCAGAGTCATGCCCAGTGGTTGGCAAAGTCATGCACAGTGGTTGGCAAAGTCATTACCAATGTTGGGCAAAGACATTTTTAGTAGTCAGAAAAGTGATTACCAATGGTGGGCAAAATCATTACAAGTGGTTAACAGAGTCATTATCATTGTTGAGCAAAGTCTTTACCAGTGGTAGCAAAGTTAGTACCAGTGATCGGCAAAGTATTTACCAGTGGAAACCAAGTCATTACCAGTGGTGGGCAATGTCATTATCAATGGTGAGCAAAGTCATTACCAGTGGTGGGCAAAGTCATCACCAGTTGTGGGCAAAGTCATTACCAGTTGTCGGCAAAGTCATTACTATGGTTGGGAAAAGTCATTTTTAGAGGTCGGATAAGAATTCACCAGTGGTGGGCAGAGTCATTACCAGCGGTGGGCAAAGTCATTACCCGTGGTGGGCAAAGTCATTACCAGTGGTGAGCGAAGTCATTACCAGTGGTGTGCAAACTGATTACCAGTGGTGGGCAGAGTCTTTACACGTTGAGGGCAGTATCACTATTGGTGGGCGAAGTCATTTTTACTAGTCAGAAAAGTGATTACCAATGGTGGGCAGAGTCATGCCCAGTGTTTGGCATAGTCATTACCAATGTTGGGCAAAGTCATAACCAGTGGTGGGGAAATTCTTTGCCAGTGGTAGGCAAAGTCAATACCAGTGGTCGGAAAAGTCTTTACCAGTGAAAACAGAGTCATTACTAGTGGTGGGAAATGTCATTTCTAGTGGTGGGCAAAGTAATTACCAGTTGAGGGCAGAGTCAATACTATTTGTGGGCGAAGTCATTTTTAGTGGTCAGATAAGTGATAACCAATGCTGGGCACAGTCATTACCAGTGGTGGGCAGAGTGATTACCAGTGGTGGGCAAAGTCATTACCAGTGGTGGGCAAAGTCATTACCAGTGGTGGGCAAAGTCATTACCAGTTGTCGGCAAAGTCATTACCATGGTTGGGAAAAGTCATTTTTAGAGGTCGGATAAGAATTCACCAGTGGTGGGCAAAATCATTCCCAGTTGTCGGCAAAGTCATTACCATGGTTGGGAAAAGTAATTTTTAGAGGTCGGATAAGTGATTACCAATTGAAGGCAAAGTCATTACCATTGGTGGGCAAAGTCATTACCAGTGGTGGGCTAAGTCATTACCCGTTGAGGGCAGAATCACTATTGGTGGGCGAAGTCATTTTTAGTGGTCAGAAAAGTGATTACCAATGGTGGGCAGAGTCATGCCCAGTGGTTGGCAAAGTCATGCACAGTGGTTGGCAAAGTCATTACCAATGTTGGGCAAAGACATTTTTAGTAGTCAGAAAAGTGATTACCAATGGTGGGCAAAATCATTACAAGTGGTTAACAGAGTCATTATCATTGTTGAGCAAAGTCTTTACCAGTGGTAGCAAAGTTAGTACCAGTGATCGGCAAAGTATTTACCAGTGGAAACCAAGTCATTACCAGTGGTGGGCAATGTCATTATCAATGGTGAGCAAAGTCATTACCAGTGGTGGGCAAAGTCATCACCAGTTGTGGGCAAAGTCATTACCAGTTGTCGGCAAAGTCATTACTATGGTTGGGAAAAGTCATTTTTAGAGGTCGGATAAGAATTCACCAGTGGTGGGCAGAGTCATTACCAGCGGTGGGCAAAGTCATTACCCGTGGTGGGCAAAGTCATTACCAGTGGTGAGCGAAGTCATTACCAGTGGTGTGCAAACTGATTACCAGTGGTGGGCAGAGTCATTACCCGTTGAGGGCAGTATCACTATTGGTGGGCGAAGTCATTTTTACTAGTCAGAAAAGTGATTACCAATGGTGGGCAGAGTCATGCCCAGTGTTTGGCATAGTCATTACCAATGTTGGGCAAAGTCATAACCAGTGGTGGGGAAATTCTTTGCCAGTGGTAGGCAAAGTCAATACCAGTGGTCGGAAAAGTCTTTACCAGTGAAAACAGAGTCATTACTAGTGGTGGGAAAAGTCATTTCTAGTGGTGGGCAAAGTCATCACCAGTGGTGGGCAAAGTGATTACCAGCGGTGGGCAATGTCATTAACAGTGATGGGCAAAGTCATTACCAGTTGTCAACAAAGTCATTACCATTGTTGGGAAAAGTCATTTATAGAGGTCGGATAAGAATTCACCAGTGGTGGGCAAAGTCATTACCAGTGGTGGGCAATGTCATTATCAATGGTGGGCAAAGTCATTACCAGTGGTGGATAAAGTCATTACCAGAGGTCGGCCAAGTCATAACCAGTGGTGGGCAAAGTCATTCCAAATTGTCGTGAAGGTTATTACCAGTGTTGGGAAAGCTCATTGCAAGTGGTGGGCAGAGTCATTTCCAGTTGTCGGCAAAGTCATTATCATTGTTGGGAAAAGTCATTTATAGAGGTCGGATAAGAATTCACCAGTGGTGGGCAAAGTCATTACCAATGTTGGGCAAAGACATTTTTAGTTGTCAGAAAAGTGATTACCAATGGTGGGCAAAATCATTACAAGTGGTTAACAGAGTCATTTTCACTGGTGAGCAAAGTCATTACCAGTGGTGGGCAAAGTCTTTGCCAGTGGTAGGCAAAGTCAATACCAGTGGTCGGCAAAGTCTTTACCAGTGGTAGCAAAGTTAGTACCAGTGGTCGGCAAAGTCTTTACCAGTGGAAACAAAGTCATTACCAGTGTTGGGAAAAGTCATTTCTAGTAGTGGGCAAGGTCAAAACCAGTTGTGGGCAAAGTTATTGCTAATGGTGGGAAAAGTCATTACTAGTTCTAGACAAATTCATTACCAGTGTTTTGCCGAGTCATTACCAGCGGTGGGCAAAGTCATTACCCGTGGTGGGCAAAGTCATTACCAGTGGTGAGCGAAGTCATTACCAGTGGTGGGCAAACTGATTACCAGTGGTGGGCAGAGTCATTACCCGCTGAGGGCAGTATCACTATTGGTGGGCGAAGTCATTTTTACTAGTCAGAAAAGTCATTACCAATGTTGGGCAAAGTTATTTTAGTTGTCAGAGAAGTGATTACCAATGCTGGGCATAGTCATTACCAGTGGTGGGCAGAGTCATTACCAGTGGTGGGCAAAGTCATCACCAGTGGTGGGCAAAGTCATTACCATGGTTTGGAAAAGTCATTTTTAGAGGTCGGATAAGAATTCACCAGTGGTGGGCAAAGTCATGACCAGCGGTGGGCAAAGTTATTACCAGTGGTGAGCGAAGTCATTACCAGTGGTGAGCAAACTGATTACCAGTGGTGGGCAAACTGACTACCAGTGGTGGGCAGAGTCATTACCCGTTGAGGGAAGTATCACTATTGGTGGGCGAAGTCATTTTTACTGGTCAGAAAAGTGATTACCAATGGTGGGCAGAGTCATCCCCAGTGGTTGGCAAAGTCATGCACAGTGGTTGGCAAAGTCATTACAAATGTTCGGCAAAGACATTTTTAGTTGTCAGAAAAGTGATTACCAATGGTGGGCAAAATCATTACAAGTGGTTAACAGAGTCATTATCACTGGTGAGCAAAGTCATAACCAGTGGTGGGCAAAGTCTTTGCCAGTGGTAGGCAAAGTCAATACCAGTGGTCGGCAAAGTCTTTACCAGTGGTAGCAAAGTTAGTACCAGTGGTCGGCAAAGTCTTTACCAGTGGAAACAAAGTCATTACCAGTGGTGGGAAAAGTCATTTCTAGTGGAAGGCAATGTCAAAACCAGTAGTGGGCAAAGTTATTACCAATGGTGGGTAAAAACATTACTAGTTCTAGACAAAGTCATTACCAGTGTTTGGTCGAGTGATTTCCAGCGGTGGGCAAAGTCATTACCAGTGGTGGGCAATGTCATTGTCAATGGTGGGCAAAGTCATTACCAGTGGTGGATAAAGTCATTACCAGAGGTCGGCCAAGTCATAACCAGTGGTGGGCAAAGTTATTCCAAGTTGTCGTGAAGGTTATTACCAGTGTTGGGCAAAGTCATTGCAAATGGTGGGCAGAGTCATTACCAGTTGTCGGCAAAGTCATTAACATGGTTGGGAAAAGTCATTTATAGAGGTCGGATAAGAATTCACCAGTGGTGGGCAAAGTCATTACCAGTGGTGGGCAATGTCATTATCAATGGTGGGCAAAGTAATTACCAGTGGTGGATAAAGTCATTACCAGAGGTCGGCCAAGTCATAACCAGTGTTGGGCAAAGTCATTCCAAGTTGTCGTGAAGGTTATTACCAGTGTTGGGAAAGGTCATTGCAAGTGGTGGGCAGAGTCATTACCAGTTGAGGGCAAAGTCTTTACCAGTGGAACCAAAGTCATTACCAGTGGTGGGAAAAGTCATTTCTAGTCATGTCATGTCTACATGTCGTCTAGTTCCACTGGTAAAGACTTTGCCGACCACTGGTACTAACTTTGCTACCTCTGGTAATGACTTTATCCACCACTGGTAATGACTTTGCCCACCATTGATAATGACATTGCCCACCACTGGTAATGACTTTGCCCACCACTGGTGAATTCTTATCCGACCTCTATAAATGACTTTTCCCAACCATGGTAATGACTTTGCCGACAACTGGTAATGACTCTGCCCACCACTTACAATGACCTTTCCCAACACTGGTAATAACCTTCACGACAACTTGGAATGACTTTGCCCACCACTGGTTATGACTTGGCGGACCTCTGGTAATGACTTTATCCACCACTGGTAATGACTTTGCCCACCATTGATAATGACATTGACCACCACTGGTAATGACTTTGCCCACCACTGGTGAATTCTTATCCGACCTCTATAAATGACTTTTCCCAACCATGTTAATGACTTTGCCGAAAACTGGTAATGACTCTGCCCACCATTTGCAATGACTTTGCCCAACACTGGTAATAACCTTCACGACAACTTGGAATAACTTTGCCCACCACTGGTTATGACTTGGCCGACCTCTGGTAATGACTTTATCCACCACTGGTAATGACTTTGCCCACCATTGATAATTACATTGCCCACCGCTGGAAATGACTCGGCCAAACACTGGTAATGACTTTGTCTAGAACTAGTAATGACTTTACACACCATTGGTAATAACTTTGCCAACTACTGGTTTTGACTTTGCCTAGCACTAGAAATGACTTTTCCCACCACTGGTAATGACTTTGTTTCCACTGGTAAAGACTTTGCCGACCACTGGTACTAACTTTGCTACCACTGGTAAAGACTTTCCCGACCATTGGTATTGACTTTGCCTACCACTGGCAAAGACTTTGCCCACCACTGGTTATGACTTTGCTCACCAGTGATAATGACTCTGTTAACCACTTGTAATGATTTTGCCCACCATTGGTAATCATTTTTCTGACAACTAAAATGTCTTTGCCCAACATTGGTAATTACTTAGCCCACCACTGGTAATGACTTTGCCCACCACTGGTGAATTCTTATCCGACCTCTATAAATGACTTTTCCCAACCATGGTAATGACTTTGCCGACAACTGGTAATGACTCTGCCCACCACTTGCAATGAATTTTCCCAACACTGGTAATAACCTTCACGACAACTTGGAATGACTTTGCCCACCACTAGTTATGACTTGGCCGACCTCTGGTAATGACTTTATCCACCACTGTTAATGACTTTGCCGACCATTGATAATGACATTGCCCACCACTGGTAATGACTTTGCCCACCAATGGTGAATTCTTATCCGACCTCTATAAATGACTTTTCCCAACCATGGTAAAGACTTTGCCGACAACTGGTAATGACTCTACCCACCACTTGCAATGACTTTGCCCAACACTGGTAATAACCTTCTCGACAACTTGGAATGACTTTGCCCACCACTGGTTATGACTTGGCCGACCTCTGGTAATGACCTTATCCACCACTCGTAATGACTTTGCCCACCACTGGTAATGACTTTGCCCACCGCTGGAAATGACTCGGCCAAACACTGGTAATGACTTTGTCTAAAACTAGTAATGACTTTACCCACCATTGGTAATAACTTTGCCCACAACTTAATTTGACTTTGCCCACCACTTGAAATGACTTTTCCCACCACTGGTACTAACTTTGCTACCACTGGTAAAGACTTTGCCCACCACTGGTAATGACTTTGCTCACCAGTGATAATGACCCTGTTAACCACTTGTAATGATTTTGCCCACCATTGGTAATCACTTTTCTGACAACTAAAAATGTCTTTGCCCAACATTGGTAATTACTTAGCCCACCACTGGTAATGACTTTGCCCACCACTGGTGAATTCTTATCCGACCTCTATAAATGACTTTTCCCAACCATGGTAATGACTTTGCCGACAACTGGTAATGACTCTGCCCACCACTTGCAAAGACTTTTCCCAACACTGGTAATAACCTTCACGACAACTTGGAATGACTTTTCCCACCACTGGTAATGACTTTGTTTCCACTGGTAAAGACTTTGCCGACCACTGGTACTAACTTTGCTACCACTGGTAAAGACTTTGCCCACCACTGGTTACGACTTTGCTCACCAGTGATAATGACTCTGTTAACCACTTGTAATGATTTTGCCCAACATTGGTAATTACTCAGCCCACCACTGGTAATGACTTTGCCCACCACCGGTGAATTCTTATCCGACCTCTATAAATGACTTTTCCCAACCATGGTAATGACTTTGCCGACAACTGGTAATGACTTTGCCCACCACTGGTAATGACATTGCCCACCGCTGGTAATCACTTTGCCAACCACTGGTGATGACTTTGCCCACCACTGGTAATGACTCTGCCCACCACTGGTAATGACTATGCCCAGCATTGGTTATCACTTATCTGACCTCTAAAAATGACTTCGCCCACCTATAGTATTGACTCTGCCCTCAACTGGTAATTACTTTGCCCACCACTAGAAATGACTTTTCCCACCACTGGTAATGACTATGTTTCCACTGGTAAAGTCTTTGCTGACCACTGGTACTAACTTTGCTACCACTGGTATTGACTTTGCCTACCACTGGCAAAGACTTTGCCCACCACTGGTTATGACTTTGCTCACCAGTGATAATGTCTCTGTTAACCACTTGTAATGATTTTGCCCACCATTGGTAATCACTTTTCTGACAACTAAAAATGTCTTTGCCCAATATTGGTAATTACTTAGCCCACCACTCGTAATGACTTTGCCCACCACTGGTGAATTCTTATCCGACCTCTATAAATAACTTTTCCCAACCATGGAAATGACTTTGCCGACAACTGGTAATGACTCTGCCCACCACTTGCAATGAATTTTCCCAACACTGGTAATAACCTTCACGACAACTTGGAATGACTTTGCCCACCACTGGTTATGACTTGGCCGACCTCTGGTAATGACTTTATCCACCACTGTTAATGAATTTGCCGACCATTGATGATGACATTGCCCACCACTGGTAATGACTTTGCCCACCACTGGTGAATTCTTATCCGACCTCTATAAATGACTTTTCCCAACCATGGTAATGACTTTGCCGACAACTGGTAATGACTCTACCCACCACTTGCAATGACTTTGCCCAACACTGGTAATAACCTTCACGACAACTTGGAATGACTTTGCCCACCACTGGTTATGACTTGGCCGACCTCTGGTAATGACTTTATCCACCACTGGTAATGACTTTGCCCACCATTGAAAATGACATTGCCCACCACTGGTAATGACTTTGCCCACCGCTGGAAATGACTCGGCCAAACACTGGTAATGACTTTGTCTAGAACTAGTAATGACTTTACCCACCATTGGTAATAACTTTGCCCACTACTGATTTTGACTTTGCCCACCACTTGAAATGACTTTTCCCACCACTGGTACTAACTTTGCTACCACTGGTAAAGACTTTGCCGACCACTGGTATTGACTTTGCCTACCACTGGCAAAGACTTTGCCCACCACTGGTTATGACTTTGCTCACCAGTGATAATGACTTTGCCCACCACTGATTATGACTTTGCTCACCAGTGATAATGACTCTGTTAACCACTTATAATGATTTTGCCCACCATTGGTAATCACTTTTCTGACAACTAAAAATGTCTTTGCCCAACATTGGTAATGACTTTGCCAACCACTGTGCATGACTTTGCCCACCACTGGTAATGACTCTGCCCACCACTGGTAATGACTATGCCCAGCATTGGTTATCACTTATCTGACCACTAAAATGACTTCGCCCACCTATAGTATTGACTCTGCCCTCAACTGGTAATTACTTTGCCCACCACTAGAAATGACTTTTCCCACCACTGGTAATGACTATGTTTCCACTGGTAAAGTCTTTGCTGACCACTGGTACTAACTTTGCTACCACTGGTATTGACTTTGCCTACCACTGGCAAAGACTTTGCCCACCACTGGTTATGACTTTGCTCACCAGTGATAATGACTCTGTTAACCACTTGTAATGATTTTGCCCACCATTGGTAATCACTTTTCTGACAACTAAAAATGTCTTTTCCCAATATTGGTAATTACTTAGCCCACCACTGGTAATGACCTTGCCCACCACTGGTGAATTCTTATCCGACCTCTATAAATAACTTTTCCCAACCATGGTAATGACTTTGCCGACAACTGGTAATGACTCTGCCCACCACTTGCAATGAATTTTCCCAACACTGGTAATAACCTTCACGACAACTTGGAATGACTTTGCCCACCACTGGTTATGACTTGGCCGACCTCTGGTAATGACTTTATCCACCACTGTTAATGACTTTGCCGACCATTGATGATGACATTGCCCACCACTGGTAATGACTTTGCCCACCACTGGTGAATTCTTATCCGACCTCTATAAATGACTTTTCCCAACCATGGTAATGACTTTGCCGACAACTGGTAATGACTCTACCCACCACTTGCAATGACTTTGCCCAACACTGGTAATAACCTTCACGACAACTTGGAATGAATTTGCCCACCACTGGTTATGACTTGGCCGACCTCTGGTAATGACTTTATCCACCACTCGTAATGACTTTGCCCACCATTGATAATGACATTAACCACCACTGGTAATGACTTTGCCCACCGCTGGAAATGACTCGGCCAAACACTGGTAATGACTTTGTCTAAAACTAGTAATGACTTTACCCACCATTGGTAATAACTTTGCCCACAACTTAATTTGACTTTGCCCACCACTAGAAATGACTTTTCCCACCACTGGTACTAACTTTGCTACCACTGGTAAAGACTTTGCCCACCACTGGTTATGACTTTGCTCACCAGTGATAATGACTCTGTTAACCATTTGTAATGATTTTGCCCACCATTGGTAATCACTTTTCTGACAACTAAAAATGTCTTTGCCCAACATTGGTAATTACTTAGCCCACCACTGGTAATGACTTTGCCCACCACTGGTGAATTCTTATCCGACCTCTATAAATGACTTTTCCCAACCATGGTAATGACTTTGCCGACAACTGGTAATGACTCTGCCCACCACTTGCAAAAACTTTTCCCAACACTGGTAATAACCTTCACGACAACTTGGAATGACTTTTCCCACCACTGGTAATGACTTTGTTTCCACTGGTAAAGACTTTGCCGACCACTGGTATTGACTTTGCCTACCACTGGCAAAGACTTTGCCCATCACTGGTTATGACTTTGCTCACCAGTTGTGAATTCTTATTCGACCTCTATAAATGACTTTTCCCAACCATGGTAATGACTTTGCCGACAACTGGTAATGACTCTGCCCACCACTTGCAATGACTTTGCCCAACACTGGTAATAACCTTCACGACAACTTGGAATGACTTTGCCCACCACTGGTTATGACTTGGCCGACCTCTGGTAATGACTTTATCCACCACTGTTAATGACTTTGCCGACCATTGATGATGACATTGCCCACCACTGGTAATGACTTTGCCCACCACTGGTGAATTCTTATCCGACCTCTATAAATGACTTTTCCCAACCATGGTAATGACTTTGCCGACAACTGGTAATGACTCTACCCACCACTTGCAATGACTTTGCCCAACACTGGTAATAACCTTCACGACAACTTGGAATGAATTTGCCCACCACTGGTTATGACTTGGCCGACCTCTGGTAATGACTTTATCCACCACTCGTAATGACTTTGCCCACCATTGATAATGACATTAACCACCACTGGTAATGACTTTGCCCACCGCTGGAAATGACTCGGCCAAACACTGGTAATGACTTTGTCTAAAACTAGTAATGACTTTACCCACCATTGGTAATTACTTTGCCCACAACTTAATTTGACTTTGCCCACCACTAGAAATGACTTTTCCCACCACTGGTACTAACTTTGCTACCACTGGTAAAGACTTTGCCCACCACTGGTTATGACTTTGCTCACCAGTGATAATGACTCTGTTAACCATTTGTAATGATTTTGCCCACCATTGGTAATCACTTTTCTGACAACTAAAATGTCTTTGCCCAACATTGGTAATTACTTAGCCCACCACTGGTAATGACTTTGCCCACCACTGGTGAATTCTTATCCGACCTCTATAAATGACTTTTCCCAACCATGGTAATGACTTTGCCGACAACTGGTAATGACTCTGCCCACCACTTGCAAAAACTTTTCCCAACACTGGTAATAACCTTCACGACAACTTGGAATGACTTTTCCCACCACTGGTAATGACTTTGTTTCCACTGGTAAAGACTTTGCCGACCACTGGTACTAACTTTGCTACCACTTGTAATGATTTTGCCCACCGCTGGAAATGACTCGGCCAAACACTAGTAATGACTTTGTCTAGAACTAGTAATGACTTTACCCACCATTGGTAATAACTTTGCCCACTACTGATTTTGACTTTGCCCATCACTTGAAATGACTTTTCCCACCACTGGTACAAACTTTGCTACCACTGGTAAAGACTTTGCCGACCACTGGTATTGACTTTGCCTACCACTGGCAAAGACTTTGCCCACCACTGGTTATGACTTTGCTCACCAGTGATAATGACTTTGCCCACCACTGATTATGACTTTGCTCACCAGTGATAATGACTCTGTTAACCACTTATAATGATTTTGCCCACCATTGGTAATCACTTTTCTGACAACTAAAAATGTCTTTGCCCAACATTGGTAATGACTTTGCCAACCACTGTGCATGACTTTGCCAACCACTTGGGATGACTGCCCACCATTGGTAATCACTTTTCTGACCAGTAAAAATGACTTCGCCCAACAATAGTGATACTGCCCTCAACGGGTAATGACTCTGCCCACCACTGGTAAGCAGTTTGCCCACCACTGGTAATCAGTTTGCCCACCACTGGTAATGACTTCGCTCACCACTGGTAATGACTTTGCCCACCAAGGGTAATGACTTTGCCCACCGCTGGGAATGACTTTGCCCACCACTGGTGAATTCTTATCTTACCTCTAAAAATGACTTTTCCATACCATGGTAATGAATTTGCCGACAACTGGTAATGACTTTGCCCACCACTGTTAATGACATTGCCCACCGCTGGTAATCACTTTGCCCACCACTGGTGATGACTTTGCCCACCACTGGTAATGACTCTGCCCACCACTGGTAATGACTATGCCCAGCATTGGTTATCACTTATCTGACCACTAAAACTGACTTCGCCCACAAATAGTATTGACTCTGCCCTCAACTGGTAAATACTTTGCCCACCACTAGAAATGACTTTTCCCACCACTAGTAATGACTTTGTTTCCACTGGTAAAGACTTTGCCGACCACTGGTACTAACTTTGCTAACACTGGTAAAGACTTTGCCTACCACTGGTATTGACTTTGCCTACCACTGGCAAAGACTTTGCCCACCACTGGTTATGACTTTGCTCACCAGTGATAATGACTCTGTTAACCACTTGTAATGATTTTGCCCACCATTGGTAATCACTTTTCTGACAACTAAAAATGTCTTTGCCCAACATTGGTAATTACTTAGCCCACCACTGGTGAATTCTTATCCGACCTCTATAAATGACTTTTCCCAACCATAGTAATGAATTTGCCGACAACTGGTAATGACTCTGCCCACCACTTGCAATGACCTTTCCTAACACTGGTAATAACCTTCACGACAACTTGGAATGACTTTGCCCACCACTGGTTATGACTTGGCCGACCTCTGGTAATGATTTTATCCACCACTGGTAATGACTTTGCCCACCATTGATAATGACATTGCCCACCACTGGTAGTGACTTTGCCCACCACTGGTGAATTCTTATCCGACCTCTATAAATGACTTTTCCCAACCATGGTAATGACTTTGCGGACAACTGGTAATGACTCTGCCCACCACTTGCAATGACCTTTCCCAACACTGGTAATAACCTTCACGACAACTTGGAATGACTTTGCCCACCACTGGTTATGACTTGGCCGACCTCTGGTAATGACTTTATCCACCACTGTTAATGACTTTGCCGACCATTGATGATGACATTGCCCACCACTGGTAATGACTTTGCCCACCACTGGTGAATTCTTATCCGACCTCTATAAATGACTTTTCCCAACCATGGTAATGACTTTGCCGACAACTGGTAATGACTCTACCCACCACTTGCAATGACTTTGCCCAACACTGGTAATAACCTTCACGACAACTTGGAATGAATTTGCCCACCACTGGTTATGACTATGCCAACCACTGGGCATGACTCTGCCCACCATTGGTAATCACTTTTCTGACTAGTAAAAATGACTTCGCCCACCAATAGTGATACTGACCTCAACGGGTAATGACTCTGCCCACCACTGGTAATCAGTTTGCCCACCACTGGTTATGACTTTGCTCACCACTGGTAATGACTTTGCCCACCAAAGGTAATGACTTTGCCCACCGCTGGTAATGACTTTGCCCACCACTGGTGATGACTTTGCCCACCACTGGTAATGACTCTGCCCACCACTGGTAATGACTATGCCCAGCATTGGTAATCACTTATCTGACCACTAAAAATGACTTCGCCCACCAATAGTATTGACTCTGCCCTCAACTGGTAATTACTTTGCCCACCACTAGAAATGACTTTTCCCACCACTGGTAATGACTTTGGTTCCACTGGTAAAGACTTTGCCGACCACTGGTACTAACTTTGCTACCACTGGTAAAGACTTTGCCGACCACTGGTATTGACTTTGCCTACCACTGGCAAAGACTTTGCCCATCACTGGTTATGACTTTGCTCACCAGTTGTGAATTCTTATTCGACCTCTATAAATGACTTTTCCCAACCATGGTAATGACTTTGCCGACAACTGGTAATGACTCTGCCCACCACTTGCAATGACTTTGCCCAATACTGGTAATAACCTTCACGACAACTTGGAATAACTTTGTCCACCTCTGGTTATGACTTGGCCGACCTCTGGTAATGACTTTATCCACCACTGGTAATGACTTTGCCCACCATTGATAATGACATTGCCCACCACTGGTGAATTCTTATCCGACCTCTATAAATGACTTTTCCCAACCATGTTAATGACTTTGCCGACAACTGGTAATGACTCTGCCCACCACTTGCAATGACTTTGCCCAATACTGGTAATAACCTTCACGACAACTTGGAATAACTTTGCCCACCTCTGGTTATGACTTGGCCGACCTCTGGTAATGACTTTATCCACCACTGGTAATGACTTTGCCCACCATTGATAATGACATTGCCAACCACTGGTAATGACTTTGCCCACCGCTGGAAATGACTCGGCCAAACACTGGTAATGACTTTGTCTAGAACTAGTAATGACTTTACCCACCATTAGTAATACCTTTGCCCACTACTGGTTTTGATATTGCCCACCACTAGAAATGACTTTTCCCACCACTGGTAATGACTTTGTTTCCACTGGTAAAGACTTTGCCGACCACTGGTACTAACTTTGCTACCACTGGTAAAGACTTTGCCAACCACTGGTATTGACTTTGCCTACCACTGGCAAAGACTTTGCCCACCACTGGTTATGACTTTGCTCACCAGTGATAATGACTCTGTTAACCACTTGTAATGATTTTGCCCACCATTGGTAGTCACTTTTCTGACAACTAAAAATGTCTTTGCCCAACATTGGTAATTACTTAGCCCACCACTGGTAATGACTTTGCCAACCGCTGGAAATGACTCGGCCAAACACATGTAATGACTTTGTCTAGAACTAGTAATGACTTTACCCACCATAGCTAATAACTTTGCCCGCGACTGGTTTTGACTTTGCCCACCACTAGAAATGACTTTTCCCACCACTGGTAATGACTTTGTTTCCACTGGTAAAGACTTTGCCGACCACTGGTACTAACTTTGCTACCACTGGTAAAGACTTTGCCGACCACTGGTATTGACTTTGCCTACCACTGGAAAAGACTTTGCCCACCACTGATTATGAATTTGCTCACCAGTGAAAATGACTATGTTAACCACTTGAAATGATTTTTCCCACTATTGGTAATAACTTTTCTGACAACTAAAAATGTCTTTGCCCACCACTGGTGATGACTTTGCCCATCACTGGTAATGACTCTGCCCACCACTTGTAATGACTATGCCCAGCATTGGTAATCACTTATCTGACCACTAAAAATGACTTCGCCCACCAATAGTATTGACTCTGCCCTCAACTGGTAATTACTTTGCCCACCACTAGAAATGACTTTTCCCACCACTGGAAATGACTTTGGTTCCACTGGTAAAGACTTTGCCGACCACTGGTATTGACTTTGCCTACCACTGGCAAAGACTTTGCCCACCACTGGTTATGACTTTGCTCACCAGTGGTGAATTCTTATTCGACCTCTATAAATGACTTTTCCCAACCATGGTAATGACTTTGCCGACAACTGGTAATGACTCTGCCCACCACTTGCAATGACTTTGCCCAATACTGGTAATAACCTTCACGACAACTTGGAATAACTTTGCCCACCTCTGGTTATGACTTGGCCGACCTCTGGTAATGACTTTATCCACCACTGGCAAAGACTTTGCCCACCACTGGTTATGACTTTGCTCACCAGTGATAATGACTCTGTTAACCACTTGTAATGATTTTGCCCACCATTGGTAATCACTTTTCTGACAACTAAAAATGTCTTTGCCCAACATTGGTAATTACTTAGCCCACCACTGGTGAATTCTTATCCGACCTCTATAAATGACTTTTCCCAACCATGTTAATGACTTTGCCGACAACTGGTAATGACTCTGCCCACCACTTGCAATGACTTTGCCCAATACTGGTAATAACCTTCACGACAACTTGGAATAACTTTGCCCACCTCTGGTTATGACTTGGCCGACCTCTGGTAATGACTTTATCCACCACTGGTAATGACTTTGCCCACCATTGATAATGACATTGCCCACCACTGGTAATGACTTTGCCCACCGCTGGAAATGACTCGGCAAACACTGGTAATGACTTTGTCTAGAACTAGTAATGACTTTACCCACCATTGGTAATACCTTTGCCCACTACTGGTTTTGACTTTGCCCACCACTAGAAATGACTTTTCCCACCACTGGTAATGACTTTGTTTCCACTGGTAAAGACTTTGCCGACCACTGGTACTAACTTTGCTTCCACTGGTAAAAACTTTGCCTACCACTGGTATTGACTTTGCCTACCACTGGCAAAGACTTTGCCCACCACTGGTTATGACTTTGCTCACCAGTGATAATGACTCTGTTAACCACTTGTAATGATTTTGCCCACCATTGGTAATCACTTTTCTGACAACTAAAAATGTCTTTGCCCAACATTGGTAATTACTTAGCCCACCACTGGTGAATTCTTATCCGACCTCTATAAATGACTTTTCCCAACCATGTTAATGACTTTGCCGACAACTGGTAATGACTCTGCCCACCACTTGCAATGACTTTGCCCAATACTGGTAATAACCTTCACGACAACTTGGAATAACTTTGCCCACCTCTGGTTATGACTTGGCCGACCTCTGGTAATGACTTTATCCACCACTGGTAATGACTTTGCCCACCATTGATAATGACATTGCCCACCACTGGTGTTGACTTTGCCCACCGCTGGAAATGACTCGGCAAAACACTGGTAATGACTTTGTCTAGAACTAGTAATGACTTTACCCACCATTGGTAATACCTTTGCCCACTACTGGTTTTGACTTTGCCCACCACTGGTAATGACTTTGTTTCCACTGGTAAAGACTTTGCCGACCACTGGTACTAACTTTGCTTCCACTGGTAAAGACTTTGCCTACCACTGGTATTGACTTTGCCTACCACTGGCAAAGACTTTGCCCACCACTGGTTATGACTTTGCTCACCAGTGATAATGACTCTGTTAACCACTTGTAATGATTTTGCCCACCATTGGTAATCACTTTTCTGACAACTAAAAATGTCTTTGCCCAACATTGGTAATTACTAGGCCCACCACTGGTGAATTCTTATCCGACCTCTATAAATGACTTTTCCCAACCATGTTAATGACTTTGCCGACAACTGGTAATGACTCTGCCCACCACTTGCAATGACTTTGCCCAATACTGGTAATAACCTTCACGACAACTTGGAATAACTTTGCCCACCTCTGGTTATGACTTGGCCGACCTCTGGTAATGACTTTATCCACCACTGGTAATGACTTTGCCCACCATTGATAATGACATTGCCCACCACTGGTAATGACTTTGCCCACCGCTGGAAATGACTCGGCCAAACACTGGTAATGACTTTGTCTAGAACTAGTAATGACTTTACCCACCATTGGTAATACCTTTGCCCACTACTGGTTTTGACTTTGCCCACCACTAGAAATGACTTTTCCCACCACTGGTACAAACTTTGCTACCACTGGTAAAGACTTTGCCGACCACTGGTATTGACTTTGCCTACCACTGGCAAAGACTTTGCCCACCACTGGTTATTACTTTGCTCACCAGTGATAATGACTTTGCCCACCACTTATTATGACTTTGCTCACCAGTGATAATGACTCTGTTAACCACTTATAATGATTTTGCCCACCATTGGTAATCACTTTTCTGACAACTAAAAATGTCTTTGCCCAACATTGGTAATTACTTAGCCCACCACTGGTGAATTCTTATCCGACCTCTATAAATGACTTTTCCCAACCATGTTAATGACTTTGCCGACAACTGGTAATGACTCTGCCCACCACTTGCAATGACTTTGCCCAATACTGGTAATAACCTTCACGACAACTTGGAATAACTTTGCCCACCTCTGGTTATGACTTTGCCGACCTCTGGTAATGACTTTATCCACCACTGGTAATGACTTTGCCCACCATTGATAATGACATTGCCCACCACTGGTAATGACTTTGCCCACCGCTGGAAATGACTCGGCCAAACACATGTAATGACTTTGTCTAGAACTAGTAATGACTTTACCCACCATAGCTAATAACTTTGCCCACGACTGGTTTTGACTTTGCCCACCACTAGAAATGACTTTTCCCACCACTGGTAATAACTTTGTTTCCACTGGTAAAGACTTTGCCGACCACTGGTACTAACTTTGCTACCACTGGTAAAGACTTTGCCGACCACTGGTATTGACTTTGCCCACCACTGATTATGAATTTGCTCACCAGTGAAAATGACTATGTTAACCACTTGTAATGATTTTTCCCACTATTGGTAATCACTTTTCTGACAACTAAAAATGTCTTTGCCCACCACTGGTGATGACTTTGCCCATCACTGGTAATGACTCTGCCCACCACTGGTAATGACTATGCCCAGCATTGGTAATTACTTATCTGACCACTAAAAATGACTTCGCCCACCAATAGTATTGACTCTGCCCTCAACTGGTAATTACTTTGCCCACCACTAGAAATGACTTTTCCCACCACTGGTAATGACTTTGTTTCCCAGGTAAAGACTTTGCCGACCACTGGTACAAACTTTGCTACCACTGTTAAAGACTTTGCCGACCACTGGTATTGACTTTGCCTACCACTGGCAAAGACTTTGCCCACCACTGGTTATGACTTTGCTCACCAGTGGTGAATTCTTATTCGACCTCTATAAATGACTTTTCCCAACCATGGTAATGACTTTGCCGACAACTGGTAATGACTCTGCCCACCACTTGCAATGACTTTGCCCAATACTGGTAATAACCTTCACGACAACTTGGAATAACTTTGCCCACCTCTGGTTATGACTTGGCCGACCTCTGGTAATGACTTTATCCACCACTGGTAATGACTTTGCCCACCATTGATAATGACATTGCCCACCACTGGTGAATTCTTATCCGACCTCTATAAATGATTTTTCCCAACCATGTTAATGACTTTGCCGACAACTGGTAATGACTCTGCCCACCACTTGCAATGACTTTGCCCAATACTGGTAATAACCTTCACGACAACTTGGAATAACTTTGCCCACCTCTGGTTATGACTTGGCCGACCTCTGGTAATGACTTTATCCACCACTGGTAATGACTTTGCCCACCATTGATAATGACATTGCCCACCACTGGTAATGACTTTGCCCACCGCTGGAAATGACTCGGCCAAACACATGTAATGACTTTGTCTAGAACTAGTAATGACTTTACCCACCATAGCTAATAACTTTGCCCACGACTGGTTTTGACTTTGCCCACCACTAGAAATGACTTTTCCCACCACTGGTAATAACTTTGTTTCCACTGGTAAAGACTTTGCCGACCACTGGTACTAACTTTGCTACCACTGGTAAAGACTTTGCCGACCACTGGTATTGACTTTGCCCACCACTGATTATGAATTTGCTCACCAGTGAAAATGACTATGTTAACCACTTGTAATGATTTTTCCCACTATTGGTAATCACTTTTCTGACAACTAAAAATGTCTTTGCCCACCACTGGTGATGACTTTGCCCATCACTGGTAATGACTCTGCCCACCACTGGTAATGACTATGCCCAGCATTGGTAATTACTTATCTGACCACTAAAAATGACTTCGCCCACCAATAGTATTGACTCTGCCCTCAACTGGTAATTACTTTGCCCACCACTAGAAATGACTTTTCCCACCACTGGTAATGACTTTGTTTCCACTGGTAAAGACTTTGCCGACCACTCGTACAAACTTTGCTACCACTGTTAAAGACTTTGCCGACCACTGGTATTGACTTTGCCTACCACTGGCAAAGACTTTGCCCACCACTGGTTATGACTTTGCTCACCAGTGGTGAATTCTTATTCGACCTCTATAAATGACTTTTCCCAACCATGGTAATGACTTTGCCGACAACTGGTAATGACTCTGCCCACCACTTGCAATGACTTTGCCCAATACTGGTAATAACCTTCACGACAACTTGGAATAACTTTGCCCACCTCTGGTTATGACTTGGCCGACCTCTGGTAATGACTTTATCCACCACTGGTAATGACTTTGCCCACCATTGATAATGACATTGCCCACCACTGGTGAATTCTTATCCGACCTCTATAAATGATTTTTCCCAACCATGTTAATGACTTTGCCGACAACTGGTAATGACTCTGCCCACCACTTGCAATGACTTTGCCCAATACTGGTAATAACCTTCACGACAACTTGGAATAACTTTGCCCACCTCTGGTTATGACTTGGCCGACCTCTGGTAATGACTTTATCCACCACTGGTAATGACTTTGCCCACCATTGATAATGACATTGCCCACCACTGGTAATGACTTTGTCTAGAACTAGTAATGACTTTACCCACCATTGGTAATACCTTTGCCCACTACTGGTTTTGACTTTGCCCACCACTAGAAATGACTTTTCCCACCACTGGTAATGACTTTGTTTCCACTGGTAAAGACTTTGCCGACCACTTGTACTAACTTTGCTACCACTGGTAAAGACTTTGCCGACCACTGGTATTGACTTTGCCTACCACTGGCAAAGACTTTGCCCACCACTGGTTATGACTTTGCTCACCAGTGATAATGACTCTGTTAACCACTTGTAATGATTTTGCCCACCATTGGTAATCACTTTTCTGACAACTAAAAATGTCTTTGCCCAACATTGGTAATTACTTAGCCCACCACTGGTGAATTCTTATCCGACCTCTATAAATGACTTTTCCCAACCATGGTAATGACTTTGCCGACAACTGGTAATGACTCTGCCCACCACTTGCAATGACCTTTCCCAACACTGGTAATAACCTTCACGACAACTTGGAATGACTTTGCCCACCACTGGTTATGACTTGGCCCACCTCTGGTAATGACTTTATCCACCACTGGTAATGACTTTGCCCACCATTGATAATGACATTGCCCACCACTGGTAATGACTTTGCCCACCGCTGGAAATGACTCGGCCAAACACTGGTAATGACTTTGTCTAGAACTAGTAATGACTTTACCCACCATTGGTAATACCTTTGCCCACTACTGGTTTTGACTTTGCCCACCACTAGAAATGACTTTTCCCACCACTGGTAATGACTTTGTTTCCACTGGTAAAGACTTTGCCGACCACTGGTACTAACTTTGCTACCACTGGTAAAGACTTTGCCGACCACTGGTATTGACTTTGCCTACCACTGGCAAAGACTTTGCCCACCACTGGTTATGACTTTGCTCACCAGTGATAATGACTCTGTTAACCACTTGTAATGATTTTGCCCACCATTGGTAATCACTTTTCTGACAACTAAAAATGTCTTTGCCCAACATTGGTAATTACTTAGCCCACCACTGGTGAATTCTTATCCGACCTCTATAAATGACTTTTCCCAACCATGGTAATGACTTTGCCGACAACTGGTAATGACTCTGCCCACCACTTGCAATGACCTTTCCCAACACTGGTAATAACCTTCACGACAACTTGGAATGACTTTGCCCACCACTGGTTATGACTTGGCCCACCTCTGGTAATGACTTTATCCACCACTGGTAATGACTTTGCCCACCATTGATAATGACATTGCCCACCACTGGTAATGACTTTGCCCACCGCTGGAAATGACTCGGCCAAACACTGGTAATGACTTTGTCTAGAACTAGTAATGACTTTACCCACCATTGGTAATACCTTTGCCCACTACTGGTTTTGACTTTGCCCACCACTAGAAATGACTTTTCCCACCACTGGTAATGACTTTGTTTCCACTGGTAAAGACTTTGCCGACCACTGGTACTAACTTTGCTACCACTGGTAAAGACTTTGCCGACCACTGGTATTGACTTTGCCTACCACTGGCAAAGACTTTGCCCACCACTGGTTATGACTTTGCTCACCAGTGATAATGACTCTGTTAACCACTTGTAATGATTTTGCCCACCATTGGTAATCACTTTTCTGACAACTAAAAATGTCTTGGCCCAACATTGGTAATGACTTTGCCAACCACTGTGCATGACTTTGCCAACCACTGGGCATGACTCTGCGCACCATTAGTAATCACTTTTCTGACCAGTAAAAATGATTTCGCCCACCAATAGTGATACTTCCCTCAACGGGTTATGACTCTGCCCACCACTGGTAATCAGTTTGCCCACCACTGGTAATCAGTTTGCCCACCACTGGTAATGACTTCGCTCACCACTGGTAATGACTTTGCCCACCACGGGTAATGACTTTGCCCACCGCTGGTAATGACTTTGCCCACCAATGGTGAATTCTTATCCGACCTCTAAAAATGACTTTTCCAAACCATGGTAATGACTTTGCCGACAACTGGTAATGACTTTGCCCCCCACTTGCAATGACTTTGCCCAACACTGGTAATAACCTTCACGACAACTTGGAATGACTTTGCCCACCACTGGTTATGACTTGGCCGACCTCTGGTAATGACTTTATCCACCACTGGTAATGACTTTGCCCACAATTGATAATGACATTGCCCAACACTGGTACTGACTTTGCCCACCGCATGAAATGACTCGGCCAAACACTGGTAATGACTTTGTCTAGAACTTGTAATGACTTTACCCACCATTGGTAATAACTTTGCCCACAACTGGTTTTGACCTTGCCCACAACTAGAAATGACTTTTCCCACCACTGGTAATGACTTTGTTTCCGCTGGTAAAGACTTTGCCGACCACTGGTACTAACTTTGCTACCACTGGTAAAGACTTTGCCGACCACTGGTATCGAATTTGCCTACCACTGGCAAAGACTTTGCCCACCACTGGTTATGACTTTGCTCACCAGTGATAATGACTCTGTTAACCACTTGTAATGATTTTGCCCACCAATGGTAATCACTTTTCTGACAACTAACAATGTCTTTGCCCAACATTGGTAATGACTTTACCAACCACTGTGCATGACTTTGCCAACCATTGGTAATCACTTTTCTGACCAGTAAAAATGACTTCGCCCACCAATAGTGATACTGCCCTCAACGGGTAATGACTCTGCCCACCACTGGAAATCAGTTTGCCCACCTCTGGTAATGACTTCGCTCACCACTGGTAATGACTTTGCCCACCACGGGTAATGACTTTGCCCACCGCTGGTAATGACTTTGCCCCCCACTGGTGAATTCTTATCCGACCTCTAAAAATGACTTTTCCCAACCATGGTAATGACTTTGCCGACCACTGGTAATGACTTTGCCCACCACTGGTAATGACATTGCCCACCGCTGGTAATCACTTTGCCAACCACTGGTGATGACTTTGCTCACCAGTGATAATGACTCTGTTAACCACTTGTAATGATTTTGCCCACCATTGGTAATCACTTTTCTGACAACTAAAAATGTCTTTGCCCAACATTGGTAATTACTTAGCCCACCACTGGTGAATTCTTATCCGACCTCTATAAATGACTTTTCCCAACCATGGTAATGACTTTGCCGACAACTGGTAATGACTCTGCCCACCACTTGCAATGACCTTTCCCAACACTGGTAATAACCTTCACGACAACTTGGAATGACTTTGCCCACCACTGGTTATGACTTGGCCCACCTCTGGTAATGACTTTATCCACCACTGGTAATGACTTTGCCCACCATTGATAATGACATTGCCCACCACTGGTAATGACTTTGCCCACCGCTGGAAATGACTCGGCCAAACACTGGTAATGACTTTGTCTAGAACTAGTAATGTTTTTACCCACCATTGGTAATAACTTTGCCCACTATTGATTTTGACTTTGCCCACCACTAGAAATGACTTTTCCCACCACTGGTACTAACTTTGCTACCACTGGTAAAGACTTTGCCGACCACTGGTATCGAATTTGCCTACCACTGGCAAAGACTTTGCCCACCACTGGTTATGACTTTGCTCACCAGTGATAATGACTCTGTTAACCACTTGTAATGATTTTGCCCACCAATGGTAATCACTTTTCTGACAACTAACAATGTCTTTGCCCAACATTGGTAATGACTTTACCAACCACTGTGCATGACTTTGCCAACCATTGGTAATCACTTTTCTGACCAGTAAAAATGACTTCGCCCACCAATAGTGATACTGCCCTCAACGGGTAATGACTCTGCCCACCACTGGAAATCAGTTTGCCCACCTCTGGTAATGACTTCGCTCACCACTGGTAATGACTTTGCCCACCACGGGTAATGACTTTGCCCACCGCTGGTAATGACTTTGCCCCCCACTGGTGAATTCTTATCCGACCTCTAAAAATGACTTTTCCCAACCATGGTAATGACTTTGCCGACCACTGGTAATGACTTTGCCCACCACTGGTAATGACATTGCCCACCGCTGGTAATCACTTTGCCAACCACTGGTGATGACTTTGCTCACCAGTGATAATGACTCTGTTAACCACTTGTAATGATTTTGCCCACCATTGGTAATCACTTTTCTGACAACTAAAAATGTCTTTGCCCAACATTGGTAATTACTTAGCCCACCACTGGTGAATTCTTATCCGACCTCTATAAATGACTTTTCCCAACCATGGTAATGACTTTGCCGACAACTGGTAATGACTCTGCCCACCACTTGCAATGACCTTTCCCAACACTGGTAATAACCTTCACGACAACTTGGAATGACTTTGCCCACCACTGGTTATGACATGGCCCACCTCTGGTAATGACTTTATCCACCACTGGTAATGACTTTGCCCACCATTGATAATGACATTGCCCACCACTGGTAATGACTTTGCCCACCGCTGGAAATGACTCGGCCAAACACTGGTAATGACTTTGTCTAGAACTAGTAATGTTTTTACCCACCATTGGTAATAACTTTGCCCACTATTGATTTTGACTTTGCCCACCACTAGAAATGACTTTTCCCACCACTGGTAATGACTTTGTTTCCACTGGTAAAGACTTTGCCGACCACTGGTACTAACTTTGCTACCACTGGTAAAGACTTTGCCGACCACTGGTATTGACTTTGCCTACCACTGGCAAAGACTTTGCCCACCACTGGTTATGACTTTGCTCACCAGTGATAATGACTCTGTTAACCACTTGTAATGATTTTGCCCACCATTGGTAATCACTTTTCTGACAACTAAAAATGTCTTGGCCCAACATTGGTAATGACTTTGCCAACCACTGTGCATGACTTTGCCAACCACTGGGCATGACTCTGCGCACCATTAGTAATCACTTTTCTAACCAGTAAAAATGATTTCGCCCACCAATAGTGATACTTCCCTCAACGGGTTATGACTCTGCCCACCACTGGTAATCAGTTTGCCCACCACTGGTAATCAGTTTGCCCACCACTGGTAATGACTTCGCTCACCACTGGTAATGACTTTGCCCACCACGGGTAATGACTTTGCCCACCGCTGGTAATGACTTTGCCCACCAATGGTGAATTCTTATCCGACCTCTAAAAATGACTTTTCCAAACCATGGTAATGACTTTGCCGACAACTGGTAATGACTTTGCCCCCCACTTGCAATGACTTTGCCCAACACTGGTAATAACCTTCACGACAACTTGGAATGACTTTGCCCACCACTGGTTATGACTTGGCCGACCTCTGGTAATGACTTTATCCACCACTGGTAATGACTTTTCCCACAATTGATAATGACATTGCCCAACACTGGTACTGACTTTGCCCACCGCAGGAAATGACTCGGCCAAACACTGGTAATGACTTTGTCTAGAACTTGTAATGACTTTACCCACCATTGGTAATAACTTTGCCCACAACTGGTTTTGACCTTGCCCACAACTAGAAATGACTTTTCCCACCACTGGTAATGACTTTGTTTCCACTGGTAAAGACTTTGCCGACCACTGGTACTAACTTTGCTACCACTGGTAAAGACTTTGCCGACCACTGGTATCGAATTTGCCTACCACTGGCAAAGACTTTGCCCACCACTGGTTATGACTTTGCTCACCAATGATAATGACTCTGTTAACCACTTGTAATGATTTTGCCCACCAATGGTAATCACTTTTCTGACAACTAACAATGTCTTTGCCCAACATTGGTAATGACTTTACCAACCACTGTGCATGACTTTGCCAACCATTGGTAATCACTTTTCTGACCAGTAAAAATGACTTCGCCCACCAATAGTGATACTGCCCTCAACGGGTAATGACTCTCCCCACCACTGGAAATCAGTTTGCCCACCTCTGGTAATGACTTCGCTCACCACTGGTAATGACTTTGCCCACCACGGGTAATGACATTGCCCACCGCTGGTAATGACTTTGCCCCCCACTGGTGAATTCTTATCCGACCTCTAAAAATGACTTTTCCCAACCATGGTAATGACTTTGCCGACCACTGGTAATGACTTTGCCCACCACTGGTAATGACATTGCCCACCGCTGGTAATCACTTTGCCAACCACTGGTGATGACTTTGCCCACCACTGGTAAAGACTCTGCCCACCACTGGTAATGACTATGCCCAGCATTGGCTATCACTTATCTGACCACTAAAAATGACTTCGCCCACCTATTGTATTGACTCTGCCTTCAACTGGTAATTACTTTGCCCACCACTAGAAATGACTTTTCCCACCACTGGTAATGACTTTGTTTCTACTGGTAAAGACTTTGCCGACCACTGGTACTAACTTTGCTTCCACTGGTAAAGACTTTGCCGACCACTGTTATTGACTTTGCCTACCACTGGCAAAGACTTTGCCCACCACTGGTTATGACTTTGCTCACCAGTGATAATGACTCTGTTAACCACTTGTAATGATTTTGCCCACCATTGGTAATCACTTTTCTGACAACTAAAAATATCTTTGCCCAACATTGGTAATTACTTAGCCCACCACTGGTAATGACTTTGCCCACCACTGGTGAATTCTTATCCGACCTCTATAAATGACTTTTCCCAACCATGGTAATGACTTTGCCGACAACTGGTAATGACTCTACCCACCACTTGCAATGACTTTGCCCAACACTGGTAATAACCTTCACGACAACTTGGAATGACTTTGCCCACCACTGGTTATGACTTTGCCGACCTCTGGTAATGACTTTATCCACCACTGGTAATGACTTTGCCGACAACTGGTAATGACTCTCCCACCACTTGCAATGACTTTGCCCAACACTGGTAATAACCTTCACGACAACTTGGAATGACTTTGCCCACCACTGGTTATGACTTGGCCGACCTCTGGTAATGACTTTATCCACCACTGGTAATGACTTTGCCCACCATTGATAATGACATTGCCCACCACTGGTAATGACTTTGCCAACCGCTGGAAATGACTCGGCCAAACACTGGTAATGACTTTGTCTAGAACTAGTAATGACTTTACCCACCATTGGTAATAACTTTGCCCACAACATGTTTTGACTTTGCCCACCACTAGAAATGACTTTTCCCACCACTGGTAATGACTTTGTTTCCACTGGTAAAGACTTTGCCGACCACTGGTACTAACTTTGCTCACCAGTGAAAATGACTCTGTAAACCACTTGTTATGATTTTGCCCACCATTGGTAATCACTTTTCTGACAACTAAAAATGTCTTTGCCCAACATTGGTAATGACTTTGCCAACCACTGTGCATGACTTTGCCCCCCACTGGTGATGACTTTGCCAACCACTGGTAATGACTCTGCCCACCACTGGTAATGACTATGCCCAGCATTGGTTATCACTTATCTGACAACTAAAAATGACTTCGCCCACCAATAGTATAGACTCTGCCCTCAACTGGTAATTACTTTTCCCACAACTAGAAATGACTTTTCCCACCACTGGTAATGACTTTGTTTCCACTGGTAAAGACTTTGCCGACCACTGGTACTAACTTTGCTACCACTGGTAAAGACTTTGCCGACCACTGGTATCGAATTTGCCTACCACTGGCAAAGACTTTGCCCACCACTGGTTATGACTTTGCTCACCAGTGATAATGACTCTGTTAACCACTTGTAATGATTTTGCCCACCAATGGTAATCACTTTTCTGACAACTAAAAATGTCCTTGCCCAACATTGGTAATTACTTAGCCCACCACTGGTAATGACTTTGCCCACCACTGGTGAATTCTTATCCGACCTCTATAAATGACTTTTCCCAACCATGGTAATGACTTTGCCGACAACTGGTAATGACTCTGCCCACCACTTGCAATGACTTTTCCCAACACTGGTAATAATTTTTACGACAACTTGGAATGACTTTGCCCACCACTGGTTATGACTTGGCCGACCTCTGGTAATGACTTTATCCACCACTGGTAATGACTTTGCCCACCATTGTTAAATGACATTGCCCACCACTGGTAATGACTTTGCCCACCACTGGTGAATTCCTATCCGACCTCTATTAATGACTTTTCCCAACCATGGTTATGACTTTGCCGACAACTGGTAATGACTCTGCCCACCACTTGCAATGACTTTGCCTACCACTGGCAAAGACTTTGCCCACCACTGGTTATGACTTTGCTCACCAGTGATAATGACTCTGTTAACCACTTGTAATGATTTTGCCCAACATTGGTAATGACTTTACCAACCACTGTGCATGACTTTGCCAACCACTTGGCACGACTCTGCCCACCATTGGTAATCACTTTTCTCACCAGTAAAAATGACTTCGCCCACCAATAGTGATACTGCCCTCAACGGGTAATCAGTTTGCCCACCACTGGTAATGACTTCGCTCACCACTGGTAATGACTTTGCCCACCGCTGGTAATGACTTTGCCCCCCACTGGTGAATTCTTATCCGACCTCTAAAAATGACTTTTCCCAACCATGGTAATGACTTTGCCCACCACTGGTAATGACTCTGCCCACCACTGGTAATGACTATGCCCAGCATTGGTTATCACTTATCTGACCACTAAAAATGACTTCGCACACCACTGGTAATGACTATGCCCAGCATTGGTTATCACTTATCTGACCACTAAAAATGACTTCGCCCACCTATAGTATTGACTCTGCCCTCAAATGGTAATTACTTTGCCCACCACTAGAAATGACATTTCCCACCACTGGTAATGACTTTGTTTCCACTGGTAAAGACTTTGCCGACCACTGGTGATGACTTTGCCCACCACTGGTAATGACTCTGCCCACCTAATGACTCTGTTAACCACTGGTAATGACTTTGCCCACCACTGGTGAATTCTTATCCGACCTCTATAAATGACTTTTCCCAACCATGGTAATGACTCTCCCCACCACTTGCAATGACTTTGCCCAACACTGGTAATAGCCTTCACGACAACTTGGAATGACTTTGCCCACCGCTGGTAATGACTTTGCCCCCCACTGGTGAATTCTTATCCGACCTCTAAAAATGACTTTTCCCAACCATGGTAATGACTTTGCCCACCACTGGTAATGACATTGCCTACCGCTGGTAATCACTTTGCCAACCACTGGTAATGACTCTGCCCACCACTGGTAATGACTATGCCCTTCATTGGTTATCACTAATGTGACCACTAAAAATGACTTCGCCCACCTATAGTATTGACTCTGCCCTCAACTGGTAATTACTTTGCCCACCACTAGAAATGACTTTTCCCACCACTGGTAATGACTTTGTTTCCACTGGTAATGACTTTGCCGACCACTGGTACTAACTTTGCTACCACTGGTAAAGACTTTGCCCACCACTGGTTATGACTTTGCTCACCAGTGATAATGACTCTGTTAACCACTGGTAATGGCTCTGCCCACCACTGGTGAATTCTTATCCGACCTCTATTAATGACTTTTCCCAACCATGGTAATGACTTTGCCGACAACTGGTAATGACTCTGCCCACCACTTGCAATGACTTTGCCCAACACTGGTAATAACCTTCACGACCACTGGTAATGACTTTGCCGACAACTGGTAATGACTCTGCCCACCACTTGCAATGACTTTGCCCAACACTGGTAATAACCTTCACGACCACTGGTATTGACTTTGCCCACCACTGGTTATGACTTTGCTCACCAGTGATAATAACTCTGTTAACCACTTGTAATGATTTTGCCCAACAATGTTAATCACTTTTCTGACAACTTACATTGTCTTTGCCCAACATTGGTAATGACTTTGCCAACCACTGTGCATGACTTTGCCAACCACTTGGCACGAACTCTGCCCACCATTGGTAATCACTTTTCTGACCAGTAAAAATGACTTCGCCCACCAATAGTGATGCTGCCCTCAACGGGTAATGACTCTGCCCACCACTGGTAATCAGTTTGCCCACCACTGGTAATGACTTCGCTCACCACTGGTTATGACTTTGCCCACCACGGGTAATGACTTTGCCCACCGCTGGTAATGACTTTGCCCCCCACTGGTGAATTCTTATCCGACCTCTAAAAATGACTTTTCCCAACCATGGTAATGACTTTGCCCACCACTGGTAATGACATTGCCCACCGCTGGTAATCACTTTGCCAACCACTGGTGATGACTTTGCTCACCACTAAAAATGACTTCGCCCACCTATTGTATTGACTCTGCCCTCAACTTGTAATTACTTTGCATACCACTAGAAATGACTTTTCCCACAACTGGTAATGACTTTGTTTCCACTGGTAAAGTCTTTGCCGACCACTGGTACTAACTTTGCTACCACTGGTAAAGACTTTGCCGACCACTGGTATTGACTTTGCCTACCACTGGCAAGGACTTTGCCCACCACTGGTTATGACTTTGCTCACCAGTGATAATGACTCTGTTAACCACTTGTAATGATTTTGCCCACCATTGGTAATCACTTTTCTGACAACTAAAAATGTCTTTGCCCAACCTTGGTAATGACTTTGCCAACCACTGGGCATGACTCTGCCCACCATTGGTAATCACTTTTCTGACCAGTAAAAATGACTTCGCCCAACAATAGTGATACTGCCCTCAACGGGTAATGACTATGCGCACCACTGGTAATCGGTTTGCCCACCACTGGTAATCAGTTTGCCCACCACTGGTAATCAGTTTGCCCACCACTGGTAATGAATTCGCTCACCACTGGTAATGAATTCGCTCACCACTGGTAATGACTTTGCCCACCACTGGTAATGAATTCGCTCACCACTGGTAATGACTTTGCCCACCAAGGGTAATGACTTTGCCCATCGCTGGTAATGACTTTGCCCACCACTGGTGAATTCTTATCCGACCTCTAAAAATGACTTTTCCAAACCATGGTAATGACTTTGCCGACAACTGGTAATGACTTTGCCCACCACTGTTAATGACATTGCCCACCGCTGGTAATCACTTTGCCCACCACTAGAAATGACTTCGTCCACAAATAGTATTGACTCTGCCCTCAACTGGTAATTACTTTGCCCACCACTAGAAATGACTTTTCCCACCACTAGTAATGACTTTGTTTCCACTGGTAAAGACTTTGCCGACCACTGGTACTAACTTTGCTAACACTAGTAAAGACTTTGCCGACCACTGGTATTGACTTTGCCTGCCACTGGCAAAGACTTTCCCCACCACTGGTTATGACTTTGCTCACCAGTGATAATGACTCTGTTAACCACTTGTAATGATTTTGCCCACCATTGGTAATCACTTTTCTGACTAGTAAAAATGACTTCGCCCACCAATAGTGATACTGATCTCAACGGGTAATGACTCTGCCCACCACTGGTAATCAGTTTGCCCACCACTGGTAATGACTTCGCTCACCATTGGTAATGACTTTGCCCACCACGGGTAATGACTTTGCCCACCGCTGGTAATGACTTTGACCACCACTGGTAATGACTTTGCCCACCGCTGGTAATGACTTTGCCCACCACTGGTAATTACTTTGCCCACCACTAGAAATGACTTTTCCCACCACTGGTAATGACTTTGTTTCCACTAGTAAAGACTTTGCCGACCACTGGTACTAACTTTGCTAGTGGTGGGCAAAGTAATTACCAGTTGAGGGCAGAGTCAATACTATTGGTGGGCGAAGTCATTTTTATTGGTCAGATAAGTGATTACCAATGCTGGGCATACTCATTACCAGTGGTGGGCAGAGTCATTACCAGTGGTGGGCAAAGTGACTACCAATAATGGGCAAAATCATTACAAGTGGTTAACAATTTCATTTTTAGTGGTCAGATAAGTGATAACCAATGCTGGGCAGAGTCATTACCAGTGGGGGGCAAAGTCATTACCAGTTGTCGGCAAAGTCATTACAATGGTTGGGAAAAGACATTTTTAGAGGTCGGATAAGAATTCACCAGTGGGGGGCAAAGTCATTACCAGCGGTTGGCGAAGTCATTACCCGTGGTGGGCAAAGTCTTACCAGTGGTGAGCGAAGTCATTACCAGTGGCGGGCAAACTGATTACCAATGGTGGGCAGAGTCGTGCCAAGTGGTTGGCAAAGTCATGCACAGTGGTTGGCAAAGTCATTACCAATGTTGGGCAAAGACATTGTTAGTTGTCAGAAAAGTGATTACCATTGGTGGGCAAAGTCTTTGCAGTGGTAGGCAAAGTCATAACCAGTGGTGGGCAAAGTCATTGCAAGTGGTGGGCAGAGTCATTACCAGTTGTCGGCAAAGTCATTACCATGGTTGGGAAAAGTCATTTATAGAGGTCGGATAAGAATTCACCAGTGGTGGGCAAAGTCATTACCAGTGGTGGGCAATGTCATTATCAATGGTGGGCAAAGTCATTACCAGTGGTGGATAAAGTCATTACCAGGGGTCGGCCAAGACATAACCAGTGGTGGGCAAAGTCATTCCAAGTTGTCGTGAAGGTTATTACCAGTGGTGGGAAAAGTCATTTCTAGTGGTGGGCAAAGTAATTACCAGTTGAGGGCAGAGTCATTACTATAGGTAGGCGAAGTCATTTTTAGTGGTCAGATAAGTGATAACCAATGCTGGGCATAGTCATTACCAGTGGTGGGCAGAGTCATTACCAGTGGTGGGCAAAGTCATCACCAGTGGTTGGCAAAGTGATTACCAGGGGTGGGCAATGTCATTACCAGTGGTGGGCAAAGTCATTACCAGTTGTTGGCAAAGTCATTACCATGGTTGGGAACATTCATTTTTAGAGGTCGGATAAGAATTCACCAGTGGGGGGCAAAGTCATTACCAGCGGTGGGCAAAGTCATTACCCGTTGTGGGCAAAGTCATTACCAGTGGTGAGCGAAGTCATTACCAGTGGTGGGTAAACTGATTACCAGTGGTGGGCAGAGTCATTACCCGTTGAGGGCAGTATCACTATTGGTGGGCGAAGTCATTTTTACTGGTCAGAAAAGTGATTGCCAATGGTGGGCAGAGTCGTGCCAAGTGGTTGGCAAAGTCATGCACAGTGGTTGGCAAAGTCATTACCAATGTTGGGCAAAGACATTGTTAGTTGTCAGAAAAGTGATTACCATTGGTGGGCAAAATCATTACAAGTGGTTAACAGAGTCATTATCACTGGTGAGCAAAGTCATAACCAGTGGTGGGCAAAGTCATTCCAAGTTGTCGTGAAGGTTATTACCAGTGTTGGGCAAAGTCATTGCAAGTGGTGGGCAGAGTCATTACCAGTTGTCGGCAAAGTCATTACCATGGTTGGGAAAAGTCATTTATAGAGGTCGGATAAGGATTCACCAGTGGTTGGCAAAGTCATTACCAGTGGTGGGCTAAGTAATTACCAATGTTGGGCAAAGACATTTTTAGTTGTCAGAAAAGTGATTACCAATGGTGGGCAAAATCATTACAAGTGATTAACAGAGTCATTATCACTGGTGAGCAAAGTCATAACCAGTGGTGTGCAAAGTCTTTGCCAGTGGTAGGCAAAGTCAATACCAGTGGTCGGCAAAGTCTTTACCGATGGTAGCAAAGTTAGTACCAGTGGTCGGCAAAGTCTTTTCCAGTGGAACCAAAGTCATTACCAGTGGTGGGAAAAGTCATTACTGGTGGTGGGCAAAGTAATTACCAGTTGAGGGCAGAGTCAATACTATTGGTGGGCGAAGTCATTTTTAGTTGTCAGATAAGTGATAACCAATGCTGGACATAGTCATTACCAGTGGTGGGCAAAGTCATCACCAGTGGTGGGCAAAGTCATGCACAGTGGTTGGCAAAGTCATTACCAATGTTGGGCAAAGACATTTTTAGTTGTCAGAAAAGTAATTACCAATGGTGAACAAAATCATTACAAGTGGTTAACAGAGTCATTTTCACTGGTGAGCAAAGTCATAACCAGTGGTGGGCAAAGTCTATGCCAGTGGTAGGCAAAGTCAATACCAGTGGTCGGTAAAGTCTTTACCAGTGGTAGTAAAGTAATTACCAGTGGTCGGCAAAGTCTTTACCAGTGGAAACAAAGTCATTACCAGTGGTGGGAAAAGTCATTTCTAGTGGTGGGCAAAGTCAAAAGCAGTTGTGGGCAAAGTTATTACCAATGGTGGGTAAAGTCATTACAAGTCCTAGACAAAGTCATTACCAGTGTTTGGCCGAGTCATTTCCAGCGGTGGGCAAAGTCATTACCAGTGGTGGGCAATGTCATTATCAATGGTGGGCAAAGTCTTTACCAGTGGTGGATAAAGTCATTACCAGAGGTCGGCCAAGTCATAACCAGTGGTGGGCAAAGTCATTCCAAGTTGTCGTGAAGGTTATTACCAGTGTTGGGCAAAGTCATTGCAAGTGGTGGGTAGAGTCATTACCAGTTGTCGGCAAAGTCATTACCATGGTTGGGAAAAGTCATTTATAGAGGTCGGATAAGAATTCACCAGTGGTGGGCAAAGTCATTACCAGTGGTGGGCAATGTCATTATCAATGGTCGGCAAAGTCATTAACAGTGGTGGATAAAGTCATTACCAGAGGTCGGCCAAGTCATTACCAGTGGTGGGCAAAGTCATTCCAAGTTGTCGTGAAGGTTATTACCAGTGTTGGGAAAATTCATTGCAAGTGGTGGGCAGAGTCATTACCAGTTGTCGGCAAAGTCATTACCATGGTTGGGAAAAGTCATTTATAGAGGTCGGATAAGAATTCACCAGTGGTGGGCGAAGTCATTACCAGTGGTGGGCTAAGTAATTACCAATGTTGGGCAAAGACATTTTTAGTTGTCAGAAAAGTGATTACCAATGGTGGGCAAAATCATTACAAGTGGTTATTAGAGTCATTATCACTGGCGAGCAAAGTCATAACCAGTGGTGGGCAAAGTCTTTGCCAGTGGTAGGCAAAGTCAATACCAATGGTCGGCAAAGTCTTTACCAGTGGCAGCAAAGTCAGTACCAGTGGTCGGCAAAGTCTTTACCAGTGGAAACAATGTCATTACCAGTGGTGGGAAAAGTCATTTCTAGTTGTGGTCAAAGTAATTACCAGTTGAGGGCAGAGTCAATAATATAGGTAGGCGAAGTCATTTTTAGTGGTCAGATAAGTGATAACTAATGCTGGGCATAGTCATTACCAGTGGTGGGCAGAGTCATTACCAGTGGTGGGCAAAGTCATCACCAGTGGTTGGCAAAGTGATTACCAGCGGTGGGCAATGTCATTACCAGTGGTGGGCAAAGTCATTACCAGTTGTCGGCAAAGTCATTACCATGGTTGGGAAAAGTCATTTTTAGAGGTCGGATAAGAATTCACCAGTGGGGGGCAAAGTCATTACCAGCGGTGGGTAAACTGATTACCAGTGGTGGGCAGAGTCATTACCCGTTGAGGGCAGTATCACTATTGGTGGGCGAAGTCATTTTTACTGGTCAGAAAAGTGATTATTAATGGTGGGCAGAGTCGTGCCAAGTGGTTGGCAAAGTCATGCACAGTGGTTGGCAAAGTCATTACCAATGTTGGGCAAAGACATTGTTAGTTGTCAGAAAAGTGATTACCATTGGTGGGCTAAATCATTACAAGTGGTTAACAGAGTCATTATCACTGGTGAGCAAAGTCATAACCAGTGGTGGGCAAAGTCTTTGCCAGTGGTAGGCAAAGTCAATACCAGTGGTCGGCCAAGTCATAACCAGTGGTGGGCAAAGTCATTCCAAGTTGTCGTGAAGGTTATTACCAGTGTTGGGCAAAGTCATTGCAAGTGGTGGGCAGAGTCATTACCAGTTGTCGGCAAAGTCATTACCATGGTTGGGAAAAGTCATTTATAGAGATCGGATAAGAATTCACCAGTGGTTGGCAAAGTCATTACCAGTGGTGGGCTAAGTAATTACCAATGTTGGGCAAAGACATTTTTAGTTGTCAGAAAAGTGATTACCAATGGTGGGCAAAATCATTCCAAGTGATTAACAGAGTCATTATCACTGGTGAGCAAAGTCATAACCAGTGGTGGGCAAAGTCTTTGCCAGTGGTAGGCAAAGTCAATACCAGTGGTCGGCAAAGTCTTTACCAGTGGTAGCAAAGTAAGTACCAGTGGTCGGCAAAGTCTTTACCAGTGGAAACAAAGTCATTACCAGTGGTGGGAAAAGTCATTTCTAGTGGTGGGCAAAGTCAAAACCAGTTGTGGGCAAAGTTATTACCAATGGTGGGTAAAGTCATTACAAGTCCTAGACAAAGTCATTACCAGTGTTTGGCCGAGTCATTTCCAGCGGTGGGCAAAGTCATTACCAGTGGTGGGCAATGTCATTATCAATGGTCGGCAAAGTCATTAACAGTGGTGGATAAAGTCATTACCAGAGGTCGGCCAAGTCATTACCAGTGGTGGGCAAAGTCATTCCAAGTTGTCGTGAAGGTTATTACCAGTGTTGGGCAAAGTCATTGCAAGTGGTGGGTAGAGTCATTACCAGTTGTCGGCAAAGTCATTACCATGGTTGGGAAAAGTCATTTATAGAGGTCGGATAAGAATTCACCAGTGGTGGGCAAAGTCATTACCAGTGGTGGGCAATGTCATTATCAATGGTCGGCAAAGTCATTAACAGTGGTGGATAAAGTCATTACCAGAGGTCGGCCAAGTCATTACCAGTGGTGGGCAAAGTCATTCCAAGTTGTCGTGAAGGTTATTACCAGTGTTGGGCAAAGTCATTGCAAGTGGTGGGTAGAGTCATTACCAGTTGTCGGCAAAGTCATTACCATGGTTGGGAAAAGTCATTTATAGAGGTCGGATAAGAATTCACCAGTGGTGGGCGAAGTCATTACCAGTGGTGGGCTAAGTAATTACCAATGTTGGGCAAAGACATTTTTAGTTGTCAGAAAAGTGATTACCAATGGTGGGCAAAATCATTACAAGTGGTTAACAGAGTCATTATCACTGGCGAGCAAAGTCATAACCAGTGGTGGGCAAAGTCTTTGCCAGTGGTAGGCAAAGTCAATACCAATGGTCGGCAAAGTCTTTACCAGTGGTAGCAAAGTCAGTACCAGTGGTCGGCAAAGTCTTTACCAGTGGAAACAAAGTCATTACCAGTGGTGGGAAAAGTCATTTCTAGTTGTGGTCAAAGTAATTACCAGTTGAGGGCAGAGTCAATAATATAGGTAGGCGAAGTCATTTTTAGTGGTCAGATAAGTGATAACCAATGCTGGGCATAGTCATTACCAGTGGTGGGCAGAGTCATTACCAGTGGTGGGCAAAGTCATTACCAGTTTTCGGCAAAGTCATTACCATGGTTGGGAAAAGTCATTTATAGAGGTCGGATAAGAATTCACCAGTGGTGGGCAGAGTCATTACCCGTTGAGGGCAGTATCACTATTGGTGGGCGAAGTCATTTTTACTGGTCAGAAAAGTGATTACCAATGGTGGGCAGAGTCGTGCCAAGTGGTTGGCAAAGTCATGCACAGTGGTTGGCAAAGTCATTACCAATGTTGGGCAAAGACATTGTTAGTTGTCAGAAAAGTGATTACCATTGGTGGGCTAAATCATTACAAGTGGTTAACAGAGTCATTATCACTGGTGAGCAAAGTCATAACCAGTGGTGGGCAAAGTCTTTGCCAGTGGTAGGCAAAGTCAATACCAGTGGTCGGCCAAGTCATAACCAGTGGTGGGCAAAGTCATTCCAAGTTGTCGTGAAGGTTATTACCAGTGTTGGGCAAAGTCATTGCAAGTGGTGGGCAGAGTCATTACCAGTTGTCGCCAAAGTCATTACCATGGTTGGGAAAAGTCATTTATAGAGGTCGGATAAGAATTCACCAGTGGTTGGCAAAGTCATTACCAGTGGTGGGCTAAGTAATTACCAATGTTGGGCAAAGACATTTTTAGTTGTCAGAAAAGTGATTACCAATGGTGGGCAAAATCATTACAAGTGATTAACAGAGTCATTATCACTGGTGAGCAAAGTCATAACCAGTGGTGTGCAAAGTCTTTGCCAGTGGTAGGCAAAGTCAATACCAGTGGTCGGCAAAGTCTTTACCAGTGGTAGCAAAGTAAGTACCAGTGGTCGGCAAAGTCTTTACCAGTGGAAACAAAGTCATTACCAGTGGTGGGAAAAGTCATTTCTAGTGGTGGGCAAAGTCAAAACCAGTTGTGGGCAAAGTTATTACCAATGGTGGGTAAAGTCATTACAAGTCCTAGACAAAGTCATTACCAGTGTTTGGCCGAGTCATTTCCAGCGGTGGGCAAATTCGTTACCAGTTGTCGGCAAAGTCATTACCATGGTTGGGAAAAGTCATTTATAGAGGTCGGATAAGAATTCACCAGTGGTGGGCAAAGTCATTACCAGTGGTGGGCAATGTCATTATCAATGGTCGGCAAAGTCATTAACAGTGGTGGATAAAGTCATTCCCAGAGGTCGGCCAAGTCATTACCAGTGGTGGGCAAAGTCATTCCAAGTTGTCGTGAAGGTTATTACCAGTGTTGGGCAAAGTCATTGCAAGTGGTGGGTAGAGTCATTACCAGTTGTCGGCAAAGTCATTACCATGGTTGGGAAAAGTCATTTATAGAGGTCGGATAATAATTCACCAGTGGTGGGCGAAGTCATTACCAGTGGTGGGCTAAGTAATTACCAATGTTGGGCAAAGACATTTTTAGTTGTCAGAAAAGTGATTACCAATGGTGGGCAAAATCATTACAAGTGGTTAACAGAGTCATTATCACTGGCGAGCAAAGTCATAACCAGTGGTGGGCAAAGTCTTTGCCAGTGGTAGGCAAAGTCAATACCAATGGTCGGCAAAGTCTTTACCAGCGGTAGCAAAGTCAGTACCAGTGGTCGGCAAAGCCTTTACCAGTGGAAACATAGTCATTACCAGTGGTGGGAAAAGTCATTTCTAGTTGTGGTCAAAGTAATTACCAGTTGAGGGCAGAGTCAATACTATAGGTAGGCGAAGTCATTTTTAGTGGTCAGATAAGTGATAACCAATGCTGGGCATAGTCATTACCAGTGGTGGGCAGAGTCATCACCAGTGGTTGGCAAAGTGATAACCAGCGGTGGGCAATGTCATTACCAGTGGTGGGCAAAGTCATTACCAGTTGTCGGCAAAGTCATTACCATGGTTGGGAAAAGTCATTTTTAGAGGTCGGATAAGAATTCACCAGTGGGGGGCAAAGTCATTACCAGCGGTGGGTAAACTGATTACCAGTGGTGGGCAGAGTCATTACCCGTTGAGGGCAGTATCACTATTGGTGGGCGAAGTCATTTTTACTGGTCAGAAAAGTGATTACCAATGGTGGGCAGAGTCGTGCCAAGTGGTTGGCAAAGTCATGCACAGTGGTTGGCAAAGTCATTTCCAATGTTGGGCAAAGACATTGTTAGTTGTCAGAAAAGTGATTACCATTGGTGGGCTAAATCATTACAAGTGGTTAACAGAATCATTATCACTGGTGAGCAAAGTCATAACCAGTGGTGGGCAAAGTCTTTGCCAGTGGTAGGCAAAATCAATACCAGTGGTCATAACCAGTGGTGGGCAAAGTCATTCCAAGTTGTCGTGAAGGTTATTACCAGTGTTGGGCTAAGTCATTGCAAGTGGTGGGCAGAGTCATTACCAGTTGTCGGCAAAGTCATTACCATGGTTGGGAAAAGTCATTTATAGAGGTCGGATAAGAATTCACCAGTGGTGGGCAAAGTCATTACCAGTGGTGGGCAATGTCATTATCAATGGTGGGCAAAGTCATTAACAGTGGTGGATAAAGTCATTACCAGAGGTCGGCCAAGTCATAACCAGTGGTGGGCAAAGTCATTCCAAGTTGTCGTGAAGGTTATTTCCAGTGTTGGGAAAATTCATTGCAAGTGGTGGGCAGAGTCATTACCAGTTGTCGGCAAAGTCATTACCATGGTTGGGAAAAGACATTTTTAGTTGTCAGAAAAGTGATTACCAATGGTGGGCAAAATCATAACCAGTGGTGGGCAAAGTCTTTGCCAGTGGTAGGCAAAGTCAATACCAGTGGTCGGCTAAGTCTTTACCAGTGGTAGCAAAGTTAGTACCAAAGGTCGGCAAAGTCTTTACCAGTGGAACCAAAGTCATTACCAGTGGTGGGCTAAGTCATTGCAAGTGGTGGGCAGAGTCATTACGAGTTGTCGGCAAAGTCATTACCATGGTTGGGAAAAGTCATTTATAGAGGTCGGATAAGAATTCACCAGTGGTGGGCAAAGTCATTACCAGTGGTGGGCAATGTCATTATCAATGGTAGGCAAAGTCATTTACAGTGGTGGGCAGAGTCTTTGCCAGTGGTAGGCAAAGTCAATACCAGTGGTCGGCAAAGTCTTTACCAGTGGTAGCAAAGTTAGTACCAAAGGTCGGCAAAGTCTTTACCAGTGGAACCAAAGTCATTACCAGTGGTGGGAAAAGTCATTACTAGTGGTGGGCAAAGTAATTACCAGTTGAGGGCAGAGTCAATACTATTGGTGGGCGAAAACATTTTTAGTTGTCAGATAAGTGATAACCAATGCTGGACATAGTCATTACCAGTGGTGGTCAAAGTCATCACCAGTGGTGGGCAAAGTCATGCACAGTGGTTGGCAAAGTCATTACCAATGTTGGGAAAAGACATTTTTAGTTGTCAGAAAAGTGATTACCAATGGTGGGCAAAATCATTACAAGTGGTTAACAGAGTCATTTTCACTGGTGAGCAAAGTCATTACCAGTGGTGGGCAAAGTCTTTGCCAGTGGTAGCAAAGTTAGTACCAGTGGTCGGCAAAGTCTTTACCAGTGGAAACAAAGTCATTACCAGTGGTGGGAAAAGTCATTTCTAGTGGTGGGCAGAGTCATTACCAGTGCTGGGCAAAGTCATTACCAGTGGTGGGCTATGTCATTACCAGTGGTGTGCAAAGTCATTACCAGTTGTCGGCAAAGTCTTTACCATTGGAAGCAAAGTTATTACCAGTGGTCGGAAAAGTCATTACCAGTTAGTTGCAAAGTTATTACCATTGGTGGGCAAAGTCATAACCAGTGGTGGGCAAAGGCATTCCCAATGGTGGGCGATTTCATTTCCAAGTGGAAGACAAAGTCGTTATCAGTGGTCGGCAAAGACATTACCAGTGGTGGGCAAAATAATTTCCAGTTGTCGGCAAAGTCATTACCATGGTTGGGAAAAGTAATTTTGGTGTACGTGGTGGACAAAGTCATTACAAGTTGTCGTGAAGGTTATTACCAGTGGTGGGCAAAGTCATTACCAGTGGTGGGCTAAGTCATTACCAGTTGAGGGCAGATTCAATACTTTTAGTGGGCAAAGTCATTACCAGTGGTGGGCAAACTGATTACCAGGGGTTGGCTATGTCATTACCATTTGCTTCCAATGGTAAAGACTTTGCCCACCACTCGTAATAACTTTGCCCACCACTGATAATGACTCTTTTCTCCACATTTAATGACTTTGCCAACCATTGGTAATCACTTTTATGACCACTAAAAATGTCTTTGTCCAACAATGGTAATCACTTTGCCCACCACTGGTAATGACTTTGCCCACCACTGGTAATGACTCTGCCCACCACTGGTAATGACTCTGCCCAGCATTGGTTATCACTTATATGACCACTAAAAATGACTTCGCCCTCCAATAGTATTGACTATGCCCTCAACTGGTAATGACTTAGCCCACCACTGGTAAAGACTTTGCCCACCACTGGTGAATTCTTATCATACCTCTATAAATGACTTTTCCCAACCATGGTAGATTTTTCGACAACTGGTAAAGACTTTGCCCACCACTGGTAATGACATAGCCCACCGCTGGTAATTAGCTTGCCCACCACTGGTAATGACTTTGCCTCCCTCTGGTAATGACTTTGTCCACCACTGGTAATGACTTTGCCCATCACTGGTAATGACTTTGCCTACAATTGGTAATCACTTATCCGACCTCTAAAAATTACTTTTCCCAACAATGATAATGACTTTGCCGACAACTGGAAATGACTTTGCCCACCACTGGTAATGACTTTGCCGACCACTGGTAACGACTTTGTCTACCACTTGGAAATGACTCTGCCCACCATTGGTAATCACTTTTCTGACCACTTAAAATGACTTCGCTCACCAAAAGTATTGACTCTGCCCTCAACGGGTAATGACTAAGCCCATCACTGGTAATGACTTTGCCCACCACTGGTAATGACTTTGCCTACAATTGGTAATCACTTATCCGACCTCTAAAAATTACTTTTCCCAACCATGGTAATGACTTTGCCCACCACTGGTAATGACTTTGCCGACCACTGGTAACGATTTTGCCCACCAATGGTAATTACTTTGCCCCCAACTGGTAATGACTTTTCCGACCACTGGTAATAACTTTGCTTCCAATGGTAAAGACTTTGCCGACAACTGGTAATGACTTTGCCTACCACTGGTAAAGACTTTGCCCACCACATGTAATATCTTTGCCCACCACTGATAATGACTCTGCCCACCATTGGTCATCACTTTTATGACCACTAAAAATGTCTTTGTCCAACAATGGTAATCACTATGCCCACCACTGGTAATGACTTTGCCCACCACCGGTAATGACTATGCCCACCACCGCTAATGACTCTGCCCAGCATTTGTTATCACTTATCTGACCACTAAAAATGACTTCGCCCATAAATAGTATTGACTCTGCTCACCACTGGTAATGACTTTGCCCATCACTGGTAATGACTTTGCCTACAATTGGTAATCACTTATCTAACCATTAAAAATGACGTTGCCCACCAATAGTATTGACTTTGCCCTCAACTGGTAATGACTTTGCCCACCACTGGTAATGACTTTGCCTACAATTGGTAATCACCTATCCGACCTCTAAAAATTATTTTTCCAAATCACGGTAATGACTTTGCCGACAACTGGAAATGACTTTGCCCACCACTGGTAACGACTTTGTCTACCACTGGTAATGACCTGGCCCACCAATGGTAATTACTTTGCCCACAACTGGTGATGACTTTTCCGACCACTGGTAATAACTTTGCTTCCAATTGAAAAGACTTTGCCGACAACTTGTAATGACTTTGCCTACCACTGGTAAAAAATTTGCCCACCACTGGTAATGACTTTGTACATCACTGGTAATGACTTTGCCTACAATTGGTAATCACTTATCTTACCATTAAAAATGACTTTGCCAACCACTGGTAATGACTTTGTCTAGAAATGGTAATGACTTAGCCCACCACTGGTAATGACTTTAACTAACACTGGTAATAACCTTCACGACAACTTGTAATGACTTTGCTCACCACTGGTAATGACTTTGCGGACCTCTGGTAATGACTTTGCCGACAACTGGTAATGACTTTGCCCACCATTGATAATGACATTGCCCACCACTGGTAATCAGTTTGCCCACCACTGGTAATGACTTTGCCCATCACTGGTAAAGACTTTGCCTACAATTGGTAATCACTTAGCTTACCATTAAAAATGACGTACCCCACCAATAGTATTAACTTTGCCCTCAACTGGTAAGGACTTTGCCGACCACTGGTATTGACTTTGCCTACCACTGGAAATGACTTTTCCCACCACTGGTAATGACTTTGTTTCCACTGGTAAAGACTTTGCCGACCACTGGTACTAACTTTGCTACCACTGGTAAAGACAGGACCGACCACTGGTATTGACTTTGCCTACCACTGGTAAAGACTTTGCCAACCACTTGTAATGATTTTGCCCACCATTGGTAATCACTTTTCTGACTACTTAAAATGTGTTTGCCCAACAATGGTAATGACTTCGCTAACCACTATGCATGACTTTGCCAACCACTGGGCATGACTTTGCCAACCACTATGCATGACTTTGCCAACCACTGGGCATGACTCTGCCCACCATGGGTAATCACTTTCTGGCAACTAAAAATGACTTCGCCCACCAATAGTATTGACTCTGCCCTCAACGGGTAATGACTTAGCCCACCACTGGTAATGACTTTGCCCACCACTGGTAATGACTTTGCCCACCACTGGTAATGACTTTTCCCACCACTGGTAATGACTTTACCCACCACTGGTAATGACTTTGCCTTCAATTGGTAATCAATTATCATACCTCTAAAAATTACTTTTCCCAACCATAGTAAAGACTTTGCCCACCACTGGTAATGACTTTGCCCACCAGTGATAATGACTCTGTTCACCACTTGTAATGATTTTGCCCACCATTGGTAATCACTTTTCTGACCACTAAAAATGACTTCGCCCACCAATAGTATTGACTCTGCCCTCAACGGGTAATGACTTAGCCTACCACTGGCAATGACTTTGACCACTACTGGTAATGACTTTGCACACCACTGGTAATGACTTTGCCTACAATTGGTAATCACTTATCCGATCTCTAAAAATTTCTTTTCCCAAACATGGTAATGACTTTGCCCACCACTGGTAATGACTTTTCCCACCACTGGTAATGACTTTACCCACCACTGGTAATGACTTTGCCTTCAATTGGTAATCAATTATCATACCTCTAAAAATTACTTTTCCCAACCATAGTAAAGACTTTGCCCACCACTGGTAATGACTTTGCCCACCAGTGATAATGACTTTTCTGACCACTAAAAATGACTTCGCCCATAAATAGTATTGACTCTGCTCACCACTGGTAATGACTTTGCCCATCACTGGTAATGACTTTGCCTACAATTGGTAATCACTTATCCGATCTCTAAAAATTTCTTTTCCCAAACATGGTAATGACTTTGCCCACCACTGGTAATGACTTTTCCCACCACTGGTAATGACTTTACCCACCACTGGTAATGACTTTGCCTTCAATTGGTAATCAATTATCATACCTCTAAAAATTACTTTTCCCAACCATAGTAAAGACTTTGCCCACCACTGGTAATGACTTTGCCCACCAGTGATAATGACTCTGTTCACCACTTGTAATGATTTTGCCCACCATTGGTAATCACTTTTCTGACCACTAAAAATGACTTTACCCACCACTGGTAATGACTTTGCCTTCAATTGGTAATCAATTATCATACCTCTAAAAATTACTTTTCCCAACCATAGTAAAGACTTTGCCCACCACTGGTAATGACTTTGCCCACCAGTGATAATGACTCTGTTCACCACTTGTAATGATTTTGCCCACCATTGGTAATCACTTTTCTGACCACTAAAAATGACTTCGCCCACCAATAGTATTGACTCTGCCCTCAACGGGTAACGACTTAGCCTACCACTGGCAATGACTTTGACCACTACTGGTAATGACTTTGCACACCACTGGTAATGACTTTGCCTACAATTGGTAATCACTTATCCGATCTCTAAAAATTTTTTTTCCCAAACATGGTAATGACTTTGTCAAAAACTGGAAATGATTTTACCCACCACTGGTTATGACTTTGCCCACCAATGGTAATTACTTTGCCCACAACTGGTAATGACTTTTCCGACCACTGGTAATAACTTTGCTTCCAATTGAAAAGACTTTGCCGACAACTTGTAATGACTTTGCCTACCACTGGTAAAAAATTTGCCCACCACTGGTAATGACTTTGTACATCACTGGTAATGACTTTGCCTACAATTGGTAATCACTTATCTTACCATTAAAAATGACTTTGCCAACCACTGGTAATGACTTTGTCTAGAAATGGTAATGACTTAGCCCACCACTGGTAATGACTTTAACTAACACTGGTAATAACCTTCACGACAACTTGTAATGACTTTGCTCACCACTGGTAATGACTTTGCGGACCTCTGGTAATGACTTTGCCGACAACTGGTAATGACTTTGCCCACCATTGATAATGACATTGCCCACCACTGGTAATCAGTTTGCCCACCACTGGTAATGACTTTGCCCATCACTGGTAAAGACTTTGCCTACAATTGGTAATCACTTAGCTTACCATTAAAAATGACGTACCCCACCAATAGTATTAACTTTGCCCTCAACTGGTAAGGACTTTGCCGACCACTGGTATTGACTTTGCCTACCACTGGAAATGACTTTTCCCACCACTGGTAATGACTTTGTTTCAACTGGTAAAGACTTTGCCGACCACTGGTACTAACTTTGCTACCACTGGTAAAGACAGGACCGACCACTGGTATTGACTTTGCCTACCACTGGTAAAGACTTTGCCAACCACTTGTAATGATTTTGCCCACCATTGGTAATCACTTTTCTGACTACTTAAAATGTGTTTGCCCAACAATGGTAATGACTTCGCCAACCACTATGCATGACTTTGCCAACCACCGGGCATGACTTTGCCAACCACTATGCATGACTTTGCCAACCACTGGGCATGACTCTGCCCACCATGGGTAATCAGTTTTCTGACAACTAAAAATGACTTCGCCCACCAATAGTATTGACTCTGCCCTCAACGGGTAATGACTTAGCCCACCACTGGTAATGACTTTGCCCACCACTGGTAATGACTTTGCCCACCACTGGTAATGACTTTTCCCACCACTGGTAATGACTTTACCCACCACTGGTAATGACTTTGCCTTCAATTGGTAATCAATTATCATACCTCTAAAAATTACTTTTCCCAACCATAGTAAAGACTTTGCCCACCACTGGTAATGACTTTGCCCACCAGTGATAATGACTCTGTTCACCACTTGTAATGATTTTGCCCACCATTGGTAATCACTTTTCTGACCACTAAAAATGACTTCGCCCACCAATAGTATTGACTCTGCCCTCAACGGGTAATGACTTAGCCTACCACTGGCAATGACTTTGACCACTACTGGTAATGACTTTGCACACCACTGGTAATGACTTTGCCTACAATTGGTAATCACTTATCCGATCTCTAAAAATTTCTTTTCCCAAACATGGTAATGACTTTGTCAAAAACTGGAAATGATTTTACCCACCACTGGTAATGACTTTGCCCACCATTGGTAATCACTTATCCGACCACAAAAAATAGCCATGCCAACCAATAGAATTGACTCTGCCCTCAACGGGTAATGACTAAGCCCACCACTGGTAATGACTTTGCCCACCACTATTAATGACATTTCCCAACATTGGTAATGCATTTGCCCACCACTGGTTATGACTTTGCCCACCAATGGTAATTACTTTGCCCCCAACTGGTAATGACTTTTCCGACCACTGGTAATATCTTTTCCTCCAATGGTAATGACTTTGTCCACCACTGGTAATGACTTTTCCCACGATTGATAATGACATTGCCCACCGCTGGTAATCAGTTTGCCCACCACTGGTAATGACTCTGCCCATCACTGGTAATGACTTTGCCTTCAATTGGTAATCACTTATCTAACCAAAAAAAATGACGATGCCCACCGATAGTATTTACTTTGCCCTCAACTGGTAATGACTTAGCCCACCACTGGTAATGACTTTGCCCACCACTGGCAATGTCACTTCCAAGTGGTAGACAAAGTTGTTGCCAGTGGTCGGCAAAGTCATTTCCAGTGGTGGGCAAAGTTATTTTTAGTTGTCGGCAAAGTCATTACCAATGTTGGGCAAAGACATTGTTAGATGTCAGAAAAGTGATTACCATTGGTGGGCAAAATCTTTACAAGTGGTTAACAGAGTCATTATCACTGGTGAGCAAAGTCATAACCAGTGGTGGGCAAAGTCTTTGCCAGTGGTAGGCAAAGTCTTTACCAGTGGTAGCAAAGTAATTACCAGTGGTCGGAAAAGTCTTTACCTGTGGAAACAAAGTCATTACCAGTGATGGGAAAAGTCATTTCTAGTGGTGGGCAAAGTCAAAACCAGTTGTGGGCAAAGTTATTACCAATGGTGGGTAAAGTCATTACTAGTTCTAGACAAAGTCATTACCAGTGTTTGGCCGAGTCATTTCCAGCGGTGGGCAAAGTCAGTACCAGTGTTGGGCAATGTCATTATCAATGGTGGGCAAAGTCATTACCATGGGTGGATAAAGTCATTACCAGAGGTCGGCCAAGTCATAACCAGTGGTGGGTAAAGTCATTCCAAGTTGTCGTGAAGGTTATTACCAGTGGTAGGTCAAGTAATTACCAGTTGAGGGCAGAGTAAATACTTTTGGTGGGCGAAGTCATTTTTAGTGGTCAGATAAGTGATAACAAATGCTGGGCATAGTCATAACCAGTGGTGGGCAGAGTCATTACCAGTGGTGGGCAAAGTCATTACCAGTGGTGGGCAAAGTGATTACCAGTGTTGGGCAATGTCATTACCAGTGGTGGGCAAAGTCATTACCATGGTTGGGAAAAGTCATTTTTAGTGGTCAGATAAGTGATAACCAATGCTGTGCATAGTCATTACCATTGGTGGGCAGAGTCTTTACCAGTGGTAGCAAAGTTAGTACAAGTGGTCGGAAAAGTCTTTACCTGTGGAAACAAAGTCATTACCAGTGATGGGAAAAGTCATTTCTAGTGGTGGGCAAAGTCAAAACCAGTTGTGGGCAAAGTTATTACGAATGGTGGGTAAAGTCATTACTAGTTCTAGACAAAGTCATTACCAGTGTTTGGCCGAGTCATTTCCAGCGGTGGGCAAAGTCAGTACCAGTGTTGGGCAATGTCATTATCAATGGTGGGCAAAGTCATTACCATGGGTGGATAAAGTCATTACCAGAGGTCGGCCAAGTCATAACCAGTGGTGGGTAAAGTCATTCCAAGTTGTCGTGAAGGTTATTACCAGTGGTAGGTCAAGTAATTACCAGTTGAGGGCAGAGTAAATACTTTTGGTGGGCGAAGTCATTTTTAGTGGTCAGATAAGTGATAACAAATGCTGGGCATAGTCATAACCAGTGGTGGGCAGAGTCATTACGAGTGGTGGGCAAAGTCATTACCAGTGGTGGGCAAAGTGATTACCAGCGGTGGGCAATGTCATTACCAGTGGTGGGCAAAGTCATTACCATGGTTGGGAAAAGTCATTTTTAGTGGTCAGATAAGTGATAACCAATGCTGTGCATAGTCATTACCATTGGTGGGCAGAGTCACTACCAGTGGTGGGCAAAGTCATTACCAGTGGTGGGCAAAGTGATTACCAGCGTTGGGCAATGTCATTACCAGTGGTGGGCAAAGTCATAACCAGTGGTGGGCAAAGGCATTACCAATGGTGGGCAATTTCATTTTTAGTGGTCAGATAAGTGATAACCAATGCTGGGCAGAGTCATTACCAGTTGGGGGCAAAGTCATTACCAGTTGTCGGCAAAGTCATTACCATGGTTGGGAAAAGTCATTTTTAGAAGTCGGATAAGAATTCACCAGTGGTGGGCAGAGTCATTACCAGTGGTGGGCAAAGTCATTACCAGTGCTTGGCAAAGTCATTACCAGTGGTGAGCGTAGTCATTACCAGTGGTTGGCAAACTGATTACCAGTGGTGGGCTAAGTCATTACCAGTTGAGGGCAGAGTCAATTCTATTGGTGGGCGAAGTTATTTTAAGTACTCAGATAAGTGATAAACAATGGTGAGCAGAGTCATTACCAGTGTTGGGCAGAGTCATCACCAGTGGTGGGAAAAGTCATTACCAGTGGTGGGCAAAGTCATGCCCAGTGGTTGGCAAAGTCATGCCCAGTGGTTGGCAAATTCATTACCCTTGTTGGGCAAATACATTTTTAGTGGTCAGAAAAGTGATTATCAGTGGTTGGCAAAGTCATTAAATGTGGAGAAAAGAGTCATTATCAGTGGTGGGCAAAGTTATTACAAGTGGTGGGCAAAGTCTTTACCAGTGGTACGCAAAGTCATTACCAGTTGTCGGCAAAGTCTTTACCATTGGAAGCAAAGTTATTACCAGTGGTCGGAAAAGTCATTACCAGTTAGGGGCAAAGTTATTACCATTGGTGGGCAAAGTCATAACCAGTGGTGGGCAAAGGCATTACCAATGGTGGGCAATTTCATTTCCAAGTGGAAGACAAAGTCGTTATCAGTGGTCGGCAAAGTCATTACAAGTGGTGGGCAAAGTCATTACCTGTTGTCGGCAAAGTCATTACCATGGTTGGGAAAAGTCATTTTTAGAGTTCGGATAAGAATTCACCAGTGGTGGGCAAAGTCATTACCAGCGGTGGGAAAAGTCATTACCCGTGGTGGGCAAAGTCATTACCAGTGGTGAGCGAAGTCATTACCAGTGGTTGGCAAACTGATTACCAGTGGTGAGCAGAGTCATTACCAGTGGTGGGCAGAGTCGTTACCATTGGTGGGCAGAGTCATTACCAGTGGTGGGCAAAGTCATTACCAGTGGTGGGCTATGTCATTACCAGTGGTGTGCAAAGTCATTACCAGTTGTCGGCAAAGTCTTTACCATAGGAAGCAAAGTTATTACCAGTGGTCGGAAAAGTCATTACCAGTTAGGGGCTATGTCATTACCAGTGGGGGGCAAAGTCATTACCAGTTGTCGGCAAAGTCATTACCATGGTTGGGAAAAGTCATTTTTAAAGGTCGGATAAGAATTCACCAGTGGTGGGCAAAGTCATTACCAGCGGTGGGAAAAGTCATAACCCGTGGTGGGCAAAGTCATTTTTAGTGGTCAGAAAAGTGATTACCAATGGTGGGCAGAGTCATGCCCAGTGGTGGGCAAAGTCATTACCAGTGGTGGGTAAGGTCATTCCCAGTGGTGGGCTAAGTCATTACCAGTTGAGGGCAAAGTTAATACTATTGGTGGGCAACGTCATATTTAATGGTTAGATAAGTGATTATCAATGGTAGGCAAAGTCTTTACCAGTGATGGGCAAAGTCATTACCAGTTGTCTGCAAAGTCATTACCATGGTTGGGAAAAGTCATTTTTAGAGGTCGGATAAGAATTCACCAGTGGTGGGCAAAGTCATTACCAGCGGTGGGAAAAGTCATTACCCGTGGTGGGCAAAGTCATTACCAGTGGTGAGCGAAGTCATTACCAGTGGTTGGCAAACTGATTACCAGTGGTGAGCAGAGTCATTACCAGTGGTGGGCAGAGTCATTACCATTGGTGGGCAGAGTCATTACCAGTGGTGGGCAAAGTCATTACCAGTGGTGGGCTATGTCATTACCAGTGATGTGCAAAGTCATTACCAGTTGTCGGCAAAGTCTTTACCATAGGAAGCAAAGTTATTACCAGTGGTCGGAAAAGTCATTACCAGTTAGGGGCTATGTCATTACCAGTGGGGGGCAAAGTCATTACCAGTTGTCGGCAAAGTCATTACCATGGTTGGGAAAAGTCATTTTTAGAGGTCGGATAAGAATTCACCAGTGGTGGGCAAAGTCATTACCAGCGGTGGGAAAAGTCATAACCAGTGGTGAGCGAAGTCATTACCAGTGGTTGGCAAACTGATTACCAGTGGTGGGCTAAGTCATTACCAGTTGAGGGCAGAGTCAATACTATTGGTGGGCGAAGTTATTTTAAGTGCTCAGATAAGTGATAAACAATGGTGAGCAGAGTCATTACCAGTGGTGGGCAGAGTCGTTACCATTTGTGGGCAGAGTCATTACCAGTGCTTGGCAAAGTCATTACCAGTGGTGGGCTATGTCATTACCAGTGGTGGGCAAAGTCATTACCAGTTGTCGTCAAAGTCATTACCAGTGGTGGGCTAAGTCATTACCAGTTGAGGGCAGAGTCAATACTATTGGGAAGCGAAGTCATTTTTAGTGGTCAGATAAGTGATAACCAATGCTGGGCAGAGTCATTACCAGTGTTGGGCAGAGTCATTACCAGTGGTGGGAAAAGTCATTACCAGTGGTGGGCAAAGTCATGCCCAGTGGTTGGCAAATTCATTACCATTGTTGGGCAAAGACATTTTTAGTGGTCAGAAAAGTGATAATCAATGGTTGGTAAAGTCATTAAATGTGAAGAAAAGAGTCATTATCAGTGGTGGGCAAAGTTATTACAAGTGGTGGGCAAAGTCTTTACCAGTGGTACGCAAAGTCATTACCAGTTGTCGGCAAAGTCTTTACAATTGGAAGCAAAGTTATTACCAGTGGTCGGAAAAGTCATTACCAGTTAGGGGCAAAGTTATTACCATTGGTGGGCAAAGTCATAACCAGTGGTGGGCAAAGGCGTTACCAATGGTGGGCAATTTCATTTCCAAGTGGAAGACAAAGTCGTTATCAGTGGTCGGCAAAGTCATTACCAGTGGTGGGCAAAGTCATTACCAGTTGTCGGCAAAGCCATTACCATGGTTGGGAAAAGTCATTTTTAGTGGTCAGAAAAGTGATTACCAATGGTAGGCAGAGTCATGCCCAGTGGTGGGCAAAGTCATTACCAGTGGTGGGTAAAGTCATTCCCAGTGGTGGGCTAAGTCATTACCAGTTGAGGGCAAAGTTAATACTATTGGTGGGCAACGTCATATTTAATGGTTAGATAAGTGATTATCAATGGTAGGCAAAGTCTTTACCAGTGATGGGCAAAGTCATTACCAGTTGTCTGCAAAGTCATTACCATGGTTGGGAAAAGTCATTTTTAAAGGTCGGATAAGAATTCACCAGTGGTGGGCAAAGTCATTACCAGCGGTGGGAAAAGTCATTACCCGTGGTGGGCAAAGTCATTACCAGTGGTGAGCGAAGTCATTACCAGTGGTTGGCAAACTGATTACCAGTGGTGAGCAGAGTCATTACCAGTGGTGGGCAGAGTCATTACCATTGGTGGGCAGAGTCATTACCAGTGGTGGGCAAAGTCATTACCAGTGGTGGGCTATGTCATTACCAGTGGTGTGCAAAGTCATTACCAGTTGTCGGCAAAGTCTTTACCATAGGAAGCAAAGTTATTACCAGTGGTCGGAAAAGTCATTACCAGTTAGGGGCTATGTCATTACCAGTGGGGGGCAAAGTCATTAACAGTTGTCGGCAAAGTCATTACCATGGTTGGGAAAAGTCATTTTTAGAGGTCGGATAAGAATTCACCAGTGGTGGGCAAAGTCATTACCAGCGGTGGGAAAAGTCATAACCCGTGGTGGGCAAAGTCATTACCAGTGGTGAGCGAAGTCATTACCAGTGGTTGGCAAACTGATTACCAGTGGTGGGCTAAGTCATTACCAGTTGAGGGCAGAGTCAATACTATTGGTGGGCGAATTTATTTTAAGTGCTCAGATAAGTGATAAATAATGGTGAGCAGAGTCATTACCAGTGGTGGGCAGAGTCATTACCATTGGTGGGCAGAGTCATTACCATTTAGGGGCTATGTCATTACCAGTGGTGGGCTATGTCCTTACCAGTGGTGGGCAAAGTCATTACCAGTTGTCGGCAAAGTCATTACCAGTGGTGGGCTTAGTCATTACCAGTTGAGGGCAGAGTCAATACTATTGGTGGGCAAAGTCATTTTTAGTGGTTAAATAAGTGATAACCAATGCTGGGCAGAGTCATTACCAGTGTTGGGCAGAGTCATTACCAGTGGTGGGAAAAGTCATTACCAGTGGTGGGCAAATTCATGCCTAGTGGTTGGCAAAGTCATGCCCAGTGGTTGGCAAATTCATTACCATTGTTGGGCAAAGACATTTTTAGTGGTCAGAAAAGTGATAATCAATGGTTGGTAAAGTCATTAAATGTGGAGAAAAGAGTCATTATCAGTGGTGGGCAAAGTTATTACAAGTGGTGGGCAAAGTCTTTACCAGTGGTACGCAAAGTCATTACCAGTTGTCGGCAAAGTCTTTACCATTGGAAGCAAAGTTATTACCAGTGGTCGGAAAAGTCATTACCAGTTAGGGGCAAAGTTTTTACCATTGGTGGGCAAAGTCATAACCAGTGGTGGGCATAGGCATTACCAATGGTGGGCAATTTCATTTCCAAGTGGAAGACAAAGTCGTTATCAGTGGTCGGCAAAGTCATTACCAGTGGTGGGCAAAGTCATTACCAGTTGTCGGCAAAGTCATTACCATTGTTGGGAAAAGTCATTTTTAGAGGTCGGATAAGAATTCACCAGTGGTGGGCAAAGTCATTACCAGTTGTCGGCAAAGTCTTTACCATTGGAAGCAGAGTTATTACCAGTGGTCGGAAAAGTCATTACCAGTTAGGGGCTATGTCATTACCAGTGGGGGGCAAAGTCAATACCAGTTGTCGGCAAAGTCATTACCATGGTTGGGAAGAGTCATTTTTAGAGGTCGGATAAGAATTCACCAGTGGTGGGCAAAGTTATTACCAGCGGTGGGAAAAGTCATAACCCGTGGTGGGCAAAGTCATTACCAGTGGTGGGCAAAGGCATTACCAGTGGTGGGAAAAGTCATTACCAGTGGTGGGCAAAGTCATGCCCAGTGGTTGGCAAAGTTCTGCCCAGTGGTTGGCAAATTCATTTCCATTGTTGGGCAAAGACATTTTTAGCGGTCAGAAAAGTGATAATCAATGGTTGGTAAAGTCATTAAATGTGGAGAAAAGAGTCATTATCAGTGGTGGGCAAAGTTATTACAAGTGGTGGGCAAAGTCTTTACCAGTGGTACGCAAAGTCATTACCAGTTGTCGGCAAAGTCTTTACCATTGGAAGCAAAGTTATTACCAGTGGTCGGAAAAGTCATTACCAGTTAGGGGCAAAGTTATTACCATTGGTGGGCAAAGTCATAACCAGTGGTGGGCAAAGGCATTACCAATGGTGGGCAATTTCATTTCCAAGTGGAAGACAAAGTCGTTATCAGTGGTCGGCAAAGTCATTACCAGTGGTGGGCAAAGTCATTACCAGTTGTCGGCAAAGTCATTACCATGGTTGGGAAAAGTCATTTTTAGAGGTCGGATAAGAATTCACCAGTGGTGGGCAAAGTCATTACCAGTTGTCGGCAAAGTCTTTACCATTTGAAGCAAAGTTATTACCAGTGGTCGGAAAAGTCATTACCAGTTAGGGGCTATGTCATTACCAGTGGGGGGCTAAGTCATTACCAGTTGAGGGCAAAGTCATTACCAGTGGTGGGCTAAGTCATTACCAGTTGAGGGCAGAGTCAATACTATTGGTGGGCGAAGTCATTTTTAGTGGTCAGATAAGTGATAACCAATGCTGGGCAGAGTCATTACCAGTGTTGGGCAGAGTCATTACCAGTGGTTGGAAAAGTCATTACCAGTGGTGGGCAAAGTCTTTACCAGTGGTACGCAAAGTCATTACCAGTTGTCGGCAAAGTCTTTACCATTGGTAGCAAAGTTATTACCAGTGGTCGGAAAAGTCATTACCAGTTAGGGGCAAAGTTATTACCATTGGTGGGCAAAGTCATAACCAGTGGTGGGCAAAGGCATTACCAGTTGTCGGCAAAGTCATTACCATGGTTGGGAAAAGTCATTTTTAGAGGTCGGATAAGAATTCACCAGTGGTGGGCAAAGTCATTACCAGTGGTTGGCAAACTGATTACCAGTGGTGGGCTAAGTCATTACCAGTTGAGGGCAGAGTCAATACTATTGGTGGGCATAGTCATTTTTAGTGGTTAGATAAGTGATAACCAATGCTGGGCCGAGTCATTACCAGTGTTGGGCAGAGTCATTACCAGTGGTGGGAAAAGTCATTACCAGTGGTGGGCAAATTCATGCCAAGTGGAAGACAAAGTCGTTATCAGTGGTCGGCAAAGTCATTACCATTGTTGGGCAAAGACATTTTTAGTGGTCAGAAAAGTGATAATCAATGGTTGGTAAAGTCATTAAATGTGGAGAAAAGAGTCATTATCAGTTGTGGGCAAAGTTATTACAAGTGGTGGGCAAAGTCTTTACCAGTGGTACGCAAAGTCATTACCAGTTGTCGGCAAAGTCTTTACCATTGGAAGCAAAGTTATTACCAGTGGTCGGAAAAGTCATTACCAGTTAGGGGCAAAGTTGTTAACATAAGTGGGCAAAGTCATAACCAGTGGTGGGCAAAGGCATTACCAATGGTGGGCAATTTTATTTACAAGTGGAAGACAAAGTCGTTATCAGTGGTCGGCAAAGTCATTACCAGTGGCGGGCAAAGTCATTACCAGTTGTCGGCAAAGTCATTACCATGGTTGGGAAAAGTCATTTTTAGAGGTCGGATAAGAATTCACCAGTGGTGGGCAAAGTCATTACCAGTTGTCGGCAAAGTCTTTACCATTGGAAGCAAAGTTATTACCAGTGGTCGGAAAAGTCATTACCAGTTAGGGGCTATGTCATTACCAGTGGGGGGCAAAGTCATTACCAGTTGTCGGCAAAGTCATTACCATGGTTGGGAAAAGTCATTTTTAGAGGTCGGATAAGAATTCACCAGTGGTGGGCAAAGTTATTACCAGCGGTGGGAAAAGTCATAACCCGTAATAAACAAAGTCATTACCAGTGGTGAGCGAAGTCATTACCAGTGGTTGGCAAACTGATTACCAGTGGTGGGCTAAGTCATTACCAGTTGAGGCCAGAGTCAATACTATTGATGGGCAGAGTCATTACCAGTGGTGGGCTATGTCATTACCAGTGGTGTGCAAAGTCATTACCAGTTGTCGGCAAAGTCTTTACCATTGGAAGCAAAGTTATTACCAGTGGTCGGAAAAGTCATTACCAGTTAGGGGCAAAGTTATTACCATTGGTGGGCAAAGTCATAACCAGTGGTGGGCAAAGGCATTACCAATGGTGGGCAATTTCATTTCCAAGTGGAAGACAAAGTCGTTATCAGTGGTCGGCAAAGTCATTACCAGTGGTGGGCAAAGTCATTACCAGTTGTCGGCAAAGTCATTACCATGGTTGGGAAAAGTCATTTTTAGAGGTCGGATAAGAATTCACCAGTGGTGGGCAAAGTCATTACCAGTTGTCGGCAAAGTCTTTACCATTGGAAGCAAAGTTATTACCAGTGGTCGGAAAAGTCATTACCAGTTAGGGGCTATGTCATTACCAGTGGTGGGCTAAGTCATTACCAGTTGAGGGCAAAGTCATTACCAGTGGTGGGCTAAGTCATTACCAGTTGAGGGCAGAGTCAATACTATTGGTGGGCGAAGTCATTTTTAGTGGTCAGATAAGTGATAACCAATGCTGGGCAGAGTCATTACCAGTGTTGGGCAGAGTCATTACCAGTGGTGGGAAAAGTCATTACCAGTGGTGGGCAAAGTCATGCCCAGTGGTTGGCAAAGTCATGCCCAGTGGTTGGCAAATTCATTTCCATTGTTGGGCAAAGACATTTTTAGTGGTCAGAAAAGTGATAATCAATGGTTGGTAAAGTCATTAAATGTGGAGAAAAGAGTCATTATCAGTGGTGGGCAAAGTTATTACAAGTGGTGGGCAAAGTCTTTACCAGTGGTACGCAAAGTCATTACCAGTTGTCGGCAAAGTCTTTATCATTGGAAGCAAAGTTATTACCAGTGGTCGGAAAAGTCATTACCAGTTAGGGGCAAAGTTATTACCATTGGTGGGCAAAGTCATAAACAGTGGAAGACAAAGTCGTTATCAGTGGTCGGCAAAGTCATTACCAGTGGTGGGCAAAGTCATTACCAGTTGTCGGCAAAGTCATTACCATGGTTGGGAAAAGTCATTTTTAGAGGTCGGATAAGAATTCACCAGTGGTGGGCAAAGTCATTACCAGTTGTCGGCAAAGTCTTTACCATTGGAAGCAAAGTTATTACCAGTGGTCGGAAAAGTCATTACCAGTTAGGGGCTATGTCATTACCAGTGGTGGGCTAAGTCATTACCAGTTGAGGGCAAAGTCATTACCAGTGGTGGGCTAAGTCATTACCAGTTGAGGGCAGAGTCAATACTATTGGTGGGCGAAGTCATTTTTAGTGGTCAGATAAGTGATAACCAATGCTGGGCAGAGTCATTACCAGTGTTGGGCAGAGTCATTACCAGTGGTGGGAAAAGTCATTACCAGTGGTGGGCAAAGTCATGCCCAGTGGTTGGCAAAGTCATGCCCAGTGGTTGGCAAATTCATTTCCATTGTTGGGCAAAGACATTTTTAGTGGTCAGAAAAGTGATAATCAATGGTTGGTAAAGTCATTAAATGTGGAGAAAAGAGTCATTATCAGTGGTGGGCAAAGTTATTACAAGTGGTGGGCAAAGTCTTTACCAGTGGTACGCAAAGTCATTACCAGTTGTCGGCAAAGTCTTTATCATTGGAAGCAAAGTTATTACCAGTGGTCGGAAAAGTCATTACCAGTTAGGGGCAAAGTTATTACCATTGGTGGGCAAAGTCATAACCAGTGGTGGGCAAAGGCATTACCAATGGTGGGCAATTTCATTTCCAGGTGGAAGACAAAGTCGTTATCAGTGGTGGGCAAAGTCATTACCAGTGGTGGGCAAAGTCATTACCAGTTGTCGGCAAAGTCATTACCATGGTTGGGAAAAGTCATTTTTAGAGGTCGGATAAGAATTCACCAGTGGTGGGCAAAGTCATTACCAGTGGTTGGCAAACTGATTACCAGTGGTGGGCTAAGTCATTACCAGTTGAGGGCAGAGTCAATACTATTGGTGGGCAAAGTCATTTTTAGTGGTTAGATAAGTGATAACCAATGCTGGGCCGAGTCATTACCAGTGTTGGGCAGAGTCATTACCAGTGGTGGGAAAAGTCATTACCAGTGGTGGGCAAATTCATGCCAAGTGGAAGACAAAGTCGTTATCAGTGGTCGGCAAAGTCATTACCATTGTTGGGCAAAGACATTTTTAGTGGTCAGAAAAGTGATAATCAATGGTTGGTAAAGTCATTAAGTGTGGAGAAAAGAGTCATTATCAGTTGTGGGCAAAGTTATTACAAGTGGTGGGCAAAGTCTTTACCAGTGGTACGCAAAGTCATTACAAGTTGTCGGCAAAGTCTTTACCATTGGAAGCAAAGTTATTACCAGTGGTCGGAAAAGTCATTACCAGTTAGGGGCTATGTCATTACCAGTGGGGGGCAAAGTCATTACCAGTTGTCGGCAAAGTCATTACCATGGTTGGGAAAAGTCATTTTTAGAGGTCGGATAAGAATTCACCAGTGGTGGGCAAAGTTATTACCAGCGGTGGGAAAAGTCATAACCCGTAATAAGCAAAGTCATTACCAGTGGTGAGCGAAGTCATTACCAGTGGTTGGCAAACTGATTACCAGTGGTGGGCTAAGTCATTACCGGTTGAGGCCAGAGTCAATACTATTGGTGGGCAGAGTCATTACCAGTGGTGGGCTATGTCATTACCAGTGGTGTGCAAAGTCATTACCAGTTGTCGGCAAAGTCTTTACAATAGGAAGCAAAGTAATTACCAGTGGTCGGAAAAGTCATTACCAGTTAGGGGCTATGTCATTACCAGTGGGGGGCAAAGTCATTACCAGTTGTCGGCAAAGTCATTACCATGGTTGGGAAAAGTCATTTTTAGAGGTCGGATAAGAATTCACCAGTGGTGGGCAAAGTCATTACCAGCGGTGGGAAAAGTCATAACCCGTGGTGGGCAAAGTCATTACCAGTGGTGAGCGAAGTCATTACCAGTGGTTGGCAAACTGATTACCAGTGGTGGGCTAAGTCATTACCAGTTGAGGGCAGAGTCAATACTATTGGTGGGCAAAGTCATTTTTAGTGGTTAGATAAGTGATAACCAATGCTGGGCAGAGTCATTACCAGTGTTGGGCAGAGTCATTACCAGTTGTGGGAAAAGTCATTAGCAGTGGTGGGCAAATTCATGCCAAGTGGAAGACAAAGTCGTTATCAGTGGTCGGCAAAGTCATTACCATTGTTGGGCAAAGACATTTTTAGTGGTCAGAAAAGTGATAATCAATGGTTGGTAAAGTCATTAAATGTGGAGAAAAGAGTCATTATCAGTGGTGGGCAAAGTTATTACCATTGGTGGGCAGAGTCATTACCAGTTAGGGGCTATGTCATTACCAGTGGTGGGCTATGTCCTTACCAGTGGTGGGCAAAGTCATTACCAGTTGTCGGCAAAGTCATTACCAGTGGTGGGCTTAGTCATTACCAGTTGAGGGCAGAGTCAATACTATTGGTGGGCAAAGTCATTTTTAGTGGTTAGATAAGTGATAACCAATGCTGGGCATAGTCATTACCAGTGTTGGGCAGAGTCATTACCAGTGGTGGGAAAAGTCATTACTAGTGGTGGGCAAATTCATGCCAAGTGGTTGGCAAAGTCATGCCCAGTGGTTGGCAAATTCATTACCATTGTTGGGCAAAGACATTTTTAGTGGTCAGAAAAGTGATAATCAATGGTTGGTAAAGTCATTAAATGTGGAGAAAAGAGTCATTATCAGTGGTGGGCAAAGTTATTACAAGTGGTGGGCAAAGTCTTTACCAGTGGTACGCAAAGTCATTACCAGTTGTCGGCAAAGTCTTTACCATTGGAAGCAAAGTTATTACCAGTGGTCGGAAAAGTCATTACCAGTTAGGGGCAAAGTTATTACCATTGGTGGGCAAAGTCATAACCAGTGGTGGGCAAAGGCATTACCAATGGTGGGCAATTTTATTTCCAAGTGGAAGACAAAGTCGTTATCAGTGGTCGGCAAAGTCATTACCAGTGGTGGGCAAAGTCATTACCAGTTGTCGGCAAAGTCATTACCATGGTTGGGAAAAGTCATTTTTAGAGGTCGGATAAGAATTCACCAGTGGTGGGCAAAGTCATTACCAGTTGTCGGCAAAGTCTTTACCATTGGAAGCAAAGTTATTACCAGTGGTCGGAAAAGTCATTACCAGTTAGGGGCTATGTCATTACCAGTGGGGGGCAAAGTCATTACCAGTTGTCGGCAAAGTCATTACCATGGTTGGGAAAAGTCATTTTTAGAGGTCGGATAAGAATTCACCAGTGGTGGGCAAAGTTATTACCAGTTGTCGGCAAAGTCTTTACCATTGGAAGCAAAGTTATTACCAGTGGTCGGAAAAGTCATTACCAGTTAGGGGCTATGTCATTACCAGTGGGGGGCAAAGTCAATACCAGTTGTCGGCAAAGTCATTACCATGGTTGGGAAGAGTCATTTTTAGAGGTCGGATAAGAATTCACCAGTGGTGGGCAAAGTTATTACCAGCGGTGGGAAAAGTCATAACCCGTGGTGGGCAAAGTCATTACCAGTGGTGGGCAAAGGCATTACCAGTGGTGGGAAAAGTCATTACCAGTGGTGGGCAAAGTCATGCCCAGTGGTTGGCAAAGTTCTGCCCAGTGGTTGGCAAATTCATTTCCATTGTTGGGCAAAGACATTTTTAGCGGTCAGAAAAGTGATAATCAATGGTTGGTAAAGTCATTAAATGTGGAGAAAAGAGTCATTATCAGTGGTGGGCAAAGTTATTACAAGTGGTGGGCAAAGTCTTTACCAGTGGTACGCAAAGTCATTACCAGTTGTCGGCAAAGTCTTTACCATTGGAAGCAAAGTTATTACCAGTGGTCGGAAAAGTCATTACCAGTAAGGGGCAAAGTTATTACCATTGGTGGGCAAAGTCATAACCAGTGGTGGGCAAAGGCATTACCAATGGTGGGCAATTTCATTTCCAAGTGGAAGACAAAGTCGTTATCAGTGGTCGGCAAAGTCATTACCAGTGGTGGGCAAAGTCATTACCAGTTGTCGGCAAAGTCATTACCATGGTTGGGAAAAGTCATTTTTAGAGGTCGGATAAGAATTCACCAGTGGTGGGCAAAGTCATTACCAGTTGTCGGCAAAGTCTTTACCATTGGAAGCAAAGTTATTACCAGTGGTCGGAAAAGTCATTACCAGTTAGGGGCTATGTCATTACCAGTGGGGGGCTAAGTCATTACCAGTTGAGGGCAAAGTCATTACCAGTGGTGGGCTAAGTCATTACCAGTTGAGGGCAGAGTCAATACTATTGGTGGGCGAAGTCATTTTTAGTGGTCAGATAAGTGATAACCAATGCTGGGCAGAGTCATTACCAGTGTTGGGCAGAGTCATTACCAGTGGTGGGAAAAGTCATTACCAGTGGTGGGCAAAGTCTTTACCAGTGGTACGCAAAGTCATTACCAGTTGTCGGCAAAGTCTTTACCATTGGAAGCAAAGTTATTACCAGTGGTCGGAAAAGTCATTACCAGTTAGGGGCAAAGTTATTACCATTGGTGGGCAAAGTCATAACCAGTGGTGGGCAAAGGCATTACCAATGGTGGGCAATTTCATTTCCAGGTGGAAGACAAAGTCGTTATCAGTGGTCGGCAAAGTCATTACCAGTGGTGGGCAAAGTCATTACCAGTTGTCGGCAAAGTCATTACCATGGTTGGGAAAAGTCATTTTTAGAGGTCGAATAAGAATTCACCAGTGGTGGGCAAAGTCATTACCAGTGGTTGGCAAACTGATTACCAGTGGTGGGCTAAGTCATTACCAGTTGAGGGCAGAGTCAATACTATTGGTGGGCATAGTCATTTTTAGTGGTTAGATAAGTGATAACCAATGCTGGGCCGAGTCATTACCAGTGTTGGGCAGAGTCATTACCAGTGGTGGGAAAAGTCATTACCAGTGGTGGGCAAATTCATGCCAAGTGGAAGACAAAGTCGTTATCAGTGGTCGGCAAAGTCATTACCATTGTTGGGCAAAGACATTTTTAGTGGTCAGAAAAGTGATAATCAATGGTTGGTAAAGTCATTAAATGTGGAGAAAAGAGTCATTATCAGTTGTGGGCAAAGTTATTACAAGTGGTGGGCAAAGTCTTTACCAGTGGTACGCAAAGTCATTACCAGTTGTCGGCAAAGTCTTTACCATTGGAAGCAAAGTTATTACCAGTGGTCGGAAAAGTCATTACCAGTTAGGGGCAAAGTTGTTAACATTGGTGGGCAAAGTCATAACCAGTGGTGGGCAAAGGCATTACCAATGGTGGGCAATTTTATTTACAAGTGGAAGACAAAGTCGTTATCAGTGGTCGGCAAAGTCATTACCAGTGGTGGGCAAAGTCATTACCAGTTGTCGGCAAAGTCATTACCATGGTTGGGAAAAGTCATTTTTAGAGGTCGGATAAGAATTCACCAGTGGTGGGCAAAGTCATTACCAGTTGTCGGCAAAGTCTTTACCATTGGAAGCAAAGTTATTACCAGTGGTCGGAAAAGTCATTACCAGTTAGGGGCTATGTCATTACCAGTGGGGGGCAAAGTCATTACCAGTTGTCGGCAAAGTCATTACCATGGTTGGGAAAAGTCATTTTTAGAGGTCGGATAAGAATTCACCAGTGGTGGGCAAAGTTATTACCAGCGGTGGGAAAAGTCATAACCCGTAATAAGCAAAGTCATTACCAGTGGTGAGCGAAGTCATTACCAGTGGTTGGCAAACTGATTACCAGTGGTGGGCTAAGTCATTACCAGTTGAGGCCAGAGTCAATACTATTGGTGGGCAGAGTCATTACCAGTGGTGGGCTATGTCATTACCAGTGGTGTGCAAAGTCATTACCAGTTGTCGGCAAAGTCTTTACCATTGGAAGCAAAGTTATTACCAGTGGTCGGAAAAGTCATTACCAGTTAGGGGCAAAGTTATTACCATTGGTGGGCAAAGTCATAACCAGTGGTGGGCAAAGGCATTACCAATGGTGGGCAATTTCATTTCCAAGTGGAAGACAAAGTCGTTATCAGTGGTCGGCAAAGTCATTACCAGTGGTGGGCAAAGTCATTACCAGTTGTCGGCAAAGTCATTACCATGGTTGGGAAAAGTCATTTTTAGAGGTCGGATAAGAATTCACCAGTGGTGGGCAAAGTCATTACCAGTTGTCGGCAAAGTCTTTACCATTGGAAGCAAAGTTATTACCAGTGGTCGGAAAAGTCATTACCAGTTAGGGGCTATGTCATTACCAGGGGTGGGCTAAGTCATTACCAGTTGAGGGCAAAGTCATTACCAGTGGTGGGCTAAGTCATTACCAGTTGAGGGCAGAGTCAATACTATTGGTGGGCGAAGTCATTTTTAGTGGTCAGATAAGTGATAACCAATGCTGGGCAGAGTCATTACCAGTGTTGGGCAGAGTCATTACCAGTGGTGGGAAAAGTCATTACCAGTGGTGGGCAAAGTCATGCCCAGTGGTTGGCAAAGTCATGCCCAGTGGTTGGCAAATTCATTTCCATTGTTGGGCAAAGACATTTTTAGTGGTCAGAAAAGTGATAATCAATGGTTGGTAAAGTCATTAAATGTGGAGAAAAGAGTCATTATCAGTGGTGGGCAAAGTTATTACAAGTGGTGGGCAAAGTCTTTACCAGTGGTACGCAAAGTCATTACCAGTTGTCGGCAAAGTCTTTACCATTGGAAGCAAAGTTATTACCAGTGGTCGGAAAAGTCATTACCAGTTAGGGGCAAAGTTATTACCATTGGTGGGCAAAGTCATAACCAGTGGTGGGCAAAGGCATTACCAATGGTGGGCAATTTCATTTCCAGGTGGAAGACAAAGTCGTTATCAGTGGTCGGCAAAGTCATTACCAGTGGTGGGCAAAGTCATTACCAGTTGTCGGCAAAGTCATTACCATGGTTGGGAAAAGTCATTTTTAGAGGTCGGATAAGAATTCACCAGTGGTGGGCAAAGTCATTACCAGTTGTCGGCAAAGTCTTTACCATTGGAAGCAAAGTTATTACCAGTGGTCGGAAAAGTCATTACCAGTTAGGGGCTATGTCATTACCAGTGGGGGGCAAAGTCATTACCAGTTGTCGGCAAAGTCATTACCATGGTTGGGAAAAGTCATTTTTAGAGGTCGGATAAGAATTCACCAGTGGTGGGCAAAGTTATTACCAGCGGTGGGAAAAGTCATAACCCGTAATAAGCAAAGTCATTACCAGTGGTGAGCGAAGTCATTACCAGTGGTTGGCAAACTGATTACCAGTGGTGGGCTAAGTCATTACCAGTTGAGGCCAGAGTCAATACTATTGGTGGGCAGAGTCATTACCAGTGGTGGGCTATGTCATTACCAGTGGTGTGCAAAGTCATTACCAGTTGTCGGCAAAGTCTTTACAATAGGAAGCAAAGTAATTACCAGTGGTCGGAAAAGTCATTACCAGTTAGGGGCTATGTCATTACCAGTGGGGGGCAAAGTCATTACCAGTTGTCGGCAAAGTCATTACAATGGTTGGGAAAAGTCATTTTTAGAGGTCGGATAAGAATTCACCAGTGGTGGGCAAAGTCATTACCAGCGGTGGGAAAAGTCATAACCCGTGGTGGGCAAAGTCATTACCAGTGGTGAGCGAAGTCATTACCAGTGGTTGGCAAACTGATTACCAGTGGTGGGCTAAGTCATTACCGGTTGAGGCCAGAGTCAATACTATTGGTGGGCAAAGTCATTTTTAGTGGTAAGATAAGTGATAACCAATGCTGGGCAGAGTCATTACCAGTGTTGGGCAGAGTCATTACCAGTTGTGGGAAAAGTCATTAGCAGTGGTGGGCAAATTCATGCCAAGTGGAAGACAAAGTCGTTATCAGTGGTCGGCAAAGTCATTACCATTGTTGGGCAAAGACATTTTTAGTGGTCAGAAAAGTGATAATCAATGGTTGGTAAAGTCATTAAATGTGGAGAAAAGAGTCATTATCAGTGGTGGGCAAAGTTATTACCATTGGTGGGCAGAGTCATTACCAGTTAGGGGCTATGTCATTACCAGTGGTGGGCTATGTCCTTACCAGTGGTGGGCAAAGTCATTACCAGTTGTCGGCAAAGTCATTACCAGTGGTGGGCTTAGTCATTACCAGTTGAGGGCAGAGTCAATACTATTGGTGGGCAAAGTCATTTTTAGTGGTAAGATAAGTGATAACCAATGCTGGGCAGAGTCATTACCAGTGTTGGGCAGAGTCATTACCAGTGGTGGGAAAAGTCATTACCAGTGGTGGGCAAATTCATGCCAAGTGGTTGGCAAAGTCATGCCCAGTGGTTGGCAAATTCATTACCATTGTTGGGCAAAGACATTTTTAGTGGTCAGAAAAGTGATAATCAATGGTTGGTAAAGTCATTAAATGTGGAGAAAAGAGTCATTATCAGTGGTGGGCAAAGTTATTACAAGTGGTGGGCAAAGTCTTTACCAGTGGTACGCAAAGTCATTACCAGTTGTCGGCAAAGTCTTTACCATTGGAAGCAAAGTTATTACCAGTGGTCGGAAAAGTCATTACCAGTTAGGGGCAAAGTTATTACCATTGGTGGGCAAAGTCATAACCAGTGGTGGGCAAAGGCATTACCAATGGTGGGCAATTTTATTTCCAAGTGGAAGACAAAGTCGTTATCAGTGGTCGGCAAAGTCATTACCAGTGGTGGGCAAAGTCATTACCAGTTGTCGGCAAAGTCATTACCATGGTTGGGAAAAGTCATTTTTAGAGGTCGGATAAGAATTCACCAGTGGTGGGCAAAGTCATTACCAGTTGTCGGCAAAGTCTTTACCATTGGAAGCAAAGTTATTACCAGTGGTCGGAAAAGTCATTACCAGTTAGGGGCTATGTCATTACCAGTGGGGGGCAAAGTCATTACCAGTTGTCGGCAAAGTCATTACCATGGTTGGGAAAAGTCATTTTTAGAGGTCGGATAAGAATTCACCAGTGGTGGGCAAAGTTATTACCAGTTGTCGGCAAAGTCTTTACCATTGGAAGCAAAGTTATTACCAGTGGTCGGAAAAGTCATTACCAGTTAGGGGCTATGTCATTACCAGTGGGGGGCAAAGTCATTACCAGTTGTCGGCAAAGTCATTACCATGGTTGGGAAAAGTCATTTTTAGAGGTCGGATAAGAATTCACCAGTGGTGGGCAAAGTTATTACCAGCGGTGGGAAAAGTCATAACCCGTGGTGGGCAAAGTCTTTCCCAGTGGTGGGCAAAGGCATTACCAGTGGTGGGAAAAGTCATTACCAGTGGTGGGCAAAGTCATGCCTAGTGGTTGGCAAAGTCATGCCCAGTGGTTGGCAAATTCATTTCCATTGTTGGGCAAAGACATTTTTAGTGGTCAGAAAAGTGATAATCAATGGTTGGTAAAGTCATTAAATGTGGAGAAAAGAGTCATTATCAGTGGTGGGCAAAGTTATTACAAGTGGTGGGCAAAGTCTTTACCAGTGGTACGCAAAGTCATTACCAGTTGTCGGCAAAGTCTTTACCATTGGAAGCAAAGTTATTACCAGTGGTCGGAAAAGTCATGACCAGTTAGGGGCAAAGTTATTACCATTGGTGGGCAAAGTCATAACCAGTGGTGGGCAAAGGCATTACCAATGGTGGGCAATTTCATTTCCAAGTGGAAGACAAAGTCGTTATCAGTGGTCGGCAAAGTCATTACCAGTGGTGGGCAAAGTCATTACCAGTTGTCGGCAAAGTCATTACCATGGTTGGGAAAAGTCATTTTTAGAGGTCGGATAAGAATTCACCAGTGGTGGGCAAAGTCATTACCAGTTGTCGGCAAAGTCTTTACCATTGGAAGCAAAGTTATTACCAGTGGTCGGAAAAGTCATTACCAGTTAGGGGCTATGTCATTACCAGTGGGGGGCAAAGTCATTACCAGTTGTCGGCAAAGTCATTACCAGTGGTGGGCTAAGTCATTACCAGTTGAGGGCAGAGTCAATACTATTGGTGGGCGAAGTCATTTTTAGTGGTCAGATAAGTGATAACCAATGCTGGGCAGAGTCATTACCAGTGTTGGGCAGAGTCATTACCAGTGGTGGGAAAAGTCATTACCAGTGGTGGGCAAAGTCATGCCCAGTGGTTGGCAAAGTCATGCCCAGTGGTTGGCAAATTCATTACCATTGTTGGGCAAAGACATTTTTAGTGGTCAGAAAAGTGATAATCAATGGTTGGTAAAGTCATTAAATGTGGAGAAAAGAGTCATTATCAGTTGTGGGCAAAGTTATTACAAGTGGTGGGCAAAGTCTTTACCAGTGGTACGCAAAGTCATTACCATTGGAAGCAAAGTTATTACCAGTGGTCGGAAAAGTCATTACCAGTTAGGGGCAAAGTTATTACCATTGGTGGGCAAAGTCATAACCAGTGGTGGGCAAAGGCATTACCAATGGTGGGCAATTTCATTTCCAGGTGGAAGACAAAGTCGTTATCAGTGGTCGGCAAAGTCATTACCAGTGGTGGGCAAAGTCATTACCAGTTGTCGGCAAAGTCATTACCATGGTTGGGAAAAGTCATTTTTAGTGGTCAGAAAAGTGATAATCAATGGTTGGTAAATTCATTAAATGTGGAGAAAAGAGTCATTATCAGTTGTGGGCAAAGTTATTACAAGTGGTGGGCAAAGTCTTTACCAGTGGTACGCAAAAACATTACCAGTTGTCGGCAAAGTCTTTACCATTGGAAGCAAAGTTATTACCAGTGGTCGGAAAAGTCATTACCAGTTAGGGGCAAAGTTATTACCATTGGTGGGCAAAGTCGTAACCAGTGGTGGGCAAAGGCATTACCAATGGTGGGCAATTTTATTTCCAAGTGGAAGACAAAGTCGTTATCAGTGGTCGGCAAAGTCATTACCAGTGGTGGGCATAGTCATTACCAGTTGTCGGCAAAGTCATTACCATGGTTGGGAAAAGTCATTTTTAGAGGTCGGATAAGAATTCACCAGTGGTGGGCAAAGTCATTACCAGTTGTCGGCAAAGTCTTTACCATTGAAAGCATAGTTATTACCAGTGTTTGGAAAAGTCATTACCAGTTAGGGGCTATGTCATTACCAGTGGAGGGCAAAGTCATTACCAGTTGTCGGCAAAGTCATTACCATGGTTGGGAAAAGTTATTTTTAGAGGTCGGATAAGAATTCACCAGTGGTGGGCAAAGTTATTACCAGCGGTGGGAAAAGTCATAACCCGTAATGGGCAAAGTCATTACCAGTGGTGAGCGAAGTCATTACCAGTGGTTGGCAAACTGATTACCAGTGGTGGGCTAAGTCATTACCAGTTGAGGCCAGAGTCAATACTATTGGTGGGCGAAGTTATTTTAAGTGCTCAGATAAGTGATAAACAATGGTGAGCAGAGTCATTACCAGTGGTGGGCAGAGTCATTACCATCGGTGGGCAGAGTCATTACCAGTGGTGGGCAAAGTTATTACCAGTGGTGGGCTATGTCATTACCAGTGGTGGGCAAAGTCATTACCAGTTGTCTGCAAAGTCATTACTTGTGGTGGGCTAAAACATTACCAGTTGAGGGCAGAGTCAATACTATTGGTGGGCAAAGACATTTTTAGTGGTCAGAAAAGTGATAATCAATGGTTGGTAAAGTCATTAAATGTGGTGAAAAGAGTCATTACCAGTTGTCGGCAAAGTCTTTACCATTGGAAGCAAAGTTATTACCAGTGGTCGGAAAAGTCATTACCAGTTAGGGGCAAAGTTATTACCATTGGTGGGCAAAGTCATAACCAGTGGTGGGCAAAGGCATTACCAATGGTGGGCAATTTCATTTCCAAGTGGAAGACAAAGTCGTTATCAGTGGTCGGCAAAGTCATTACCAGTGGTGGGCAAAGTCATTACCAGTTGTCGGCAAAGTCATTACCATGGTTGGGAAAAGTCATTTTTAGTGGTCAGAAAAGTGATTACCAATGGTGGGCAGAGTCATGCCCAGTGATGGGCAAAGTCATTACCAGTGGTGGGCTAAGTCATTACCCGTTGAGGGCAGAGTCTATACTATTGGTGGGCGAAGTCATTTTTAGTGGTCAGAAAAGTGATTACCAATGGTGGGCAGAGTCATGCCCAGTGGTTTGCAAAGTTCTTACCAGTTGTCGGCAAAGTCTGTACCATTGGAAGCAAAGTTATTACCAGTGGTCGGAAAAGTCATTACCAGTTGTGGGCAAAGTAATTACCATTGGTGGGCAAAGTCATTTCCAGTTGTCGGCAAAGTCATTACCATGGTTGGGAAAAGTAATTTTTAGAGGTCGGACAAGTGATTACCAATTGTATGCAAAGGCATAACCAGTGATGGGCAAAGTCATTCCCAGTGGTGGGTAAAGTCATTACCATTGTTGGGCAAAGACATTTTTAGTGGTCAGAAAAGTGATAATCAATGGTTGGTAAAGTCATTAAATGTGGAGAAAAGAGTCATTATCAGTGGTGGGCAAAGCTATTACAAGTGGTGGGCAAAGTCTTTACCAGTGGTACGCAAAGTCATTACCAGTTGTCGGCAAAGTCTTTACCATTGGAAGCAAAGTTATTACCAGTGGTGGGCAAAGGCATTACCAATGGTGGGCAATTTCATTTCCAAGTGGAAGACAAAGTCGTTATCAGTGGTCGGAAAAGTCATTACCAGTGGTGGGCAAAGTCATAACCAGTGGTGGGCAAAGGCATTACCAATGGTGGGCAATTTCATTTCCAAGTGGAAGACAAAGTCGTTATCAGTGGTCGGCAAAGTCATTACCAGTGGTGGGCAAAGTCATTACCATGGTTGGGAAAAGTCATTTTTAGTGGTCAGAAAAGTGATAATCAATGGTTGGTAAATTCATTAAATGTGGAGAAAAGAGTCATTATCAGTTGTGGGCAAAGTTATTACAAGTGGTGGGCAAAGTCTTTACCAGTGGTACGCAAAATCATTACCAGTTGTCGGCAAAGTCTTTACCATTGGAAGCAAAGTTATTACCAGTGGTCGGAAAAGTCATTACCAGTTATGGGCAAAGTTATTACCATTGGTGGGCAAAGTCGTAACCAGTGGTGGGCAAAGGCATTACCAATGGTGGGCATAGTCATTTCCAGTTGTCGGCAAAGTCATTACCATGGTTGGGAAAAGTCATTTTTAGAGGTCGGATAAGAATTCACCAGTGGTGGGCAAAGTCATTACCAGTTGTCGGCAAAGTCTTTACCATTGAAAGCATAGTTATTACCAGTGTTTGGAAAAGTCATTACCAGTTAGGGGCTATGTCATTACCAGTGGAGGGCAAAGTCATTACCAGTTGTCGGCAAAGTCATTACCATGGTTGGGAAAAGTTATTTTTAGAGGTCGGATAAGAATTCACCAGTGGTGGGCAAAGTTATTACCAGCGGTGGGAAAAGTCATAACCCGTAATGGGCAAAGTCATTACCAGTGGTGAGCGAAGTCATTACCAGTGGTTGGCAAACTGATTACCAGTGGTGGGCTAAGTCATTACCAGTTGAGGCCAGAGTCAATACTATTGGTGGGCGAAGTTATTTTAAGTGCTCAGATAAGTGATAAACAATGGTGAGCAGAGTCATTACCAGTGGTGGGCAGAGTCATTACCATCGGTGGGCAGAGTCATTACCAGTGGTGGGCAAAGTTATTACCAGTGGTGGGCTATGTCATTACCAGTGGTGGGCAAAGTCATTACCAGTTGTCTGCAAAGTCATTACTAGTGGTGGGCTAAAACATTACCAGTTGAGGGCAGAGTCAATACTATTGGTGGGCAGAGTCATTACCAGTAGTGGGAAAAGTCATTACCATTGTTGGGCAAAGACATTTTTAGTGGTCAGAAAAGTGATAATCAATGGTTGGTAAAGTCATTAAATGTGGTGAAAAGAGTCATTACCAGTTGTCGGCAAAGTCTTTACCATTGGAAGCAAAGTTATTACCAGTGGTCGGAAAAGTCATTACCAGTTAGGGGCAAAGTTATTACCATTGGTGGGCAAAGTCATAACCAGTGGTGGGCAAAGGCATTACCAATGGTGGGCAATTTCATTTCCAAGTGGAAGACAAAGTCGTTATCAGTGGTCGGCAAAGTCATTACCAGTGGTGGGCAAAGTCATTACCAGTTGTCGGCAAAGTCATTACCATGGTTGGGAAAAGTCATTTTTAGTGGTCAGAAAAGTGATTACCAATGGTGGGCAGAGTCATGCCCAGTGATGGGCAAAGTCATTACCAGTGGTGGGCTAAGTCATTACCCGTTGAGGGCAGAGTCTATACTATTGGTGGGCGAAGTCATTTTTAGTGGTCAGAAAAGTGATTACCAATGGTGGGCAGAGTCATGCCCAGTGGTTTGCAAAGTTCTTACCAGTTGTCGGCAAAGTCTGTACCATTGGAAGCAAAGTTATTACCAGTGGTCGGAAAAGTCATTACCAGTTGTGGGCAAAGTAATTACCATTGGTGGGCAAAGTCATTTCCAGTTGTCGGCAAAGTCATTACCATGGTTGGGAAAAGTAATTTTTAGAGGTCGGACAAGTGATTACCAATTGTATGCAAAGGCATAACCAGTGATGGGCAAAGTCATTCCCAGTGGTGGGTAAAGTCATTACCATTGTTGGGCAAAGACATTTTTAGTGGTCAGAAAAGTGATAATCAATGGTTGGTAAAGTCATTAAATGTGGAGAAAAGAGTCATTATCAGTGGTGGGCAAAGCTATTACAAGTGGTGGGCAAAGTCTTTACCAGTGGTACGCAAAGTCATTACCAGTTGTCGGCAAAGTCTTTACCATTGGAAGCAAAGTTATTACCAGTGGTGGGCAAAGGCATTACCAATGGTGGGCAATTTCATTTCCAAGTGGAAGACAAAGTCGTTATCAGTGGTCGGCAAAGTCATTACCAGTGGTGGGCAAAGTCATAACCAGTGGTGGGCAAAGGCATTACCAATGGTGGGCAATTTCATTTCCAAGTGGAAGACAAAGTCGTTATCAGTGGTCGGCAAAGTCATTACCAGTGGTGGGCAAAGTCATTACCAGTTGTCGGCAAAGTCATTACCATGGTTGGGAAAAGTCATTTTTAGTGGTCAGAAAAGTGATAATCAATGGTTGGTAAATTCATTAAATGTGGAGAAAAGAGTCATTATCAGTTGTGGGCAAAGTTATTACAAGTGGTGGGCAAAGTCTTTACCAGTGGTACGCAAAATCATTACCAGTTGTCGGCAAAGTCTTTACCATTGGAAGCAAAGTTATTACCAGTCGTCGGAAAAGTCATTACCAGTTAGGGGCAAAGTTATTACCATTGGTGGGCAAAGTCGTAACCAGTGGTGGGCAAAGGCATTACCAATGGTGGGCATAGTCATTTCCAGTTGTCGGCAAAGTCATTACCATGGTTGGGAAAAGTCATTTTTAGAGGTCGGATAAGAATTCACCAGTGGTGGGCAAAGTCATTACCAGTTGTCGGCAAAGTCTTAACCATTGGAAGCATAGTTATTACCAGTGTTTGGAAAAGTCATTACCAGTTAGGGGCTATGTCATTACCAGTGGGGGGCAAAGTCATTACCAGTTGTCGGCAAAGTCATTACCATGGTTGGGAAAAGTTATTTTTAGAGGTCGGATAAGAATTCACCAGTGGTGGGCAAAGTTATTACCAGCGGTGGGAAAAGTCATAACCCGTAATGGGCAAAGTCATTACCAGTGGTGAGCGAAGTCATTACCAGTGGTTGGCAAACTGATTACCAGTGGTGGGCTAAGTCATTACCAGTTGAGGCCAGAGTCAATACTATTGGTGGGCGAAGTTATTTTAAGTGCTCAGATAAGTGATAAACAATGGTGAGCAGAGTCATTACCAGTGGTGGGCAGAGTCATTACCATTGGTGGGCAGAGTCATTACCAGTGGTGGGCAAAGTCATTACCAGTGGTGGGCTATGTCATTACCAGTGGTGGGCAAAGTCATTACCAGTTGTCGGCAAAGTCATTACTAGTGGTGGGCTAAGTCATTACCAGTTGAGGGCAGAGTCAATACTATTGGTGGGCAGAGTCATTACCAGTAATGGGAAAAGTCATTACCATTGTTGTGCAAAGACATTTTTAGTGGTCAGAAAAGTGATAATCAATGGTTGGTAAAGTCAATAAATGTGGTGAAAAGAGTCATTACCAGTTGTCGGCAAAGTCTTTACCATTGGAAGCAAAGTTATTACCAGTGGTCGGAAAAGTCATTACCAGTTAGGGTCAAAGTTATTACCATTGGTGGGCAAAGTCATAACCAGTGGTGGGCAAAGTCTTTACCTGTGGTTGGCAAATTCAATACCAGTGGTCGGCAAAATCTTTACCAGTGGTAGCAAAGTTAGTACCAGTGGTCGGCAAAGTCTTTACCAGTGGAAACAAAGTCATAACCAGTGGTGGGAAAAGTCATTTCCAGTGGTAGGCAGAGTCTATACCAGTGGTCGGCAAAGTCTTTACCAGTGGTAGCAAAGTTAGTACCAGTTGTCGGCAATGTCTTTACCATTGGAAGCAAAGTTTTTACCAGTGGTCGGAAAAGTCATTACCAGTTGAGGGCAAAGTAATTACCATTGGTGGGCAAAGTCATAACAAGTGGTGGGAAAAGGCATTACCAATGGTGGGCAAAGTCATTTCCCGTTCAGAGCAAAGTTAATACTATTGTCGGGACACGTCATTTTTAATGGTTAGATAAGTGATTACCAATTGAAGGCAAAGTAATTACCAGTGATGGGCAAATCATTACCAGTGGTGGGCAAACTGATTACCAGCGGTGGGCAATGTCATTATCAATGGTGGGCAAAGTCATTACCAGTGGTGGACAAAGTCATTACCAGAGGTCGGCAAAGTCATTACCAGTGGTGGGCAAAGTCATTACAAGTTGTCGTGAAGGTTATTACCAGTAGTGGGCAAAGTCATTACCAGTGGTGGGCTAAGTCATTACCAGTTGAGGGCAGAGTCAATACTAATGGTGGGCAAAGTCATTACCAGTGGTGGGCAAACTGATTACCAGCGGTGGGCTTTGTCATTACCAGTGGTGGGCAAAGTCATTACCAGTTGTCGGCAAAATCTACCATGGTTGGGAAAAGTCATTTATAGAGGTCTGATAAGAATTCACCAGTGGTGGGCAAAGTCATTACCAGTGGTGGGCTAAGTCATTCCCAGTTGAGGGCAGAGTCAATTCTGTTGGAGGGCTAAGTCATTACCAGTTGAGGGCAGAGTCAATACTATTGGAGGGCGAAGTCATTTTTAGTGGTCAGATAAGTGATAACCAATAATTGGAAGAGTCATTACCAGTGGTGGGCGGATTCATTACCAGTGGTGGGCAGAGTCATTACCAGTGGTCGGCAAAGTCATTACCAGTGGTGGGCAAATTGATTACCATTGTTGGGCAAAGACATTTTTAGTGGTCATAAAAGTGATTGCCAATGGTGGGCAAAGTCATTAAATATGGAGAAAAGAGTCATTATCAGTGGTGGGCAAAGTTATTACAAGTTGTGGGCAAAGTCTTTACCAGTGGTAGGCAAAGTCATTACCAGTTGTCGGCAAAGTCATTACCAGTTGTGGGCAAAGTAATAACCATTGGTGGGCAAAATCATAACCAGTGGTGGGCAAAGGCATTACCAATGGTGGTCAATGTCATTTACAATTGGTAGACAAAATCGTTACCAGTGGTCGGCAAAGTCATTCCCAGTGGTAGGCATAGTCATTTCCAGTTGTCGGCAAAGTTATGACCATGGTTGGGAAAAGTAATTTTTAAAGGTCGGATTAGTGATTACCAATTGTAGGCAAAGTCATTACCAGTGGTGGGCAAAGTCATTACAAGTTGTCGTGAAGGTTATTACCAGTAGTGGGCAAAGTCATTACCAGTGGTGGGCTAAGTCATTACCAGTTGAGGGCAGAGTCAATACTAATGGTGGGCAAAGTCATTACCAGTGGTGGGCAAACTGATTACCAGCGGTGGGCTTTGTCATTACCAGTGGTGGGCAAAGTCATTACCAGTTGTCGGCAAAATCTACCATGGTTGGGAAAAGTCATTTATAGAGGTCTGATAAGAATTCACCAGTGGTGGGCAAAGTCATTACCAGTGGTGGGCTAAGTCATTCCCAGTTGAGGGCAGAGTCAATTCTGTTGGAGGGCTAAGTCATTACCAGTTGAGGGCAGAGTCAATACTATTGGAGGGCGAAGTCATTTTTAGTGGTCAGATAAGTGATAACCAATAATTGGAAGAGTCATTACCAGTGGTGGGCGGATTCATTACCAGTGGTGGGCAGAGTCATTACCAGTGGTCGGCAAAGTCATTACCAGTGGTGGGCAAATTGATTACCATTGTTGGGCAAAGACATTTTTAGTGGTCATAAAAGTGATTGCCAATGGTGGGCAAAGTCATTAAATATGGAGAAAAGAGTCATTATCAGTGGTGGGCAAAGTTATTACAAGTTGTGGGCAAAGTCTTTACCAGTGGTAGGCAAAGTCATTACCAGTTGTCGGCAAAGTCATTACCAGTTGTGGGCAAAGTAATAACCATTGGTGGGCAAAATCATAACCAGTGGTGGGCAAAGGCATTACCAATGGTGGTCAATGTCATTTACAATTGGTAGACAAAATCGTTACCAGTGGTCGGCAAAGTCATTCCCAGTGGTAGGCATAGTCATTTCCAGTTGTCGGCAAAGTTATGACCATGGTTGGGAAAAGTAATTTTTAAAGGTCGGATTAGTGATTACCAATTGTAGGCAAAGTCATTACCAGTGGTGGGCAAAGTCATTACCCGTTGAGGGCAGAATCACTATTGGTGGGCGAAGTCATTTTTAGTGGTCAGAAAAGTGATTACCAATGGTGGGCAGAGTCATGCCCAGTGGTTGGCAAAGTCATGCACAGTGGTTGGCAAAAGCATTACCATTGTTGGGCAAAGACATTTTTAGTAGTCAGAAAAGTGATTACCAATGCTGGGCAGAGTCATTTCCAGTTGTGGGCAGAGTCATTCCCAGTGGTGGGCAGATTCATTACCAGTGGTGGGCAGAGTCATTACCAGTGGTTGGCAAAGTCATTACCAGTGGTGGGCAAATTCATTACCATTGTTGGGCAAAGACATTACCAATGGTGGTCAATGTCATTTACAATTGGTAGACAAAATCGTTACCAGTGGTCGGCAAAGTCATTCCCAGTGGTAGGCATAGTCATTTCCAGTTGTCGGCAAAGTTATTACCATGGTTGGGAAAAGTAATTTTTAGATGTCGGATTAGTGATTACCAATTGTAGGCAAAGTCATTACCAGTGGTGGGCAAAGTCATTACCAGTGTTGGGCAAAGTTATTACCAGTGATGGGCAGAGTCAATACTATTGGTGGGCGAAGTCATTTTTAGTGGTCAGAAAAGTGATTACCAATGGTGGGCAGAGTCATGCGCAGTGGTTTGCAAAGTCATGCACAGTGGTTAGCAAAGTCATTTCCATTGTTGGGCAAAGACATTTTTAGGAGTCAGAAAAGTGATTACCAATGCTGGGCAGAGTCATTTCCAGTTGTGGGCAAAGTCAATACTATTGGTGAGCAACGTCATTTTTAATGGTTAGATAAGTGATTACCAATTGTAAGCAAAGTCATTACCAGTGATGGGCAGAGTAGTTTCCAGTGGTGGGCAAAGTCATTACCAGTGGTGGGTAAACTGATAACCAGCGGTGGGAAATGTCATTATCAATGGTGGACAAAGTCATTACCAGTGAAGGGCAAAGTCTCTATCAGTTGTCGGCAGAATTTTTTCCATTGTTTGGAAAATTAATTTTTATAGGTCGGATAAGAGATCACCAATTGTAGGCAAAGTCATTACCAGTGGTGGGCAAAGTCATTCCCAGTTGTCGGCAAAGTCATTACCATGGTTGGGAAAAGTAAATTTTAGAGGTCGGATAAGTGATTACCAATTGTAGGCAAAGTCATTACCAGTGGTGGGCAAAGTCATTACCAGTGGTGGGCAAAGTCATTACCAGTGGTGGGCTAAGTCATTACCAGTGGTCGGCAAAGTCATTACCATGTTTGGGAAAAGTAATTTTTAGAGGTCGGATAAGTGATTACCAATTGTAGGCAAAGTCATTACCAGTGGTGGGCAAAGTCATTACCAGTTGTGGGCAAAGTAATTACCATTGGTGGGCAAAGTCATTACCAGTAGTCGGCAAAGTCATTACCAGTGGTGGGCAAAGTCATTTCCAGTTGTCGGCAAAGTCATTACCATGGTTGGAAAAAGTAAATTTAAGAGGTCGGATAAGTGATTACCAATTGTAGGCAAAGTCATTACCAGTAGTGGGCAAAGTCATTACCAGTGGTGGGCAAAGTCATTACCAGTGGTGGGCTAAGTCATCACCAGTGGTCGGCAAAGTCATTACCATGGTTGGGAAAAGTAATTTTTAGAGGTCGGATAAGTGATTACCGATTGTAGGCAAAGTCATTACCAGTGGTGGGCAAAGTCATTACCAGTGGTGGGCAAAGTAATTACCATTGGTGGGCAAAGTCGTTACCAGTGGTCGGCAAAGTCATTACCAGTGGTGGGCAAAGTCATTTCCAGTTGTCGGCAAAGTCATTACCATGGTTGGGAAAAGTAATTTTTAGAGGTCGGATAAGTGATTACCAATTGTTGGCAAAGTCATTACCAGTGGTGGGCAAAGTCATTACCAGTGGTGGGCAAAGTCATTACCAGTGGTGGGCTAAGTCATTACCAGTGGTCGGCAAAGCCATTACCATGGTTGGGAAAAGAAATTTTTAGAGGTCGGATTAGTGATTACCAATTGTAGGCAAAGTCATTAACAGTGGTGGGCAAAGTCATTACCAGTGTTGGGCAAAGTCATTACCAGTGGTTGGCAGAGTCAATACTATTGGTGGGCGAAGTCATTTTTATTGGTCAGAAAAGTGATTTCCAATGGTGGGCAGAGTCATGCCCAGTGGTTGGCAAAGTCATGCACAGTGGTGGGCAAAATCATTACAAGTGGTTAACAGAGTCATTATCACTGGTGAGCAAAGTCATAACCAGTGGTGGGCAAAGTCTTTGCCAGTGGTAGGCAAAGTCAATACCAGTGTTCGGCAAAGTCTTTACCAGTGGTAGCAAAGTTAGTACCAGTGGTCGGCAAAGTCTTTACCAGTGGAAACAAATTCATTACCAGTGTTGGGCAAAGTCATTGCAAGTGGTGGGCAGAGTCATTACCAGTTGTCGGCAAAGTCATTACCATGGTTGGGAAAAGTCATTTATAGAGGTCGGATGAGAATTCACCAGTGGTGGGCAAAGTCATTACCAGTGGTGGGCAATGTCATTATCAATGGTGGGCAAAGTCATTACCTGTGGTGGATAAAGTCATCACCAGAGGTCGGCAAAGTCATTACCAGTGGTGGGCAAAGTCATTACAAGTTGTCGTGAAGGTTATTACCAGTGGTGGGCAAAATCATTCCCAGTGGTGGGCTAAGTCATTACCAGTTGAGGGCAGAGTCAATACTATTGGTGGGCAAAATCATTGCCAATTGTGGGCAAAGTCATTACCATTTGTCGGCAAAGTCATTACCATGGTTGGGAAAAGTAATTTATAGAGGTCGTATAAGAATTCACCAGTGGTGGGCAAAGTCATTACCAGTGGTGGGCTAAGTCATTACCAGTTGAGGGCAGAGTCAATACTATTGGTGGGCAACGTCATTTTTAATGGTTAGATAAGTGATTACCAATTGCAGGCAAAGTCATTACCAGTGATGGGCAAAGTCATTACCAGTGGTGGGCAAACTGATTACCAGCGGTGGGCAATGTCATTATCAATGGTGGGCAAAGTCATTACCTGTGGTGGAAAAAGTCATCACCAGAGGTCGGCAAAGTCATTACAAGTTGTCGTGAAGGTTATTACCAGTGGTGGGCAAAATCATTCCCAGTGGTGGGCTAAGTCATTACCAGTTGAGGGCAAGGTCAATACTATTGGTGGGCAAAATCATTGCCAATTGTGGGCAAAGTCATTACCATTTGTCGGCAAAGTCATTACCATGGTTTGGAAAAGTAATTTATAGAGGTCATATAAGAATTCACCAGTGGTGGGCAAAGTCATTACCAGTGGTGGGCTAAGTCATTACCAGTTGAGGGCAGAGTCAATACTATTGGTGGGCAAAGTCATTTTTAGTGGTCAGATAAGTCATAACCAATGCTTTGCAAAGTGATTACCAGCGCTGGGCAATGTCATTACCAGTGGTGGGCAAAGTCATTACCAGTTGAGAGCAAAGTCAATACCATTGGTGGGCAACGTCATTTTTAATGGTTAGATAAGTGATTACCAATTGCAGGCAAAGTCATTACCAGTGATGGGCAAAGTCATTACCAGTGGTGGGCAAACTGATTACCAGCGGTGGGCAATGTCATTATCAATGGTGGGCAAAGTCATTTTTAATGGTTAGATAAGTGATTACCAATTGCAGGCAAAGTCATTACCAGTGATGGGCAAAGTCATTACCAGTGGTGGGCAAAGTCATTACCAGTGGTGGGCAAACTGATTACCAGCGGTGGGCAATGTCATTATCAATGGTGGGCAAAGTCATTACCTGTGGTGGAAAAAGTCATCACCAGAGGTCGGCAAAGTCATTACAAGTTGTCGTGAAGGTTATTACCAGTGGTGGGCAAAATCATTCCCAGTGGTGGGCTAAGTCATTACCAGTTGAGGGCAGAGTCAATACTATTGGTGGGCAAAATCATTGCCAATTGTGGGCAAAGTCATTACCATTTGTCGGCAAAGTCATTACCATGGTTGGGAAAAGTAATTTATAGAGGTCGTATAAGAATTCACCAGTGGTGGGCAAAGTCATTACCAGTGGTGGGCTAAGTCATTACCAGTTGAGGGCAGAGTCAATACTATTGGTGGGCAACGTCATTTTTAATGGTTAGATAAGTGATTACCAATTGCAGGCAAAGTCATTACCAGTGATGGGCAAAGTCATTACCAGTGGTGGGCAAACTGATTACCAGCGGTGGGCAATGTCATTATCAATGGTGGGCAAAGTCATTACCTGTGGTGGAAAAAGTCATCACCAGAGGTCGGCAAAGTCATTACAAGTTGTCGTGAAGGTTATTACCAGTGGTGGGCAAAATCATTCCCAGTGGTGGGCTAAGTCATTACCAGTTGAGGGCAGAGTCAATACTATTGGTGGGCAAAATCATTGCCAGTGGTGGGCAAAGTCATTACCAGTGGTGGGCAAACTGATTACCAGCGGTGGGCAATGTCATTATCAATGGTGGGCAAAGTCATTACCTGTGGTGGAAAAAGTCATCACCAGAGGTCGGCAAAGTCATTACAAGTTGTCGTGAAGGTTATTACCAGTGGTGGGCAAAATCATTCCCAGTGGTGGGCTAAGTCATTACCAGTTGAGGGCAGAGTCAATACTATTGGTGGGCAAAATCATTGCCAGTGGTGGGCAAAGTCATTACCATGGTTGGGAAAAGTAATTTATATAGGTCGGATAAGAATTCACCAGTGGTGGGCAAAGTCATTACCAGTGGTGGGCTAAGTCATTACCAGTTGAGGGCAGAGTCAATACTATTGGTGGGCGAAGTCATTTTTAGTGGTCAGATAAGTGATAACCAATGCTTTGCAAAGTGATTACCAGCGCTGGGCAATGTCATTACCAGTGGTGGGCAAAGTCATTACCAGTTGTTGGCAAAGTCATTACCATGGTTGGGAAAAGTAATTTTTAGAGGTCTGATAGGAATTCACCAGTGGTGGGCAAAGTAATTACCAGCGGTGGGCAAAGTCATAACCCGTGGTGGGCAAAGTCATTCTCAGTGGTGAGCGAAGTCATTACCAGTGGTTGGCAAACTGATTACCAGTGGTGGGCAGAGTCATTACCAGTTGAGGACAGAGTCAATTCTTTTGGTGGCGAAGTTATTTTAAGTGGTAACCCATAAGAAAAAAAATAAAGAGACTCTCAAGAGATCTCATTTAGAAATATAACGAGAAAAAACAGAGATCGTGAAAATATTCTTCTAAGATTCTAAGGAGATAATTGTTACGTTTTTCTCTCAGATATCTCTTCATTTTTAATTGTAGATTCTCGAATAAATTTTATTTAATAATTATTATAAATAAAACCAAATGAATTTAATGCATTAAAAGATTTGAATTTATTTTATCATTTTATTCAGTTTTTAAATAAAATTTTGAAAAAAAAAATGTTCATATTTCACAATCTTTAAGATTAATTAATTGAGTCAGATAGTTTTTACAAATTTTAAAAAACAAATTAATTTAAACTTTTTCATTATTGCTATTTAAATTAAAAACTAATTGAAATTTTTTGAAAAAAAAAAAAAAAGGAAAAAAATTATTAATTAAACATTATTTTAAGATTTTTAATAAAGAAATTTATTTTTTTCTGATTTTTGTGTCCCAACATTTTCTATTAGCAATTGTTACACATTCTTTCCAGGTTTGCTCAATTTTGTCGGGAGAAGGTTTAGCTTTAGCTATTGCACAATCTAAATAAAAAGAACATGAAAAATCTGTTATCTTTTTTATTAATTGCTTACTTTTCAAAATTTCAACTCTTTCCGACTCAAGAGGATATCTTTTTGATTTGGTAGTTTGGCCAGGTAAAATTATTATACCATTTGTTCTTTCTTCTTCAGAAAAAAGAATTTCCATTAAGGAAGTGATATATTTATTCCAAGACGAAGCAGCAATGTCAAGCATGTTTTTGCCATTCCACATCTAAATAGCATAAATATTTTTTAAATTTTTTAATTTTAATTTAAACCCTAACAATATTTAATTAAATAAATTTCAAATTCGTTTTTGAATTAAAAAAAAATACACTTAACTATTATTTAATAATTCAAGTTTATTTTGATTTTATTACAAAACACAATTTGAAATTAATAAAATTTGAGATATATTGTTAAAAATTTTTTTAAAATTACCACTTCTGTTGGCCAAACTTGGTTTTTTGTTTTTCTTTTGGTGTTTTCTAGCATTTCAACTAGAATTGATTTAATCTCATCTATTTTGAAATGTAATAATTCAACTTCTTTTTTTAACTTAAAAAATAAAAAATAAAATTTTATTTCAAATTAATTTAATGAATACTTCAGTGCTTTCCCCTTCAGAGGTAAATGGTTGTTCATTTTCAATTTGTTCTTCATTGAGAAATGTCTCAAGAATAGACAGATTTTCATTCAAGCTTCTTTTATTCTCTAAATATATTTAATAATTTGGATAAAAGTTAACGTATTTAGGAATTATAAACAAAATTAAATATTTGTTAAAAAAATGTGATTGTAAACTTTAAGAAATTAAATTTAAAAAATTACTTTTTTGCATATTATTCACATTAAAAGATTCGTCTAAAATTTCAGACTCACTGGTTGATGATAAATATTCCCCAAGTTCCATTTTTTCTGCTTTTGAATGACATTTAGTTTCACTTCCTGAAAATATTTTTAATTTATAAAAATATTTTTAAAAGTTTTTTCTTTAATACCTCTGTACTTAATTGTTCCATTATACCATTTTTTGTTGAACTCAACTCTTATATTTTTACTATTAATGAATTTTTTCTTTTCATCATTAATTACGGTAAAAGAGTTATCACTCTCAAAATAAATTAAAAGAAAATCTTTTGTCATTCTGTTTTATTTAAAAAAATAATTGCTTTGAAAATAAATTACAGCTTATATATCACAAATTAAGCTTAGTCATGTTCAAATTTATATGAGACTTTGGTAATATATTTTTCTATTATTATACATTTACACATAATAGCATCGCATCTTATTATTCAATGCTTTGATTTTAGCTCAAATATTTTGAAAAAATGTGTAAAAGATTCAATATTAACAAGTGCAGAAAAATCTTTAGAAAATAAATTATCCAAATCTCGAAAACTATTTAAAACATCAAGTTTTACGATCAATGCATAAAAGTTATTTTCATACTCATAAAATTTTAAAATTTTCCCATATTTTTCAGACTTCTTTCCTATAAAACATACTGTATGATTATTATTTCCTTTTTTATCATAATTTGAAGTGCAAAAAATCTGCCCAGAAACCAAGGCTCGATCTGATTTAACTAAAATTTCATCTTGAAAATCAATTTTAATTTTTTTGAACAAATTTTTTTCTAATTCACTTAATCTTTCTCTGAAAACAGGCCTTAGAAGTTGATCTTTCTTTTTATGTTCTTTCATTAAAAAATCTATATAATCTTTTAATTCATGATTTTTACTTTGATATTTTTTTAAAAAATTGAAAAAATTCGGGGTTGTGAAGTTCATTTCAATTCGATCGTTTCAATTCAGAAAAATTTGAATAACTTTTTTACTATAAGGAATAATTTAGTTCTGTAAAATGCTTAAAGTTTAAGCAACTTTGCTTAATCCGAAAATATGTGTCTGCAAAAACCCTTCAAAGTAAGTGCACAATTGATTTGAATACTTTTTAATGGCGTGCAAAATGCATAAAATTGCAGAGTATTTTGCAGACTTATCTTACTGAATTAAGCAAATTTGCTTATAATTAAGCATTTTATTGAACTAAATTATCTCTTTTAGTAAAAAAGTTATTCAAGTTTTTCTGAATTGAAAAGATCGAATTGAAACGAACTTCACAACCCCAAAAAATTCTTAGAAACAAAAAGCTTTTTACTGAGCTGGCATAAAAACCCATTAGTTCCCATCAATAGCTTTTTCATATTTCCAAGCGAACCCTTAAAACTTTTGAATTTTTAAATTTTTTTTTCCAAAAATTACCTCAAAAAAAAAAGCACTATGACATTGAAGTGGACCATGCATAATAACTTGATCATATAGATGAAGATGTGCGTGAATAGTGTAATTATATTCACTAGTACCATAATATTTGCCTATTGAATTGTGATAACTTTCAATCATCTTTTTAGCAACTTCAAGCATATCTCGGTTATCAATCGGTTCATAGAAAATTCTTGTTGAAAAAACGTATAATATAAGTAAGTTCCAATATGGAACTGGCAAAAATTTCATTAGAACAGGAACAGAAACGAAAAATAAAAATTGTTTTAATTCAGATGACTTGTATTGAAGTTTAGAATCATATTGTTTAAATTTTCTGGAAAATTCGCTTGGAAATTTTATAGTTGAAAGAATTTTGTTTATTTGACATAGTTTGTCTCCTATTAAAGTTTAAAATATTTTTTCAATAAATTTCATTTTTAAAAATAACAAATTACCAATAAAGCAATCTGAATTTTGATTTTCAAAATATTGTTTTAACAGCCATCTACAATGTCCCTGTAATATTAGATGCATATAATCAAACGGAACCTGCTCAGGAATTGAAATAACGTTAAAGAATGGTGATGGTCCTTTTATTCCAAATAAGTTTTCTTTTGCTCTTTTATCTGTCAAAAGGCTTAATTTTTCATAGTCCTTTGTAGTTTTTAATTTGAACTAAATGACAGTAGTAATTTAAAAAAATTTAAAAAAAAATAAACAAATGTAAGAAAAAAATGTGTCAATTAAGTAAAATTTATAATAATATCTTACATTTAATGGACCATAAATCATTTTCCTGGACACATTATCATATTCACCTGGATGAAAGCATGTTGCACAACCATATCTTCCATTAAATTGTATTATATTTAAAGCGGAAGCCTTTGCTGGTAAGTCAGCTATCAAACTTTGACATCTAACTCTGAATTTTAATCCTAAAAAAACATTAAAATTTAAAGTTAAAGTTTAATAAAAACTAGAAAAAATATACCTTTGAATTCAAGAGGAATATTAATTAACTCTGAAAGATTTTTCAGTGATTTTTCGAAAAAAAAATTGTAATCAGGTTTTTGTTTGTTTAACCAAAGGCCTTTAAATTAAATAATTAAAGTAAGTTAAATAATAAGTAATATTTTAGGACAATGTGAAAATTTAGTACAAAAAATTAATGTACAAAAAGTAAAAACGCTATAATTTATTTTCTAAATAAGCAAAAATGGTCCTATAAAACGTACAATATTGAACAAATTTACAACAGAATTCAAAGATCTGCAAAAATACTGAAATTTTCTGTAAAATGCACACCACCAAATAATTGCAATAAATTGCAGAGTTTTTGCGGAGCTTTGAATTCCGTTGTACAAATTTGTACAGTTGTACATTTTATAGGACCATTTTTGCACAATTAGAAAATAAATTATAGCGTTTTTACTTTTTGTACTGTAATTTTTGTACCAAAATTTCACATTATCATATTTTAGTTTAATATATTCTTCCATAATAGAAAATATTATAAAGGGAGATAAAAAAATACCAAGAATAATTAAATTATTAAAATTTTCTCTTGTCGATTGGTTCAGTTCAATGATAGTTGAAACTAGAGGCCATAAACAGTAATTTTTGGATCTGACCAAAGGACACCCATCAGTACTAAGATTTAGTGACAATGGAATCTCATTGCCACTTAAATTTTTAATGAATGATTTATACACGCTGCCATCTAAAGCTGATTTTATTAAGCCTTGACTTTTGTTTTTTTTAGCAAGATGAAAACTTTCTTTTATTTGATTTAATTTTTCCGAGTCTTCTAAAATAGTAATTAATTGAGATTTTAAATCAAAACAAACCATCTTTGAGCATGGTTTTTGACATTGTTGACACAAAGCTATTTTCTCAGAAAAATTGTTATTGAATAAAATTGGAGAAGCCGAAATATTACAATATTGACATAATTCATAATACATCGATTCTTTGACATTGCTGAATTTTTTATTGAATGAATTGAATGTTTTCGGACAGATATTAGGCTGTGGTAAAATGATTCTTATTAATTTTAATATATCATTAATTGCAATTTCTGCTAAATTATGACGAATTTTGATTAAATTCAAAGCTAGAAGAAATTCTGATTTCTTTATATCAGCCTTTTCATACAAAGCTGTAGGTGAATCATCAATTTTATCTTCTGCCTCAGAAGATTGAGATTTATCACTAAGATCAGTAGTTGTTTTTGATAATTCGGTCTCGGAAAAAATATCTTTGTTGCTTAAATCATCAGCACTTAAATTATTATCTGAGTGAAAATCTAATAATTATCAATATTAAAAAAATATTAAGAAAAAATTAATAAGTTTTACCAAGAATGTTTTGATCGTCTATTTCTTTAACAGGTAATTTATTTTGATTAATTTCTAATTTTCGTTCGTCATTTTCCGAAAAGCTACTAGATGATGATTTTCTTCTAAAAGAAAGCTTTTTGAGACGATCCCGATATCGTTTTTGGCGAGCATATCAAATTTTGCTAGACAATCCAAGGTAAGAGAATTATTCTAATTTTTCAAGAATAATTTATGTTAATTTTTAATATCATAAATTATGTAAAATTTTAATAAACTTACATGTATAAGTGGTTATATTTGCTAATTAGGCATTAATATAATTTAATTTAATTAGATATTAATTTTTTCAATATTTTCAAGAAATTTATTATATTGTCAGAATTAAATAAAGAAATATTAATATGGCTTTATTTTTTTCATTCACTCCTTGATTATGTTTGATTTTCTTTTTCAGGTATAAATTATCTTCGGAAGATTCATCTTCAAAAATTTTCTTTTTTTTCAAAAAAGTCAATGGCGATTCTGACATTTTTAAAAAACAAATTTTTTTTAGGCAAAGTGGATTTTTAATATTTTTTCTATTTGCTTTTTTTGTACAAAATTTTTAAATGCGCGATTTCATTGCATTGCAATTTACACAGTCTTAAGCCTTTTAAAACTTTAAAATTTCAATTTTATTTTGCAATGCAATGCAATAAAATGACTCATTTAAAATTTTGAGCAAAAAGAACAAATTGAAAATTGATCAGAAATTTCACCTTGCCATTCCGGATTTAATTTCTTCGACAAATTATTATATTATTATCCACATATGGCCTATAAAATTGGAGCCAATAGCAAGATTTTATTGTCGCTTCACTTTAAAATGTTTTTCAAGAACCGCTCCACAATTATAAAGTTCAATAAAGCTGCTTATTAGCTTCTCCATTCTTTTGTAATTTTCCGATAAGATTGTCAAATGAAATAAATGGGATTCTGGTATAATTTCGGAAAATTAAAAAAGAAGAGAGAAATTAAAAAACAACCATAACAAAAACACATTTTTAATATTGAATGAAGTTGCTTTTAACCCATCCCTTCTTTTGTAATTTTCCGATTAGAAATTCAATGAAATAAATTTTGAATACTACTCAAATAAATGAGTTTAACTTTACATTAAAGGCCACTATGAATATAATAAAAAAATCAATTTTTAGTACAGAAAAACAAATTGTTTACAAGCACTTTTTATTATTATTTATACTTTTTATGTTTTGTTTTTTTTTTATTCTTTTTAAAATAAAATTTAAAATTTACTCCTTAGTGAGAAAAATAGTGAAATACTGAACTCATCTTAAAATAAAATACACAATAGAAAAACAAATAAATAATGAATAAAAAATTACATTTAATTAGATAAAGTATCATAATTTTTTTTTATTAATGATTCATCTAGTTAACCAAAATCACCTCATTATAAAACATTTTTTTTCTTTAGGAGATCTTAAGGTTACCTCTCGATAATAAAAATAACATTACGAGAAAAAAAAATACACCCTGGCAAATTTTTTCAATGAAATTTCTCTTAAGGATCTTTGAAAGATATTTTATAATTTTTTTCTTTTAATATCTCTAAGAGATCGCCTACGAGAATTTTACATGGGAAGATAAGTGAAAACCAATGGTGGGCAGAGTCATTACCAGTGGTGGCCAAAGTCATTACCAGTGGTGGGCAAAGTCATTACCATGGTTGGGAAAAGTCATTACCATGGTTGGGAAAAGTCATTTATAGAGGTCGGATAAATGATTACCAATTGTAGGCAAAGTCATTACCAGTGGTGGGCAAAGTCATTACCATTGGTAGGCAAAGTCATTACCAGTGGTGGGCTAAGTCATTACCCGTTGAGGGCAGAATCACTATTGGTGGGCGAAGTCATTTTTAGTGGTCAGAAAAGTGATTACCAATGGTGGGCAGAGTCATGCCCAGTGGTTGGCAAAAGCATGCACAGTGGTTGGCAAAGTCATTAGCAATGTTGGGCAAAGACATTTTTAGTAGTCAGAAAAGTGATTACCAATGGTGGGCAAAATCATTACAAGTGGTTAACAGAGTCATTATCATTGTTGAGCAAAGTCTTTACCAGTGGTAGCAAAGTTAGTACCAGTGATCGGCAAAGTATTTACCAGTGGCAACCAAGTCATTACCAGTGGTGGGAAAAGTCATTTCTAGTGGTGGGTAAGTCAAAACCAGTTGTGGGCAAAGTTATTCCCAATGGTTGGTAAAGTCATTACTAGTTCTAGACAAAGTCATTACCAGTGGTTGGCAAAGTCATTTCCAGCGGTGGGCAAAGTCATTACCAGTGGTGGGCAATGTCATTATCAATGGTGGACAAAGTCATTACCAGTGGTTGATAAAGTCATTACCAGAGGTCGGCCAAGTAATTACCAGTGGTGGGCAAAGTCATTCCAATATGTCGTGAAGGTTATTTCCAGTGGTGGACAAAGTCATTGCAAGTGGTGGGCAAAGTCATTACCAGTTGTCGGAAAAGTCATTACCATGGTTGGGAAAAGTCATTACCATGGTTGGGAAAAGTCATTTATAGAGGTCGGATAAGAATTCACCAGTGGTGGGCAAAGTCATTACCAGTGTTGGGCTAAGTAATTACCAGTTGAGGGCAGAGTCAATACTATTGGTGGGCGAAGTCATTTTAAGTGGTCAGATAAGTGATAACCAATGCTGGGCATAGTCATTACCAGTGGTGGGCAAAGTAATTACCATTGGTGGGCAAAGTCGTTACCAGTGGTCGGCAAAGTCATTACCAGTGGTGGGCAAAGTCATTTCCAGTTGTCGGCAAAGTCATTACCATGGTTGGGAAAAGTCATTACCATGGTTGGGAAAAGTCATTTATAGAGGTCGGATAAGAATTCACCAGTGGTGGGCAAAGTCATTACCAGTGTTGGGCTAAGTAATTACCAGTTGAGGGCAGAGTCAATACTATTGGTGGGCGAAGTCATTTTTAGTGGTCAGATAAGTGATAACCAATGCTGGGCATAGTCATTACCAGTGGTTGGGCAAAGTCATTACCAGTGTTGGGCAAAGTCATTACCAGTGGTGGGCATAGTCAATACTATTGGTGGGCGAAGTCATTTTTAGTGGTCAGAAAAGTGATTTCCAATGGTGGGCAGAGTCATGCCCAGTGGTTGGCAAAGTCATGCACAGTGGTGGGCAAAATCATTACAAGTGGTTAACAGAGTCATTATCACTGGTGAGCAAAGTCATTACCAGTGTTTGGCAAAGTCATTCCAAGTGGTGGGCAGAGTCATTACCAGTTGTCGGCAAAGTCATTACCATGGTTGGGAAAAGTCATTTATAGAGGTCGGATGAGAATTTACCAGTGGTGGGCGAAGTCATTACCAGTGGTGGGCAATGTCATTATCAATGGTGGGCAAAGTCATTACCTGTGGTGGATAAAGTCATCACCAGAGGTCGGCAAAGTCATTACCAGTGGTGGGCAAAGTCATTTCAAGTTGTCGTGAAGGTTATTACCAGTGGTGGGCAAAATCATTCCCAGTGGTTGGCTAAGTCATTACCAGTTGAGGGCAGAGTCAATACTATTGGTGGGCAAAATCATTGCCAATTGTGGGCAAAGTCATTACCATTTGTCGGCAAAGTCATTACCATGGTTGGGAAAAGTAATTTATAGAGGTCGTATAAGAATTTACCAGTGGTGGGCAAAGTCATTACCATTGGTGGGCTAAGTCATTACCAGTTGAGGGCAGAGTCAATACTATTGGTGGGCGAAGTCATTTTTAGTGGTCAGATAAGTGATAACCAATGCTTTGCAAAGTGATTACCAGCGCTGGGCAATGTCATTACCAGTGGTGGGCAAAGTCATTACCAGTTGAGAGCAAAGTCAATACCATTGGTGGGCAACGTCATTTTTAATGGTTAGATAAGTGATTACCAATTGCAGGCAAAGTCATTACCAGTGATGGGCAAAGTCATTACCGGTGGTGGGCAAACTGATTACCAGCGGTGGGCAATGTCATTATCAATGGTGGGCAAAGTCATTACCTGTGGTGGAAAAAGTCATTACCAGAGGTCGGCAAAGTCATTACCAGTGGTGGGCAAGGTCATTACAAGTTGTCGTGAAGGTTATTACCAGTGGTGGGCAAAATCATTCCCAGTGGTGGGCTAAGTCATTACCAGTTGAGGGCAGAGTCAATACTATTGGTGGGCAAAGTCATTACCTGTGGTGGATAAAGTCATCACCAGAGGTCGGCAAAGTCATTACCAGTGGTGGGCAAAGTCATTACAAGTTGTCGTGAAGGTTATTACCAGTGGTGGGCAAAATCATTCCCAGTGGTGGGCTAAGTCATTACCAGTTGAGGGCAGAGTCAATACTATTGGTGGGCAAAATCATTGCCAATTGTGGGCAAAGTCATTACCATTTGTCGGCAAAGTCATTACCATGGTTGGGAAAAGTAATTTATAGAGGTCGTATAAGAAATCACCAGTGGTGGGCAAAGTCATTACCAGTGGTGGGCTAAGTCATTACCAGTTGAGGGCAGAGTCAATACTATTGGTTGGCAAAGTCATGCACAGTGGTGGGCAAAATCATTACAAGTGGTTAACAGAGTCATTATCACTGGTGAGCAAAGTCATAACCAGTGGTGGGCAAAGTCTTTGCCAGTGGTAGGCAAAGTCAATACCAGTGGTCGGCAAAGTCTTTACCAGTGGTAGCAAAGTTAGTACCAGTGGTCGGCAAAGTCTTTACCAGTGGAAACAAAGTCATTACCAGTTGTCGGCAAAGTCATTACCATGGTTGGGAAAAGTCATTTATAGAGGTCGGATGAGAATTCACCAGTGGTGGGCAAAGTCATTACCAGTGGTGGGCAATGTCATTATCAATGGTGGGCAAAGTCATTACCTGTGGTGAATAAAGTCATCACCAGAGGTCGGCAAAGTCATTACCAGTGGTGGGCAAAGTCATTACAAGTTGTCGTGAAGGTTATTACCAGTGGTGGGCAAAATCATTCCCAGTGGTGGGCTAAGTCATTACCAGTTGAGGGCAGAGTCAATACTATTGGTGGGGAAAATCATTGCCAATTGTGGGCAAAGTCATTACCATTTGTCGGCAAAGTCATTACCATGGTTGGGAAAAGTAATTTATAGAGGTCATATAAGAATTCACCAGTGGTGGGCAAAGTCATTACCAGTGGTGGGCTAAGTCATTACCAGTTGAGGGCAGAGTCAATACTATTGGTGGGCGAAGACATTTTTAGTGGTCAGATAAGTGATAACCAATGCTTTGCAAAGTGATAACCAGCGCTGGGCAATGTCATTACCAGTGGTGGGCAAAGTCATTACCAGTTGAGAGCAAAGTCAATACCATTGGTGGGCAACGTCATTTTTAATGGTTAGATAAGTGATTACCAATTGCAGGCAAAGTCATTACCAGTGATGGGCAAAGTCATTACCAGTGGTGGGCAAACTGATTACCAGCGGTGGGCAATGTCATTATCAATGGTGGGCAAAGTCATTACCTGTTGTGGAAAAAGTCATTACCAGTGGTGGGCAAAGTCATTACAAGTTGTCGTGAAGGTTATTACCAGTGGTGGGCAAAATCATTCCCAGTGGTGGGCAAAGTCATTACCAGTTGAGGGCAGAGTCAATACTATTGGTGGGAAAAATCATTGCCACTGGTGGGCAAAGTCATTACCAGTTGTCGGCAAAGTCATTACCAGTTGAGGGAAGAGTCAATACTATTGGTGGGCGAAGTCATTTTTATTGGTCAGATAAGTGATAACCAATGCTTTGCAAAGTGATTACCAGCGCTGGGCAATGTCATTACCAGTGGTGGACAAAGTCATTACCATTTGAGAGCAAAGTCAATACCAATGGTGGTTAACGTCATTTTTAATGGTTAGATAAGTGATTACCAATTGCAGGCAAAGTCATTACCAGTGATGGGCAAAGTCATTACCAGTGGTGGGCAAACTGATTACCAGCGGTGGGCAATGTCATTATCAATGGTGGGCAAAGTCATTACCTGTGGTGGAAAAAGTCATCACCAGAGGTCGGCAAAGTCATTACCAGTGGTGGGCAAAGTCATTACAAGTTATCGTGAAGGTTATTACCAGTGGTGGGCAAAATCATTCCCAGTGGTGGTCTAAGTCATTACCAGTTGAGGGCAGAGTCAATACTATTGGTGGGCAAAATCATTGCCAGTGGTGGGCAAAGTCATTACCATTTGTCGGCAAAGTCATTACCATGGTTGGGAAAAGTAATTTATAGAGGTCATATAAGAATTCACCAGTGGTGGGCAAAGTCATTACCAGTGGTGGGCTAAGTCATTACCAGTGGTGGGCAAAGTCATTCACAGTGGTGAGCGAAGTCATTACCAGTGGTTGGCAAACTGATTACCAGTGGTGGGCAGAGTCATTACCAGTTGAGGGCAGAGTCAATACTATTGGTGGGCGAAGTCATTTTTAGTGGTCAGATAAGTGATAACCAATGCTTTGCAAAGTGATAACCAGCGCTGGGCAATGTCATTACCAGTGGTGGGCAAAGTCATTACCAGTTGTTGGCAAAGTCATTACCATGGTTGGGAAAAGTAATTTTTAGAGGTCGGATAGGAATTCACCAGTGGTGGGCAAAGTAATTACCAGCGGTGGGCAAAGTCGTTCACAGTGGTGAGCGAAGTCATTACCAGTGGTTGGCAAACTGATTACCAGTGGTGGGCAGAGTCATTACCAGTTGAGGACAGAGTCAATTCTTTTGGTGGCGAAGTTATTTTAAGTGGTAAGATAAGTGAAAACCAATGGTGGGCAGAGTCATTACCAGTGGTGGCCAAAGTCATTACCAGTTGTCGGCAAAGTCATTACCATGGTTGGGAAAAGTAATTTTTAGAGGTCGGATAAATGATTACCAATTGTAGGCAAAGTCATTACCAGTGGTGGGCAAAGTCATTACCATTGGTAGGCAAAGTCATTACCAGTGGTGGGCTAAGTCATTACCCGTTGAGGGCAGAATCACTTTTGGTGGGCGAAGTCATTTTTAGTGGTCAGAAAAGTGATTACCAATGGTGGGCAGAGTCATGCCCAGTGGTTGGCAAAAGCATGCACAGTGGTTGGCAAAGTCATTACCAATGTTGGGCAAAGACATTTTTAGTAGTCAGAAAAGTGATTACCAATGGTGGGCAAAATCATTACAAGTGGTTAACAGAGTCATTATCATTGTTGACTAAAGTCTTTACCAGTGGAAGCAAAGTTAGTACCAGTGATCGGCAAAGTATTTACCAGTGGAAACCAAGTCATTATTAGTGGTGGGAAAAGTCATTTCTAGTGGTGGGCAATGTCAAAACCAGTTGTGGGCAAAGTTATTCCCAATGGATGGTAAAGTCATTACTAGTTCTAGACAAAGTAATTACCAGTGGTTGGCAAAGTCATTTCCAGCGGTGGGCAAAGTCATTACCAGTGGTGGGCAATGTCATTATCAATGGTGGGCAAAGTCATTACCTGTGGTGGAAAAAGTCATCACAAGAGTTCGGCAAAGTCATTACCAGTGGTGGGCAAAGTCATTACAAGTTATCGTGAAGGTTATTACCAGTGGTGGGCAGAATCATTCCCAGTGGTGGTCTAAGTCATTACCAGTTGAGGGCAGAGTCAATACTATTGGTGAGCAAAATCATTGCCAGTGGTGGGCAAAGTCATTATCATTGTTGAGCAAAGTCTTTACCAGTGGTAGCAAAGTTAGTGCCAGTGATCGGCAAAGTATTTACCAGTGGAAACCAAGTCATTACCAGTGGTGGGAAAAGTCATTTCTAGTGGTGGGCAAAGTCAAAACCAGTTGTGGGCAATGTCATTATCAATGGTGGGCAAAGTCATTACCAGTGGTTGATAAAGTCATTACCAGAGGTCGGCCAAGTAATTACCAGTGGTGGGCAAAGTCATTCCAATATGTCGTGAAGGTTATTTCCAGTGGTGGACAAAGTCATTGCAAGTGGTGGGCAAAGTCATTACCAGTTGTCGGCAAAGTCATTACCATGGTTGGGAAAAGTCATTTATAGAGGTCGGATAAGAATTCAGCAGTGGTGGGCAAAGTCATTACCAGTGTTGGGCTAAGTAATTACCAGTTGAGGGCAGAGTCAATACTATTGGTGGGCAAAGTCATTTTTAGTGGTGGGCAAAGTGATTACCAGCGGTGGGCAATGTCATTACCAGTGGTGGGCAAAGTCATTACCAGTTGTCGGCAAAATCACTACCATGGTTGGGAAAAGTCATTTTTAGAGGTCGAATAAGAATTCACCAGTGGTGGGCAGAGTCATTACCAGCGGTGGGCAAAGTCATTACCCGTGGTCGGCAAAGTCATTACCAGTGGTGAGTGAAATCATTACCAGTGGTGGGCAAACTGATTCCCAGTTGTCGGCAAAGTCATTACCATGGTTGGGAAAAGTAATTTTTAGAGGTCGGATAAATGATTACCAATTGTAGGCAAAGTCATTACCAGTGGTTGGCAAAGTCATTACAATTGGTAGGCAAAGTCATTACCAGTGGTTGGCTAAGTCATTACCCGTTGAGGGCAGAATCACTTTTGGTGGGCGAAGTCATTTTTAGTGGTCAAAAAGTGATTACCAATGGTGGGCAGAGTCATGCCCAGTGGTTGGCAAAAGCATGCACAGTGGTTGGCAAAGTCATTAGCAATGTTGGGCAAAGACATTTTTAGTAGTCAGAAAAGTGATTACCAATGGTGGGCAAAATCATTACAAGTGGTTAACAGAGTCATTATCATTGTTGAGCAAAGTCTTTACCAGTGGTAGCAAAGTTAGTACCAGTGATCGGCAAAGTATTTACCAGTGGAAACCAAGTCATTACCAGTGGTGCTAAAAGTCATTTCTAGTGGTGGGCAATAACAAAACCAGTTGTGGGCAAAGTTATTCCCAATGGATGGTAAAGTCATTACTAGTTCTAGACAAAGTAATTACCAGTGGTTGGCAAAGTCATTTCCAGCGGTGGGCAAAGTCATTACCAGTGGTGGGCAATGTCATTATCAATGGTGGGCAAAGTCATTACCTGTGGTGGAAAAAGTCATCACAAGAGTTCGGCAAAGTCATTACCAGTGGTGGGCAAAGTCATTACAAGTTATCGTGAAGGTTATTACCAGTGGTGGGCAGAATCATTCCCAGTGGTGGTCTAAGTCATTACCAGTTGAGGGCAGAGTCAATACTATTGGTGAGCAAAATCATTGCCAGTGGTGGGCAAAGTCATTATCATTGTTGAGCAAAGTCTTTACCAGTGGTAGCAAAGTTAGTGCCAGTGATCGGCAAAGTATTTACCAGTGGAAACCAAGTCATTACCAGTGGTGGGAAAAGTCATTTCTAGTGGTGGGCAAAGTCAAAACCAGTTGTGGGCAATGTCATTATCAATGGTGGGCAAAGTCATTACCAGTGGTTGATAAAGTCATTACCAGAGGTCGGCCAAGTAATTACCAGTGGTGGGCAAAGTCATTCCAATATGTCGTGAAGGTTATTTCCAGTGGTGGACAAAGTCATTGCAAGTGGTGGGCAAAGTCATTACCAGTTGTCGGCAAAGTCATTACCATGGTTGGGAAAAGTCATTTATAGAGGTCGGATAAGAATTCAGCAGTGGTGGGCAAAGTCATTACCAGTGTTGGGCTAAGTAATTACCAGTTGAGGGCAGAGTCAATACTATTGGTGGGCAAAGTCATTTTTAGTGGTGGGCAAAGTGATTACCAGCGGTGGGCAATGTCATTACCAGTGGTCGGCAAAGTCATTACCAGTGGTGAGTGAAGTCATTACCAGTGGTGGGCAAACTGATTACCAGTGGTGGGCAGAGTCATTACCCGTTGAGGGCAGTATCACTATTGGTGGGCGAAGTCATTTTTACTAGTCAGAAAAGTGATTACCAATGGTGGGCAGAGTCATGCCCAGTGTTTGGCATAGTCATTACCAATGTTGGGCAAAGTCATAACCAGTGGTGGGGAAAGTCTTTGCCAGTGGTAGGCAAAGTCAATACCAGTGGTCGGAAAAGTCTTTACCAGTGGAAACAAAGTCATTACTAGTGGTGGGAAAAGTCATTTCTAGTGGTGGGCAAAGTAATTACCAGTTGAGGGCAGAGTCAATACTATTTGTGGGCGAAGTCATTTTTAGTGGTCAGATAAGTGATAACCAATGCTGGGCATAGTCATTACCAGTGGTGGGCAGAGTGATTACCAGTGGTGGGCAAAGTCATCACCAGTGGTGGGCAAAGTGATTACCAGCGGTGGGCAATGTCATTAACAGTGATGGGCAAAGTCATTACCAGTGGTGGGCAAAGTGATTACCAGCGGTGGGCAATGTCATTACCAGTGGTGGGCAATGTCATTATCAATGGTGGGCAAAGTCATTACCAGTGGTGGATAAAGTCATTACCAGAGGTCGGCCAAGTCATAACCAGTGGTGGGCAAAGTCATTCCAAGTTGTCGTGAAGGTTATTACCAGTGTTGGGAAAGCTCATTGCAAGTGGTGGGCAGAGTCATTACCAGTGGTGGGCAAAGTCATTACCAGTGGTGGGCTAAGTAATTACCAATGTTGGGCAAAGACATTTTTAGTTGTCAGAAAAGTGATTACCAATGGTGGGCAAAATCATTACAAGTGGTTAACAGAGTCATTTTCACTGGTGAGCAAAGTCATAACCAGTGGTGGGCAAAGTCTTTGCCAGTGGTAGGCAAAGTCAATACCAGTGGACGGGAAAGTCTTTACCAGTGGTACCAAAGTTAGTACCAGTGGTCGGCAGAGTCTTTACCAGTGGAAACAAAGTCATTATCAGTGGTGGGAAAAGTCATTTCTAGTGGTGGGCAAAGTCAAAACCAGTTGTGAGATAAGTCATTACCAGTGGTGGGCAAACTGATTACCAGTGGTGGGCAGAGTCATTTTTACTAGTCAGAAAAGTCATTACCAATGTTGGGCAAAGTTATTTTAGTTGTCAGAAAAGTGATTACCAATGCTGGGCATAGTCATTACCAGTGGTGGGCAGAGTCATTACCAGTGGTGGGCAAAGTCATCACCAGTTGTGGGCAAAGTGATAACCAGCGGTGGGCAATGTCATTAACAGTGGTGGGCAAAGTCATGACCAGCGGTGGGCAAAGTCATTACCCGTGGTGGGCAAAGTTATTACCAGTGGTGAGCGAAGTCATTACCAGTGGTGGACAAACTTATTACAAGTGGTGGGCAAACTAACTACCATTGGTAGGCAGAGTCATTACCCGTTGAGGGAAGTATCACTATTGGTGGGCGAAGTCATTTTTACTGGTCAGAAAAGTGATTACCAATGGTGGGCAGACTCATCCCCAGTGGTTGGCAAAGTCATGCACAGTGGTTGGCAAAGTCATTACCAATGTTGGGCAAAGACATTTTTAGTTGTCAGAAAAGTGATTACCAATGGTGGGCAAAATCATTACAAGTGGTTTACAGAGTCATTATCACTGGTGAGCAAAGTCATAACCAGTGGTGGGCAAAGTCTTTGCCATTGGTAGGCAAAGTCAATACCAGTGGTCGACAAAGTCTTTACCAGTGGTAGCAAAGTTAGTACCAGTGGTCGGCAAAGTCTTTACCAGTGGAAACAAAGTCATTACCAGTGGTGGGAAAAGTCATTTCTAGTGGAGGGCAAAGTCAAAACCAGTAGTGGGCAAAGTTATTGCACAACACTGGTACTGACTTTGCCCACCGCTGGAAATGACTCGGCCAAACACTGGTAATGACTTTGTCTAGAACTATTAATGACTTTACCCACCATTGGTAATAACTTTGCCCACAACTTAATTTGACTTTGCCCACCACTAGAAATGACTTTTCCCACCACTGGTAATGACTTTGGTTCCACTGGTAAAGTCTTTGCCGACCACTGGTACTAACTTTGCTACCACTCGTAAAGACTTTGCCGACCACTGGTATTGACTTTGCCTACCAATGGCAAAGACTTTGCCCACCACTGGTTATGACTTTGCTCACCAGTGATAATGACTCTGTTAACCACTTGTAATGATTTTGCCCACCATTGGTAATCACTTTTCTGACAACTTAAAATGTCTTTGCCCAACATTGGTAATTACTTAGCCCACCACTGGTAATGACTTTGCCCACCACTGGTGAATTCTTATCCGACCTCTATAAATGACTTTTCCCAACCATGGTAATGACTTTGCCGACAACTGGTAATGACTCTGCCCACCACTTGCAATGACTTTTCCCAACACTGGTAATAACCTTCACGACAACTTGGAATGACTTTTCCCACCACTGGTAATGACTTTGTTTCCACTGGTAAAGACTTTGCCGACCACTGGTACTAACTTTGCTACCACTGGTAAAGACTTGCCCACCACTGGTTATGACTTTGCTCACCAGTGATAATGACTCTGTTAACCACTTGTAATGATTTTGCCCACCACTGGTGAATTCTTATCCGACCTCTATAAATGACTTTTCCCAACCATGGTAATGACTTTGCCGACAACTGGTAATGACCTTCACGACAACTTGGAATGACTTTGCCCACCACTGGTTATGACTTTATCCACCACTGGTAATGACTTTGCCCACCATTGATAATGACTTTGCCCACCGCTGGAAATGACTCGGCCAAACACTGGTAATGACTTTGACTAGAACTAGAAATGACTTTACCCACAATTGGTAATAACTTTTCCCACTACTGATTTTGACTTTGCCCACCACTTGAAATGACTTTTCCCACCACTGGTACTAACTTTGCTACCACTGGTAAAGACTTTGCCGACCACTGGTATTGACTTTGCCTACCACTGGCAAAGACTTTGCCCACCACTGGTTATGACTTTGCTCACCAGTGATAATGACTTTGCCCACCACTGGTTATGACTTTGCTCACCAGTGATAATGACATTGCCCACCACTGGTAATGACTTTGCCCACCACTGGTGAATTCTTATCCGACCTCTATAAATGACTTTTCCCAACCATGGTAATGACTTTGCCGACAACTGGTAATGACTCTACCCACCACTTGCAATGACTTTGCCCAACACTGGTAATAACCTTAACGACAACTTGGAATGACTTTGCCCACCACTGGTTATGACTTGGCCGACCTTTGGTAATGACTTTATCCACCACTGGTAATGACTTTGCCCACCATTGATAATGACATTGCCCACCACTGGTAATGACTTTGCCCACCGCTGGAAATGACTCGGCCAAACACTGGTAATGACTTTGTCTAGAACTATTAATGACTTTACCCACCATTGGTAATAACTTTGCCCACAACTTAATTTGACTTTGCCCACAACTAGAAATGACTTTTCCCACCACTGGTAATGACTTTGTTTCCACTGGTAAAGACTTTGCCGACCACTGGTTATAACTTTGCTACCACTGGTAAAGACTTTGCCGACCACTGGTATTGACTTTGCCTACCACTGGCAAAGACTTTGCCCACCACTGGTTATGACTTTGCTCACCAGTGATAATGACTTTGCCGACAACTGGTAATGACTCTACCCACCACTTGCAATGACTTTGCCCAACACTGGTAATAACCTTCACGACAACTTGGAATGACTTTGCCCACCACTGGTTATGACTTGGCCGACCTCTGGTAATGACTTTATCCACCACTGGTAATGACTTTGCCCACCATTGATAATGACATTGCCCACCACTGGTAATGACTTTGCCCACCGCTGGAAATGACTCGGCCAAACACTGGTAATGACTTTGTCTAGAACAATTAATGACTTTACCCACCATTGGTAATAACTTTGCCCACAACTTAATTTGACTTTGCCCACCACTAGAAATGACTTTTCCCAACACTGGTAATGACTTTGTTTCCACTTGTAAAGACTTTGCCGACCACTGGTACTAACTTTGCTACCACTGGTAAAGACTTTGCCGACCACTGGTATTGACTTTGCCTACCACTGGCAAAGACTTTGCCCACCACTGGTTATGACTTTGCTCACCAGTGAAAATGACTCTGTTAACCACTTGTAATGATTTTGCCCACCATTGGTAATCACTTTTCTGACAACTAAAAATGTCTTTGCCCAACATTGGTAATTACTTAGCCCACCACTGGTAATGACTTTGACCACCACTGGTGAATTCTTATCCGACCTCTATAAATGACTTTTCCCAACCATGGTAATGACTTTGCCGACAACTGGTAATGACTCTGCCCACCACTTGCAATGACTTTTCCCAACACTGGTAATAACCTTCACGACAACTTGGAATGACTTTTCCCACCACTGGTAATGACTTTGTTTCCACTGGTAATGATTTTGCCCACCATTGGTAATCACTTTTCTGACAACTAAAAATGTCTTTGCCCAACATTGGTAATGACTTTGCCGACAACTGGTAATAACCTTCACGACAACTTGGAATGACTTTTCCCAACACTGGTAATAACCTTCACGACAACTTGGAATGACTTTGCCCACCACTGGTAATGACATTGCCCACCACTGGTAATGACTTTGCCCACCGCTGGAAATGACTCGGCCAAACACTGGTAATGACTTTGTCTAGAACAAGTAATGACTTTACCCACAATTGGTAATAACTTTTCCCACTACTGATTTTGACAATGCCCACCACTTGAAATGACTTTTCCCACCACTGGTACTAACTTTGCTACCACTGGTAAAGACTTTGCCGACCACTGGTATTGACTTTGCCTGCCACTGGCAAAGACTTTGCCCACCACTGGTTATGACTTTGCTCACCAGTGATAATGACTTTGCCCACCACTGGTTATGACTTTGCTCACCAGTGATAATGACATTGCCCACCACTGGTAATGACTTTGCCCACCACTGGTGAATTCTTATCCGACCTCTATAAATGACTTTTCCCAACCATGGTAATGACTTTGCCGACAACTGGAAATGACTCTACCCACCACTTGCAATGACTTTGCCCAACACTGGTAATAACCTTCACGACAACTTGGAATGACTTTGCTCACCACTGGTTATGACTTGGCCGACCTCTGGTAATGATTTTATCCACCACTGGTAATGACTTTGCCCACCATTGATAATGACATTGCCTACCACTGGTAATGACTTTGCCCACCGCTGGAAATGACTCGGCCAAACACTGGTAATGACTTTGCTCACCAGTGAAAATGACTCTGTTAACCACTTGTAATGATTTTGCCCACCATTGGTAATCACTTTTCTGACAACTAAAAATGTCTTTGCCCAACATTGGTAATTACTTAGCCCACCACTGGTAATGACTTTGCCCACCACTGGTGAATTCTTATCCGACCTCTATAAATGACTTTTCCCAACCATGGTAATGACTTTGCCGACAACTGGTAATGACTCTGCCCACCACTTGCAATGACTTTTCCCAACACTGGTAATAACCTTCACGACAACTTGGAATGACTTTTCCCACCACTGGTACTAACTTTGCTACCACTGGTAAAGACTTTGCCGACCACTGGTATTGACTTTGCCTACCACTGGCAAAGACTTTGCCCACCACTGGTTATGACTTTGCTCACCAGTGATAATGACTTTGCCGACAACTGGTAATAACCTTCACGACAACTTGGAATGACTTTGCCCACCACTGGTTATGACTTGGCCGACCTCTGGTAATGACTTTATCCACCACTGGTAATGACTTTGCCCACCATTGATAATGACATTGCCCACCACTGGTAATGACTTTGCCCACCGCTGGAAATGACTCGGCCAAACACTGGTAATGACTTTGTCCAGAACTATTAATGACTTTACCCACCATTGGTAATAACTTTGCCCACAACTTAATTTGACTTTGCCAACCACTAGAAATGACTTTTCCCACCACTGGTAATGACTTTGTTTCCACTGGTAAAGACTTTGCCGACCACTGGTACTAACTTTGCTACCACTGGTAAAGACTTTGCCGACCACTGGTATTGACATAGCCCACCACTGGTAATGACTTTGCCCACCGCTGGAAATGACTCGGCCAAACACTGGTAATGACTTTGTCTAGAACAAGTAATGACTTTACCCACAATTGGTAATAACTTTTCCCACTACTGATTTTGACAATGCCCACCACTTGAAATGACTTTTCCCACCACTGGTACTAACTTTGCTACCACTGGTAAAGACTTTGCCGACCACTGGTATTGACTTTTCCTGCCACTGGCAAAGACTTTGCCAACCACTGGTTATGACTTTGCTCACCAGTGATAATGACTTTGCCCACCACTGGTTATGACTTTGCTCACCACTGGTAATGACTTTGCCCACCGCTGGAAATGACTCGGCCAAACACTGGTAATGACTTTGTCTAGAACAAGTAATGACTTTACCCACAATTGGTAATAACTTTTCCCACTACTGATTTTGACAATGCCCACCACTTGAAATGACTTTTCCCACCACTGGTACTAACTTTGCTACCACTGGTAAAGACTTTGCCGACCACTGGTATTGACTTTTCCTGCCACTGGCAAAGACTTTGCCCACCACTGGTTATGACTTTGCTCACCAGTGATAATGACTTTGCCCACCACTGGTTATGACTTTGCTCACCAGTGATAATGACATTGCCCACCACTGGTAATGACTTTGCCCACCACTGGTGAATTCTTATCCGACCTCTATAAATGACTTTTCCCAACCATGGTAATGACTTTGCCGACAACTGGTAATGACTCTACCCACCACTTGCAATGACTTTGCCCAACACTGGTAATAACCTTCACGACAACTTGGAATGACTTTGCTCACCACTGGTTATGACTTGGCCGACCTCTGGTAATGATTTTATCCACCACTGGTAATGACTTTGCCCACCATTGATAATGACATTGCCTACCACTGGTAATGACTTTGCCCACCGCTGGAAATGACTCGGCCAAACACTGGTAATGACTTTGCTCACCAGTGAAAATGACTCTGTTAACCACTTGTAATGATTTTGCCCACCATTGGTAATCACTTTTCTGACAACTAAAAATGTCTTTGCCCAACATTGGTTATTACTTAGCCCACCACTGGTAATGACTTTGCCCACCACTGGTGAATTCTTATCCGACCTCTATAAATGACTTTTCCCAACCATGGTAATGACTTTGCCGACAACTGGTAATGACTCTGCCCACCACTTGCAATGACTTTTCCCAACACTGGTAATAACCTTCACGACAACTTGGAATGACTTTTCCCACCACTGGTGATGACTTTGCCCACCATTGATAATGACTTTGCCCACCACTGGTGAATTCTTATCCGACCTCTATAAATGACTTTTCCCAACCATGGTAATGACTTTGCCGACAACTGGTAATAACTATGCCCACCACTTGGAATGACTTTGCCCACCACTGGTTATGACTTGGCCGACCTCTGGTAATGACTTTATCCACCACTGGTAATGACTTTGCCCACCATTGATAATGACATTGCCCACCACTGGTAATGACTTTGCCCACCGCTGGAAATGACTCGGCCAAACACTGGTAATGACTTTGTCTAGAACTAGTAATGACTTTACCCACAATTGGTAATAACTTTTCCCACTACTGATTTTGACTTTGCCCACCACTTGAAATGACTTTTCCCACCACTGGTACTAACTTTGCTACCACTGGTAAAGACTTTGCCGACCACTGGTATTGACTTTGCCTACCACTCGCAAAGACTTTGCCCACCACTGGTTATGACTTTGCTCACCAGTGATAATGACTTTGCCCACAACTGGTTATGACTTTGCTCACCAGTGATAATGACATTGCGCACCACTGGTAATGACTTTGCCCACCACTGGTGAATTCTTATCCGACCTCTATAAATGACTTTTCCCAACCATGGTAATGACTTTGCCGACAACTGGTAATGACTCTGCCCACCACTTGCAATGACTTTGCCCACCACTGGTAATGACTTTGCCCACCGCTGGAAATGACTCGGCCAAACACTGGTAATGACTTTGTCTAGAACTAGTAATGACTTTACCCACAATTGGTAATATCTTTTCCCACTACTGATTTTGACTTTTCCCACCACTGGTACTAACTTTGCTACCACTGGTAAAGACTTTGCCGACCACTGGTATTGGTTTTGCCTACCACTGGCAAAGACTTTGCCCACCACTGGTTATGACTTTACTCACCAGTGATAATGACTTTGCCCACCACTGGTTATGACTTTGCCCACCAGTGATAATGACATTGCCCACCACTGGTAATGACTTTGCCCACCACTGGTGAATTCTTATCCGACCTCTATAAATGACTTCTCCCAACCATGGTAATGACTTTGCCGACAACTGGTAATAACCTTCACGACAACTTGGAATGACTTTGCCCACCACTGGTTATGACTTGGCCGACCTCTGGTAATGACTTTATCCACCACTGGTAATGACTTTGTACACCATTGATAATGACATTGCCCACCACTGGTAATGACTTTGCCCACCGCTGGAAATGACTCGGCCAAACACTGGTAATGACTTTGTCTAGAACTAGTAATGACTTTACCCACCATTGGTAATAACTTTGCCCACTACTGATTTTGACTTTGCCCACCACTTGAAATGACTTTTCCCACCACTGGTACTAACTTTGCTACCACTGGTAAATACTTTGCCGACCACTGGTATTGACTTTGCCTACCACTGGCAAAGACTTTGCCCACCACTGGTTATGACTTTGCTCACCAGTGATAATGACTTTGCCCACCACTGGTTATGACTTTGCTCACCAGTGATAATGACTCTGTTAACCACTTGTAATGATTTTGCCCACCATTGGTAATCACTTTTCTGACAACTAAAAATGTCTTTGCCCAACATTTGTAATGACTTTGCCAACCACTGTGCATGACTTTGCCAACCACTGTGCATGACTTTGCCAACCACTGGGCATGACTCTGCCCACCATTGGTAATCACTTTTCTGACCAGTAAAAATGACTTCGCCCAACAATAGTGATACTGCCCTCAACGGGTAATGACTCTGCCCACCACTGGTAATCAGTTTGCCCACCACTGGTAATCAGTTTGCCCACCACTGGTAATGACTTCGCTCACCACTGGTAATGACTTTGCTCACCAAGGGTAATGACTTTGCCCACCACTGGTAATGACTTTGCCCACCGCTGGTAATTACTTTGCCCACCACTGGTGAATTCTTATCCGACCTCTAAAAATGACTTTTCCAAACCATGGTAATGAATTTGCCGACAACTGGTAATGACATTGCCCACCGCTGGTAATCACTTTGCCCACCACTGGTTATGACTTTGCTCACCAGTGATAATGACTTTGCCCACAACTGGTTATGACTTTGCTCACCAGTGATAATGACATTGCGCACCACAGGTAATGACTTTGCCCACCACTGGTGAATTCTTATCCGACCTCTATAAATGACTTTTCCCAACCATGGTAATGACTTTGCCGACAACTGGTAATGACTCTGCCCACCACTTGCAATGACTTTGCCCACCACTGGTAATGACTTTGCCCACCGCTGGAAATGACTCGGCCAAACACTGGTAATGACTTTGTCTAGAACTAGTAATGACTTTACCCACAATTGGTAATATCTTTTCCCACTACTGATTTTGACTTTTCCCACCACTGGTACTAACTTTGCTACCACTGGTAAAGACTTTGCCGACCACTGGTATTGGTTTTGCCTACCACTGGCAAAGACTTTGCCCACCACTGGTTATGACTTTGCTCACCAGTGATAATGACTTTGCCCACCACTGGTTATGACTTTGCCCACCAGTGATAATGACATTGCCCACCACTGGTAATGACTTTGCCCACCACTGGTGAATTCTTATCCGACCTCTATAAATGACTTCTCCCAACCATGGTAATGACTTTGCCGACAACTGGTAATAACCTTCACGACAACTTGGAATGACTTTGCCCACCACTGGTTATGACTTGGCCGACCTCTGGTAATGACTTTATCCACCACTGGTAATGACTTTGTACACCATTGATAATGACATTGCCCACCACTGGTAATGACTTTGCCCACCGCTGGAAATGACTCGGCCAAACACTGGTAATGACTTTGTCTAGAACTAGTAATGACTTTACCCACCATTGGTAATAACTTTGCCCACTACTGATTTTGACTTTGCCCACCACTTGAAATGACTTTTCCCACCACTGGTACTAACTTTGCTACCACTGGTAAATACTTTGCCGACCACTGGTATTGACTTTGCCTACCACTGGCAAAGACTTTGCCCACCACTGGTTATGACTTTGCTCACCAGTGATAATGACTTTGCCCACCACTGGTTATGACTTTGCTCACCAGTGATAATGACTCTGTTAACCACTTGTAATGATTTTGCCCACCATTGGTAATCACTTTTCTGACAACTAAAAATGTCTTTGCCCAACATTTGTAATGACTTTGCCAACCACTGTGCATGACTTTGCCAACCACTGTGCATGACTTTGCCAACCACTGGGCATGACTCTGCCCACCATTGGTAATCACTTTTCTGACCAGTAAAAATGACTTCGCCCAACAATAGTGATACTGCCCTCAACGGGTAATGACTCTGCCCACCACTGGTAATCAGTTTGCCCACCACTGGTAATCAGTTTGCCCACCACTGGTAATGACTTCGCTCACCACTGGTAATGACTTTGCTCACCAAGGGTAATGACTTTGCCCACCACTGGTAATGACTTTGCCCACCGCTGGTAATTACTTTGCCCACCACTGGTGAATTCTTATCCGACCTCTAAAAATGACTTTTCCAAACCATGGTAATGAATTTGCCGACAACTGGTAATGACATTGCCCACCGCTGGTAATCACTTTGCCCACCACTGGTGATGACTTAGCCCACCACTGGTAATGACTCTGCCCACCACTGGTAATGACTATGCCCAGCATTGGTTATCACTTATCTGACCACTAAAACTGACTTCGCCCACAAATAGTATTGACTCTGCCCTCAACTGGTAAATACTTTGCCCACCACTAGAAATGACTTTTCCCAACCATGGTAATGACTTTACCGACAACTGGTAATGACTCTGCCCACCACTTGCAATGACTTTGCCCACCACTGGTAATGACTTTGCCCACCGCTGGAAATGACTCGGCCAAACACTGGTAATGACTTATTCTAGAACTAGTAATGACTTTACCCACAATTGGTAATAACTTTTCCCACTACTGATTTTGACTTTGCCCACCACTTGAAATGACTTTTCCCACCACTGGTACTAACTTTGCTACCACTGGTAAAGACTTTGCCGACCATCGGTATTGACTTTGCCTACCACTGGCAAAGACTTTGCCCACCACTGGTTATGACTTTGCTCACCAGTGATAATGACTTTGCCCACCACTGGTTATGACTTTGCTCACTAGTGATAATGACATTGCCCACCACTGGTAATGACTTTGCCCACCACTGGTGAATTCTTATCCGACCTCTATAAATGACTTTTCCCAACCATGGTAATGACTTTGCCGACAACTGGTAATGACTCTGCCCACCACTTGCAATGACTTTGCCCAACACTGGTAATAACCTTCACGACAACTTGGAATGACTTTGCCCACCACTGGTTATGACTTGGCCGACCTCTGGTAATGACTTTATCCACCACTGGTAATGACTTTGTACACCATTGATAATGACATTGCCCACCACTGGTAATGACTTTGCCCACCGCTGGAAATGACTCGGCCAAACACTGGTAATGACATTGTCTAGAACTAGTAATGACTTTACCCACCATTGGTAATAACTTTGCCCACTACTGATTTTGACTTTGCCCACCACTTGAAATGACTTTTCCCACCACTGGTACTAACTTTGCTACCACTGGTAAATACTTTGCCCACCACTGGTTATGACTTTGCTCACCAGTGATAATGACTTTGCCCACCACTGGTTATGACTTTGCTCACCAGTGATAATGACTCTGTTAACCACTTGTAATGATTTTGCCCACCATTGGTAATCACTTTTCTGACAACTAAAAATGTCTTTGCCCAACATTGGTAATGACTTTGCCAACCACTGTGCATGACTCTGCCCACCATTGGTAATCACTTTTCTGACCAGTAAAAATGACTTCGCCCAACAATAGTGATACTGCCCTCAACGGGTAATGACTCTGCCCACCACTGGTAATCAGTTTGCCCACCACTGGTAATCAGTTTGCCCACCACTGGTAATGACTTCGCTCACCACTGGTAATGACTTTGCCCACCAAGGGTAATGACTTTGCCCACCGCTGGTAATGACTTTGCCCACCGCTGGTAATTACTTTGCCCACCACTGGTGAATTCTTATCCGACCTCTAAAAATGACTTTTCCAAACCATGGTAATGAATTTGCCGACAACTGGTAATGACATTGCCCACCGCTGGTAATCACTTTGCCCACCACTGGTGATGACTTAGCCCACCACTGGTAATGACTCTGCCCACCACTGGTAATGACTATGCCCAGCATTGGTTATCACTTACCTGACCACTAAAACTGACTTCGCCCACAAATAGTATTGACTCTGCCCTCAACTGGTAAATACTTTGCCCACCACTAGAAATGACTTTTCCCACCACCAGTAATGAATTTGCTTCCACTGGTAAAGACTTTGCCGACCACTGGTACTAACTTTGCTAACACTGGTAAAGACTTTGCCGACCACTGGTATTGACTTTGTCTTCCACTGGCAAAGACTTTCCCCACCACTGGTTATGACTTTGCTCACCAGTGATAATGACTCTGTTAACCACTTGTAATGATTTTGCCCACCATTGGTAATCACTTTTCTGACAACTAAAAATGTCTTTGCCAACCACTGTGCATGACAATGCCAACCACTGGGCATGACTCTGCCCACCATTGGTAATCACTTTTCTGACTAGTAAAAATGACTTCGCCCACCATTAGTGTTACTGACCTCAACGGGTAAGGACTCTGCCCACCACTGGTAATCAGTTTGCCCACCACTGGTAATGACTTCGCTCACCACTGGTAATGACTTTGCCCACCACGGGTAATGACTTTGCCCACCGCTGGTAATGACTTTGCCCACCACTGGTATTGACTTTGCCTACCACTGGCAAAGACTTTCCCCAACACTGGTTATGACTTTGCTCACCAGTGATAATGACTCTGTTAACCACTTGTAATGATTTTGCCCACCATTGGTAATCACTTTTCTGACAACTAAAAATGTCTTTGCCCAACATTGGTAATGACTTTGCCAACCACTGTGCATGACTATGCCAACCACTGGGCATGACTCTGTCCACCATTGGTAATCACTTTTCTGACTAGTAAAAATGACTTCGCCCACCAATAGTGTTACTGACCTCAACGGGTAAGGACTCTGCCCACCACTGTTAATCAGTTTGCCCACAACTGGTTTTGACTTTGCCCACCACTAGAAATGACTTTTCCCACTACTGGTAATGACTTTGTTTCCACTGGTAAAGACTTTGCCGACCACTGGTACTAACTTTGCTACCTCTGGTAAAGACTTTGCCAACCACTGGTATTGACTTTGCCTACCACTGGCAAAGACTTTGCCCACCACTGGTTATGACTTTGCTGACCAGTGAAAATGACTCTGTTAACCAATTGTAATGATTTTGCCCACTATTGGTAATCACTTTTCTGACAACTAAAAATGTCTTTGCCCACCACTGGTGATGACTTTGCCCACCACTGGTAATGACTCTGCCCACCACTGGTAATGACTTTGGTTCCACTGGTAAAGACTTTGCCGACCACTGGTACTAACTTTGCTACCACTGGTAAAGACTTTGCCGGCCACTGGTATTGACTTTGCCTACCACTGGCAAAGACTTTGCCCACCACTGGTTATGACTTCGCTCACCAGTGGTGAATTCTTATTCGACCTCTATAAATGACTTTTCCCAACCATGGTAATGACTTTGCACGACAACTGGTAATGACTCTGCCCACCACTTTCAATCACCTTTCCCAACACTGGTAATAACCTTCACGACAACTTGGAATGACTTTGCCCACTACTGGTAATGACTTGGCCGACCTCTGGTAATGACTTTATCCACCACTGGTAATAACTTTGCCTACCATTGATAATGACATTGCCCACCACTGGTAATGACTTTGCCCACCACTGGTGAATTCTTATCCGACCTCTATAAATGACTTTTCCCAACCATGGTAATGACTTTGCCGACAACTGGTAATGACTCTGCCCACCACTGGTTATGACTTGGCCGACCTCTGGTAATGACTTTATCCACCACTGGTAATGACTTTGCCCACCATTGATAATGACATTGCCCACCACTGGTGAATTCTTATCCGACCTCTATAAATGACTTTTCCCAACCATGTTAATGACTTTGCCGACAACTGGTAATGACTCTGCCCACCACTTGCAATGACTTTGCCCAACACTGGTAATAACCTTCACGACAATTTGGAATAACTTTGCCCACCACTGGTTATGACTTGGCCGACCTCTGGTAATGACTTTATCCACCACTGGTTATGACTTTGCCCACCATTGATAATGACATTGCCCACCACTGGTAATGACTTTGCCCACCGCTGGAAATGACTCGGCCAAACACTGGTAATGACTTTGTCTAGAACTAGTAATGACTTTACCCACCATTGGTAATAACTTTGCCCACTACTGGTTTTGACTTTGCCCACCACTAGAAATGACTTTTCCCACCACTGGTAATAACTTTGTTTCCACTGGTAAAGACTTTGCCGACCACTGGTAAAGACTTTGCCGACCACTGGTATTGACTTTGCCTACCACTGGCAAAGACTTTGCCCACCACTGGTTATGACTTTGCTCACCAGTGATAATGACTCTGTTAACCACTTGTAATGACTTTGCCCACCATTGGTAATCACTTTTCTGACAACTAAAAATGTCTTTGCCCAACATTGGTAATTACTTAGCCCACCACTGGTAATGACTTTGCCCACCACTGGTGAATTCTTATCCGACCTCTATAAATGACATTTCCCAACCATGGTAATGACTTTGCCGACAACTGGTAATGACTCTGCCCACCACTTGCAATGACCTTTCCCAACACTGGTAATAACCTTCACGACAACTTGGAAGTACTTTGCCCACCACTGGTTATGACTTGGCCGACCTCTGGTAATGACTTTATCCACCACTGGTTATGACTTGGCCGACCTCTGGTAATGACTTTATCCACCACTGGTTATGACTTTGCCCACCATTGATAATGACATTGCCCACCACTGGTAATGACTTTGCCCACCGCTGGAAATGACTCGGCCAAACACTGGTAATGACTTTGTCTAGAACAAGTAATGACTTTACCCACCATTGGTAATAACTTTGCCCACTACTGGTTTTGACTTTGCCCACCACTAGAAATGACTTTTCCCACCACTGGTAATAACTTTGTTTCCACTGGTAAAGACTTTGCCGACCACTGGTAAAGACTTTGCCGACCACTGGTATTGACTTTGCCTACCACTGGCAAAGACTTTGCCCACCACTGGTTATGACTTTGCTCACCAGTGATAATGACTCTGTTAACCACTTGTAATGACTTTGCCCACCATTGGTAATCACTTTTCTGACAACTAAAAATGTCTTTGCCCAACATTGGTAATTACTTAGCCCACCACTGGTAATGACTTTGCCCACCACTGGTGAATTCTTATCCGACCTCTATAAATGACATTTCCCAACCATGGTAATGACTTTGCCGACAACTGGTAATGACTCTGCCCACCACTTGCAATGACCTTTCCCAACACTGGTAATAACCTTCACGACAACTTGGAAGTACTTTGCCCACCACTGGTTATGACTTGGCCGACCTCTGGTAATGACTTTATCCACCACTGGTAATGACTTTGCCCAACATTGATAATGACATTGCCCACCACTGGTGAATTCTTATCCGACCTCTATAAATGACTTTTCCCAACCATGTTAATGACTTTGCCGACAACTGGTAATAAATCTGCCCACAACTTGCAATGACTTTGCCCAACACTGGTAATAACCTTCACGACAACTTGGAATAACTTTGCCCACCACTGGTTATGACTTGGCCGACCTCTGGTAATGACTTTATCCACCACTGGTAATGACTTTGCCCACCATTGATAATGACATTGCCCACCACTGGTAATAACCTTCACGACAACTTGGAATGACTTTACCCACCACTGGTTATGACTTGGCCGACCTCTGGTAATGACTTTATCCACCACTGGTAATGACTTTGCCCACCATTGGTAATGACTTTGCCCACCACTGGTGAATTCTTATCCGACCTCTATAAATGACTTTTCCCAACCATGTTAATGACTTTGCCGACAACTGGTAATGACTCTGCCCACCACTTGCAATGACTTTGCCCAACACTGGTAATAACCTTCACGACAACTTGGAATAACTTTGCCCACCACTGGTTATGACTCGGCCGACCTCTGGTAATGACTTTATCCACCACTGGTAATGACTTTGCCTACCATTGATAATGACATTGCCCACCACTGGTAATGACTTTGCCCACCACTGGTGAATTTTTATCCGACCTCTATAAATGACTTTTCCCAACCATGTTAATGACTTTGCCGACAACTGGTAATGACTCTGCCCACCACTTGCAATGACTTTGCCCAACACTGGTAATAACCTTCAAGACAACTTGGAATAACTTTGCCCACCACTGGTTATGACTTGGCCGACCTCTGGTAATGACTTTATCCACAACTGGTAATGACTTTGCCCACCACTTGCAATGACCTTTCCCAACAATGGTAATAACCTTCACGACAACTTGGAATGACTTTGCCCACCACTGGTTATGACTTGGCCGACCTCTGGTAATGACTTTATCCACCACTGGTAATGACTTTGCCCACCATTGATAATGACATTGCCCACCACTGGTGAATTCTTATCCGACCTCTATAAATGACTTTTCCCAACCATGTTAATGACTTTGCCGACAACTGGTAATGACTCTGCCCACCACTTGCAATGACTTTGCCCAACACTGGTAATAACCTTCTCGACAACTTGGAATAACTTTGCCCACCACTGGTTATGACTTTGCCTACCATTGATAATGACATTGCCCACCACTGGTAATGACTTTGCCCACCACTGGTGAATTTTTATCCGACCTCTATAAATGACTTTTCCCAACCATGTTAATGACTTTGCCGACAACTGGTAATGACTCTGCCCACCACTTGCAATGACTTTGCCCAACACTGGTAATAACCTTCAAGACAACTTGGAATAACTTTGCCGACCTCTGGTAATGACTTTATCAACCACTGGTAATGACTTTGCCCACCACTTGCAATGACCTTTCCCAACAATGGTAATAACCTTCACGACAACTTGGAATGACTTTGCCCACCACTGGTTATGACTTGGCCGACCTCTGGTAATGACTTTATCCACCACTGGTAATTACTTTGCCCACCATTGATAATGACATTGCCCACCACTGGTGAATTCTTATCCGACCTCTATAAATGACTTTTCCCAACCATGTTAATGACTTTGCCGACAACTGGTAATGTCTCTGCCAACCACTTGCAATGACTTTGCCCAACACTGGTAATAACCTTCACGACAACTTGGAATAACTTTGCCCACCATTGATAATGACATTGCCCACCACTGGTAATGACTTTGCCCACCGCTGGAAATGACTCGGCCAAACACTGGTAATGACTTTGTCTAGAACTAGTAATGACTTTACCCACCATTGGTAATAACTTTGCCCACTACTGGTTTTGACTTTGCCCACCACTAGAAATGACTTTTCCCACCACTGGTAATGACTTTGTTTCCACTGGTAAAGACTTTGCCGACCACTGGTAAAGACTTTGCCGACCACTGGTATTGACTTTGCCTACCAATGGCAAAGACTTTGCCCACCACTGGTTATGACTTTGCTCACCAGTGATAATGACTATGTTAACCACTTGTAATGATTTTGCCCACCATTGGTAATCAATTTTCTGACAACTAAAAATGTCTTTGCCCAACATTGGTAATGACTTTGCCAACCATTGATAATGACATTGCCCACCACTGGTAATAACCTTCACGACAACTTGGAATAACTTTACCCACCACTGGTTATGACTTTGCCTACCATTGATAATGACATTGCCCACCACTGGTAATGACTTTGCCCACCACTGGTGAATTTTTATCCGACCTCTATAAATGACTTTTCCCAACCATGTTAATGACTTTGCCGACAACTGGTAATGACTCTGCCCACCACTTGCAATGACTTTGCCCAACACTGGTAATAACCTTCAAGACAACTTGGAATAACTTTGCCCACCACTGGTAATGACTTGGCCGACCTCTGGTAATGACTTTATCCACCACTGGTAATGACTTTGCCCACCACTTGCAATGACCTTTCCCAACAATGGTAATAACCTTCACGACAACTTGGAATGACTTTGCCCACCACTGGTTATGACTTGGCCGACCTCTGGTAATGACTTTATCCACCACTGGTAATTACTTTGCCCACCATTGATAATGACATTGCCCACCACTGGTGAATTCTTATCCGACCTCTATAAATGACTTTTCCCAACCATGTTAATGACTTTGCCGACAACTGGTAATGACTCTGCCAACCACTTGCAATGACTTTGCCCAACACTGGTAATAACCTTCACGACAACTTGGAATAACTTTGCCCACCACTGGTTATGACTTGGCCGACCTCTGGTAATGACTTTATCCACCACTGGTAATGACCTTGCCCACCATTGATAATGACATTGCCCACCACTGGTAATGACTTTGCCCACCGCTGGAAATGACTCGGCCAAACACTGGTAATGACTTTGTCTAGAACTAGTAATGACTTTACCCACCATTGGTAATAACTTTGCCCACTACTGGTTTTGACTTTGCCCACCACTAGAAATGACTTTTCCCACCACTGGTAATGACTTTGTTTCCACTGGTAAAGACTTTGCCGACCACTGGTAAAGACTTTGCCGACCACTGGTATTGACTTTGCCTACCACTGGCAAAGACTTTGCCCACCACTGGTTATGACTTTGCTCACCAGTGATAATGAATCTGTTAACCACTTGTAATGATTTTGCCCACCATTGGTAATCACTTTTCTGACAACTAAAAATGTCTTTGCCCAACATTGGTAATTACTTAGCCCACCACTCGTAATGACTTTGCCCACCACTGGTGAATTCTTATCAGACCTCTATAAATGACTTTTCCCAACCATGGTAATGACTTTGCCGACAACTGGTAATGACTCTCCCCACCACTTGCAATGACTTTTCCCAACACTGGTAATAACCTTCACGACAACTTGGAATGACTTTTCCCACCACTGGTTATGACTTGGCCGACCTCTGGTAATGACATTATCCACCACTGGTAATGACTTTGCCCACCATTGATAATGACATTGCCCACCACTGGTGAATTCTTATCCGACCTCTATAAATGACTTTTCCCAACCATGTTAATGACTTTGCCGACAACTGGTAATGACTCTGCCCACCACTTGCAATGACCTTTCCCAACACTGGTAATAACCTTCACGACAACTTGGAATGACTTTGCCCACCACTGGATATGACTTGGCCGACCTCTGGTAATGACTTTATCCACCACTGGTAATGACTTTGCCCACCATTGATAATGACATTGCCCACCACTGGTAATGACTTTATCCACCACTGGTAATGACTTTGCCCACCATTGATAATGACATTGCCCACCACTGGTAATGACTTTGCCCACCGCTGGAAATGACTCGGCCAAACACTGGTAATGACTTTGTCTAGAACTAGTAATGACTTTACCCACCATTGGTAATAACTTTGCCCACTACTGGTTTTAACTTTGCCCACCACTAGAAATGACTTTTCCCACCACTGGTAATGACTTTGTTTCCACTGGTTAAGACTTTGCCGACCACTGGTAAAGACTTTGCCGACCACTGGTATTGACTTTGCCTACCACTGGCAAAGACTTTGCCCACCACTGGTTATGACTTTGCTCACCAGTGATAATGACTCTGTTAACCACTTGTTATGATTTTGCCCACCATTGGTAATCACTTTTCTGACAACTAAAAATGTCTTTGCCCAACATTGGTAATTACTTAGCCCACCACTGGTAATGACTTTGCCCACCACTGGTGAATTCTTATCCGACCTCTATAAATGACTTTTCCCAACCATGGTAATGACTTTGCCGACAACTGGTAATGACTCTGCCCACCACTTGCAATGACTTTTCCCAACACTGGTAATAACCTTCACGACAACTTGGAATGACTTTTCCCACCACTGGTTATGACTTGGCCGACCTCTGGTAATGACATTATCCACCACTGGTAATGACTTTGCCCACCATTGATAATGACATTGCCCACCACTGGTGAATTCTTATCCGACCTCTATAAATGACTTTTCCCAACCATGTTAATGACTTTGCCGACAACTGGTAATGACTCTGCCCACCACTTGCAATGACCTTTCCCAACACTAGTAATAACCTTCACGACAACTTGGAATGACTTTGCCCACCACTGGTTATGACTTGGCCGACCTCTGGTAATGACTTTATCCACCACTGGTAATGACTTTGCCCACCATTGATAATGACATTGCCCACCACTTGTAATGACTTTGCCCACCGCTGGAAATGACTCGGCCAAACACTGGTAATGACTTTGTCTAGAACTAGTAATGTTTTTACCCACCATTGGTAATAACTTTGCCCACTACTGATTTTGACTTTGCCCACCACTGGTAATGACTTTGTTTCCACTTGTAAAGACTTTGCCGACCACTGGTACTAACTTTGCTACCACTGGTAAAGACTTTGCCGACCACTGGTATTGACTTTGCCTACCACTGGCAAAGACTTTGCCCACCTGTGATAATGACTCTGTTAACCACTTGTAATGATTTTGCCCACCATTGGTAATCACTTTTCTGACAACTAAAAATGTCTTGGCCCAACATCGGTAATGACTCTGCCAACAACTGTGCATGACTTTGCCAACCACTGGGCATGACTCTGCCCACCATTAGTAATCACTTTTCTGACCAGTAAAAATGACTTCGCCCACCAATAGTGATACTTCCGTCAACGGGTAATGACTCTGCCCACCACTGGTAATCAGTTTGCCCACCACTGGTAATCAGTTTGCCCACCACTGGTAATGACTTCGCTCACCACTGGTAATGACTCTGCGCAGCATTGGTTATCACTTATCTGACCACTAAAAATGAAATTGCCCACCATTGGTAATGCCTTTGCCCACCACTGGTTATGACTTTGCCCACCACTGGTAATGACTTTGCCTACCACTGGTAATGACATTGCCCACCGCTGGTAATCACTTTGCCCACCACTGGTAATGAATTTACCCACCACTGGTAATGACTCTGCGCAGCATTTGTTATCACTTATCTGACCACTAAAAATGACTTCTTCCACCAATAGTATTTACTCTGCCCTCAACTGGTAATTACTTAACCCACCACTGGTAATGACTTTGCCCACCACTGGTGAATTCTTATCCGACCTCTATAAATGTCTTTTCCCAACCATGGTAATGACTTTGCCGACAACTGGTAATGACTCTGCCCACCACTTGCAATGACTTTGCCCAACACTGGTAATAACCTTCACGACAACTTGGAATGACTTTGCCCACCACTGGTTATGACTATGCCGACCTCTAGTAATGACTTTACCCACCACTGGTCATGACTTTGCCCACAATTGATAATGACATTGCCCAACACTGGTACTGACTTTGCCCACCGCTGGAAATGACTCGGCCAAACACTGGTAATGACTTTGTCTAGAACTTGAAATGACTTTACCCACCATTGGTAATAACTTTGCCCACAACTGGTTTTGACTTTGCCCACAACTAGAAATGACTTTTCCCACCACTGGTAATGACATTGTTTCCACTGGTAAAGACTTTGCTGACCACTGGTACTAACTTTGCTACCACTGGTAAAGACTTTGCCGACCACTGGTATTGACTTTGCCTACCACTGGCAAAGACTTTGCCCACCACTGGTTATGACTTTGCTCACCAGTGATAATGACTCTGTTAACCACTTGTAATGATTTTGCCAACCAATGGTAATCACTTTTCTGACAACTAACAATGTCTTTGCCCAACATTGGTAATGACTTTGCCAACCACTGTGCATGACTTTGCCAACCACTTGGCACGACTCTGCCCACCATTGGTAATCACTTTTCTGACCAGTAAAAATGACTTCGCCCACCAATAGTGATACTGCCCTCAACGGGTAATGACTCTGCCCACCACTGGTAATCAGTTTGCCCACCACTGGTAATGACTTCGCTCACCACTGGTAATGACTTTGCCCACCACGGGTAATGACTTTGCCCACCGCTGGTAATGACTTTGCCCCCCACTGGTGAATTCTTATCCGACCTCTAAAAATGACTTTTCCCAACCATGGTAATGACTTTGCCGACAACTGGTAATGACTTTGCCCACCACTGGTAATGACATTGCCCACCGCTGGTAATCACTTTGCCAACCACTGGTGATGACTTTGCCCAGCACTGGTAATGACTCTGCCCACCACTGGTAATGACTATGCCCACCATTGGTAATCACTTTTCTGACAACTAAAAATGTCTTTGCCCAACATTGGTAATTACTTAGCCCACAACTGGTAATGACTTTGCCCACCACTGGTGAATTCTTATCCGAAATCTATAAATGACTTTTCCCAACCATGGTAATGACTTTGCCGACAACGGGTAATGACTCTGCCCACCACTTGCAATGAATTTTCCCAACACTGGTAATAACCTTCACGACAACTTGGAATGACTTTGCCCACCACTGGTTATGACTTGGCCGACCTCTGGTAATGACTTTATCCAACACTGTTAATGACTTCGCCGACCATTGATAATGACATTGCCCACCACTGGTAATGACTTTGCCCACCACTGGTGAATTCTTATCCGACCTCTAAAAATGACTTATCCCAACCATGGTAATGACTTTGCCGACAATTGATAATGACTCTACCCACCACTTGCAATGACTTTGCCCAACACTGGTAATAACCTTCACGACAACTTGGAATGACTTTGCCCACCACTGGTTATGACTTGGCCGACCTCTGGTAATGACTTTATCCACCACTGGTAATGACTATGCCCAGCATTGGTTATCACTTATCTGACAACTAAAAATGACTTCGCCCACCAATAGTATTGACTCTGCCCTCAACTGGTAATTACTTTGCCCACCACTAGAAATGACTTTTCCCACCACTGGTAATGACTTTGGTTCCACTGGTAAAGACTTTGCCGACCACTGGTACTAACTTTGCTACCACTGGTAAAGCCTTTGCCGACCACTGGTATTGACTTTGCCTACCACTGGCAAAGACTTTGCCCACCACTGGTTATGACTTTGCTCACCAGTGATAATGACTCTGTTAACCACTTGTAATGATTTTGCCCACCATTGGTAATCACTTTTCTGACAACTAAAAATGTCTTTGCCCAACATTGGTAATTACTTAGCCCACAACTGGTAATGACTTTGCCCACCACTGGTGAATTCTTATCCGAAATCTATAAATGACTTTTCCCAACCATGGTAATGACTTTGCCGACAACGGGTAATGACTCTGCCCACCACTTGCAATGAATTTTCCCAACACTGGTAATAACCTTCACGACAACTTGGAATGACTTTGCCCACCACTGGTTATGACTTGGCCGACCTCTGGTAATGACTTTATCCAACACTGTTAATGACTTCGCCGACCATTGATAATGACATTGCCCACCACTGGTAATGACTTTGCCCACCACTGGTGAATTCTTATCCGACCTCTAAAAATGACTTATCCCAACCATGGTAATGACTTTGCCGACAATTGATAATGACTCTACCCACCACTTGCAATGACTTTGCCCAACACTGGTAATAACCTTCACGACAACTTGGAATGACTTTGCCCACCACTGGTTATGACTTGGCCGACCTCTGGTAATGACTTTATCCACCACTGGTAATGACTATGCCCAGCATTGGTTATCACTTATCTGACAACTAAAAATGACTTCGCCCACCAATAGTATTGACTCTGCCCTCAACTGGTAATTACTTTGCCCACCACTAGAAATGACTTTTCCCACCACTGGTAATGACTTTGGTTCCACTGGTAAAGACTTTGCCGACCACTGGTACTAACTTTGCTACCACTGGTAAAGCCTTTGCCGACCACTGTTATTGACTTTGCCTACCACTGGCAAAGACTTTTCCCACCACTGGTTATGACTTTGCTCACCAGTGATAATGACTCTGTTAACCACTTGTAATGATTTTGCCCACCATTGGTAATCACTTTTCTGACAACTAAAAATGTCTTTGCCCAACATTGGTAATTACTTAGCCCACCACTGCTAATGACTTTGCCCACCACTGGTGAATTCTTATCCGACCTCTATAAATGACTTTTCCCAACCATGGTAATGACTTTGCCGACAACTGGTAATGACTCTGACCACCACTTGCAATTACTTTGCCCAACACTGGTAATAACCTTCACGACAACTTGGAATGACTTTGCCCACCACTGGTTATGACTTGGCCGACCACTGGTATTGACTTTGCCTACCACTGGCAAAGACTTTGCCCACCACTGGTTATGACTTTGCTCACCAGTGATAATGACTCTGTTAACCACTTGTAATGATTTTGCCAACCAATGGTAATCACTTTTCTGACAATTAACAATGTCTTTGCCCAACATTGGTAATGATTTTGCCAACCACTGTGCATGACTTTGCCAACCACTTGGCACGACTCTGCCCACCATTGGTAATCACTTTTCTGACCAGTAAAAATGACTTCGCCCACCAATAGTGATACTGCCCTCAACGGGTAATGACTCTGCCCACCACTGGTAATCAGTTTGCCCACCACTGGTAATGACTTCGCTCACCACTGGTAATGACTTTGCCCACCACGGGTAATGACTTTGCCCCCCACTGGTGAATTCTTATCCGACCTCTAAAAATGACTTTTCCAAACCATGGTAATGACTATGCCCACCGCTGGTAATCACTTTGCCAACCACTGGTGATGACTTTGCCCACCACTGGTAATGACTCTGCCCACCACTGGTAATGACTATGCCCAGCATTGGTTATCACTTATCTGACCACTAAAAATGACTTCGCACACCTATAGTATTGACTCTGCACTCAACTTGTAATTACTTTGACCACCACTTGAAATGACTTTTCCCACCACTGGTAATGACTTTGTTTCCACTGGTAAAGACTTTGCCGACCACTGGTACTAACTTTACCAACCACTGGTGATGACTTTGACCACCTATAGTATTGACTCTGCCCTCAACTGGTAATTACTTTGCCCACCACTAGAAATGACTTTTCACACCACTGGTAATGACTTTGTTTCCACTGGTAAAGACTTTGCCGACCACTGGTTATGACTTTGCTCACCAGTGATGATGACTCTGTTAACCACTTGTAATGATTTTGCCCACCATTGGTAATCACTTTTCTGACAACTAAAAATGTCTCTGCCCAACATTGGTAATTACTTAGCCCACCACTGGTAATGACTTTGCCCACCACTGGTGAATTCTTATCCGACCTCTATAAATGACTTTTCCCAACCATGGTAATGACTTTGCCGAAAACTGGTGATGACTCTGCCCACCACTTGCAATGACTTTTCCCAACACTGGTAATAACCTTCACGACAACTTGGAATGACTTTGCCCACCACTGGTTATGACTTGGCCGACCTCTGGTAATGACTTTATCCACCACTGGTAATGACTTTGCCCACCATTGATAATGACATTTCCCACCACTGTGAAATGACTTTGCTCACCGCTGGAAATGACTCGGCCAAACACTGGTAATGACTTTGTCTAGAACTAGTAATGACTTTACCCACCATTGGTAATAACTTTGCCCACTACTGATTTTGACTTTGCCCACCACTTGAAATGACTTTTCCCACCACTGGTAATGACTTTGTTTCCACTAGTAAAGACTTTGCCGACCACTGGTACTAACTTTGCTACCACTGGTAAAGACTTTGCCGACCACTGGTATTGACTTTGCCTACCACTGGCAAAGACTATGCCCACCACTGGTTATGACTTTGCTCACCAGTGATAATGACTCTGTTAACCACTTGTAATGATTTTGCCCACCATTGGTAATCACTTTTCTGACAACTAAAAATGTCTCTGCCCAACATTGGTAATGACTTTGCCAACCACTGTGCATGACTTTGCCAACCACTGGGCATGACTCTGCCCACCATTGGTAATCACTTTTCTGACCAGTAAAAATGACTTCGCCCAACAATAGTGATACTGCCCTCATCGGGTAATGACTCTGCCCACCACTGGTAATCAGTTTGCCCACCACTGGTAATCAGATTGCCCACCACTGGTAATCAGTTTGCCCACCACTGGTAATGACTTCGCTCACCACTGGTAATGACTTTGCCCACCAAGGGTAATGACTTTGCCCACCGCTGGTAATGACTTTGCCCACCACTTTTGAATTCTTATCCGACCTCTAAAAATGACTTTTCCAAACCATGGTAATGACTTTGCCGACAACTGGTAATGACTTTGCCCACCACTGTTAATGACATTGCCCACCGCTGGTAATCACTTTGCCCACCACTAGAAATGACTTCGCCCACAAATAATATTGACTTTGTTTCCACTGGTAAAGACTTTGCCACTACTGGTACATACTTTGCTAACACTGGTAAAGACTTTGCCGACCACTGGTATTGACTTTGCCTACCACTGGCAAAGACTTTCCCCACCACTGGTTATGACTTTGCTCACCAGTGATAATGACTCTGTTAACCACTTGTAATGATTTTGCCCACCATTGGTAATCACTTTTCTGACAACTAAAAATGTCTTTGCCCAACATTGGTAATGACTTTGCCAAACACTGTGCATATCTATGCCAACCACTGGGCATGACTCTGCCCACCATTGGGAATCACTTTTCTGACTAGTATAAATGACTTCGCCCACCAATAGTGATACTGACCTCAAAGGGTAATGACTCTGCCCACCACTGGTAATCAGTTTGCTTACCACTGGTAATGACTTCGCTCACCACTGGTAATGACTTTGCCCACCACGGGTAATGACTTTGCCCACCGCTGGTAATGACTTTGACCACCACTGGTAATGACTTTGCCCACCGCTGGAAATGACTCGGCCAAACACTGGTAATGACTTTGTCTAGAACTAGTAATGACTTTACCCACCATTGGTAATAACTTTGCCCACAACTGGTTTTGACTTTGCCCACCACTAGAAACTACTTTTCCTACCACTGGTAATGACTTTGTTTCCACTGGTTAAGACTTTGCCGACCACTGGTACTAACTATGCTACCACTGGTAAAGACATTGCCGACCACTGGTATTGACTTTGCCTACCACTGGCAAAGACTTTGCCCACCACTGGTTATGACTTTGCTCACCAGTGAAAATGACTCTGTTAACCACTTGTAATGATTTTGCCCACTATTGGTAATCACTTTTCTGACAACTAAAAATGTCTTTGCCCACCACTGGTGATGACTTTGCCCACCACTGGTAATGACTCTGCCCTCAACTGGTGATGACTTTGCCCACCACTGGTAATGACTCTGCCCACCACTGGTAATGACTATGCCCAGCATTGGTTATCACTTATCTGACAACTAAAAATGACTTCGCCCACCAATAGTATTGACTCTGCCCTCCAATTGTAATTACTTTGCCCACCACTAGAAATGACTTTTCACACCACTGGTAATGACTTTGTTTCCACTGGTAAAGACTTTGCCACTACTGGTACATACTTTGCTAACACTGGTAAAGACTTTGCCGACCACTGGTATTGACTTTGCCTACCACTGGCAAAGACTTTCCCCACCACTGGTTATGACTTTGCTCACCAGTGATAATGACTCTGTTAACCACTTGTAATGATTTTGCCCACCATTGGTAATCACTTTTCTGACAACTAAAAATGTCTTTGCCCAACATTGGTAATGACTTTGCCAAACACTGTGCATATCTATGCCAACCACTGGGCATGACTCTGCCCACCATTGGGAATCACTTTTCTGACTAGTATAAATGACTTCGCCCACCAATAGTGATACTGACCTCAAAGGGTAATGACTCTGCCCACCACTGGTAATCAGTTTGCTTACCACTGGTAATGACTTCGCTCACCACTGGTAATGACTTTGCCCACCACGGGTAATGACTTTGCCCACCGCTGGTAATGACTTTGACCACCACTGGTAATGACTTTGCCCACCGCTGGAAATGACTCGGCCAAACACTGGTAATGACTTTGTCTAGAACTAGTAATGACTTTACCCACCATTGGTAATAACTTTGCCCACAACTGGTTTTGACTTTGCCCACCACTAGAAACTACTTTTCCTACCACTGGTAATGACTTTGTTTCCACTGGTTAAGACTTTGCCGACCACTGGTACTAACTATGCTACCACTGGTAAAGACATTGCCGACCACTGGTATTGACTTTGCCTACCACTGGCAAAGACTTTGCCCACCACTGGTTATGACTTTGCTCACCAGTGAAAATGACTCTGTTAACCACTTGTAATGATTTTGCCCACTATTGGTAATCACTTTTCTGACAACTAAAAATGTCTTTGCCCACCACTGGTGATGACTTTGCCCACCACTGGTAATGACTCTGCCCTCAACTGGTGATGACTTTGCCCACCACTGGTAATGACTCTGCCCACCACTGGTAATGACTATGCCCAGCATTGGTTATCACTTATCTGACAACTAAAAATGACTTCGCCCACCAATAGTATTGACTCTGCCCTCCAATTGTAATTACTTTGCCCACCACTAGAAATGACTTTTCCCACCACTGGTAATGACTTTGTTTCTACTGGTAAAGACTTTGCCGACCACTGGTACTAACTTTGCTAGTAGTGGGCAAAGTAATTACCAGTTGAGGGCAGAGTCAATACTATTGGTGGGCGAAGTCATTTTTATTGGTCAGATAAGTGATTACCAATGCTGGGCATAGTCATTACCAGTGGTGGGCAGAGTCATTACCAGTGGTGGGCAAAGTCATCACCAGTGGTGGGCAAAGACATTTTTAGTTGTCAGAAAAGTGATTACCAATAGTGGGTAAAATCATTACAAGTGGTTAACAATTTCATTTTTAGTGGTCAGATAAGTGATAACCAATGCTGGGCAGAGTCATTACCAGTGGGGGGCAAAGTCATTACCAGTTGTCGGCAAAGTCATTACCATGGTTGGGAAAAGTCATTTTTAGAGGTCGGATAAGAATTCACCAGTGGTGGGCAAAGTCATTACCAGCGGTGGGAAAAGTCATTACCCGTGATGGGCAAAGTCATTACCAGTGGTGAGCGAAGTCATTACCAGTGGTTGGCAAACTGATTACCAGTGGTGGGCTAAGTCATTCCCAGTTGAGGGCAGAGTCAATACTATTGGTGGGCGAAGTTATTTTAAGTGCTCAGATAAGTGATAAACAATGGTAAGCAGAGTCATTACCAGTGGTGGGCAGAGTCATTACCATTGGTGGGCAGAGTCATTACCAGTGGTGGGCAAAGTCATTACCATTGGTGGGCTAAGTCATTACCAGTTGAGGCCAGAGTCAATACTATTGGTGGGCAAATTCATTACCAGTGGTGGGCAAACTGATTAAAAGCGGTGGGCAATGTCATTACCAGTGGTGGGAAAAGTTATTACCAGTTGAGGGCAGAGTCAATACTATAGGTAGGCGAAGTCATTTTTAGTGGTCAGATAAGTGATAACCAATGCTGGGCATAGTCATTACCAGTGGTGGGCTGAGTCATTACCAGTGGTGGGCAAAGTCATCACCAGTGGTTGGCAAAGTGATTACCAGCGGTGGGCAAAGTTATTACCAGTTGTCGGCAAAGTCATTACCATGGTTGGGAAAAGTCATTTTTTGAGGTCGGATAAGAATTAACCAGTGGGGGGCAAAGTCATTACCAGCGGTTGGCTAAGTCATTACCCGTGGTGGGCAAAGTCATTACCAGTGGTGAGCGAAGTCATTACCAGTGGTGGGCAAACTGATTACCAGTGGTGGGCAGAGTCATTACCCGGTGAGGGCAGTATCACTATTGGTGGGCGAAGTCATTTTTACTGGTCAGAAAAGTGATTACCAATGGTGGGCAGAGTCAACACTATAGGTAGGCGAAGTCATTTTTAGTGGTCAGATAAGTGATAACCAATGCTGGGCATAGTCATTACCAGTGGTGGGCAGAGTCATCACCAGTGGTTGGCAAAGTGATTACCAGCGGTGGGCAATGTCATTACCAGTGGTGGGCAAAGTCATTACCAGTTGTCGGCAAAGTCATTACCATGGTTGGGAAAAGTCATTTTTAGAGGTCGGATAAGAATTCACCAGTGGGGGGCAAAGTCATTACCAGCGGTTGGCAAAGTCATTACCCGTGGTGGGCAAAGTCATTACCAGTGGTGAGCGAAGTCATTACCAGTGGTGGGCAAACTGATTACCAGTGGTGGGCAGAGTCATTACCCGTTGAGGGCAGTATCACTATTGGTGGGCGAAGTCATTTTTACTGGTCAGAAAAGTGATTACCAATGGTGGGCAGAGTCGTGCCAAGTGGTTGGCAAAGGTATGCACAGTGGTTGGCAAAGTCATTACCAATGTTGGGCAAAGACATTGTTAGTTGTCAGAAAAGTGATTACCATTGGTGGGCAAAGTCATTACCAGCGGTTGGCAAAGTCATTACCCGTGGTGGGCAAAGTCATTACCAGTGGTGAGCAAAGTCATAACCAGAGGTGGGCAAAGTCTTTGCCAGTGGTAGGCAAAGTCAAAACCAGTGGTCGGCCAAGTCATAACCAGTGGTGGGCAAAGTCATTCCAAGTTGTCGTGAAGGTTATTACCAGTGTTGGGCAAAGTCATTGCAAGTGGTGGGCAGAGTCATTACCAGTTGTCGGCAAAGTCATTACCATGGGTGGGAAAAGTCATTTATAGAGGTCGGATAAGAATTCACCAGTGGTGGGCAAAGTCATTTCCAGTGGTGGGCAATGTCATTATCAATGGTGGGCAAAGTCATTACCAGTGGTGGATAAAGTCATTACCAGAGGTCGGCCAAGTCATAACCAGTGGTGGGTTAAGTCATTCCAAGTTGTCGTGAAGGTTATTACCAGTGTTGGGAAAAGTCATTGCAAGTGGTGGGCAGAGTCATTACCAGTTGTCGGCAAAGTCATTACCATGGTTGGGAAAAGTCATTTATCAAGGTCAGATAAGAATTCACCAGTGGTGGGCAAAGTCATTACCAGTGGTGGGCTAAGTAATTACCAATGTTGGGCAAAGACATTTTTAGTTGTCAGAAAAGTGATTACCATTGGTGGGCAAAGTCATTACCAGCGGTTGGCAAAGTCATTACCCGTGGTGGGCAAAGTCATTACCAGTGGTGAGCAAAGTCATAACCAGAGGTGGGCAAAGTCTTTGCCAGTGGTAGGCAAAGTCAATACCAGTGGTCGGCCAAGTCATAACCAGTGGTGGGCAAAGTCATTCTAAGTTGTCGTGAAGGTTATTATCAGTGTTGGGCAAAGTCATTGCAAGTGGTGGGCAGAGTCATTACCAGTTGTCGGCAAAGTCATTACCATGGTTGGGAAAAGTCATTTATAGAGGTCGGATAAGAATTCACCAGTGGTGGGCAAAGTCATTACCAGTGGTGGGCAATGTCATTATCAATGGTGTGCAAAGTCATTACCAGTGGTGGATAAAGTCATTACCAGAGGTCGGCCAAGTCATAACCAGTGGTGGGCAAAGTCATTCCAAGTTGTCGTGAAGGTTATTACCAGTGTTGGGAAAAGTCATTGCAAGTGGTGGGCAGAGTCATTACCAGTTGTCGGCAAAGTCATTACCATGGTTGGGAAAAGTCATTTATCAAGGTCAGATAAGAATTCACCAGTGGTGGGCAAAGTCATTACCAGTGGTGGGCTAAGTAATTACCAATGTTGGGCAAAGACATTTTTAGTTGTCAGAAAAGTGATTACCATTGGTGGGCAAAGTCATTACCAGCGGTTGGCAAAGTCATTACCCGTGGTGGGCAAAGTCATTACCAGTGGTGAGCAAAGTCATAACCAGAGGTGGGCAAAGTCTTTGCCAGTGGTAGGCAAAGTCAATACCAGTGGTCGGCCAAGTCATAACCAGTGGTGGGCAAAGTCATTCTAAGTTGTCGTGAAGGTTATTATCAGTGTTGGGCAAAGTCATTGCAAGTGGTGGGCAGAGTCATTACCAGTTGTCGGCAAAGTCATTACCATGGTTGGGAAAAGTCATTTATAGAGGTCGGATAAGAATTCACCAGTGGTGGGCAAAGTCATTACCAGTGGTGGGCAATGTCATTATCAATGGTGTGCAAAGTCATTACCAGTGGTGGATAAAGTCATTACCAGAGGTCGGCCAAGTCATAACCAGTGGTGGGCAAAGTCATTCCAAGTTGTCGTGAAGGTTATTACCAGTGTTGGGAAAAGTCATTGCAAGTGGTGGGCAGAGTCATTACCAGTTGTCGGCAAAGTCATTACCATGGTTGGGAAAAGTCATTTATCAAGGTCAGATAAGAATTCACCAGTGGTGGGCAAAGTCATTACCAGTGGTGGGCTAAGTAATTACCAATGTTGGGTAAAGACATTTTTAGTTGTCAGAAAAGTGATTACCAATTGTGGGCTAAATCATTACAAGTGGTTAACAGAGTCATTATCACTGGTGAGCAAAGTCATAACCAGTGGTGGGCAAAGTCTTTGCCAGTGGTAGGCAAAGTCAATACCAGTGGTCGGCAAAGTCTTCACCAGTGGTAGCAAAGTTAGTACCTGTGGTCGGCAAAGTCTTTACCAGTGGAACCAAAGTCATTACCAGTGGTGGGAAAAGTCATTTCTAGTGGTGGGCAAAGTAATTGCCAGTTGAGGGCAGAGTCAATACTAATGGTGGGCGAAGTCATTTTTAGTTGTCAGATAAGTGATAACCAATGCTGGGCATAGTCATTACCAATGGTGGGCAGAGTCATTACCAGTGGTGGGCAAAGTCATCACCAGTGGTGGGCAGAGTCATGCACAGTGGTTGGCAAAGTCATTACCAATGTTGGGCAAAGACATTTTTAGTTGTCAGAAAAGTGATAACCAATGCTGGGCATAGTCATTACCAGTGGTGGGCAGAGTCATTACCAGTGGTGGGCAAAGTCATCACCAGTGGTTGGCAAAGTGATTACCAGCGGTGGGCAATGTCATTGTCAGTGGTGGGCAAAGTCATTACCAGTTGTCGGCAAAGTCATTACCATGGTTGGGAAAAGTCATTTTTAGAGGTCGGATAATAATTCACCAGTGGGGGGCAAAGTCATTACCAGCGGTGGGCAAAGTCATTACCCGTTGTAAGCAAAGTCATTACCAGTGGTGAGCGAAGTCATTACCAGTGGTGGGCAAACTGATTACCAGTGGTGGGCAGAGTCATTACCCGTTGAGGGCAGTATCACTATTGGTGGGCGAAGTCATTTTTACTGGTCAGAAAAGTGATTACCAATGGTGGGCAAAATCATTACAATTGGTTAACAGAGTCATTATCACTGGTGAGCAAAGTCATAACCAGTGGTGGGCAAAGTCTTTGCCAGTGGTAGCAAAGTTAGTACCAGTGGTCGGCAAAGTCCTGAACAGTGGAAACAAAGTCATTACCAGTGGTGGGAAAAGTCATTTCTAGTGGTGGGCAAAGTAATTACCAGTTGAGGGCAGAGTCAATACTAAAGGTAGGCGAAGTCATTTTTAGTGGTCAGATAAGTGATAACCAATGCTGGGCATAGTCATTACCAGTGGTGGGCAGAGTCATTACCAGTGGTGGGCAAAGTCATCACCAGTGGTTGGCAAAGTGATTACCAGCGGTGGGCAATGTCATTACCAGTGGTGGGCAAAGTCATTACCAGTTGTCGGCAAAGTCATTACCATGGTTGGGAAAAGTCATTTTTAGAGGTCGGATAATAATTCACCAGTGGGGGGCAAAGTCATTACCAGCGGTGGGCAAAGTCATTACCCGTTGTGAGCAAAGTCATTACCAGTGGTGAGCGAAGTCATTACCAGTGGTGGGCAAACTGATTACCAGTGGTGCGCAGAGTCATTACAATTGGTTAACAGAGTCATTATCACTGGTGAGCAAAGTCATAACCTGTGGTGGGCAAAGTCTTTGCCAGTGGTAGGCAAAGTCAATACCAATGTTGGACAAAGACATTGTTACTGGTCAGAAAAGTGATTACCAATGGTGGGCAGAGTCGTGCCAAGTGGTTGGCAAAGTCATGCACAGTGGTTGGCAAAGTCATTACCAATGTTGGACAAAGACATTGTTAGTTGTCAGAAAAGTGATTACCATTGGTGGGCAAAATCATTACAATTGGTTAACAGAGTCATTATCACTGGTGAGCAAAGTCATAACCAGTTGTGGGCAAAGTCTTTGCCAGTGGTAGGCAAAGTCAATACCAGTGGTCGGCCAAGTCATAACCAGTGGTGGGCAAAGTCATTCTTAGTTGTCGTGAAGGTTATTACCAGTGTTGGGCAAAGTCATTGCAAGTGGAGGGCAGAGTCATTACCAGTTGTCGGCAAAGTCATTACCATGGTTGGGAAAAGTCATTTATAGAGGTCGGATAAGAATTCACCAGTGGTGGGCAAAGTCATTACCAGTGGTGGGTTAAGTAATTACCAATGTTGGGCAAAGACATTTTTAGTTGTCAGAAAAGTGATTACCAATTGTGGGCAAAATCATTACAAGTGGTTAACAGAGTCATTTTCACTGGTGAGCAAAGTCATAACCAGTGGTGGGCAAAGTCTTTGCCAGTGGTAGGCAAAGTCAATACCAGTGGTCGGCAAAGTCTTCACCAGTGGAAGCAAAGTTAGTACCAGTGGTCGGCAAAGTCTTTACCAGTGGAACCAAAGTCATTACCAGTGGTGGGAAAAGTCATTTCTAGTGGTGGGCAAAGTAATTGCCAGTTGAGGGCAGAGTCAATACTATTGGTGGGCAAAGTCATCACCAGTGGTGGGCAGAGTCATGCACAGTGGTTGGCAAAGTCATTACCAATGTTGGGCAAAGACATTTTTAGTTGTCAGAAAAGTGATTACCAATGGTGGGCAAAATCATTACAAGTGGTTAACAGAGTCATTTTCACTGGTGAGCAAAGTCATAACCAGTGGTGGGCAAAGTCTTTGCCAGTGGTAGCAAAGTTAGTACCAGTGGTCGGCAAAGTCCTGAACAGTGGAAACAAAGTCATTACCATTGGTGGGAAAAGTCATTTCTAGTGGTGGGCAAAGTAATTACCAGTTGAGGGCAGAGTCAATACTATAGGTAGGCGAAGTCATTTTTAGTGGTCAGATAAGTGATAACCAATGCTGGGCATAGTCATTACCAGCGGTGGGCAATGTCATTACCAGTGGTGGGCAAAGTCATTACCAGTGGTAGCAAAGTTAGTACCAGTGGTCGGCAAAGTCTTTACCAGTGGAAACAAAGTCATTACCAGTGTTGGGAAATGTCATTTCTAGTGGTGGGCAAAGTCAAAACCAGTTGTGGGCAAAGTTATTACCAATGGTGGGTAAAGTCATTACTAGTTCTAGACAAAGTCATTACCAGAGGTCGGCCAAGTCATAACCAGTGTTGGGCAAAGTCATTCCAAGTTGCCGTGAAGGTTATTACCAGTGTTGGGCAAAGTCATTGCAAGTGGTGGGCAGAGTCTTTACCAGTTGTCGGCAAAGTCATTACCATGGTTGGGAAAAGACATTTAAAGAGGTCGGATAAGAATTCACCAGTGGTGGGTAAAGTCATTACCAGTGGTGGGTTAAGTGATTACCAGCGGTGGGCAATGTCATTACCAGTGGTGGGAAAAGTCATAACCAGTGGTGGGCAAAGGCATTACCAATGGTGGGCAATTTCATTTTTAGTGGTCAGATAAGTGATAACCAATGCTGGGCAGAGTCATTACCAGTGGGGGGCAAAGTCATTACCAGTTGTCGGCAAAGTCATTACCATGTTTGGGAAAAGTCATTTTTCGAGGTCGGATAAGAATTCACCAGTGGTGGGCAAAGTCATTACCAGCGGTGGGAAAAGTCATAACCCGTGGTGGGCAAAGTCATTTCCAGCGGTGGGCAAAGTCAGTTCCAGTGTTGGGCAATGTCATTATCAATGGTGGGCAAAGTCATTACCAGTGGTGGATAAAGTCATTACCAGAGGTCGGCCAAGTCATAACCAGTGTTGGGCAAAGTCATTCCAAGTTGCCGTGAAGGTTATTACCAGTGTTGGGCAAAGTCATTGCAAGTGGTGGGCAGAGTCTTTACCAGTGGTCGGCAAAGTCATTACCATGGTTGGGAAAAGACATTTAAAGAGGTCGGATAAGAATTCACCAGTGGTGGGTAAAGTCATTACCAGTGGTGGGTTAGGTGATTACCAGCGGTGGGCAATGTCATTACCAGTGGTGGGCAAAGTCATAACCAGTGGTGGGCAAAGGCATTACCAATGGTGGGAAATTTCATTTTTAGTGGTCAGATAAGTGATAACCAATGCTGGGCAGAGTCATTACCAGTGGGGGGCAAAGTCATTACCAGTTGTCGGCAAAGTCATTACCATGTTTGGGAAAAGTCATTTTTAGAGGTCGGATAAGAATTCACCAGTGGTGGGCAAAGTCATTACCAGCGGTGGGAAAAGTCATAACCCGTGGTGGGCAAAGTCATTTCCAGCGGTGGGCAAAGTCAGTACCAGTGTTGGGCAATGTCATTATCAATGGTGGGCAAAGTCATTACCAGTGGTGGATAAAGTCATTACCAGAGGTCGGCCAAGTCATAAACAGTGTTGGGCAAAGTCATTCCAAGTTGCCGTGAAGGTTATTACCAGTGTTGGGCAAAGTCATTGCAAGTGGTGGGCAGAGTCTTTACCAGTTGTCGGCAAAGTCATTACCATGGTTGGGAAAAGACATTTAAAGAGGTCGGATAAGAATTCACCAGTGGTGGGTAAAGTCATTACCAGTGGTGGGTTAAGTAATTACCAGTTGAGGGCAGAGTAAATACTATTGGTGGGCGAAGTCATTTTTAGTGGTCAGACAAGTGATAAAAAATGCTGGGCATAGTCATTACCAGTGGTGGGCAAAGTCATTACCAGTGGTGGGCAAAGTGATTACCAGCGGTGGGCAATGTCATTACCAGTGGTGGGCAAAGTCATTACCATTTTTCGGCAAAGTCATTACCATGGTTGGGAAAAGTCATTTTTAGTGGTCAGATAAGTGATAACCAATGCTGGGCAGAGTCATTACCAGTGGGGGGCAAAGTCATTACCAGTTGTCGGCAAAGTCATTACCATGGTTGGGAAAAGTCATTTTTAGAGGTCGGATAATAATTCACCAGTGGTGGGCAAAGTCATTACCAGCGGTGGGAAAAGTCATAACCCGTGGTGGGCAAAGTCATTACCAGTGGTGAGCGAAGTCATTACCAGTTGTTGGCAAACTGATTACCAGTGGTGGGCTAAGTCATTACCAGTTGAGGGCAGAGTCAATACTATTGGTGGGCGAAGTTATTTTAAGTGCTCAGATAAGTGGTAAACAATGGTGAGCAGAGTCATTACCAGTGGTGGGCAGAGTCATTACCATTGGTGGGCAGAGTCATTACCAGTGGTGGGCAAAGTCATTACCAGTGGTGGGCAATGTCATTACCAGTGGTGGGCAAGGTCATTACCAGTTGTCGGCAAAGTCATTACCAGTGGTGGGCAGAGTCATTACCAGTGGTGGGAAAAGTCATTTTTAGAGGTCGGATAAGAATTCACCAGTGGTTGGCAAAGTCATGCCCAGTGGTTGGCAAATTCATTACCATTGTTGGGCAAAGACATTTTTAGTGGTCAGAAAAGTGATTACCAATGGTGGGCAGAGTCATGCCCAGTGGTTGGCAAAGTTCTTACCAGTTGTCGGCAAAGTCTGTACCATTGGAAGCAAAGTTATTACCAGTGGTCGGAAAAGTCATTACCAGTTGTGGGCAAAGTAATTACCATTGGTGAGCGAAGTCATTACCAGTGGTTGGCAAACTGATTACCAGTGGTGAGCAGAGTCATTACCAGTGGTGGGCAGAGTCATTACCATTGGTGGGCAGAGTCATTACCAGTGGAGGGCAAAGTCATTACCAGTGGTGGGCAAAGTCATAACCAGTGGTGGGCAAAGGCAATCCCAATGGTGGGCGATTTCATTTCCAAGTGGAAGACAAAGTCGTTATCAGTGGTCGGCAAAGACATTACCAGTTAGGGGCAAAGTTATTACCATTGGTGGGCAAAGTCATTACCTTGGTTGGGAAAAGTCATTTTTAGTGGTCGGATAAGTGATTCCCAATTGTAGGCAAAGTGATTACCAGTGGTGGGCAAAGTCAAAACTATTGGTGGGCGAAGTCATTTTTAGTGGTCAGAAAAGTGATTACCAATGGTGGGCAGAGTCATGCCCAGTGGTGGGCAAAGTCATTACCAGTGGTGGGCTAAGTCATTACCCGTTGAGGGCAGAGTCAATACTATAGGTGGGCGAAGTCATTTTTAGTGGTCAGAAAAGTGATTACCAGTGGTTGGCAAAGTTCTTACCAGTTGTCGGCAAAGTCTGTACCATTGGCAGCAAAGTTATTACCAGTGGTCGGAAAAGTCATTACCAGTAGTGGGCAAAGTAATTACCATTGGTGAGCGAAGTCATTACCAGTGGTTGGCAAACTGATTAACAGTGGTGAGCAGAGTCATTACCAGTGGTGGGCAGAGTCATTACCATTGGTGGGCAGAGTCATTACCAGTGGTGGGCAAAGTCATTACCAGTGGTGGGCAAAGTCATAACCAGTGGTGGGCAAAGGCGATCCCAATGGTGGGCGATTTCATTTCCAAGTGGAAGACAAAGTCGTTATCAGTGGTCGGCAAAGACATTACCAGTTAGGGGCAAAGTTATTACCATTGGTGGGCAAAGTCATTACCTTGGTTGGGAAAAGTCATTTTTAGTGGTCGGATAAGTGATTACCAATTGTAGGCAAAGTGATTACCAGTGGTGGGCAAAGTCAAAACTATTGGTGGGCGAAGTCATTTTTAGTGGTCAGAAAAGTGATTACCAATGGTGGGCAGAGTCATGCCCAGTGGTGGGCAAAGTCATTACCAGTGGTGGGCTAAGTCATTACCCGTTGAGGGCAGAGTCAATACTATAGGTGGGCGAAGTCATTTTTAGTGGTCAGAAAAGTGATTACCAGTGGTTGGCAAAGTTCTTACCAGTTGTCGGCAAAGTCTGTACCATTGGAAGCAAAGTTATTACCAGTGGTCGGAAAAGTCATTACCAGTTGTGGGCAAAGTAATTACCATTTGTGAGCGAAGTCATTACCTCTGGTTGGCAAACTGATTACCAGTGGTGAGCAGAGTCATTACCAGTGGTGGGCAGAGTCATTACCATTGGTGGGCAGAGTCATTACCAGTGGTGGGCAAAGTCATTACCAGTGGTGGGCAGAGTCATTACCTTTGGTGGGCAGAGTCATTACCATTGGTGGGCAAAGGCATTACCAATGGTGGGCAATTTCATTTCCAAGTGGAAGACAAAGTCGTTATCAGTGGTCGGCAAAGTCATTACCAGTGGTGGGCAAAGTCATTACCAGTTGTCGGCAAAGTCATTACCATGGTTGGGAAAAGTCATTTTTAGAGGTCGGATAAGAATTCACCAGTGGTTTGCAAAGTCATGCCCAGTGGTTGGCAAATTCATTACCATTGTTGGGCAAAGACATTTTTAGTGGTCAGAAAAGTGATTACCAATGGTGGGCAGAGTCATGCTCAGTGGTTGGCAAAGTTCTTTCCAGTTGTCGGCAAAGTCTGTACCATTGGAAGCAAAGTTATTACCAGTGGTCGGAAAAGTCATTACCAGTTGTGGGCAAAGTAATTACCATTGGTGAGCGAAGTCATTACCAGTGGTTGGCAAACTGATTACCAGTGGTGAGCAGAGTCATTACCAGTGGTGGGCAGAGTCATTACCATTGGTGGGCAGAGTCATTTCCAGTGGTGGGCAAAGTCATTACCAGTGGTGGGCAAAGTCATAACCAGTGGTGGGCAAAGGCAATCCCAATGGTGGGCGATTTCATTTCCAAGTGGAAGACAAAGTCGTTATCAGTGGTCGGCAAAGACATTACCAGTTAGGGGCAAAGTTATTACCATTGGTGGGCAAAGTCATTACCTTGGTTGGGAAAAGTCATTTTTAGTGGTCGGATAAGTGATTACCAATTGTAGGCAAAGTGATTACCAGTGGTGGGCAAAGTCAAAACTATTGGTGGGCGAAGTCATTTTTAGTGGTCAGAAAAGTGAATACCAATGGTGGGCAGAGTCATGCCCAGTGGTGGGCAAAGTCATTACCAGTGGTGGGCTAAGTCATTACCCGTTGAGGGCAGAGTCAATACTATAGGTGGGCGAAGTCATTTTTAGTGGTCAGAAAAGTGATTACCAGTGGTTGGCAAAGTTCTTACCAGTTGTCGGCAAAGTCTGTACCATTGGAAGCAAAGTTATTACCAGTGGTCGGAAAAGTCATTACCAGTTGTGGGCAAAGTAATTACCATTGGTGAGCGAAGTCATTACCTCTGGTTGGCAAACTGATTACCAGTGGTGAGCAGAATCATTACCAGTGGTGGGCAGAGTCATTACCATTGGTGGGCGAAGTCATTTTTAGTGGTCAGAAAAGTGATTACCAGTGGTTGGCAAAGTTCTTACCAGTTGTCGGCAAAGTCTGTACCATTGGAAGCAAAGTTATTACCAGTGGTCGGAAAAGTCATTACCAGTTGTGGGCAAAGTAATTACCATTGGTGAGCGAAGTCATTACCTCTGGTTGGCAAACTGATTACCAGTGGTGAGCAGAGTCATTACCAGTGGTGGGCAGAGTCATTACCATTGGTGGGCAGAGTCATTACCAGTGGTGGGCAAAGTCATTACCAGTGGTGGGCAGAGTCATTACCTTTGGTGGGCAGAGTCATTACCATTGGTGGGCAAAGGCATTACCAATGGTGGGCCATTTCATTTCCAAGTGGAAGACAAAGTCGTTATCAGTGGTCGGCAAAGTCATTACCAGTGGTGGGCAAAGTCATTACCAGTTGTCGGCAAAGTCATTACCATGGTTGGGAAAAGTCATTTTTAGAGGTCGGATAAGAATTCACCAGTGGTTTGCAAAGTCATGCCCAGTGGTTGGCAAATTCATTACCATTGTTGGGCAAAGACATTTTTAGTGGTCAGAAAAGTGATTACCAATGGTGGGCAGAGTCATGCTCAGTGGTTGGCAAAGTTCTTACCAGTTGTCGGCAAAGTCTGTACCATTGGAAGCAAAGTTATTACCAGTGGTCGGAAAAGTCATTACCAGTTGTGGGCAAAGTAATTACCATTGGTGAGCGAAGTCATTACCAGTGGTTGGCAAACTGATTACCAGTGGTGAGCAGAGTCATTACCAGTGGTGGGCAGAGTCATTACCATTGGTGGGCAGAGTCATTTCCAGTGGTGGGCAAAGTCATTACCAGTGGTGGGCAAAGTCATAACCAGTGGTGGGCAAAGGCAATCCCAATGGTGGGCGATTTCATTTCCAAGTGGAAGACAAAGTCGTTATCAGTGGTCGGCAAAGACATTACCAGTTAGGGGCAAAGTTATTACCATTGGTGGGCAAAGTCATTACCTTGGTTGGGAAAAGTCATTTTTAGTGGTCGGATAAGTGATTACCAATTGTAGGCAAAGTGATTACCAGTGGTGGGCAAAGTCAAAACTATTGGTGGGCGAAGTCATTTTTAGTGGTCAGAAAAGTGATTACCAATGGTGGGCAGAGTCATGCCCAGTGGTGGGCAAAGTCATTACCAGTGGTGGGCAAAGTCATTACCAGTGGTGGGCTATGTCATTACCCGTTGAGGGCAGAGTCAATACTATAGGTGGGCGAAGTCATTTTTAGTGGTCAGAAAAGTGATTACCAGTGGTTGGCAAAGTTCTTACCAGTTGTCGGCAAAGTCTGTACCATTGGAAGCAAAGTTATTACCAGTGGTCGGAAAAGTCATTACCAGTTGTGGGCAAAGTAATTACCATTGGTGAGCGAAGTCATTACCTCTGGTTGGCAAACTGATTACCAGTGGTGAGCAGAGTCATTACCAGTGGTGGGCAGAGTCATTACCATTGGTGGGCAGAGTCATTACCAGTGGTGGGCAAAGTCATTACCAGTGGTGGGCATAGTCATTACCTTTGGTGGGCAGAGTCATTACCATTGGTGGGCAAAGGCATTACCAATGGTGGGCAATTTCATTTCCAAGTGGAAGACAAAGTCGTTATCAGTGGTCGGCAAAGTCATTACCAGTGGTGGGCAAAGTCATTACCAGTTGTCGGCAAAGTCATTACCATGGTTGGGAAAAGTCATTTTTAGAGGTCGGATAAGAATTCACCAGTGGTGGGCAAAGTCATTACCAGCGGTGGGAAAAGTCATTACCCGTGGTGGGCAAAGTCATTACCAGTGGTGAGCGAAGTCATTACCAGTGGTTGGCAAACTGATTACCAGTGGTGGGCAGAGTCATTACCAGTTGAGGGCAGAGTCAATACTATTGGTGGGCGAAGTTATTTTAAGTGCTCAGATAAGTGATAAACAATGGTGAGCAGAGTCATTACCAGTGGTGGGCAGAGTCATTACCATTGGTGGGCAGAGTCATTACCAGTGGTAGGCAAAGTCATTACCAGTGGTGGTCTATGTCATTACCAGTGGTGTGAAAAGTCATTACCAGTTGTCGGCAAAGTCTTTACCATTGTAAGCAAAGTTATTACCAGTGGTCGGAAAAGTCATTACAAGTTAGTTGCAAAGTTATTACCATTGGTGGGCAAAGTCATAACCAGTGGTGGGCAAAGGCATTCCCAATGGTGGGCGATTTCATTTCCAAGTGGAAGACAAAGTCGTTATCAGTGGTCGGCAAAGACATTACCAGTGGTGGGCAAAGTCATTTCCAGTTGTCGGCAAAGTCATTATCATGGTTGGGAAAAGTAATTTTTAGTGGTCGGATAAGTGATTACCAATAGTAGGCAAAGTGATTACCAGTGGTGGGCAAAGTCAATTCTATTGGTGGGCGAAGTCATTTTTAGTGGTCAGAAAAGTGATTACCAATGGTGGGCAGAGTCATGCCCAGTGGTGGGCAAAGTCATTACCAGTGGTGGGCAAAGTCATTACCCGTTGAGGGCAGAGTCAATACTATAGGTGGGCGAAGTCATTTTTAGTGGTCAGAAAAGTGATTACCAATGGTGGGCAGAGTCATGCCCAGTGGTTGGCAAAGTTCTTACCAGTTGTCGGCAAAGTCTGTACCATTGGAAGCAAAGTTATTACCAGTGGTCGGAAAAGTCATTACCAGTTGTGGGCAAAGTAATTACCATTGGTTGGCAAAGTCATTTCCAGTTGTCGGCAAAGTCATTACCAGTGGTGGGTAAAGTCATTCCCAGTGGTGGGCTAAGTCATTACCAGTTGAGGGCAAAGTTAATACTATTGGTGGGCAACGTCATATTTAATGGTTAGATTAGTGATTACCAATGGTAGGCAAAGTCTTTACCAGTGGTGGACAATGTCATTATCAATGTTGGGCAAAGTCATTACCAGTGGTTGACAAAGTCATTAGCAGTTGTCGGCAAAGTCATTACCATGGTTGGGAAAAGACATTTGTAGTGGTCAGAAAAGTGATTATCAATGGTGGGCCAAGTCATTAAATGTGGAGAAAAGAGTAATTATCAGTGGTGGGCTTTGTCATTACCAGTTGAGGGCAGAGTCAATACTATTGGTGGGCGAAGTCATTTTTAGTGGTCAGATAAGTGATAACCAATGCTGGGCAGAGTCATTACCAGTGTTGGGCAGAGTCATTACCAGTGGTGGGGAAAGTCATTACCAGTGGTGGGCTATGTCATTACCAGTTGAGGGCAGAGTCAATACTATTGGTGGGCGAAGTCATTTTTAGTGGTCAGAAAAGTGATTACCAATGGTGGGCAGAGTCATGCCCAGTGGTTGGCAAAGTTATTACCAGTTGTCGGCAAAGTCTTTACCATTGGAAGCAAAGTTATTACCAGTGGTCGGAAAAGTCATTACCAGTTGTGGGCAAAGTAATTACCATTGGTGGGCAAAGTCATAACCAGTGGTTGGCAAAGGCATTACCAATGGTGGGCGATGTCATATCCAAGTGGAAGACAAAGTCGGTACCAGTGGTGGGCAAAGGCATTACCAATGGTGGGCAATGTCATTTCCAAGTGGTAGACAAAGTCGTTACCAGTTGTCGGCAAAGTCATTACCAGTGGTGGGCAAAGTCATTTACAGTTGTCGGCAAAGTCATTACCATGGTTGGGAAAAGTAATTTTTAGAGGTCGGATAAGTAATTACCAGTGATGGGCAAAGTCAATACCAGTGGTGGCCAAACTGAAATCCAGCGGTGGGCAATGTCATTTTCAATGGTGGGCAAAGTCATTAGCAGTGGTGGACAAAGTCATTAACAGAGGTCGGCAAAGTCATTACCAGTGGTGGACAAAGTCATTACAAGTTGTCGTGAAGGTTATTACCAGTGGTGGGCAAAGTCATTACCAGTGGTGGGCTAAGTCATTACCAGTTGAGGGCAGAGTCAATACTTTTAGTGGGCAAAGTCATTACCAGTGGTGGGCAAACTGATTACCAGGGGTTGGCTATATCATTACCATTTGCTTCCAATGGTTAAGACTTTGCCGACAACTGGTAATGACTTTGCCTACCACTGGTAAAGACTTTGCCCACCACTCGTAATAACTTTGCCCACCACTGATAATGACTCTTTTCTCCACATTTTATGACTTTGCCAACCATTGGTAATCACTTTTATGACCACAAAAAATGTCTTTGTCCAACAATGGTAATCACTTTGCCCACCACTGGTAATGACTTTGCCCACCACTGGTAATGACTCTGCCCACCACTGGTAATGACTCTGCCCAGCATTGGTTATCACTTATCTGACCACTAAAAATGACTTCGTCCTCCAATAGTATTGACTATGCCCTCAACTGGTAATGACTTAGCCCACCAATGGTAAAGACTTTGCCCACCACTGGTGAATTCTTATCAGACCTCTATAAATGACTTTTCCCAACCATGGTAGATTTTGCCGATAACTGGTAATGACTTTGCCCACCACTGGTAATGACATAGCCCACCGCTGGTAATTAGCTTGCCCACCACTGGTAATGACTTTGCCGACCTCTGGTAATGACTTTGTCCACCATTGGTAATGACTTTGCCCATCACTGGTAATGACTTTGCCTACAATTGGTAATCACTTATCCGACCTCTAGAAATTACTTTTCCCAACAATGATAATGACTTTGCCGACAACTGGAAATGACTTTGCCCACCACTGGTAATGACTTTGCCGACCACTGGTAACGACTTTGTCTACCACTTGGAAATGACATTGCCCACCATTGGTAATGCCTATGCCCACCACTTTTTATGACTTTGCCCACCAATGGTTATTACTTTGCCCACAACTGGTAATGACTTTTTCTACCACTGGTAATAACTATGCTTCCAATGGTAAAGACTTTGCCGACAACTGGTAATGACTTTGCCAACCACTGGGCATGACTCTGCCCACCATGGGTAATCACTTTTCTGACAACTAAAAATGACTTCGCCCACCAATAGTATTGACTCTGCCCTCAACGGGTAATGACTTAGCCCACCAATGGTAATGACTTTGCCCACCACTGGTAATGACTTTGCCCACCACTGGTAATGACTTTTCCCACCACTGGTAATGACTTTACCCACCACTGGTAATGACTTTGCCTTCAATTGGTAATCACTTATCCTACCTCTAAAAATTACTTTTCCCAACCATGGTAAAGACTTTGCCCACCACTGGTAATGACTTTGCCCACCAGTGATAATGACTCTGTTCACCACTTGTAATGATTTTGCCCACCATTGGTAATCACTTTTCTGACAACTAAAAATGACTTCGCCCACCACTGGTTATGACTTTGCCCACCAATGGTAATTACTTTGCCCACAACTAGTAATGACTTTTCCGACCACTGGTAATATCTTTTCCTCCAATGGTAAAGACTTTGCCGACAACTGGTAATGACTTTGCTTACTAATGGTAATGACTTTGCCGACCTCTGGTAATGACTTAGCCCACCACTGGTAATGACTTTGCCCACCACTGGTAATAACTTTGCCCACCACTGGTAATGACTTTGCCTACAATTTGAAATCACTTATCCGACCTCTAAAAATTACTTTTCCCAACCATGGAAATGACTTTGCCGACAACTAAAAATGACTTTGCACACCAAGTGGTGGGAAAAGTCTTTTCCAGTGGTTGGCAAAGTCAAAACCAGTTGTGGGCAAAGTCATTACCAGTGGTGGGCAGAGTCATTACCAGTGGTGGGCAGAGTCATTACCAGTGGTGGGCAAAGTGATTACCATTGTTGGACAAACACATTTTTAGTGGTCATAAAAGTGATTACCAATGGTGTGCAAAGTCATTAAATGTGGAGAAAAGAGTCGTTATCAGTGGTGGGCAAAGTTATTACAAGTGGTGGGCAAAGTCTTTACCATTGGAAGCAAAGTTATTACCAATGGTCGGAAAAGTCATTACCAGTTGAGGGCAAAGTAATTACCATTGGTGGGCAAAGTCATAACCAGTGGTGGGCAATGTCATTTCCAAGTGGTAGACAAAGTTGTTGCCAGTGGTCGGCAAAGTCATTACCCGTGGTGGGCAAAGTTATTTTTAGTTGTCGGCAAAGTCATTTCCATGGTTGGGAAAAGTAATTTTTAGAGGTCGGATAAGTGATTTCCAATTGTAGGCAAAGTGATTACCAGTGGTGGGCAAAGTCATTACCAGTGGTGGGCAAACTGATTACCAGTGGTGGGCAGAGTCATTACCCGTTGAGGGCAGTATCACTATTGGTGGGCGAAGTCATTTTTACTGGTCAGAAAAGTGATTACCAATGGTGGGCAGAGTCGTGCCAAGTGGTTGGCAAAGTCATGCACAGTAGTTGGCAAAGTCATTACCAATGTTGGGCAAAGACATTGTTAGTTGTCAGAAAAGTGATTACCATTGGTGGGAAAAATCATTACAAGTGGTTAACAGAGTCATTATCACTGGTGAGCAAAGTCATAACCAGTGGTGGGCAAAGTCTTTGCCACTGTTAGGCAAAGTCATAACCAGTGGTGGGCAAAGTCATTCCAAGTTGTCGTGAAGGTTATTACAAGTGTTGGGAAAAGTCATTGCAAGTGGTGGGCAGAGTCATTACCAGTTGTCGGCAAAGTCATTACCATGGTTGGGAAAAGTCATTTATAGAGATCGAATAAGAATTCACCAGTGGTGGGCAAAGTCATTACCAGTGGTGGGCTAAGTAATTACCAATGTTGGGCAAAGACATTTTTAGTTGTCAGAAAAGTGATTACCAATGGTGGGCAAAATCATTACAAGTGGTTAACAGAGTCATTATCACTGGTGAGCAAAGTCATAACCAGTGGTGGGCAAGGTCTTTACCAGTGGAACCAAAGTCATTACCAGTGGTGGAAAAAGTCATTTCTAGTGGTGGGCAAAGTAATTACCAGTTGAGGGCAGAGTCAATACTATTGGTGGGCGAAGTCATTTTTAGTTGTCAGATAAGTGATAACCAATGCTGGGCATAGTCATTACCAGTGGTGGGCAGAGTCATTACCAGTGGTGGGCAAAGTCATCACCAGTGGTGTGCAAATTCATGCACAGTGGTTGGCAAAGTCATTACCAATGTTGGGCAAAGACATTTTTAGTTGTCAGAAAAGTGATTACCAATGGTGGGCAAAATCATTACAAGTGGTTAACAGAGTCATTTTCACTGGTGAGCAATGTCATGACCAGTGGTGGGCAAAGTCTTTGCCAGTGGTAGGCAAAGTCAATACCAGTGGTCGGCAAAGTCTTTACCAGTGGTAGCAAAGTTAGTACCAGTGGTCGGCAAAGTCTTTACCAGTGGAAACAAAGTCATTACCAGTGGTGGGAAAAGTCATTTCTTGTGGTGGGCAAAGTCAAAACCAGTTGTGGGCAAAGTTATTACCAATGGTGGGTAAAGTCATTACTTGTTCTAGACAAAGTCATTACCAGTGTTTGGCCGAGTCATTACCAGAGGTCGGCCAAGTCATAACCAGTGGTGGGCAAAGTCATTCCAAGTTGTCGTGAAGGTTATTACCAGTGTTGGGCAAAGTCATTGCAAGTGGTGGGTAGAGTCATTACCAGTTGTCGGCAAAGTCATTACCATGGTTCGGAAAAGTCATTTATAGAGGTCGGATAAGAATTCACCAGTGGTGGGCAAAGTCATTTCCAGTGGTGGGCAATGTCATTATCAATGGTCGGCAAAGTCATTAACAGTGGTGGATAAAGTCATTACCAGAGGTCGGCCAAGTCATAACCAGTGGTGGGCAAAGTCATTCCAAGTTGTCGTGAAGGTTATTACCAGTGTTGGGAAAATTCATTGCAAGTGGTGGGCAGAGTCATTACCAGTTGTCGGCAAAGTCATTACCATTGTTGGGAAAAGTCATTTATAGAGGCCGGATAAGAATTCAACAGTGGTGGGCAAAGTCATTACCAGTGTTGGGCAAAGACATTTTTAGTTGTCAGAAAAGTGATTACCAATGGTGGGCAAAATCATTACAAGTGGTTAACAGAGTCATTTTCACTGGTGAGCAAAGTCATAACCAGTGGTGGGCAAAGTCTTTGCCAGTGGTAGGCAAAGTCAATACCAGTGTTCGGCAAAGTCTTTACCAGTGGTAGCAAAGTTAGTACCAGAGGTCGGCAAAGTCTTTACCAGTGGAAACAAAGTCATTACCAGTGGTGGGAAAAGTCATTTCTAGTGGTGGGCAAAGTCAAAACCAGTTGTGGGCAAAGTAATTACCAATGGTGGGTAAAGTCATTTCTAGTTCTAGACAAAGTCATTACCAGTGTTTGGCCGAGTCATTACCAGAGATCGGCCAAGTCATAACCAGTGGTGGGCAAAGTCATTCCAAGTTGTCGTGAAGGTTATTACCAGTGTTGGGAAAATTCATTGCAAGTGGTGGGCAGAGTCATTACCAGTTGTCGGCAAAGTCATTACCATGGTTGGGAAAAGTCATTTATAGAGGCCGGATAAGAATTCACCAGTGGTGGGCAAAGACATTACCAGTGGTGGGCAATGTCATTATCAATGGTCGGCAAAGTCATTAACAGTGGTGGATAAAGTCATTACCAGAGGTCGGCCAAGTCATAACCAGTGGTGGGCAAAGTCATTCCAAGTTGTCGTGAAGGTTATTACCAGTGTTGGGAAAATTCATTGCAAGTGGTGGGCAGAGTCATTACCAGTTGTCGGCAAAGTCATTACCATGGTTGGGAAAAGTCATTTATAGAGGCCGGATAAGAATTCACCAGTGGTGGGCAAAGTCATTACCAGTGTTGGGCAAAGACATTTTTAGTTGTCAGAAAAGTGATTACCAATGGTGGGCAAAATCATTACAAGTGGTTAACAGAGTCATTTTCACTGGTGAGCAAAGTCATAACCAGTGGTGGGCAAAGTCTTTGCCAGTGGTAGGCAAAGTCAATACCAGTGGTCGGCAAAGTCTTTACCAGTGTTAGCAAAGTTAGTACCAGTGGTCGGCAAAGTCTTTACCAGTGGAAACAAAGTCATTACCAGTGGTGGAAAAAGTCATTTCTAGTGGTGGGCAAAGTAATTACCAGTTGAGGGCAGAGTCAATACTATAGGTGGGCGAAGTCATTTTATGTGGTCTAAAAAAGGATAACCAATGCTGGGCATAGTCATTACCAGTGGTGGGCAGAGTCATTACCAGTGGTGGGCAAAGTCATCACCAGTGGTTGGCAAAGTGATTACCAGCGGTGGGCAATGTCATTACCAGTGGTGGGCAAAGTCATTACCAGTTGTCGGCAAAGTCATTTCCATGGTTGGGAAAAGTCATTTTTAGAGGTCGGATAAGAATTCACCAGTATGGGGCAAAGTCATTACCAGCGGTGGGCAAAGTCATTACCCGTGGTGGGCAAAGTCATTACCAGTGGTGAGCGAAGTCATTACCAGTGGTGGGCAAACTGATTACCAGTGGTGGGCAGAGTCATTACCCATTGAGGGCAGTATCACTATTGGTGGGCGAAGTCATTTTTACTGGTCAGAAAAGTGATTATCAATGGTGGGCAGAGTCGTGCCAAGTGGTTGGCAAAGTAATGCACAGTGGTTGGCAAAGTCATTACCAATGTTGGGCAAAGACATTGTAAGTTGTCAGAAAAGTGATTACCATTGGTGGGCAAAATCTTTGCCAGTGGTAGGCAAAGTGAATACCAGTGGTCGGCAAAGTCTTTACCAGTGGTAGCAAAGTTAGTACCAGTGGTCGGCAAAGTCTTTACCAGTGGAAACAAAGTCATTACCAGTGGTGGAAAAAGTCATTTCTAGTGGTAGGTAAAGTAATTACCAGTTGAGGGCAAAGTAATTACCAATGGTGGGTAAAGTCATTTCTAGTTCTAGACAAAGTCATTACCAGTGTTTGGCCGAGTCATTACCAGAGGTCGGCCAAGTCATAACCAGTGGTGGGCAAAGTCATTCCAAGTTGTCGTGAAGGTTATTACCAGTGTTGGGAAAATTCATTGCAAGTGGTGGGCAGAGTCATTACCAGTTGTCGGCAAAGTCATTACCATGGTTGGGAAAAGTCATTTATAGAGGCCGGATAAGAATTCACCAGTGGTGGGCAAAGACATTACCAGTGGTGGGCAATGTCATTATCAATGGTCGGCAAAGTCATTAACAGTGGCAGATAAAGTCATTACCAGAGGTCGGCCAAGTCATAACCAGTGGTGGGCAAAGTCATTCCAAGTTGTCGTGAAGGTTATTACCAGTGTTGGGAAAATTCATTGCAAGTGGTGGGCAGAGTCATTACCAGTTGTCGGCAAAGTCATTACCATGGTTGGGAAAAGTCATTTATAGAGGCCGGATAAGAATTCACCAGTGGTGGGCAAAGTCATTACCAGTGTTGGGCAAAGACATTTTTAGTTGTCAGAAAAGTGATTACCAATGGTGGGCAAAATCATTACAAGTGGTTAACAGAGTCATTTTCACTGGTGAGCAAAGTCATAACCAGTGGTGGGCAAAGTCTTTGCCAGTGGTAGGCAAAGTCAATACCAGTGGTCGGCAAAGTCTTTACAAGTGTTAGCAAAGTTAGTACCAGTGGTCGGCAAAGTCTTTACCAGTGGAAACAAAGTCATTACCAGTGGTGGAAAAAGTCATTTCTAGTGGTGGGCAAAGTAATTACCAGTTGAGGGCAGAGTCAATACTATAGGTGGGCGAAGTCATTTTATGTGGTCTAAAAAAGGATAACCAATGCTGGGCATAGTCATTACCAGTGGTGGGCAGAGTCATTACCAGTGGTGGGCAAAGTCATCACCAGTGGTTGGCAAAGTGATTACCAGCGGTGGGCAATGTCATTACCAGTGGTGGGCAAAGTCATTACCAGTTGTCGGCAAAGTCATTTCCATGGTTGGGAAAAGTCATTTTTAGAGGTCGGATAAGAATTCACCAGTATGGGGCAAAGTCATTACCAGCGGTGGGCAAAGTCATTACCCGTGGTGGGCAAAGTCATTACCAGTGGTGAGCGAAGTCATTACCAGTGGTGGGCAAACTGATTACCAGTGGTGGGCAGAGTCATTACCCATTGAGGGCAGTATCACTATTGGTGGGCAAGGTCATTTTTACTGGTCAGAAAAGTGATTATCAATGGTGGGCAGAGTCGTGCCAAGTGGTTGGCAAAGTCATGCACAGTGGTTGGCAAAGTCATTACCAATGTTGGGCAAAGACATTGTAAGTTGTCAGAAAAGTGATTACCATTGGTGGGCAAAATCTTTACAAGTGGTTAACAGAGTCATTATCACTGGTGGGCAAAGTCTTTGCCAGTGGTAGGCAAAGTGAATACCAGTGGTCGGCAAAGTCTTTACCAGTGGTAGCAAAGTTAGTACCAGTGGTCGGCAAAGTCTTTACCAGTGGAAACAAAGTCATTACCAGTGGTGGAAAAAGTCATTTCTAGTGGTAGGTAAAGTAATTACCAGTTGAGGGCAGAGTCAATACTATAGGTGGGCGAAGTCATTTTTAGTGGTCTGATAAGTGATAACCAATGCTGGGAATAGTCATTACCAGTGGTGGGCAGAGTCATTACCAGTGGTGGGCAAAGTCATCACCAGTGGTTGGCAAAGTGATTACCAGCGGTGGGCAATGTCATTACCAGTGGTGGGCAAAGTCTTTGCCAGTGGTAGGCAAAGTGAATACCAGTGGTCGGCAAAGTCTTTACCAGTGGTAGCAAAGTTAGTACCAGTGGTCGGCAAAGTCTTTACCAGTGGAAACAAAGTCATTACCAGTGGTGGGAAAAGTCATTTCTAGTGGTGGGCAAAGTCAGTACCAGTGTTGGGCAATGTCATTATCAATGGTGGGCAAAGTCATTACCAGGGGTGGATAAAGTCATTACCAGAGGTCGGCCAAGTCATAACCAGTGGTAGGTAAAGTCATTCCAAGTTGTCGTGAAGGTTATTACCAGTGTTGGGCAAAGTCATTGCAAGTGGTGGGCAGAGTCATTACCAGTTGTCGGCAAAGTCATTACTATGGTTGGGAAAAGACATTTATAGAGGTCGGATAAGAATTCACTAGTGGTGGGCAAAGTAATTACCAGTGGTGGGTTAAGTAATTACCAGTTGAGGGCAGAGTAAATACTATTGGTGGGAGAAGTCATTTTTAGTGGTCAGATAAGTGATAACAAATGCTGGGCATAGTCATTACCAGTGGTGGGCAAAGTCATTACCAGTGGTGGGCAAAGTGATTACCAGCGGTGGCAATGTCATTCCCAGTGGTGGGCAAAGTCATTACCAGTTGTCGGCAAAGTCATTACCATGGTTGGGAAAAGTCATTTTTAGTGGTAAGATAAGTGATAACCAATGCTGTGCATAGTCATTACCATTGGTGGGCAGAGTCATTACCAGCGGTGGGAAAAGTCATTACCCGTGGTGGGCAAAGTAATTACCAGTGGTGAGCGAAGTCATTACCAGTGGTTGGCAAACTGATTACCAGTGGTGGGCAGAGTCATTACCAGTTGAGGGCAGAGCCAATACTATTGGTGGGCAAAGGCATTACCAATGGTGGGCAATTTCATTTTTAGTGGTCAGATAAGTGATAACCAATGCTGGGCAGAGTCATTACAAGTGGGGGGCAAAGTCATTACCAGTTGTCGGCAGAGTCATTACCATGGTTGGGAAAAGTCATTTTTAGAGGTCGGATAAGAATTCACAAGTGGTGGGCAGAGTCATTACCAGTGGTGGGCAAAGTCATTACCAGTGGTGAGCGAAGTCATTACCAGTGGTTGGCAAACTGATTACCAGTGGTGGGCTAAGTCATTACCAGTTGAGGGCAGAGTCAATACTATTTGTGGGCGAAGTAATTTTAAGTGCTCAGATAAGTGATAAACAATGGTGAGCAGAGTCATTACCAGTGTTGGGCAGAGTCATTACCAGTGGTGGGAAAAGTCATTACCAGTGGTGGGCAAAGTCATGCCCAGTGGTTGGCAAATTCATTACCATTGTTGGGCAAAGACATTTTTAGTGGTCAGAAAAGTGATTATCAATGGTTGGCAAAGTCATTAAATGTGGAGAAAAGAGTCATTATCAGTGGTGGGCAAAGTTATTACAAGTGGTGGGCAAACTTTTACCAGTGGTACGCAAAGTCATTACCAGTTGTCGGCAAGGTCTTTACCATTGGAAGCAAAGTTATTACCAGTGGTCGGAAAAGTCATTACCAGTTAGGGGCAAAGTTATTAACATTGGTGGGCAAAGTCATAACCCGTGGTGGGCAAAGGCATTACCAATTGTGGGCAATTTCATTTCCAAGTGGAAGTCGTTATCAGTGGTCGGCAAAGTCATTACCAGTGGTGGGCAAAGTCATTACCAGTTGTCGGCAAAGTCATTACCATGGTTGGGAAAAGTCATTTTTAGAGGTCGGATAAGAATTCACCAGTTGTCGGCAAAGTCATTACCAGCGGTGGGAAAAGTCATTACCCGTGGTGGGCAAAGTCATTACCAGTGGTGAGCGAAGTCATTACCAGTGGTTGGCAAACTGATTACCAGTGGTGGGCAGAGTCATTACGAGTTGAGGGCAGAGTCAATACTATTGGTGGGCGAAGTTATTTTAAGTGCTCAGATAAGTGATAAACAATGGTGAGCAGAGTCATTACCAGTGGTGGGCAGAGTCATTACCATTGGTGGGCAGAGTCATTACCAGTGGTGTGCAAAGTCATTACCAGTGGTGGGCTATGTCATTACCAGTGGTGTGCAAAGTCATTACCAGTTGTCGGCAAAGTCTTTACCATAGGAAGCAAAGTTATTACCAGTGGTCGGAAGAGTCATTACCAGTTGTCGGCAAAGTCATTACCATGGTTGGGAAAAGTCATTTTTAGAGGTCGGATAAGAATTCACCAGTGGTGGGCAAAGTCATTACAAGTGGTGGGAAAAGTCATAACCCGTGGTGGGCAAAGTCATTACCAGTGGTGAGCGAAGTCATTACCAGTGGTTGGCAAACTGATTACCAGTGGTGGGCAGAGTCATTACCAGTTGAGGGCAGAATCAATACTATTGGTGGGCGAAGTTATTTTAAGTGCTCAGATAAGTGATAAACAATGGTGAGCAGAGTCATTACCAGTGTTGGGCAGAGTCATTACCAGTGGTGGGAAAAGTCATTACCAGTCGTGGGCAAAGTCATGCCCAGTGGTTGGCAAAGTCATGCCCAGTGGTTGGCAAATTCATTACCATTGTTGGGCAAAGACATTTTTAGTGGTCAGAAAAATGATTATCAATGGTTGGCAAAGTCATTAAATGTGGAGAAAAGAGTCATTATCAGTGGTGGGCAAAGTTATTACAAGTGGTGGGCAAAGTCTTAACCAGTGGTACGCAAAGTCATTACCAGTTGTCGGCAAAGTCTTTACCATTGGAAGCAAAGTTATTACCAGTGGTCGGAAAAGTCATTACCAGTTAGGGGCAAAGTTATTACCATTGGTGGGCAAAGTCATAACCAGTGGTGGGCAAAGGCATTACCAATGGTGGGCAATTTCATTTCCAAGTGGAAGACAAAGTCGTTATCAGTGGTCGGCAAAGTCATTACCAGTGGTGGGCAAAGTCATTACCAGTTGTCGGCTAAGTCATTACCATGGTTGGGAAAAGTCATTTTTAGAGGTCGGATAAGAATTCACCAGTGGTGGGCAAAGTCATTACCAGCGGTGGGAAAAGTCATTACCCGTGGTGGGCAAAGTAATTACCAGTGGTGAGCGAAGTCATTACCAGTGGTTGGCAAACTGATTACCAGTGGTGGGCAGAGTCATTACCAGTTGAGGGCAGAGCCAATACTATTGGTGGGCGAAGTTATTTTAAGTGCTCAGATAAGTGATAAACAATGGTGAGCAGAGTCATTACCAGTGGTGGGCAGAGTCATTACCATTGGTGGGCAGAGTCATTACCAGTGGTGGGCAAAGTCATTACCAGTGGTGGGCTATGTCATTACCAGTTGTGGGCTATGTCATTACCAGTGGTGGGCAAAGTCATTACCAGTGGTTGGCAAACTGATTACCAGTGGTGGGCAGAGTCATTACCAGTTGAGGGCAGAGTCAATACTATTGGTGGGCGAAGTTATTTTAAGTGCTCAGATAAGTGATAAACAATGGTGAGCAGAGTCATTATCAGTGGTGGGCAGAGTCATTACCATTGGTGGGCAGAATCATTATCAGTGGTGGGCAAAGTCATTACCAGTGGTGGGCAAAGTCAATACTATTGGTGGGCGAAGTCATTTTTAGTGGTCAGAAAAGTGATTACCAATGGTGGGCAGAGTCATGCCCAGTGGTGGGCAAAGTCATTACTAGTGGTGGGCAGAGTCAATACTATTGGTTGGCGAAGTCATTTTTAGTGGTCAGAAAAATGATTAATAATGGTGGGCAGAGTCATGCCCAGTGGTTGGCAAAGTTCTTACCAGTTGTCGGCAAAGTCTGTACCATTGGAAGCAAAGTTATTACCAGTGGTCGGATAAGTGATTACCAATTGTAGGCAAATGCATAACCAGTGATGGGAAAAGTCATTCCCAGTGGTGGGTAAAGTCATTCCCAGTGGTGGGCTTAGTCATTACCAGTTGAGGGCAAAGTTAATACTATTGGTGGGCAACGTCATATTTAATGGTTAGATAAGTGATTACCAATGGTAGGCAAAGTCTTTACCAGTGATGGGCAAAGTCATTACCAGCGGTGGGCAATGTCATTATCAATGTTGGGCAAAGTCATTACCAGTGGTTGACAAAGTCATTACCAGAGGTCGGCAAAGTCATTACCAGTGGTGGGCAAAGTCATTACCCATGGTGGGCTAAGTCATTACCAGTTGTGGCCAGAGTCAATACTATTGGTGGGCAAAGTCATTACCAGTGGTGGGCTATGTCATTACCAGTGGTGGGCAAAGTCATTACCAGTGGTTGGCGAACTGATTACCAGTGGTGGGCAGAGTCATTACCAGTTGAGGGCAGAGTAAATACTATTGGTGGGCGAAGTAATTTTAAGTGCTCAGATAAGTGATAAACAATGGTGAGCAGAGTCATTATCAGTGGTGGGCAGAGTCATTACCATTGGTGGGCAGAATCATTACCAGTGGTGGGCAAAGTCATTACCAGTGGTGGGCTATGTCATTACCAGTTGTCGGCAAAGTTATTACCATTGGTGGGCAAAGTCATAACCAGTGGTGGGCAAAGGCATTCCCAATGGTGGGCGATTTCATTTCCAAGTGGAAGGCAAAGTCGTTATCAGTGGTCGGCAAAGACATTACCAGTGGTGGGCAAAGTCATTTCCAGTTGTCGGCAAAGTCATTACCATGGTTGGGAAAAGTAATTTTTAGTGGTCGGATAAGTGATTACCAATTGTAGGCAAAGTGATTACCAGTGGTGGGCAAAGTCAATACTATTGGTGGGCGAAGTCATTTTTAGTGGTCAGAAAAGTGATTACCAATGGTGGGCAGAGTCATGCCCAGTGGTGGGCAAAGTCATTACTAGTGGTGGGCAGAGTCAATACTATTGGTGGGCGAAGTCATTTTTAGTGGTCAGAAAAGTGATTACCAATGGTGGGCAGAGTCATGCCCAGTGGTTGGCAAAGTTCTTACCGGTTGTCGGCAAAGTCTGTACCATTGGAAGCAAAGTTATTACCAATGGTGGGCAAAGTAATTACCATTGGTGGGCAAGTCATTTCCAGTTGTCGGCAAAGTCATTACCATGGTTGGGAAAAGTAATTTTTAGAGGTCGGATAAGTGATTACCAATTGTAGGCAAAGGCATAACCAGTAATGGGAAAAGTCATTCCCAGTGGTGGGTAAAGTCATTCCCACTGGTGGGCTAAGTCATTACCAGTTGAGGGCAAAGTTAATACTATTGGTGGGCAACGTCATATTTAATGGTTAGATAAGTGATTACCAATGGTAGGCAAAGTCTTTACCAGTGATGGGCAATGTCATTATCAATGGTGGGCAATGTCATTTCCAAGTGGTAGACAAAGTCGTTACCAGTGGTCGGCAAAGTCATTACCAGTGGTGGGCAAAGTCATTTCCAGTTGTCTGCAAAGTCATTATCATTGTTGGGAAAAGTAATTTTTAGAGGTCGGATAAGTGATTACCAATTGTATGCAAAGTCATTACCAGTGATGGGCAAAGTCATTACCAATTGTGGACAAAGTCATTACCAGAGGTCGGCAAAGTCATTACTAGTGGTGGGCAAGCTAATTACCAGCGGTGGGCTATGTCATTACCAGTGGTGGGCAAAGTCATTACCAGTTATCGGCAAAATCTACCATGGTTGGGAAAAGTCATTTATAGAGGTCTGATAAGAATTCACCAGTGGTGGGCAAAGTCTTTACCAGTGGTGGGCTAAGTAATTACCAGTTGAGGGCAGAGTCAATACTATTGGTGGGCGAAGTTATTTTAAGTGCTCAGATAAGTGATAAACAATGGTGAGCAGAGTCATTATCAGTGGTGGGCAGAGTCATTACCATTGGTGGGCAGAATCATTACCAGTTGTGGGCAAAGTCATTACCAGTGGTGGGCTATGTCATTACCAGTGGTGTGCAAAGTCATTACCAGTTGTCGGCAAAGTTATTACCATTGGTGGGCAAAGTCATGACCAGTGGTGGGCAAAGGCATTCCCAATGGTGGGCGATTTCATTTCCAAGTGGAAGGCAAAGTCGTTATCAGTGGTCGGCAAAGACATTACCAGTGGTGGGCAAAGTCATTTCCAGTTGTCGGCAAAGTCATTACCATGGTTGGGAAAAGTAATTTTTAGTGGTCGGATAAGTGATTACCAATTGTAGGCAAAGTGATTACCAGTGGTGGGCAAAGTCAATACTATTGGTGGGCGAAGTCATTTTTAGTGGTCAGAAAAGTGATTACCAATGGTGGGCAGAGTCATGCCCAGTGGTGGGCAAAGTCATTACTAGTGGTGGGCAGAGTCAATACTATTGGTGGGCGAAGTCATTTTTAGTGGTCAGAAAAGTGATTACCAATGGTAGGCAGAGTCATGCCCAGTGGTTGGCAAAGTTCTTACCAGTTGTCGGCAAAGTCTGTACCATTGGAAGCAAAGTTATTACCAGTGGTCGGAAAAGTTATTACCAGTTGTGGGCAAAGTAATTACCATTGGTGGGCAAAGTCATTTCCAGTTGTCGGCAAAGTCATTACAATGGTTGGGAAAAGTAATTTTTAGAGGTCGGATAAGTGATTACCAATTGTAGGCAAAGGCATAACCAGTGATGGGAAAAGTCATTCCCAGTGGTGGGTAAAGTCATTCCCAGTGGTGGGCTAAGTCATTACCAGTTGAGGGCAAAGTTAATACTATTGGTGGGCAACGTCATATTTAATGGTTAGATAAGTGATTACCAATGGTAGGCAAAGTCTTTACCAGTGATGGGCAAAGTCATTACCAGCGGTGGGCAATGTCATTATCAATGTTGGGCAAAGTCATTACCAGTTATCGGCAAAATCTACCATGGTTGGGAAAAGTCATTTATAGAGGTCTGATAAGAATTCACCAGTGGTGGGCAAAGTCTTTACCAGTGGTGGGCTAAGTCATTACCAGTTGAGGGCAGAGTCAATACTATTGGTGGGCGAAGTTATTTTAAGTGCTCAGATAAGTGATAAACAATGGTGAGCAGAGTCATTATCAGTGGTGGGCAGAGTCATTACCATTGGTGGGCAGAATCATTACCAGTTGTGGGCAAAGTCATTACCAGTGGTGGGCTATGTCATTACCAGTGGTGTGCAAAGTCATTACCAGTTGTCGGCAAAGTTATTACCATTGGTGGGCAAAGTCATAACCAGTGGTGGGCAAAGGCATTCCCAATGGTGGGCGATTTCATTTCCAAGTGGAAGGCAAAGTCGTTATCAGTGGTCGGCAAAGACAGTACCAGTGGTGGGCAAAGTCATTTCCAGTTGTCGGCAAAGTCATTACCATGGTTGGGAAAAGTAATTTTTAGTGGTCGGATAAGTGATTACCAATTGTAGGCAAAGTGATTACCAGTGGTGGGCAAAGTCAATACTATTGGTGGGCGAAGTCATTTTTAGTGGTCAGAAAAGTGATTACCAATGGTGGGCAGAGTCATGCCCAGTGGTGGGCAAAGTCATTACTAGTGGTGGGCAGAGTCAATACTATTGGTGGGCGAAGTCATTTTTAGTGGTCAGAAAAGTGAATTACCAATGGTGGGCAGAGTCATGCCCAGTGGTTGGCAAAGTTCTTACCAATTGTCGGCAAAGTCTGTACCATTGGAAGCAAAGTTATTACCAGTGGTCGGAAAAGTTATTACCAGTTGTGGGCAAAGTAATTACCATTGGTGGGCAAAGTCATTTCCAGTTGTCGGCAAAGTCATTACCATGGTTGGGAAAAGTAATTTTTAGAGGTCGGATAAGTGATTACCAATTGTAGGCAAAGGCATAACCAGTGATGGGAAAAGTCATTCCCAGTGGTGGGTAAAGTCATTCCCAGTGGTGGGCTAAGTCATTACCAGTTGAGGGCAAAGTTAATACGATTGGTGGGAACGTCATATTTAATGGTTAGATAAGTGATTACCAATGGTAGGCAAAGTCTTTACCAGTGATGGGCAAAGTCATTACCAGCGGTGGGCAATGTCATTATCAATGTTGGGCAAAGTCATTACCAGTTATCGGCAAAATCTACCATGGTTGGGAAAAGTCATTTATAGAGGTCTGATAAGAATTCACCAGTGGTGGGCAAAGTCTTTACCAGTGGTGGGCTAAGTCATTACCAGTTGAGGGCAGAGTCAATACTATTGGTGGGCGAAGTTATTTTAAGTGCTCAGATAAGTGATAAACAATGGTGAGCAGAGTCATTATCAGTGGTGGGCAGAGTCATTACCATTGGTGGGCAGAATCATTACCAGTTGTGGGCAAAGTCATTACCAGTGGCGGGCTATGTCATTACCAGTGGTGTGCAAAGTCATTACCAGTTGTCGGCAAAGTTATTACCATTGGTGGGCAAAGTCATAACCAGTGGTGGGCAAAGGCATTCCCAATGGTGGGCGATTTCATTTCCAAGTGGAAGGCAAAGTCGTTATCAGTGGTCGGCAAAGACATTACCAGTGGTGGGCAAAGTCATTTCCAGTTGTCGGCAAAGTCATTACCATGGTTGGGAAAAGTAATTTTTAGTGGTTTGATAAGTGATTACCAATTGTAGGCAAAGTGATTACCAGTGGTGGGCAAAGTCAATACTATTGGTGGGCGAAGTCATTTTTAGTGGTCAGAAAAGTGATTACCAATGGTGGGCAGAGTCATGCCCAGTGGTGGGCAAAGTCATTACTAGTGGTGGGCAGAGTCAATACTATTGGTGGGCGAAGTCATTTTTAGTGGTCAGAAAAGTGATTACCAATGGTGGGCAGAGTCATGCCCAGTGGTTGGCAAAGTTCTTACCAGTTGTCGGCAAAGTCTGTACCATTGGAAGCAAAGTTATTACCAGTGGTCGGAAAAGTTATTACCAGTTGTGGGCAAAGTAATTACCATTGGTGGGCAAAGTCATTTCCAGTTGTCGGCAAAGTCATTACCATGGTTGGGAAAAGTAATTTTTAGAGGTCGGATAAGTGATTACCAATTGTAGGCAAAGGCATAACCAGTGATGGGAAAAGTCATTCCCAGTGGTGGGTAAAGTCATTCCCAGTGGTGGGCTAAGTCATTACCAGTTGAGGGCAAAGTTAATACTATTGGTGGGCAACGTCATATTTAATGGTTAGATAAGTGATTACCAATGGTAGGCAAAGTCTTTACCAGTGATGGGCAAAGTCATTACCAGCGGTGGGCAATGTCATTATCAATGTTGGGCAAAGTCATTACCAGTTGTGGCCAGAGTCAAAACTATTGGTGGGCAAAGTCATTACCAGTGGTGGGCAAACTGATTACCAGCGGTGGGCTACGTCATTACCAGTGGTGGACAAAGTCATTACCAGTTGTCGGCAAAGTCATTACCATGGTTGGGAAAAGACATTTTTAGTAGACAGAAAAGTGATTATCAATGGTGGGCAAAGTCATTAAATGTGGAGAAAAGAGTCATTATCAGTGGTGGGCTAAGTTATTACAAGTGGTGGGCAAAATCATTACCAGTTGTCGGCAAAGTTTTTACAATTGGAAGCAAAGTTATTAACAGTTGAGGCCAGAGTCAATACTATTGGTGGGCAAAGTCATTACCAGTGGTGGGCAAACTGATTACCAGCGGTGGGCTATGTCATTACCAGTGGTGGACAAAGTCATTACCAGTTGTCGGCAAAGTCATTACCATGGTTGGGAAAAGACATTTTTAGTGGTCAGAAAAGTGATTATCAATGGTGGGCAAAGTCATTAAATGTGGAGAAAAGAGTCATTATCAGTGGTGAGCAGAGTCATTACCAGTGGTGGGCAGAGTCATTACCATTGGTGGGCAGAGTCATTACCAGTGGTGTGCAAAGTCATTACCAGTGGTGGGCTATGTCATTACCAGTGGTGTGCAAAGTCATTACCAGTTGTCGGCAAAGTCTTTACCATAGGAAGCAAAGTTATTACCAGTGGTAGAAAAAGTCATTACCAGTTGTGGGCAATTTAATAACCATTGGTGGGCAAAGTCATAAAAAGTGGTGGGCATAGGCATTACCAATGGTGGGCAATGTCATTTCCAAGTGGTAGACAAAGTCGTTACAAGTGGTAGGCAAAGTCATTACCAGTGGTGGGCAAAGTCATTTCCAGTTGTCGGCAAAGTCATTATCATTGTTGGGGAAAGTAATTTTTAGAGGTCGGATAAGTGATTACCAATTGTAGGCAAAGTCATTACCAGTGATGGGCAAAGTCATTACCAATGGTGGACAAAGTCATTACCAGAGGTCGGCAAAGTCATTACCAGTGGTGGGCAAGCTAATTACCAGCGGTGGGCTATGTCATTACCAGTGGTGGGCAAAGTCATTACCAGTTATCGGCAAAATCTACCATGGTTGGGAAAGGTCATTTATAGAGGTCTGATAAGAATTCACCAGTGGTGGGCAATGTCATTACCAGTTGTCGGCAAAGTTATTACCATTGGTGGGCAAAGTCATTACCAGTGGTGGGCAAAGGCATTCCACATGGTGGGCGATTTCATTTCCAAGTGGAAGGCAAAGTCGTTATCAGTGGTCGGCAAAGACATTACCAGTGGTGGGCAAAGTCATTTCCAGTTGTCGGCAAAGTCATTACCATGGTTGGGAAAAGTAATTTTTAGTGGTCGGATAAGTGATTACCAATTGTAGGCAAAGTGATTAACAGTGGTTGGCAAAGTCAATACTATTGGTGGGCGAAGTCATTTTTAGTGGTCAGAAAAGTGATTCTAATGGTGGGCAGAGTCATGCCCAGTGGTTGGCAAAGTTCTTACCAGTTGTCGGCAAAGTCTATACAATTGGAAGCAAAGTTATTACCAGTGGTCGGAAAAGTCATTACCAGTTGTGGGTAAAGTCATTCCCAGTGGTGGGCTAAGTCATTACCAGTTGAGGGCAAAGTTAATACTATTGGTGGGCAACGTAAAATTTAATGGTTAGATAAGTGATTACCAATGGTAGGCAAAGTCTTTACCAGTGATGGGCCAAGTCATTACCAGCGGTGGGCAATGTCATTATCAATGTTGGGCAAAGTCATTACCAGTGGTTGACAAAGTCATTACCAGAGGTCGGCAAAGTCATACAGTGGTGGGCAAAGTCATTACCCATGGTGGGCTAAGTCATTACCAGTTGTGGCCAGAGTCAATACTATTGGTGGGCAAAGTCATTACCAGTGGTGGGCAAACTGATTACCAGCGGTGGGCTACGTCATTACCAGTGGTGGACAAAGTCATTACCAGTTGTCGGCAAAGTCATTACCATGGTTGGGAAAAGACATTTTTAGTAGACAGAAAAGTGATTATCAATGGTGGGCAAAGTCATTAAATGTGGAGAAAGGAGTCATTACCAGTGGTGGACAAAGTCATTACCAGTTGTCGGCAAAGTCATTACCATGGTTGGGAAAAGACATTTTTAGTAGACAGAAAAGTGATTATCAATGGTGGGCAAAGTCATTAAATGTGGAGAAAGGAGTCATTACCAGTGGTGGGCAAACTGATTACCAGCGGTGGGCTACGTCATTACCAGTGGTGGACAAAGTCATTACCAGTTGTCGGCAAAGTCATTACCATGGTTGGGCGAAGTCATTTTAAGTGGTCAGATAAGTGATAACCAATGCTGGGCAGAGTCATTACCAGTGTTGGGCAGAGTCATAACCAGTGGTGGGCAAAGTCATTTACAGTGGTGGGCTTATCATGCCCAGTGTTGGCAAAGTCATGCCCAGTGGTTGGCAAATTCATTACCATTGTTGGGCAAAGATATTTTTAGTGGTCAAAAAAGTGATTATCAATGGTGGGCAAAGTCATTAAATGTGGAGAAAAGAGTCATTATCAGTGGTGGGCTAAGTTATTACAAGTGGTGGGCAAAATCATTACCAGTTGTCGGCAAAGTTTTTACAATTGGAAGCAAAGTTATTAACAGTTGAGGCCAGAGTCAATACTATTGGTGGGCAAAGTCATTACCAGTGGTGGGCAAACTGATTACCAGCGGTGGGCTATGTCATTACCAAAGGTGGACAAAGTCATTACCAGTTGTCGGCAAAGTCATTACCATGGTTGGGAAAAGACATTTTTAGTGGTCAGAAAAGTGATTATCAATGGTGGGCAAAGTCATTAAATGTGGAGAAAAGAGTCATTATCAGTGGTGGGCTTTGTCATTACCAGTTGAGGGCAGAGTCAATACTTTTGGTGGGCGAAGTCATTTTTAGTGGTCAGAAAAGTGATTACCAATGGTGGGCAGAGTCATGCCCAGTGGTTGGCAAAGTCATTACCAGTTGTCGGCAAAGTCTTTACCATTGGGAGCATAGTTATTACCAGTGGTAGAAAAAGTCATTACCAGTGGTGGGCAAAGTCATTTCCAGTGGTGGGCAAAGTGATTACCATTGTTGGACAAAGACATTTTAAGTGGTCATAAAAGTGATTACCAATGGTGGGCAAAGTCATTAAATGTGGAGAAACGAGTCATCATCAGAGGTGGGCAAAGTTATTACGAGTGGTGGGCAAAGTCTATACCAGTGGTAGGCAAAGTCATTACCAGTTGTCGGCAAAGTCTTTACCATTGGAAGCAAAGTTATTACCAGTGGTCGGAAAAGTCATTACCAGTTGTGGGCAAAGTAATTATCAATGGTGGGCAAAGAAAAAACCAGTGGTGGGCAAAGTCTTTACCTGTGGTTTGCAAATTCAATACCAGTGGTCGGCAAAATCTTTACCAGTTATAGCAAAGTTAGTACCAGTAGTCGGCAAAGTCTTTACCAGTGGAAACAAAGTCATAACCAGTGGTGGGAAAAGTCATTTCCAGTGGTAGGCACAGTCTATACCAGTGGTCGGCAAAGTCTTTACCAGTGGTAGCAAAGTTAGTACCAGTTGTCGGCAAAGACTTTACCATTGGAAGCAAAGTTTTTACCATTGGTCGGAAAAGTCATTACCAGTTGAGGGCAAAGTAATTACCATTGGTGGGCAAAGTCATAACCAGTTGTGGGCAAAGGCATTACCAATGGTGGGCAAAGTCATTTCCAGTTCAGGGCAAAGTTAATACTATTGTCGGGCCACGTCATTTTTAATGGTTAGATAAGTGATTACCAATTGAAGGCAAAGTTATTACCAGTGATGGGCAAAGTAATTACCAGTGGTGGGCAAACTGATTACCAGCGGTGGGCAATGTCATTATCAATGGTGGGCAAAGTCATTACCAGTGGTGGACAAAGTGATTACCAGAGGTCGGCAAAGTCATTACCAGTGGTGGGCAAAGTCATTACAAGTTGTCGTGAAGGTTATTACCAGGAGTGGGCAAAGTCATTACCAGTGGTGGGCTAAGTCATTACCAGTTGAGGGCAGAGTCAATACTAATGGTGGGCAAAGTCATTACCAGTGGTGGGCAAACTGATTACCAGCGGTGGGCTTTGTCATTACCAGTGGTGGGCAAAGCCATTACCAGTTGTCGGCAAAATCTACCATGGTTGGGAAAAGTCATTTATAGAGGTCTGATAAGAATTCACCAGTGGTGGGCAAAGTCGTTACCAGTGGTGGGCAAACTGATTACCAGCGGTGGGCAATGTCATTATCAATGGTGGGCAAAGTCATTACCTGTGGTGGACAAAGTGATTACCAGAGGTCGGCAAAGTCATTACCAGTGGTGGGCAAAGTCATTACAAGTTGTCGTGAAGGTTATTACCAGGAGTGGGCAAAGTCATTACCAGTGGTGGGCTAAGTCATTACCAGTTGAGGGCAGAGTCAATACTAATGGTGGGCAAAGTCATTACCAGTGGTGGGCAAACTGATTACCAGCGGTGGGCTTTGTCATTACCAGTGGTGGGCAAAGCCATTACCAGTTGTCGGCAAAATCTACCATGGTAAGGAAAAGTCATTTATAGAGGTCTGATAAGAATTCACCAGTGGTGGGCAAAGTCGTTACCAGTGGTGGGCTAAGTCATTCCCAGTTGAGGGCAGAGTCAATACTATTGGTGGGCGAAGTTATTACCAGTTGAGGGCAGAGTCAATACTATTGGAGGGCGAAGTCATTTTTAGTGGTCAGATAAGTGATAACCAATAATTGGAAGAGTCATTACCAGTGGTGGGCGGATTCATTACCAGTGGTGGGCAGAGTCATTACCAGTGGTTGGCAAAGTCATTACCAGTGGTGGGCAAATTGATTACCATTGTTGGGCAAAGACATTTTTAGTGGTCATAAAAGTGATTGCCAATGGTGGGCAAAGTCATTAAATGTGGAGAAAAGAGTCATTATCAGTGGTGGGCAAAGTTATTACAAGTGGTGGGCAAAGTCTTTACCAGTGGTAGGCAAAGTCATTACCAGTTGTCGGCAAAGTTTTTACCATTGGAAGCAAAGTAATTACCAGTGGTCGGAAAAGTCATTACCAGTTGTGGGCAAAGTAATAACCATTGGTGGGCAAAGTCATAACCAGTGGTGGGCAAAGGCATTACCAGTGGTGGTCAATGTAATTTACAATTGGTAGACAAAATCGTTACCAGTGGTCGGCAAAGTCATTCCCAGTGGTAGGCATAGTCATTTCCAGTTGTCGGCAAAGTTATTACCATGGTTGGGAAAAGTAATTTTTAGAGGTCGGATTAGTGATTACCAATTGTAGGCAAAGTCATTACCAGTGGTGGGCAAAGTCATTACCAGTTGAGGGCAGAGTCAATACTATTGGAGGGCGAAGTCATTTTTAGTGGTCAGATAAGTGATTACCAATAATTGGAACAGTCATTACCAGTGGTGGCCAGATTCATTACCAGTGGTGGGCAGAGTCATTACCAGTGGTTGGCAAAGTGATTACCAGTGGTGGGCAAATTGATTACCATTGTTGGGCAAAGACATTACCAATGGTGGTCAATGTCATTTACAATTTGTAGACAAAATCGTTACCTGTGGTCGGCATAGTCATTTCCAGTTGTCGGCAAAGTCATTACCATGGTTGGGAAAAGTAATTTTTAGAGGTCGGATTAGTGATTACCAATTGTAGGCAAAGTCATTACCAGTGGTGGGCAAAGTCATTACCAGTGTTGGGCAAAGTCATTACCAGTGATGGGCAAAGTCAATACTATTGGTGGGCGAAGTCATTTTTAGTGGTCAGAAAAGTGATTACCAATAATTGGAAGAGTCATTACCAGTGGTGGGCAGATTCATTACCAGTGGTGGGCAGAGTCATTACCAGTGGTTGGCAAAGTCATTACCAGTGGTGGGCAAATTGATTACCATTGTTGGACAAAGTCATTCCCAGAGGTCGGCAAAGTAATTACCAGTGGTAGGCATAGTCATTTCCAGTTGTCGGCAAAATCTACCATGGTTGGGAAAAGTCATTTATAGAGGTCTGATATGAATTAACCAGTGGTGGGCTAAGTCATTACCAGTTGAGGGCATAGTCAATACTATTGGAGGGCGAAGTCATTTTTAGTGGTCAGATAAGTGATAACCAAAGCTGGGCAGAGTCATTACTAGTGGTGGGCAGAGTCATTACCAGTGGTGGGCAAAGTCATTTCCAGTGGTGGGCAAAGTGATTACCATTGTTGGAAAAAGACATTTTTAGTGCCCTTCACTGGTAATGACTTTGCCCACCATTGAAAATGACATTACCCACCGCTGGTTATCAGTTTACCCACCACTGGTAATGACTTTGCCCACCACTGGTAATTACTCTGCCCATCACTGGTAATGACTTTGCTTACAATTGGTAATCACTTATCTAACCATTAAAAATGACGTTGCTCACCAATAGTATTGACTTTGCCTTCAACTGGTAATGACTTTGCCAACCACTGGTAATGACTTTGCCCACCGCTGGTAATGACTTTGCCAACCACTGGTAATGACTTTGTCTAGAACTGGTATTGACTTTGTTTCCACTGGTAAAGACTTTACCGACCACAAGTAGTAACTTTGCAACCACTGGTAAAGACTTTGCCGACAACTGGTATTGACCTTGCCTACCACTGGTAAAGACTTTGCCCAACACTGGAAATGACTCTGCCAAGCATTGGTAATCACTTTTCTGACTACTAAAAATGTCTTTGCCCAACAATGGTAATGCTTTTGCCAACCACTGTGCATGACTTTGCCAACCACTGGGCATGACTTTGCCCACCATTGGAAATCACTTTTCTGACCACTAAAAATGACTTCGCCCACCAATAGTATTGACTCTGCCCACCACTGGTAATGACTTTGCCCAACACTGGTAATGACTTTTCCCATCACTGGTAATGACTTTGCCTACAATTGGTAATCACTAATCCGACCTCTAAAAATTACTTTTCCAACCATGGTAATGACTTTGCCGACCACTGGTAATGACTTAGCCCACCACTGGTAATGACTTTGCCCACGAATGGTAATGACTTTGCCTACAATTGGTAATCACTGATCCGACCTCTAAAAATTACTTTTCCCAACCATGGTAATGACTTTGCCGACAACTGGTAACGACTTTGCCCACCAATGGTAATTCTTTGCCCACCACTGGTAATGACTTTGCCCACCACTTTTAATGACTTTGCCTACAATTGGTAATCACTTATCCGACCTCTAAAAATTACTTTTCCCAACCATGGTAATGACTTTGCCGACCACTGGTAATGACTTAGCCCACCACTGGTAATGACTTTGCCCACCACTGGTAATGACTTTGCCCACCACTGGTAATTACTTTGCCTACAATTGGTAATCACTTATCCGACCTCTAAAAATTACTTTTCCCAACCATGGTAATGACTTTGCCGACAACTGGAAATGACTTTGCCCACCACTGGTAATGACTTTGCCGACCACTGGTAATGACTTTGCCCACCACTGGTAATGACTTTGCCTACAATTGGTGATCTCTTATCCGACCTATAAAAATTAATTTTCCCAACCATGGTAAAAATTCTGCCGACAACTGGTAGAGACTTTGCCCTTCACTGGTAATGACTTTGCCCACCATTCATAATGACATTACCCACCGCTGGTTATCAGTTTACCCACCACTGGTAATGACTTTGCCCACCACTGGTAATTACTCTGCCCATCACTGGTAATGACTTTGCTTACAATTGGTAATCACTTATCTAACCATTAAAAATGACGTTGCTCACCAATAGTATTGACTTTGCCCTCAACTGGTAATGACTTTGCCAACCACTGGTAATGACTTTGCCCACCGCTGGTAATGACTTTGCCAACCACTGGTAATGACTTTGTCTAGAACTGGTATTGACTTTGTTTCCACTGGTAAAGACTTTACCGACCCCAAATAGTAACTTTGAAACCACTGGTAAAGACTTTGCCGACAACTGGTTAAGACTTTGCCCACCACTTGTAATGACTTTGCCCACCATTGGTAATCACTTTTCTGACCACTAAAAATGACTTCGCCCACCAATAGAATTGACTCTGCTCATCACTGGTAATGACTTTGCCCAACACTGATAATGACTTTGCCCACCACTGGTAATGACTTTGCCTACAATTGGTAATCACTAATCCGACCTCTAAAAATTACTTTTCCCAACCATGGAAATGACTTTGCCGACAACTGGAAATGACTATGCCTACCACTGGTAATGACTTTGCCGACCACTGGTACCGATTTTGTCTACCAATTGTAAATGACATTGACCACCATTGGTAATGTCTTTGCCCAACAATGGTAATGAATCTGCCCACCACTGCAGATTCATTACCAGTGGTGGGCAGAGTCATTACCAGTGGTTGGCAAAGTCATTACCAGTGGTGGGCAAATTGATTACCATTGTTGGGCAAAGACATTACCAATGGTGGTCAATGTCATTTACAATTGGTAGACAAAATCGGTACCAGTGGTCGGCAAAGTCATTACCAGTGGTAGGCATAGTCATTTCCAGTTGTCGGCAAAGTCATTTCCATGGTTGGGAAAAGTCATTTTTAGTGGTCAGAAAAGTGATTACCAATGGTGGGCAAAGTCATTACAAGTGGTGGGCAAAGTCTTAACCAGTTGTCGGCAAAGTCTTTACCAGTGGTTTCAAAGTTACTATTTGTGGTCGGTAAAGTCTTTACCAGTGGAAACAAAGTCAATACCAGTTCTAGACAAAGTCATTACCAGTGGTTGGCAAAGTCATTACCAGCGGTGGGCAAAGTCATTACCAGTGGTTGGCAAAGTCATTACCAGTTGAGGGCAAAGTCAATACTATTGGTGAGCAACGTCATTTTTAATGGTTAGATAAGTGATTACCAATTGTAAGCAAAGTCATTACCAGTGATGGGCAGAGTAATTACCAGTGGTGGGCAAAGTCATTACCAGTGGTGGGTTAACTGATAACCAGCGGTGGGTAATGTCATTATGAATGGTGGGCAAAGTCATTACCAGTGAAGGGCAAAGTCTCTACCAGTTGTCGGCAAAGTCATTACCAGTGGTGGGCAAAGTCATTTCCAGTTGTCGGCAAAGTCATTACCATGGTTGGGAAAAGTAATTTTTAGAGGTCGGATATGTGATTACCAATTGTAGGCAAAGTAATTACCAGTGGTGGGCAAAGTCATTACCAGTGGTGGGCAAAGTCATTACCAGTGGTGGGCAAAGTCATTTCCAGTTGTCGGCAAAGTCATTACCATGGTTAGGAAAAGTAATTTTTAGAGGTCGGATAAGTGATTACCAATTGTAGGCAAAGTAATTACCAGTGGTGGGCAAAGTCATTACCAGTGGTGGGCAAAGTCATTACCAGTGGTGGGCAAAGTCATTTCCAGTTGTCGGCAAAGTCATTACCATGGTTGGGAAAAGTAATTTTTAGAGGTCGGATAAGTGATTACCAATTGCAGGCAAAGTCATTACCAGTGGTGGGAAAAGTCATTACCACTGGTGGGCAAAGTCTTTACCAGTGGTTGCAAAGTTACTACTTGTGGTCGGTAAAGTCTTTACCAGTGGAAACAAAGTCAATACCAGTTCTATACAAAGTCATTACCAGTGGTTGGCAAAGTCATTACCAGCGGTGGGCAAAGTCAATACTATTGGTGGGCGAAGTCATTTTTAGTGGTCAGAAAAGTGATTACCAATGGTGGGCAGAGTCATGCGCAGTGGTTGGCAAAGTCATTTCCATTGTTGGGCAAAGACATTTTTAGGAGTCAGAAAAGTGATTACCAATGGTGGGCAAAGTCATTACAAGTGGTGGGCAAAGTCTTTACCAGTGGTAGGCAAGGTCAATACCAGTTGTCGGCAAAGTCTTTACCAGTGGTTGCAAAGTTACTACTTGTGGTCGGTAAAGTCTTTACCAGTGGAAACAAAGTCAATACCAGTTCTAGACAAAGTCATTACCAGTGGTTGGCAAAGTCATTACCAGCGGTGGGCAAAGTCATTACCAGTGGTTGGCAAAGTCATTGCCAGTTGAGGGCAAAGTCAATACTATTGGTGAGCAACGTCATTTTTAATGGTTAGATAAGTGATTACCAATTGTAAGCAAAGTCATTACCAGTGATGGGCAGAGTAATTACCAGTGGTGGGCAAAGTCATTACCAGCGGTGGGTAATGTCATTATCAATGGTGGGCAAAGTCATTACCAGTGAAGGGCAAAGTCTCTACCAGTTGTCGGCAGAATTTTTACCATGGTTGGGAAAATTAATTTTTATAGGTCGGATAAGAGATCACCAATTGTAGGCAAAGTCATTACCAGTGGTGGGCAAAGTCATTACGAGTGGTGGGCAAAGTAATTACCATTGGTTGGCAAAGTCATTGCCAGTGGTCGGCAAAGTCATTACCAGTGGTGGGCAAAGTCATTTCCAGTTGTCGGCAAAGTCATTACCATGGTTGGGAAAAGTAATTTTTAGAGGTCGGATAAGTGATTACCAATTGTAGGCAAAGTCATTACCAGTGGTGGGCAAAGTCATTATCAGTGGTGAGCAAAGTCATTACCAGTGGTGGGCTAAGTCATTACCAGTGGTCGGCAAAGTCATTACCATGGTTGGGAAAAGTAATTTTTAGAGTTCGGATAAGTGATTACCAATTGTAGGCAAAGTCATTTCCAGTTGTCGGCAAAGTCATTACCATGGTTGGGAAAAGTAATTTTTAGAGGTCGGATTAGTGATTACCAATTGTAGGCAAAGTCATTACCAGTGGTGGGCAAAGTCATTACCAGTGGTGGGCAAAGTAATTACCATTGGTGGGCAAAGTCGTTACCAGTGGTCGGCAAAGTTATTACCAGTGGTGGGAAAAGTCATTTCCAGTTGTCGGCAAAGTCATTACCATGGTTGGGAAAAGTAATTTTTAGAGGTCGGAAAATTGATTACCAATTGTAGGCAAAGTCATTACCAGTGGTGGGCAAAGTCATTACCAGTGGTGGGCAAAGTAATTACCATTGGTGGGCAAAGTCGTTACCAGTGGTCGGCAAAGTCATTACCAGTGTTGGAAAAAGTCATTTCCAGTTGTCGGCAAAGTCATTACCATGGTTGGGAAAAGAAATTTTAGAGGTCGGATAAGTGATTACCAATTGCAGGCAAAGTCATTACCAGTGGTGGGCAAAGTCATTACCAGTGGTGGGCAAAGTCATTTTTAATGGTTATATAGGTGATTACCATTTGAAGGCTAAATAATTACCAGTAATGGGCAAAGTCATTACCAGTGGTGGGCAAACTGATTACCAGCGGTGGGCAATGTCATTATCAATGGTGGTCAAAGTCATTACCAGTGGTGGACAAAGTCATTACCAGTGGCGGGCAAACTGATTTCCAGCGGTGTGCTTTGTCATTACCAGTGGTGGGCAAAGTCATTACCAGTTGTCGGCAAAATCTACCAAGGTTGGGAAAAGTCATTTATAGAGGTCTGATAAGAATTCACCATAGGTGGGCAAAGTCATTACCAGTGGTGGGCTAAGTCATTACCAGTTGAGGGCAGAGTCAATTCTATTGGAGGGCGAAGTCATTTTTAGTGGTCAGATAAGTGATAACCAATAATTGGAAGAGTCATTACCAGTGGTGGGCAGAGTCATTACCAGTGGTCGGCAAAGTCATTACCAGTGGTGGGCAAATTGATTACCATTGTTGGGCAAAGACATTTTTAGTGGTCATAAAAGTGATTGCCAATGGTGGGCAAAGTCATTAAATGTGGTGGGCAAAGTCTTTACCGGTGGTAGGCAAAGTCATTACCAGTGGTGGGCTAAGTCATTAGCAGTGGTCGGCAAAGTCATTACCATGGTTGGGAAAAGTAATTATTAGAGGTCGGATAAGTGATTACCAATTGTAGGCAAAGTCATAACCAGTGGTGGGCAAAGTCATTACCAGTGGTGGGCAAAGTCATTACCAGTGGTGGGCTAAGTCATTACCATTTGAGGGCAAAGTTAATACTATTGGTGGGCAACGTCATTTTTAATGGTTAGATAAGTGATTACCATTTGAAGGCTAAGTAATTACCAGTGATGGGCAAAGTCATTACCAGTGGTGGGCAAACTGATTACCAGCGGTGGGCAATGTCATTATCAATGGTGGGCAAAGTCATTACCAGTGGTGGACAAAGTCATTACCAAAGGTCGGTAAAATCATTACCAGTGGTGGGGAAAGTCATTACAAGTTGTAGTGAAGGTTATTACCAGTGGTGGTCAAAGTCATTACCAGTGGCGGGCAAACTGATTTCCAGCGGTGGGCAATGTCATTATCAATGGTGGGCAAAGTCATTACCAGTGGTGGGCAAAGTCAATTCTATTGGAGGGCGAAGTCATTTTTAGTGGTCAGATAAGTGATAACCAATAATTGGAAGAGTCATTACCAGTGGTGGGCAGAGTCATTACCAGTGGTTGGCAAAGTCATTACCAGTGGTGGGCAAATTGATTACCATTGTTGGGCAAAGACATTTTTAGTGGTCATAAAAGTGATTGCCAATGGTGGGCAAAGTCATTAAATGTGGTGGGCAAAGTCTTTACCGGTGGTAGGCAAAGTCATTACCAGTGGTGGGCTAAGTCATTAGCAGTGGTCGGCAAAGTCATTACCATGGTTGGGAAAAGTAATTATTAGAGGTCGGATAAGTGATTACCAATTGTAGGCAAAGTCATAACCAGTGGTGGGCAAAGTCATTACCAGTGGTGGGCAAAGTCATTACCAGTGGTGGGCTAAGTCATTACCATTTGAGGGCAAAGTTAATACTATTGGTGGGCAACGTCATTTTTAATGGTTAGATAAGTGATTACCATTTGAAGGCTAAGTAATTACCAGTGATGGGCAAAGTCATTACCAGTGGTGGGCAAACTGATTACCAGCGGTGGGCAATGTCATTATCAATGGTGGGCAAAGTCATTACCAGTGGTGGACAAAGTCATTACCAAAGGTCGGTAAAATCATTACCAGTGGTGGGGAAAGTCATTACAAGTTGTAGTGAAGGTTATTACCAGTGGTGGTCAAAGTCATTACCAGTGGCGGGCAAACTGATTTCCAGCGGTGGGCAATGTCATTATCAATGGTGGGCAAAGTCATTACCAGTGGTGGGCAAAGTAATTACCATGGTTGGGAAAAGTAATTTTTAGAGGTCGGATAAGTGATTACCAATTGTAGGCAAAGTCATTACCAGTGGTGGGCAAAGTCATTACCAGTGGTGGGCAAAGTAATTACCATTGGTGGGCAAAGTCGTTACCAGTGGTCGGCAAAGTTATTACCAGTGGTGGGCAAAGTCATTTCCAGTTGTCGGCAAAGTCATTACCATGGTTGGGAAAAGTAATTTTTAGAGGTCGGATAAGTGATTACCAATTGTAGGCAAAGTCATTACCAGTGGTGGGCAAAGTCATTACCAGTGGTGGGCAAAGTAATTACCATTGGTGGGCAAAGTCATTACCAGTGGTGGGCAAAGTCATTACCATTTGAGGGCAAAGTTTATACTATTGGTGGGCAACGTCATTTTTAATGGTAAGATAAGTGATTACCATTTGAAGGCTAAGTAATTACCAGTGATGGGCAAAGTCATTACCAGTGGTGGGCAAACTGATTACCAGCGGTGGGCAATGTCATTATCAATGGTGGGCAAAGTCATTACCAGTGGTGGGCAAAGTCATTACCAGTGGTGGGCAAAGTAATTACCATTGGTGGGCAAAGTCGTTACCAGTGGTCGGCAAAGTTATTACCAGTGGTGGGCAAAGTCATTTCCAGTTGTCGGCAAAGTCATTACCATGGTTGGGAAAAGTAATTTTTAGAGGTCGGATAAGTGATTACCAATTGTAGGCAAAGTCATTACCAGTGGTGGGCAAAGTCATTACCAGTGGTGGGCAAAGTAATTACCATTGGTGGGCAAAGTCATTACCAGTGGTGGGCAAAGTCATTACCATTTGAGGGCAAAGTTTATACTATTGGTGGGCAACGTCATTTTTAATGGTAAGATAAGTGATTACCATTTGAAGGCTAAGTAATTACCAGTGATGGGCAAAGTCATTACCAGTGGTGGGCAAACTGATTACCAGCGGTGGGCAATGTCATTATCAATGGTGGGCAAAGTCATTACCAGTGGTGGACAAAGTCATTACCAAAGGTCGGTAAAATCATTACCAGTGGTGGGGAAAGTCATTACAAGTTGTAGTGAAGGTTATTACCAGTGGTGGTCAAAGTCATTACCAGTGGCGGGCAAACTGATTTCCAGCGGTGGGAAATGTCATTATCAATGGTGGGCAAAGTCATTACCAGAGGTGGGCAAAGTAATTACCATGGTTGGGAAAGGTAATTTTTAGAGGTCGGATAAGTGATTACCAATTGTAGGCAAAGTCATTACCAGTGGTGGGCAAAGTCATTACCAGTGGTGGGCAAAGTAATTACCATTGGTGGGCAAAGTCGTTACCAGTGGTCGGCAAAGTTATTACCAGTGGTGGGCAAAGTCATTTCCAGTTGTCGGTTAAGTCATTACCATGGTTGGGAAAAGTATTTTTTAGAGGTCGGATAAGTGATTACCAATTGTAGGCAAAGTCATTACCAGTGGTGGGCAAAGTCATTACCAGTGGTGGGCAAAGTAATTACCATTGGTGGGCAAAGTCGTTACCAGTGGTCGGCAAAGTCATTACAAGTTGTCGTGAAGTCATTTCCAGTTGTCGGCAAAGTCATTACCATGGTTGGGAAAAGTAATTTTTAGAGGTCGGATAAGTGATTACCAATTGCAGGCAAAGTCATTACCAGTGGTGGGCAAATTCATTACCAGTGGTGGGCAAAGTCATTTTTAATGGTTAGATAGGTGATTACCATTTGAAGGCTAAATAATTACCAGTGATGGGCAAAGTCATTACCAGTGGTGGGCAAACTGATTACCAGCGGTGGGCAATGTCATTATCAATGGTTGGCAAAGTCATTACCAGTGGTCGGTAAAGTCATTACCAGTGGTGGGTTAAGTCATTACAAGTTGTCGTGAAGGTTATTACCAGTGGTGGGCAAAGTCATTACCAGTGGCGGGCAAACTGATTTCCAGCGGTGTGCTTTGTCATTACCAGTGGTGGGCAAAGTCATTACCAGTTGTCGGCAAAATCTACCAAGGTTGGGAAAAGTCATTTATAGAGGTCTGATAAGAATTCACCATAGGTGGGCAAAGTCATTACCAGTGGTGGGCTAAGTCATTACCAGTTGAGGGCAGAGTCAATTCTATTGGAGGGCGAAGTCATTTTTAGTGGTCAGATAAGTGATAACCAATAATTGGAAGAGTCATTACCAGTGGTGGGCAGATTCATTACCAGTGGTGGGCAGAGTCATTACCAGTGGTTGGCAAAGTCATTACCAGTGGTGGGCAAATTGATTACCATTGTTGGGCAAAGACATTTTTAGTGGTCATAAAAGTGATTGCCAATGGTGGGCAAAGTCATTAAATGTGGTGGGCAAAGTCTTTACCGGTGGTAGGCAAAGTCATTACCAGTGGTGGGCTAAGTCATTACCAGTGGTCGGCAAAGTCATTACCATGGTTGGGAAAAGTAATTATTAGAGGTCGGATAAGTGATTACCAATTGTAGGCAAAGTCATAACCAGTGGTGGGCAAAGGCATTACCAATGGTGGTCAATGTTGTTTCCAATTGGTAGACAAAATCGTTACCAGTGGTCGGCAAAGTCATTACCAGTGGTGGGCTAAGTCATTACCAGTGGTCGGCAAAGTCATTACCATGGTTGGGAAAAGTAATTTTTAGAGGTCGGATAAGTGATTACCAATTGCAGGCAAAGTCATTACCAGTGGTGGGCAAAGTCATTACCAGTGGTGCGCAAAGTCATTTTTAATGGTAAGATAGGTGATTACCATTTGAAGGCTAAATAATTACCAGTGATGGGCAAAGTCATTACCAGTGGTGGGCAAACTGATTACCAGCGGTGGGCAATGTCATTATCAATGGTGGGCAAAGTCATTACCAGTGGTGGACAAAGTCATTACCAGAGGTCGGTAAAGTCATTACCAGTGGTGGGCAAAGTCATTACCAGTTGTCGGCAAAATCTACCAAGTTTGGGAAAAGTCATTTATAGAGGTCTGATAAGAATTCACCATAGGTGGGCAAAGTCATTACCAGTGGTGGGCTAAGTCATTACCAGTTGAGGGCAGAGTCAATTCAATTGGAGGGCGAAGTCATTTTTAGTGGTCAGATAAGTGATAACCAATAATTGGAAGAGTCATTACCAGTGGTGGGCAGATTCATTACCAGTGGTGGGCAGAGTCATTACCAGTGGTTGGCAAAGTCATTACCAGTGGTGGGCAAAGTAATTACCATTGGTGGGCAAAGTCGTTACCAGTGGTCGGCAAAGTCATTACAAGTTGTCGTGAAGTCATTTCCAGTTGTCGGCAAAGTCATAACCATGGTTGGGAAAAGTAATTTTTAGAGGTCGGATAAGTGATTACCAATTGCAGGCAAAGTCATTACCAGTGGTGGGCAAAGTCATTACCAGTGGTGGGCAAACTGATTACCAGCGGTGGGCAATGTCATTATCAATGGTGGGCAAAGTCATTACCAGTGGTCGGTAAAGTCATTACCAGTGGTGGGTTAAGTCATTACAAGTTGTCGTGAAGGTTATTACCAGTGGTGGGCAAAGTCATTACCAGTGGCGGGCAAACTGATTTCCAGCGGTGTGCTTTGTCATTACCAGTGGTGGGCAAAGTCATTACCAGTTGTCGGCAAAATCTACCAAGGTTGGGAAAAGTCATTTATAGAGGTCTGATAAGAATTCACCATAGGTGGGCAAAGTCATTACCAGTGGTGGGCTAAGTCATTACCAGTTGAGGGCAGAGTCAATTCTATTGGAGGGCGAAGTCATTTTTAGTGGTCAGATAAGTGATAACCAATAATTGGAAGAGTCATTACCAGTGGTGGGCAGATTCATTACCAGTGGTGGGCAGAGTCATTACCAGTGGTTGGCAAAGTCATTACCAGTGGTGGGCAAATTGATTACCATTGTTGGGCAAAGACATTTTTAGTGGTCATAAAAGTGATTGCCAATGGTGGGCAAAGTCATTAAATGTGGTGGGCAAAGTCTTTACCGGTGGTAGGCAAAGTCATTACCAGTGGTCGGCAAAGTCATTTCCAGTTGTCGGCAAAGTCATTACCTAGGTTGGGAAAAGTAATTTTTAGAGGTCGGATAAGTGATTACCAATTGCAGGCAAAGTCATTACCAGTGGTGGGCAAAGTCATTACCAGTGGTGGGCAAAGTCATTTTTAATGGTTAGATAGGTGATTACCATTTGAAGGCTAAATAATTACCAGTGATGGGCAAAGTCATTACCAGTGGTGGGCAAACTGATTACCAGCGGTGGGCAATGTCATTATCAATGGTGGGCAAAGTCATTACCAGTGGTGGACAAAGTCATTACCAGTGGTGGGTAAAGTCATTACAAGTTGTCGTGAAGGTAATTACCAGTGTTGGGCAAAGTCATTACCAGTGGCGGGCAAACTGATTTCCAGCGGTGTGCTTTGTCATTACCAGTGGTGGGCAAAGTCTTTACCGGTGGTAGGCAAAGTCATTACCAGTGGTGGGCTAAGTCATTACCAGTGGTCGGCAAAGTCATTACCATGGTTGGGAAAAGTAATTATTAGAGGTCGGATAAGTGATTACCAATTGTAGGCAAAGTCATAACCAGTGGTGGGCAAAGGCATAACCAATGGTGGTCAATGTTGTTTCCAATTGGTAGACAAAATCGTTACCAGTGGTCGGCAAAGTCATTTCCAGTTGTCGGCAAAGTCATTACCATGGTTGGGAAAAGTAATTTTTAGAGGTCGGATAAGTGATTACCAATTGCAGGCAAAGTCATTACCAGTGGTGGGCAAAGTAATTACCATTGGTGGGCAAAGTCGTTACCAGTGGTCGGCAAAGTCATTACCAGTGGTGGGCAAAGTCATTTCCAGTTGTCGGCAAAGTCATTACCATGGTTGGGAAAAGTAATTTTTAGAGGTTGGATAAGTGATTACCAATTGCAGGCAAAGTCATTACCAGTGGTGGGCAAAGTCATTACCAGTGGTGGGCAAGGTCATTACCAGTGGTGGGCTTAGTCATTACCATTTGATGACAAAGTTAATACTATTGGTGGGGAACGTCATTTTTAATGGTTAGATAAGTGATTACCATTTGAAGGCTAAGAAATTACCAGTGATGGGCAAAGTCATTACCAGTGGTGGGCAAACTGATTACCAGCGGTGGGCAATGTCATTATCAATGGTGGGCAAAGTCATTACCAGTGGTGGACAAAGTCATTACCAAAGGTCGGTAAAATCATTACCAGTGGTGGGGAAAGTCATTACAAGTTGTAGTGAAGGTTATTACCAGTGGTGGGCATAGTCATTACCAGTGGCGGGCAAACTGATTTCCAGCGGTGGGCAATGTCATTATCAATGGTGGGCAAAGTCATTACCAGTGGTGGGCTAAGTCATTACCAGTTGAGGGCAGAGTCAATTCTATTGGAGGGCGAAGTCATTTTTAGTGGTCAGATAAGTGATAACCAATAATTGGAAGAGTCATTACCAGTGGTGGGCAGATTCATTACCAGTGGTGGGCAGAGTCATTACCAGTGGTTGGCAAAGTCATTACCAGTGGTGGGCAAATTGATTACCATTGTTGGGCAAAGACATTTTTAGTGGTCATAAAAGTGATTGCCAATGGTGGGCAAAGTCATTAAATGTGGTGGGCAAAGTCTTTACCGGTGGTAGGCAAAGTCATTACCAGTGGTGGGCTAAGTCATTACCAGTGGTCGGCAAAGTCATTACCATGTTTGGGAAAAGTAATTATTAGAGGTCGGATAAGTGATTACCAATTGTAGGCAAAGTCATAACCAGTGGTGGGCAAAGGCATTACCAATGGTGGTCAATGTTGTTTCCAATTGGTAGACAAAATCGTTACCAGTGGTCGGCAAAGTCATTTCCAGTTGTCGGCAAAGTCATTACCATGGTTGGGAAAAGTCATTTATAGAGGTCTGATAAGAATTCACCATAGGTGGGCAAAGTCATTACCAGTGGTGGGCTAAGTCATTACCAGTTGAGGGCAGAGTCAATTCTATTGGAGGGCGAAGTCATTTTTAGTGGTCAGATAAGTGATAACCAATAATTGGAAGAGTCATTACCAGTGGTGGGCAGATTCATTACCAGTGGTGGGCAGATTCATTACCAGTGGTTGGCAAAGTCATTACTAGTGGTGGGCAAATTGATTACCATTGTTGGGCAAAGACATTTTTAGTGGTCATAAAAGTGATTGCCAATGGTGGGCAAAGTCATTAAATGTGGTGGGCAAAGTCTTTACCGGTGGTAGGCAAAGTCATTACCAGTGGTAGGCAAAGTCATTTCCAGTTGTCGGCAAGGTCATTACCATGGTTGGGAAAAAAAATTTTTAGAGGTCGGATTAGTGAATACCAATTGTAGGCAAAGTCATTACCAGTGGTGGGCAAAGTCATTACCAGTGGTGGGCAAAGTCATTACCAGTGGTGGGCTAAGTCATTACCAGTGGTCGGCAAAGTCATTACCATGGTTGGGAAAAGTAATTTTTAGAGGTCGGATAAATGATTACCAATTGTGGGCAAAGTCTTTACCAGTGGTGGGCAAAGTCATTACCAGTGGTGGGCAAAGTAATTACCATTGGTGGGCAAAGTCGTTACCAGTGGTCGGCAAAGTCATTACCAGTGGTGGGCAAAGTCATTTCCAGTTGTCGGCAAAGTCATTACCATGGTTGGGAAAAGTAATTTTTAGAGGTCGGATAAGTGATTACCAATTGCAGGCAAAGTCATTACCAGTGGTGGGCAAAGTCATTACCAGTGGTGGGAAAGGTCATTACCAGTGGTGGGCTTAGTCATTACCATTTGATGGCAAAGTTAATACTATTGGTGGGCAACGTCATTTTTAATGGTTAGATAAGTGATTACCATTTGAAGGCTAAGTAATTACCAGTGATGGGCAAAGTCATTACCAGTGGTGGGCAAACTGATTACCAGCGGTGGGCAATGTCATTATCAATGGTGGGCAAAGTCATTACCAGTGGTGGACAAAGTCATTACCAAAGGTCGGTAAAATCATTACCAGTGGTGGGGAAAGTCATTACAAGTTGTAGTGAAGGTTATTACCAGTGGTGGGCAAAGTCATTACCAGTGGCGGGCAAACTGATTTCCAGCGGTGGGCAATGTCATTATCAATGGTGGGCAAAGTCATTACCAGTGGTGGACAAAGTCATTACCAGAGGTCGGTAAAGTCATTACCAGTGGTAGGCAAAGTCATTACAAGTTGTCGTGAAGGTCATTACCAGTGGTTGGCAAAGTCATTACCATGGTTGGGTAAAGTAATTTTTAGAGTTCGGATAAGTGATTACCAATTGTAGGCAAAGTCATTACCAGTGGTGGGCAAAGTCATTACAAGTTGTCGTGAAGGTTATTACCAGTGGTGGGCAAAGTCATTACCAGTGGTTGGCAAAGTCATTACCAGTGGTGGGTAAACTGATAACCAGCGGTGGGTAATGTCATTATCAATGGTGGGCAAAGTCATTACCAGTGAAGGGCAAAGTCTCTACCAGTTGTCGGCAGAATTTTTACCATGGTTGGGAAAATTAATTTTTATAGGTCGGATAAGAGATCACCAATTGTAGGCAAAGTCATTACCAGTGGTGGGCAAAGTCATTACCAGTGGTGGGCAAAGTAATTACCATTGGTGGGCAAAGTAATTACCAGTGGTCGGCAAAGTCATTTCCAGTTGTCGGCAAAGTCATTACCATGGTTGGGAAAAGTAATTTTTAGAGGTCGGATAAGTGATTACCAATTGTAGGCAAAGTCATTACCAGTGGTGGGCAAAGTCATTACCAGTGGTGGGCAAAGTCATTACCAGTGGTGGGCTAAGTAATTACCAGTGGTCGGCAAAGTCATTACCAGTGGTGGGCAAAGTCATTTCCAGTTGTCGGCAAAGTCATTACCATGGTTGGGAAAAGTAATTTTTAGAGGTCGGATAAGTGATTACCAATTGCAGGCAAAGTCATTACCAGTGGTGGGCAAAGCCATTACCAGTGGTGGGCAAGGTTATTACCAGTGGTGGGCTTAGTCATTACCATTTGATGGCAAAGTTAATACTATTGGTGGGCAAACTGATTTCCAGCGGTGTGCTTTGTCATTACCAGTGGTGCGCAAAGTCATTACCAGTGGTGGGCAAAGTCATTACCAGTGGTGGGTAAACTGATGACCAGCGGTGGGTATGTCATTATCAATGGTGGGCAAAGTCATTACCAGTGAAGGGCAAAGTCTCTACCAGTTGTCGGCAGAATTTTTACCATGGTTGGGAAAATTAATTTTTATAGGTCGGATAAGAGATCACCAATTGTAGGCAAAGTCATTACCAGTGGTGGGCAAAGTCATTACCAGTGGTGGGCAAAGTAATTACCATTGGTGGGCAAAGTCATTACCAGTGGTCGGCAAAGTCATTACCAGTGGTGGGCAAAGTCATTTCCAGTTGTCGGCAAAGTCATTACCATGGTTGGGAAAAGTAATTTTTAGAGGTCGGATTAGTGAATACCAATTGTAGGCAAAGTCATTACCAGTGGTGGGCAATGTCATTACCAGTGGTGGGCTAAGTCATTACCAGTGGTCGGCAAAGTCATTACCATGGTTGGGAAATGTAATTTTTAGAGGTCGGATAAGTGATTACCAATTGTAGGCAAAGTCATTACCAGTGGTGGGCAAATCATTACCAGTGGTGGGCAAAGTCATTACCAGTGGTGGGCTAAGTCATTACCAGTTGAGGGCAAAGTTAATACTATTGGTGGGCAACGTCATTTTTAATGGTTAGATAAGCGATTACCATTTGAAGGCAAAGTAATTACCAGTGATGGGCAAAGTCATTACCAGTGGTGGGAAAACTGATTACCAGCGGTGGGCAATGTCATTATCAATGGTGGGCAAAGTCATTACCAGTGGTGGACAAAGTCATTACCAGAGGTCGGTAAAGTCATTACCAGTGGTGGGCAAAGTCATTACAAGTTGTCGTGAAGGTTATTACCAGTGGTGGGCAAACTGATTTCCAGCGGTGTGCTTTGTCATTACCAGTGGTGGGCAAAGTCATTACCAGTTGTCGGCAAAATCTACCATGGTTGGGAAAAGTCATTTATAGAGGTCTGATAAGAATTCACCATAGGTGGGCAAAGTCATTACCAGTGGTGGGCTAAGTCATTACCAGTTGAGGGCAGAGTCAATTCTATTGGAGGGCGAAGTAATTTTTAGTGGTCAGATAAGTGATAACCAATAATTGGAAGAGTCATTACCAGTGGTGGGCAGAGTCATTACCAGTGGTTGGCAAAGTCATTACCAGTGGTGGGCAAATTGATTACCATTGTTGGGCAAAGACATTTTTAGTGGTCATAAAAGTGATTGCCAATGGTGGGCAAAGTCATTAAATGTGGTGGGCAAAGTCTTTACCGGTGGTAGGCAAAGTCATTACCAGTGGTGGGCTAAGTCATTACCAGTGGTCGGCAAAGTCATTACCATGGTTGGGAAAAGTCATTTTTAGAGGTCGGATAAGTGATAACCAATTGTAGGCAAAGTCATAACCAGTGGTGGGCAAAGGCATTACCAATGGTAGTCAATGTTATTTCCAATTGGTAGACAAAATCGTTACCATTGGTCGGCAAAGTCATTACAAGTGGTAGGCAAAGTCATTTCCAGTTGTCGGCAAGGTCATTACCATGGTTGGGAAAATTAATTTTTAGAGGTCGGATTAGTGAATACCAATTGTAGGCAAAGTCATTACCAGTGGTGGGCAAAGTCATTACCAGTGGTGGGCTAAGTCATTACCAGTGGTCGGCAAAGTCATTACCATGGTTGGGAAAAGTAATTTTTAGAGGTCGGATAAGTGATTACCAATTGTAGGCAAAGTCATTACCAGTGGTGGGCAAAGTCATTACCGGTGGTGGGCAAAGTAATTACCATTGGTGGGCAAAGTCATTACCAGTGGTGGGCAAAGTCATTACCAGTGGTGGGCAAAGTCATTACCAGTTGTCGGCAAAATCTACCATGGTTGGGAAAAGTCATTTATAGAGGTCTGATAAGAATTCACCATAGGTGGGCAAAGTCATTACCAGTGGTGGGCTAAGTCATTACCAGTTGAGGGCAGAGTCAATTCTATTGGAGGGCGAAGTCATTTTTAGTGGTCAGATAAGTGATAACCAATAATTGGAAGAGTCATTACCAGTGGTGGGCAGATTCATTACCAGTGGTGGGCAGAGTCATTACCAGTGGTTGGCAAAGTCATTACCAGTGGTGGGCAAATTGATTACCATTGTTGGGCAAAGACATTTTTAGTGATCATAAAAGTGATTGCCAATGGTGGGCAAAGTCATTAAATGTGGTGGGCAAAGTCTTTACCGGTGGTAGGCAAAGTCATTACCAGTGGTGGGCTAAGTCATTACCAGTGGTCGGCAAAGTCATTACCATGGTTGGTAAAAGTAATTTTTAGAGGTCGGATAAGTGATTACCAATTGTAGGCAAAGTCATAACCAGTGGTGGGCAAAGGCATTACCAATGGTGGTCAATGTTATTTCCAATTGGTAGACAAAATCGTTACCATTGGTCGGCAAAGTCATTACAAGTGGTAGGCAAAGTCATTACCAGTGGTCGGCAAATTCATTACCATGGTTGGGAAAAGTAATTTTTAGAGGTCGGATAAGTGATTACCAATAATTGGAAGAGTCATTACCAGTGGTGGGCAGATTCATTACCAGTGGTGGGCAGAGACATTACCAGTGGCTGGCAAAGTCATTACCAGAGGTCGGTAAAGTCATTACCAGTGGTGGGCAAAGTCATTACAAGTTGTCGTGAAGGTCATTACAAGAGGTGGGCAAAGTCATTACCAGTTGTCGGCAAAATCTACCATGGTTTGGAAAAGTCATTTATAGAGGTCTGATAAGAATTCACCATAGGTGGGCAATTCATTACCAGTGGTGGGCTAAGTCATTACCAGTTGAGGGCAGAGTCAATTCTATTGGAGGGCGAAGTCATTTTTAGTGGTCAGATAAGTGATAACCAATAATTGGAAGAGTGATTACCAGTGGTGGGCAGATTCATTACCAGTGGTGGGCAGAGTCATTACCAGTGGTTGGCAAAGTCATTACCATGGTTGGGAAAAGTAATTTTTAGAGGTCGGATAAGTGATTACCAATTGTAGGCAAAGTCATTACCAGTGGTGGGCAAAGTCATTACAAGTTGTCGTGAAGGTTATTACCAGTGGTGGGCAAAGTCATTACCAGTGGTGGGCAAACTGATTTCCAGCGGTGTGCTTTGTTATTACCAGTGGTGGGCAAAGTCATTACCAGTGGTGGGCAAAGTCATTACCAGTGGTGGGCAAAGTCATTACCAGTGAAGGGCAAAGTCTCTACCAGTTGTCGGCAGAATTTTTACCATGGTTGGGAAAATTAATTTTTATAGGTCGGATAAGAGATCACCAATTGTAGGCAAAGTCATTACCAGTGGTGGGCAAAGTCATTACCAGTGGTGGGCAAAGTAATTACCATTGGTGGGCAAAGTCATTACCAGTGGTCGGCAAAGTCATTTCCAGTTGTCGGCAAAGTCATTACCATGGTTGGGAAAAGTAATTTTTAGAGGTCGGATAAGTGATTACCAATTGTAGGCAAAGTCATTACCAGTGGTGGGCAAAGTCATTACCAGTGGTGGGCAAAGTCATTACCAGTGGTGGGCTTAGTAATTACCAGTGGTCGGCAAAGTCATTACCATGGTTGAGAAAAGTAATTTTTAGAGGTTGGATAAGTGATTACCAATTGTAGGCAAAGTCATTACCAGTGGTGGGCAAAGTCATTACCAGTGGTGGGCAAAGTAATTACCATTGGTGGGCTAATTCATTACCAGTGGTCGGCAAAGTCATTACCATGGTTGGGAAAAGTAATTTTTAGAGGTCGGATAAGTGATTACCAATTGTAGGCAAAGTCATTACCAGTGGTGGGCAAAGTCATTACCAGTGGTGGGCAAAGTAATTACCATTGGTGGGCAAAGTCGTTACCTGTGGTCGGCAAAGTCATTACCAGTGGTGGGCAAAGTCATTTCCAGTTGTCGGCAAAGTCATTACCATGGTTGGGAAAAGTAATTTTTAGAGGTCGGATAAGTGATTACCAATTGCAGGCAAAGTCTTTACCAGTGGTGGGCAAAGTCATTACCAGTGGTGGGCAAGGTCATTACCAGTGGTGGGCTTAGTCATTACCATTTGATGGCAAAGTTAATACTATTGGTGGGCAAACTGATTTCCAGCGGTGTGCTTTGTCATTACCAGTGGTGGGCAAAGTCATTACCAGTGGTGGGCAAAGTCATTACCAGTGGTGGGTAAACTGATGACCAGCGGTGGGTAATGTCATTATCAATGGTGGGCAAAGTCATTACCAGTGAAGGGCAAAGTCTCTACCAGTTGTCGGCAGAATTTTTACCATGGTTGGGAAAATTAATTTTTATAGGTCGGATAAGAGATCACCAATTGTAGGCAAAGTCATTACCAGTGGTGGGCAAAGTCATTACCAGTGGTGGGCAAAGTAATTACCATTGGTGGGCAAAGTCATTACCAGTGGTCGGCAAAGTCATTACCAGTGGTGGGCAAAGTCATTTCCAGTTGTCGGCAAAGTCATTACCATGGTTGGGAAAAGTAATTTTTAGAGGTCGGATTAGTGAATACCAATTGTAGGCAAAGTCATTACCAGTGGTGGGCAAAGTCATTACCAGTGGTGGGCTAAGTAATTTTTAGAGGTCGGATAAGTGATTACCAATTGTAGGCAAAGTCATTACCAGTGGTGGGCAAATCATTACCAGTGGTGGGCAAAGTCATTACCAGTGGTGGGCTAAGTCATTACCAGTTGAGGGCAAAGTTAATACTATTGGTGGGCAACGTCATTTTTAATGGTTAGATAAGCGATTACCATTTGAAGGCAAAGTAATTACCAGTGATGGGCAAAGTCATTACCAGTGGTGGGAAAACTGATTACCAGCGGTGGGCAATGTCATTATCAATGGTGGGCAAAGTCATTACCAGTGGTGGACAAAGTCATTACCAGAGGTCGGTAAAGTCATTACCAGTGGTGGGCAAAGTCATTACAAGTTGTCGTGAAGGTTATTACCAGTGGTGGGCAAACTGATTTCCAGCGGTGTGCTTTGTCATTACCAGTGGTGGGCAAAGTCATTACCAGTTGTCGGCAAAATCTACCATGGTTGGGAAAAGTCATTTATAGAGGTCTGATAAGAATTCACCATAGGTGGGCAAAGTCATTACCAGTGGTGGGCTAAGTCATTACCAGTTGAGGGCAGAGTCAATTCTATTGGAGGGCGAAGTAATTTTTAGTGGTCAGATAAGTGATAACCAATAATTGGAAGAGTCATTACCAGTGGTGGGCAGATTCATTACCAGTGGTGGGCAGAGTCATTACCAGTGGTTGGCAAAGTCATTACCAGTGGTGGGCAAATTGATTACCATTGTTGGGCAAAGACATTTTTAGTGGTCATAAAAGTGATTGCCAATGGTGGGCAAAGTCATTAATGTGGTGGGCAAAGTCTTTACCGGTGGTAGGCAAAGTCATTACCAGTGGTGGGCTAAGTCATTACCAGTGGTCGGCAAAGTCATTACCATGGTTGGGAAAAGTCATTTTTAGAGGTCGGATAAGTGATAACCAATTGTAGGCAAAGTCATAACCAGTGGTGGGCAAAGGCATTACCAATGGTAGTCAATGTTATTTCCAATTGGTAGACAAAATCGTTACCATTGGTCGGCAAAGTCATTACAAGTGGTAGGCAAAGTCATTTCCAGTTGTCGGCAAGGTCATTACCATGGTTGGGAAAATTAATTTTTAGAGGTCGGATTAGTGAATACCAATTGTAGGCAAAGTCATTACCAGTGGTGGGCAAAGTCATTACCAGTGGTGGGCTAAGTCATTACCAGTGGTCGGCAAAGTCATTACCATGGTTGAGAAAAGTAATTTTTAGAGGTCGGATAAGTGATTACCAATTGTAGGCAAAGTCATTACCAGTGGTGGGCAAAGTCATTACCAGTGGTGGGCTAAGTCATTACCAGTTGAGGGCAAAGTTAATACTATTGGTGGGCAACGTCATTTTTAATGGTTAGATAAGTGATTACCATTTGAAGGCAAAGTAATTACCAGTGATGGGCAAAGTCATTACCAGTGGTGGGCAAACTGATTACCAGCGGTGGGCAATGTCATTATCAATGGTGGGCAAAGTCATTACCAGTGGTGGACAAAGTCATTACCAGAGGTCGGTAAAGTCATTACCAGTGGTGGGCAAAGTCATTACAAGTTGTCGTGAAGGTTATTACCAGTGGTGGGCAAAGTCATTACCAGTGGTGGGCAAACTGATTTCCAGCGGTGTGCTTTGTCATTCCCAGTGGTGGGCAAAGTCATTACCAGTTGTCGGCAAAATCTTCCATGGTTGGGAAAAGTAATTTTTAGAGGTCGGATAAGTGATTACCAATTGTAGGCAAAGTCATTAGCAGTGGTGGGCAAAGTCATTACCTATGGTGGATAAAGTAATTACCATTGGTGGGCAAAGTCGTTACCAGTGGTCGGCAAAGTCATTACTAGTGGTGGGCAAAGTCATTTCCAGTTGTCGGCAAAGTCATTACCATGGTTGGGAAAAGTAATTTTTAGAGGTCGGATAAGTGATTACCAATTGTAGGCAAAGTCATTCCCAGTGGTGGGCAAAGTCATTACCAGTGGTGGGCAAAGTAATTACTATTGGTGGGCAAAGTAGTTACCAGTGGTCGGCAAAGTCATTACCATGGTTGGGAAAAGTAATTTCCAGTTGTCGGCAAAGTCATTACCATGGTTGGGAAAAGTAATTTTTAGAGGTCGGATAAGTGATTACCAATTGTAGGCAAAGTCATTACCAGTGGTGGGCAAAGTCATTACCAGTGGTGGGCTAAGTCATAACCAGTTGAGGGCAAAGTTAATACTATTGGTGGGCAACGTCATTTTTAATGGTTAGATAAGTGATTACCATTTGAAGGCAAAGTAATTACCAGTGATGGGCAAAGTCATTACCAGTGGTGGGCAAACTGATTACCAGCGGTGGGCAATGTCATTATCAATGGTGGGCAAAGTCATTACCAGTGGTGGACAAAGTCATTACCAGAGGTCGGTAAAGTCATTACCAGTGGTGGGCAAAGTCATTACAAGTTGTCGTGAAGGTTATTACCAGTGGTGGGCAAAGTCATTACCAGTGGTGGGCAAACTGATTTCCAGCGGTGTGCTTTGTCATTCCCAGTGGTGGGCAAAGTCATTACCAGTTGTCTGCAAAATCTACCATGGTTGGGAAAAGTCATTTATAGAGGTCTGATAAGAATTCACCATAGGTGGGCAAGGTCATTACCAGTGGTGGGCTAAGTCATTACCAGTTGAGGGCAGAGTCAATACTATTGGAGGGCGAAGTCATTTTTAGTGGTCAGATAAGTGATAACCAATAATTGGAAGAGTCATTACCAGTGGTGGGCAGATTCATTACCAGTGGTGGGCAGAGTCTTTACCAGTGGTTGGCAAAGTCATTACCAGTGGTGGGCAAATTGAATACCATTGTTGGGCAAAGTCATTTTTAGTGGTCATAAAAGTGATTGCCAATGGTGGGCAAAGTCATTAAATGTGGTGGTCAAAGTCTTTACCGGTGGTAGGCAAAGTCATTACCAGTTGTCGGCAAAGTCTTTACCATTGGAAGTAGAGTAATTACCAGTGGTCGGAAAAGTCATTACCAGTTGTGGTCAAAGTAATTTTTAGAGGTCGGATAAGTGATCACCAATTGTAGGCAAAGTCATTACCAGTGGTGGGCAAAGTCATTACCAGTGGTGGGCAAAGTCATTACCAGTTGAGGGCAAAGTTAATACTATTGGTGGGCAACGTCATTTTTAATGGTTAGATAAGTGATTACCATTTGAAGGCAAAGTAATTACCGGTGACGGGCAAAGTCATTACCAGTTGTCGGCAAGGTCATTACCATGGTTGGTAAAATTAATTTTTAGAGGTCGGATTAGTGAATACCAATTGTAGGCAAAGTCATTACCAGTGGTGGGCAAAGTCATTACCAGTGGTGGGCTAAGTCATTACCAGTGGTCAGCAAAGTCATAACCATGGTTGGGAAAAGTAATTTTTAGAGGTCGGATAAGTGATTACCAATTGTAGGCAAAGTCATTACCAGTGGTGGGCAAAGTCATTACCAGTGGTGGGCAAAGTAATTACCATTGGTGGGCAAAGTCATTACCAGTGGTGGGCAAACTGATTTCCAGCGGTGTTCTTTGTCATTACCAGTGGTGGGAAAAGTCATTACCAGTTGTCGGCAAAATCTACCATGGTTGGGAAAAGTCATTTGTAGAGGTCTGATAAGAATTCACCATAGGTGGGCAAGGTCATTACCAGTGGTGGGCTAAGTCATTACCAGTTGAGGGCAGAGTCAATACTATTGGAGGGCGAAGTCATTTTTAGTGGTCAGATAAGTGATAACCAATAATTGGAAGAGTCATTACCAGTGGTGGGCAGATTCATTACCAGTGGTGGGCAGAGTCATTACCAGTGGTTGGCAAAGTCATTACCAGTGGTGGGCAAATTGAATACCATTGTTGGGCAAAGTCATTTTTAGTGGTCATAAAAGTGATTGCCAATGGTGGGCAAAGTCATTAAATGTGGTGGGCAAAGTCTTTACCGGTTGTAGGCAAAGTCATTACCAGTTGTCGGCAAAGTCTTTACCATTGGAAGTAGAGTAATTACCAGTGGTCGGAAAAGTCATTACCAGTTGTGGTCAAAGTAATTTTTAGAGGTCGGAAAAGTGATCACCAATTGTAGGCAAAGTCATTACCAGTGGTGGGCAAAGTCATTACCAGTGGTGGGCAAAGTCATTACCAGTTGAGGGCAAAGTTAATACTATTGGTGGGCAACGTCATTTTTAATGGTTAGATAAGTGATTACCATTTGAAGGCAAAGTAATTACCGGTGATGGGCAAAGTCATTACCAGTTGTCGGCAAGGTCATTACCATGGTTGGTAAAATTAATTTTTAGAGGTCGGATTAGTGAATACCAATTGTAGGCAAAGTCATTACCAGTGGTGGGCAAAGTCATTACCAGTGGTGGGCTAAGTCATTACCAGTGGTCAGCATAGTCATAACCATGGTTGGGAAAAGTAATTTTTAGAGGTCGGATAAGTGATTACCAATTGTAGGCAAAGTCATTACCAGTGGTGGGCAAAGTCATTACCAGTGGTGGGCAAAGTAATTACCATTGGTGGGCAAAGTCATTACCAGTGGTGGGCAAACTGATTTCCAGCGGTGTTCTTTGTCATTACCAGTGGTGGGAAAAGTCATTACCAGTTGTCGGCAAAATCTACCATGGTTGGGAAAAGTCATTTATAGAGGTCTGATAAGAATTCACCATAGGTGGGCAAAGTCATTACCAGTGGTGGGCTAAGTCATTACCAGTTGAGGGCAGAGTCAATACTATTGGAGGGCGAAGTCATTTTTAGTGGTCAGATAAGTGATAACCAATAATTGGAAGAGTCATTACCAGTGGTGGGCAGATTCATTACCAGTGGTGGGCAGAGTCATTACCAGTGGTTGGCAAAGTCATTACCAGTGGTGGGCAAATTGATTACCAGTGGTGGGCAAAGTCATTACCAGTGGTGGGCAAAATCATTACCAGTGGTCGGCAAAGTCATTACCATGGTTGGGAAAAGTAATTTTTAGAGGTCGGATAAGTGATTACCAATTGTAGGCAAAGTCATTACCAGTGGTGGGCAAAGTCATTACCAATGGTGGTTAAATTAATTACCATTGGTGGGCAAAGTCGTTACCAGTGGTCGGCAAAGTCATTACCAGTGGTGGGCAAAGTCATTTCCAGTTGTCGGCAAAGTCATTACCATGGTTGGGAAAAGTAATTTCCAGTTGTCGGCAAAGTCATTACCATGGTTGGGAAAAGTAATTTTTAGAGGTCGGATAAGTGATTACCAATTGGAAGCAAAGTCATTACCAGTGGTGGGCAAAGTATTACCAGTTGAGGGCAAAGTTAATACTATTGGTGGGCAACGTCATTTTTAATGGTTAGATAAGTGATTACCATTTGAAGGCAAAGTAATTACCAGTGATGGGCAAAGTCATTACCAGTGGTGGGCAAACTGATTACCAGCGGTGGGCAATGTCATTATCAATGGTGGGCAAAGTCATTACCAGTGGTGGACAAAGTCATTACCAGAGGTCGGTAAAGTCATTACCAGTGGTGGGCAAAGTCATTACAAGTTGTCGTGAAGGTTATTACCAGTGGTGGGCAAAGTCATTACCAGTGGTGGGCAAACTGATTTCCAGCGGTGTGCTTTGTCATTCCCAGTGGTGGGCAAATTCATTACCAGTTGTCGGCAAAATCTACCATGGTTGGGAAAAACCATTTATAGAGGTCTGATAAGAATTCACCATAGGTGGGCAAAGTCATTACCAGTGGTGGGTTAAGTCATTACCAGTTGAGGGCAGAGTCAATACTATTGGAGGGCGAAGTCATTTTTAGTGGTCAGATAAGTGATAACCAATTATTGGAAGAGTCATTACCAGTGGTGGGCAGATTCATTACCAGTTGTGGGCAGAGTCATTACCAGTGGTTGGCAAAGTCATTACCAGTGGTGGGCAAATTGATTACCATTGTTGGGCAAAGACATTTTTAGTGGTCATAAAAGTGATTGCCAATTGTAGGCAAAGTTATTACCAGTGGTGGGCAAAGTCATTACCAGTGGTGGGCAAAGTCATTACCTGTGGTGGGCTAAGTCATTACCAGTGGTGGGCAAACTGATTACCAGCGGTGGGCAATGTCATTATCAATGGTGGGCAAAGTCATTACCAGTGGTGGACAAAGTCATTACCAGAGGTCGGTAAAGTCATTACCAGTGGTGGGCAAAGTCATTACAAGTTGTCGTGAAGGTTATTACCAGTGGTGGGCAAAGTCATTACCAGTGGTGGGCAAACTGATTTCCAGCGGTGTGCTTTGTCATTCCCAGTGGTGGGCAAAGTCATTACCAGTTGTCGGCAAAATCTACCATGGTTGGGAAAAGTAATTTATAGAGGTCTGATAAGAATTCACCATAGGTGGGCAAGGTCATTACCAGTGGTGGGCTAAGTCATTACCAGTTGAGGGCAGAGTCAATACTATTGGAGGGCGAAGTCATTTTTAGTGGTCAGATAAGTGATAACCAATAATTGGAAGAGTCATTACCAGTGGTGGGCAGATTCATTACCAGTGGTGGGCAGAGTCATTACCAGTGGTTGGCAAAGTCATTACCAGTGGTGGGCAAATTGATTACCATTGTTGGGCAAAGACATTTTTAGTGGTCATAAAAGTGATTGCCAATTGTAGGCAAAGTCATTACCAGTGGTGGGCAAAGTCTTTACCGGTGGTAGGCAAAGTCATTACCAGTTGTCGGCAAAGTCTTTACCATTGGAAGCAGAGTAATTACCAGTGGTCGGAAAAGTCATTACCAGTTGTGGTCAAAGTAATTTTTAGAGGTCGGATAAGTGATCACCAATTGTAGGCAAAGTCATTACCAGTGGTGGGCAAAGTCATTACCAGTGGTGGGCAAAGTCATTACCAGTTGAGGGCAAAGTTAATACTATTGGTGGGCAACGTCATTTTTAATGGTTAGATAAGTGATTACCATTTGAAGGCAAAGTAATTACCAGTGATGGGCAAAGTCATTACCAGTTGTCGGCAAGGTCATTACCATGGTTGGGAAAATTAATTTTTAGAGGTCGGATTAGTGAATACCAATTGTAGGCAAAGTCATTACCAGTGGTGGGCAAAGTCATTACCAGTGGTGGGCTAAATCATTACCAGTGGTCGGCAAAGTCATAACCATGGTTGGGAAAAGTAATTTTTAGAGGTCGGATAAGTGATTACCAATTGTAGGCAAAGTCATTACCAGTGGTGGGCAAAGTCATTACCAGTGGTGGGCAAAGTAATTACCATTGGTGGGCAAAGTCATTACCAGTGGTGGGCAAACTGATTTCCAGCGGTGTTCTTTGTCATTACCAGTGGTGGGCAAAGTCATTACCAGTTGTCGGCAAAATCTAGCATGGTTGGGAAAAGTCATTTATAGAGGTCTGATAAGAATTCACCATAGGTGGGCAAAGTCATTACCAGTGGTGGGCTAAGTCATTACCAGTTTAGGCCAGAGTCAATACTATTGGAGGGCGAAGTCATTTTTAGTGGTCAGATAAGTGATAACCAATAATTGGAAGAGTCATTACCAGTGGTGGGCAGATTCATTACCAGTGGTTGGCAAAGTCATTACCAGTGGTGGGCAAATTGATTACCAGTGGTGGGCAAAGTCATTACCAGTGGTGGGCAAAGTCATTACCAGTGGTGGGCTAAGTCATTACCAGTGGTCGGCAAAGTCATTACCATGGTTGGGAAAAGTAATTTTTAGAGGTCGGATAAGTGATTACCAATTGTAGGCAAAGTCATTACCAGTGGTGGGCAAAGTCATTACCAATGGTGGATAAAGTAATTACCATTGGTGGGCAAAGTCGTTACCAGTGGTCGGCAAAGTCATTACCAGTGGTGGGCAAAGTCATTTCCAGTTGTCGGCAAAGTCATTACCATGGTTGGGAAAAGTAATTTTTAGAGGTCGGATAAGTGATTACCAATTGTAGGCAAAGTCATTACCAGTGGTGGGCAAAGTCATTACCAGTGGTGGGCAAAGTAATTACCATTGGTGGGCAAAGTAGTTACCAGTGGTCGGCAAAGTCATTACTATGGTTGGGAAAAGTAATTTCCAGTTGTCGGCAAAGTCATTACCATGGTTGGGAAAAGTAATTTTTAGAGGTCGGATAAGTGATTACCAATTGGAGGCAAAGTCATTACCAGTGGTGGGCAAAGTCATTACCAGTGGTGGGCTAAGTCATTACCAGTTGAGGGCAAAGTTAATACTATTGGTGGGCAACGTCATTTTTAATGGTTAGATAAGTGATTACCATTTGAAGGCAAAGTAATTACCAGTGATGGGCAAAGTCATTACCAGTGGTGGGCAAACTGATTACCAGCGGTGGGCAATGTCATTATCAATGGTGGGCAAAGTCATTACCAGTGGTGGACAAAGTCATTACCAGAGGTCGGTAAAGTCATTACCAGTGGTGGGCAAAGTCATTACAAAATGTCGTGAAGGTTATTACCAGTGGTGGGCAAAGTCATTACCAGTGGTGGGCAAACTGATTTCCAGCGGTGTTCTTTGTCATTACCAGTGGTGGACAAAGTCATTACCAGTTGTCGGCAAAATCTACCATGGTTGGGAAAAGTCATTTATAGAGGTCTGATAAGAATTCACCATAGGTGGGCAAAGTCATTACCAGTGGTGGGCTAAGTCATTACCAGTTTAGGCCAGAGTCAATACTATTGGAGGGCGAAGTCATTTTTAGTGGTCAGACAAGTGATAACCAATAATTGGAAGAGTCATTACCAGTGGTGGGCAGATTCATTACCAGTTGTGGGCAGAGTCATTACCAGTGGTTGGCAAAGTCATTACCAGTGGTGGGCAAATTGATTACCATTGTTGGGCAAAGACATTTTTAGTGGTCATAAAAGTGATTGCCAATTGTAGGCAAAGTTATTACCAGTGGTGGGCAAAGTCATTACCAGTGGTGGGCAAAGTCATTACCTGTGGTGGGCTAAGTCATTACCAGTGGTCGGCAAAGTCATTACCATGGTTGGGAAAAGTAATTTTTAGAGGTCGGATAAGTGATTACCAATTGTAGGCAAAGTCATTACCAGTGGTGGGCAAAGTCATTACCAATGGTGGATAAAGTAATTACCATTGGTGGGCAAAGTCGTTACCAGTGGTCGGCAAAGTCATTACCAGTCGTGGGCAAAGTCATTACCAGTGGTCGGCAAAGTCATAACCATGGTTGGGAAAAGTAATTTTTAGAGGTCGGATAAGTGATTACCAATTGTAGGCAAAGTCATTACCAGTGGTGGGCAAAGTCATTACCAGTGGTGGGCAAAGTAATTACCATTGGTGGGCAAAGTCATTACCAGTGGTGGGCATACTGATTTCCAGCGGTGTGCTTTGTCATTACCAGTGGTGGGCAAAGTCATTACCAGTTGTCGGCAAAATCTACCATGGTTGGGAAAAGTCATTTATAGAGGTCTGATAAGAATTCACCATAGGTGGGCAAAGTCATTACCAGTGGTGGGCTAAGTCATTACCAGTTGAGGGCAGAGTCAATACTATTGGAGGGCGAAGTCATTTTTAGTGGTCAGATAAGTGATAACCAATAATTGGAAGAGTCATTACCAGTGGTGGGCAGATTCATTACCAGTGGTGGGCAGAGTCATTACCAGTGGTTGGCAAAGTCATTACCAGTGGTGGGCAAATTGATTACCATTGTTGGGCAAAGACATTTTTAGTGGTCATAAAAGTGATTGCCAATTGTAGGCAAAGTCATTACCAGTGGTGGGCAAAGTCATTACCAGTGGTGGGCAAAGTCATTACCAGTGGTGGGCTAAGTCATTACCAGTGGTCGGCAAAGTCATTACCATGGTTGGGAAAAGTAATTTTTAGAGGTCGGATAAGTGATTACCAATTGTAGGCAAAGTAATTACCAGTGGTGGGCAAAGTCATTACCAGTGGTGGGAAAAGTAATTACCATTGGTGGGCAAAGTCGTTACCAGTGGTCGGCAAAGTCATTACCAGTGGTGGGCAAAGTCATTTCCAGTTGTCGGCAAAGTCATTACCATGGTTGGGAAAAGTAATTTTTAGAGGTCGGATAAGTGATTACCAATTGTAGGCAAAGTCATTACCAGTGGTGGGCAAAGTCATTACAAGTTGTCGTGAAGGTTATTACCAGTGGTGGGCAAAGTCAATACCAGTGGTGGGCAAACTGATTTCCAGCGATGTGCTTTGTCATTCCCAGTGGTGGGCAAAGTCATTACCAGTTGTCGGCAAAATCTACCATGGTTGGGAAAAGTCATTTATAGAGGTCTGATAAGAATTCACCATAGGTGGGCAAAGTCATTACCAGTGGTGGGCTAAGTCATTACCAGTTGAGGGCAGAGTCAATACTATTGGAGGGCAGAGTCATTACCAGTGGTTGGCAAAGTCATTACCAGTGGTGGGCAAATTGATTACCATTGTTGGGCAAAGTCATTTTTAGTGGTCATAAAAGTGATTGCCAATGGTGGGCAAAGTCATTAAATGTGGTGGGCAAAGTCTTTACCGGTGGTAGGCAAAGTCATTACCAGTTGTCGGCAAAGTCTTTACCATTGGAAGCAGAGTAATTACCAGTGGTCGGAAAAGTCATTACCAGTTGTGGTCAAAGTAATTTTTAGAGGTCGGATAAGTGATCACCAATTGTAGGCAAAGTCATTACCAGTGGTGGGCAAAGTCATTACCAGTGGTGGGCAAAGACATTACCAGTGGTGGGCTAAGTCATTACCAGTTGAGGGCAAAGTTAATACTATTGGTGGGCAACGTCATTTTTAATGGTTAGATAAGTGATTACCATTTGAAGGCAAAGTAATTACCAGTGATGGGCAAAGTCATTACCAGAGGTCGGTAAAGTCATTACCAGTGGTGGGCAAAGTCATTACAAGTTGTCGTGAAGGTTATTACCAGTGGTGGGCAAAGTCATTACCAGTGGTGGGCAAACTGATTTCCAGCGGTGTGCTTTGTCATTACCAGTGGTGGGCAAAGTCATTACCAGTTGTCGGCAAAATCTACCATGGTTGGGAAAAGTCATTTATAGAGGTCTGATAAGAATTCACCATAGGTGGGCAAAGTCATTACCAGTGGTGGGCTAAGTCATTACCAGTTGAGGGCAGAGTCAATACTATTGGAGGGCGAAGTCATTTTTAGTGGTCAGATAAGTGATAACCAATAATTGGAAGAGTCATTACCAGTGGTGGGCAGATTCATTACAAGTGGTGGGCAGAGTTATTACCAGTGGTTGGCAAAGTCATTACCAGTGGTGGGCAAATTGATTACCATTGTTTGGCAAAGTCATTTTTAGTGGTCATAAAAGTGATTGCCAATGGTGGGCAAAGTCATTAAATGTGGTGGGCAAAGTCTTTACCGGTGGTAGGCAAAGTCATTACATGTTGTCGGCAAAGTCTTTACCATTGGAAGCAAAGTAATTACCAGTGGTCGGAAAAGTCATTACCAGTTGTGGGCAAAGTAATTACCATTGGTGGGCAAAGTCATAACCAGTGGTGGGCAAAGGCATTACCAATGGTGGTCAATGTTATTTCCAATTGGTAGACAAAATCGTTACCATCGGTCGGCAAAGTCATTACAAGTGGTAGGCAAAGTCATTTCCATTTGTCGGCAAGGTCATTACCATGGTTGGGAAAATTAATTTTTAGAGGTCGGATTAGTGAATACCCATTGTAGGCAAAGTCATTACCAGTGGTGGGCAAACTGATTACCATCGGTGGGCAATGTCATTATCAATGGTGGGCAAAGTCATTACCAGTGGTGGACAAAGTCATTACCAGAGGTCGGTAAAGTCATTACCATTGGTGGGCAGAGTCGTTACCAGTGGTCGGCAAAGTCATTACCAGTGGAAGGCAAAGTCATTTCCAGTTGTCGGCAAAGTCATTACCATGGTTGGGAAAAGTAATTTTTAGAGGTCGGATAAGTGATTACCAATTGTAGGCAAAGTCATTACCAGTTGTCAGCAAAGTCTTTACCATTGGAGGCAAAGTAATTACCAGTGGTCGGAAAAGTCATTACCAGTGGTGGGCAGAGTCAATACTATTGGTGGGCAAAGACATTTTTAGTAGTCAGAAAAGTGATTACCAATGCTGGGCAGAGTCATTACCAGTTGTGGGCAGAGTCATAACCAGTGGTGGGCTAAGTCATTACCCCTTGAGGGCAGAGTCAATACTATTGGTAGGCGAAGATATATCAAGTGGTCAGAAAAGTGATAAACAATGGTGGGCAGAGTCATTACCAGTGGTGGACAGGGCTATTACCAGTGGTGGGCAAAGTCATTACCAGTGGTGGGCAAACTGACTACCAGCGGAGGGCTATGTCATTACCAGTGGTGGGTAAAGTCATTACTAGTTGTCGGCAAAGTCATTACCATGGATGGGAAAAGTCATTTTTAGTGGTCGGATAAGAATTCACCAGTGGTGGGCAAAGTCATTACCAGCTGAGGGCAGAGTCAATACAATTGGTGTGCGAAGTCATTTTTATTGGTAAGATAAGTGATTACCGATGCTGGGCAGAGTCATTACCATTTGTGGGCAGAGTCATTACCAGTGGTGGGCAAAGTCATTACCCGTTGAGGGAAGAGTCAATACTATTGGTGGGCGAAGTCATTTTATGTGGTAAGTTTAATGATTTCCAATGGTTCGGCAGAGTTATTACCAGTGGTGGACTAAGTCATTACAAATTGAGGGCAAAGTCAATTCTATTGGTGGGTGAAGTCATTTTTTGTGGTTGGATAAGTGATTATCAATGGTGGGCAAAGTCTTTACCAGTGGTGGGCAAAGTCATTACCAGTGGTGGGCGAAAACATTTTTATTGGTTAGATAAGTGATTACCGATGCTGGGCAGAGTCATTACCATTTGTGGGCAGAGTCATTACCAGTGGTGGGCAAAGTCATTACCAGCGGTGGGCAAAGTCATTATTCGTGGTGGGCATAGTCATTCCCAGTGGTGAGCAAAGTCATTACCCGTGGTTGGAAAAGTCATTACCAGTGGTGAGCAAACTGATTACCAGTGTTGGGCAGAGTCATTAACAGTTGAGGGCAGAATCAATACTATTGGAGGGCGTATTTATTTTAAGTGGTCAGATAAGTGATAAACAATGGTGGGCAGAGTCATTACCAGTGGTGGGCAGGGCTATTACCAGTGGTGGGCAAAGTCATTACCAGTGGTTGGCAAACTGACTACCAGCGGAGGGCTATGTCATTACCAGTGGTGGGTAAAGTCATTACTAGTTGTCGGCAAAGTCATTACCATGGATGGGAAAAGTCATTTTTAGTGGTCGGTTAAGAATTCACCAGTGGTGGGCAAAGTCATTACCAGCTGAGGGCAGAGTCAATACAATTGTTGGGCAAAGACATTTTTAGTGATCAGAAAAGAGTCATTACCATTTGTGGGCAAAGTCATTATTCGTGGTGGGCAAAATCATTCCCAGTGGTGAGCAAAGTCATAACCCGTGGTTGGCAAAGTCATTACCAGCGGTGGGCAAACTGATTACCAGTGTTGGGCAAAGACATTTTAAGTGGTCATAAAAGTGATTGCCAATGGTGGGCAAAGTCATTAAATGTGGTGGGCAAAGTCTTTACCGGTGGTAGGCTAAGTCATTACCAGTGGTCGGCAAGGTCATTACCATGGTTGGGAAAATTAATTTTTAGAGGTCGGATTAGTGAATACCAATTGTAGAAAAGTCATTACCAGTGGTGGGCAAAGTCATTACCAGTGGTGGGCTAAGTCATTACCAGTGGTCGGCAAAGTCATAACCATGGTTGGGAAAAGTAATTTTTAGAGGTCGGATAAGTGATTACCAATTGTAGGCAAAGTCATTACCAGTGGTGGGCAAAGTCATTACCAGTGGTGGGCAAAGTAATTACCATTGGTGGGCAAAGTCATTACCAGTGGTGGGCAAACTGATTTCCAGCGGTGTGCTTTGTCATTACCAGTGGTGGGCAAAGTCATTACCAGTTGTCGGCAAAATCTACCATGGTTGGGAAAAGTCATTTATAGAGGTCTGATAAGAATTCACCATAGGTGGGCAAAGTCATTACCAGTGGTGGGCTAAGTCATTACCAGTTGAGGGCAGAGTCAATACTATTGGAGGGCGAAGTCATTTTTAGTGGTCAGATAAGTGATAACCAATAATTGGAAGAGTCATTACCAGTGGTGGGCAGATTCCATACCAGTGGTGGGCAGAGTCATTACCAGTGGTTGGCAAAGTCATTACCAGTGGTGGGCAAATTGATTACCATTGTTGGGCAAAGACATTTTTAGTGGTCATAAAAGTGATTGCCAATTGTAGGCAAAGTCATTACCAGTGGTGGGCAAAGTCATTACCAGTGGTGGGCAAAGTCATTACCAGTGGTGGGCTAAGTCATTACCAGTGGTCGGCAAAGTCATTACCATGGTTGGGAAAAGTAATTTTTAGAGGTCGGATAAGTGATTACCAATTGTAGGCAAAGTAATTACCAGTGGTGGGCAAAGTCATTACCAGTGGTGGGAAAAGTCATTACCAGCGGTGGGCAAACTGATTACCAGTGTTGGGCAAAGACATTTTAAGTGGTCATAAAAGTGATTGCCAATGGTGGGCAAAGTCATTAAATGTGGTGGGCAAAGTCTTTACCGGTGGTAGGCTAAGTCATTACCAGTGGTCGGCAAGGTCATTACCATGGTTGGGAAAATTAATTTTTAGAGGTCGGATTAGTGAATACCAATTGTAGAAAAGTCATTACCAGTGGTGGGCAAAGTCATTACCAGTGGTGGGCTAAGTCATTACCAGTGGTCGGCAAAGTCATAACCATGGTTGGGAAAAGTAATTTTTAGAGGTCGGATAAGTGATTACCAATTGTAGGCAAAGTCATTACCAGTGGTGGGCAAAGTCATTACCAGTGGTGGGCAAAGTAATTACCATTGGTGGGCAAAGTCATTACCAGTGGTGGGCAAACTGATTTCCAGCGGTGTGCTTTGTCATTACCAGTGGTGGGCAAAGTCATTACCAGTTGTCGGCAAAATCTACCATGGTTGGGAAAAGTCATTTATAGAGGTCTGATAAGAATTCACCATAGGTGGGCAAAGTCATTACCAGTGGTGGGCTAAGTCATTACCAGTTGAGGGCAGAGTCAATACTATTGGAGGGCGAAGTCATTTTTAGTGGTCAGATAAGTGATAACCAATAATTGGAAGAGTCATTACCAGTGGTGGGCAGATTCCATACCAGTGGTGGGCAGAGTCATTACCAGTGGTTGGCAAAGTCATTACCAGTGGTGGGCAAATTGATTACCATTGTTGGGCAAAGACATTTTTAGTGGTCATAAAAGTGATTGCCAATTGTAGGCAAAGTCATTACCAGTGGTGGGCAAAGTCATTACCAGTGGTGGGCAAAGTCATTACCAGTGGTGGGCTAAGTCATTACCAGTGGTCGGCAAAGTCATTACCATGGTTGGGAAAAGTAATTTTTAGAGGTCGGATAAGTGATTACCAATTGTAGGCAAAGTAATTACCAGTGGTGGGCAAAGTCATTACCAGTGGTGGGAAAAGTAATTACCATTGGTGGGCAAAGTCGTTACCAGTGGTCGGCAAAGTCATTACCAGTGGTGGGCAAAGTCATTTCCAGTTGTCGGCAAAGTCATTACCATGGTTGGGAAAAGTAATTTTTAGAGGTCGGATAAGTGATTACCAATTGTAGGCAAAGTCATTACCAGTGGTGGGCAAAGTCATTACCAGTGGTGGGCAAAGTAATTACCATTGGTGGGCAAAGTCGTTACCAGTGGTCGGCAAAGTCATTACCATGGTTGGGAAAAGTAATTTCCAGTTGTCGGCAAAGTCATTAGCATGGTTGGGAAAAGTAATTTTTAGAGGTCGGATAAGTGATTACCAATTGTAGGCAAAGGTTACCAGTGGTGGGCAAAGTCATTACAAGTTGTCGTGAAGGTTATTACCAGTGGTGGGCAAAGTCAATACCAGTGGTGGGCAAACTGATTTCCAGCGGTGTGCTTTGTCATTCCCAGTGGTGGGCAAAGTCATTACCAGTTGTCGGCAAAATCTACCATGGTTGGGAAAAGTCATTTATAGAGGTCTGATAAGAATTCACCATAGGTGGGCAAAGTCATTACCAGTGGTGGGCTAAGTCATTACCAGTTGAGGGCAGAGTCAATACTATTGGAGGGCAGAGTCATTACCAGTGGTTGGCAAAGTCATTACCAGTGGTGGGCAAATTGATTACCATTGTTGGGCAAAGTCATTTTTAGTGGTCATAAAAGTGATTGCCAATGGTGGGCAAAGTCATTAAATGTGGTGGGCAAAGTCTTTACCGGTGGTAGGCAAAGTCATTACCAGTTGTCGGCAAAGTCTTTACCATTGGAAGCAGAGTAATTACCAGTGGTCGGAAAAGTCATTACCAGTTGTGGTCAAAGTAATTTTTAGAGGTCGGATAAGTGATCACCAATTGTAGGCAAAGTCATTACCAGTGGTGGGCAAAGTCATTACCAGTGGTGGGCAAAGACATTACCAGTGGTGGGCTAAGTCATTACCAGTTGAGGGCAAAGTAAATACTATTGGTGGGCAACGTCATTTTTAATGGTTAGATAAGTGATTACCATTTGAAGGCAAAGTAATTACCAGTGATGGGCAAAGTCATTACCAGAGGTCGGTAAAGTCATTACCAGTGGTGGGCAAAGTCATTACAAGTTGTCGTGAAGGTTATTACCAGTGGTGGGCAAAGTCATTACCAGTGGTGGGCAAACTGATTTCCAGCGGTGTGCTTTGTCATTACCAGTGGTGGGCAAAGTCATTACCAGTTGTCGGCAAAATCTACCATGGTTGGGAAAAGTCATTTATAGAGGTCTGATAAGAATTCACCATAGGTTGGCAAAGTCATTACCAGTGGTGGGCTTAGTCATTACCAGTTGAGGGCAGAGTCAATACTATTGGAGGGCGAAGTCATTTTTAGTGGTCAGATAAGTGATAACCAATAATTGGAAGAGTCATTACCAGTGGTGGGCAGATTCATTACCAGTGGTGGGCAGAGTCATTACCAGTGGTTGGCAAAGTCATTACCAGTGGTGGGCAAATTGATTACCATTGTTGGGCAAAGTCATTTTTAGTGGTCATAAAAGTGATTGCCAATGGTGGGCAAAGTCATTAAATGTGGTGGGCAAAGTCTTTACCGGTGGTAGGCAAAGTCATTACCAGTTGTCGGCAAAGTCTTTACCATTGGAAGCAAAGTAATTACCAGTGGTCGGAAAAGTCATTACCAGTTGTGGGCAAAGTAATTACCATTGGTGGGCAAAGTCATAACCAGTGGTGGGCAAAGTCATTACAAGTGGTAGGCAAAGTCATTTCCATTTGTCGGCAAGGTCATTACCATGGTTGGGAAAATTAATTTTTAGAGGTCGGATTAGTGAATACCCATTGTAGGCAAAGTCATTACCAGTGGTGGGCAAACTGATTACCAGCGGTGGGCAATGTCATTATCAATGGTGGGCAAAGTCATTACCAGTGGTGGACAAAGTCATTACCAGAGGTCGGTAAAGTCATTACAATTGGTGGGCAGAGTCGTTACCAGTGGTCGGCAAAGTCATTACCAGTGGAAGGCAAAGTCATTTCCAGTTGTCGGCAAAGTCATTACCATGGTTGGGAAAAGTAATTTTTAGAGGTCGGATAAGTGATTACCAATTGTAGGCAAAGTCATTACCAGTTGTCAGCAAAGTCTTTACCATTGGAGGCAAAGTAATTACCAGTGGTCGGAAAAGTCATTACCAGTGGTGGGCAGAGTCAATACTATTGGTGGGCAAAGACATTTTTAGTAGTCAGAAAAGTGATTACCAATGCTGGGCAGAGTCATTACCAGTTGTGGGCAGAGTCATAACCAGTGGTGGGCTAAGTCATTACCCCTTGAGGGCAGAGTCAATACTATTGGTAGGCGAAGATATATCAAGTGGTCAGAAAAGTGATAAACAATGGTGGGCAGAGTCATTACCAGTGGTGGACAGGGCTATTACCAGTGGTGGGCAAAGTCATTACCAGTGGTGGGCAAACTGACTACCAGCGGAGGGCTATGTCATTACCAGTGGTGGGTAAAGTCATTACTAGTTGTCGGCAAAGTCATTACCAAGGATGGGAAAAGTCATTTTTAGTGGTCGGATAAGAATTCACCAGTGGTGGGCAAAGTCATTACCAGCTGAGGGCAGAGTCAATACAATTGGTGTGCGAAGTCATTTTTATTGGTAAGATAAGTGATTACCGATGCTGGGCAGAGTCATTACCATTTGTGGGCAGAGTCATTACCAGTGGTGGGCAAAGTCATTACCCGTTGAGGGAAGAGTCAATACTATTGGTGGGCGAAGTCATTTTATGTGGTAAGTTTAATGATTTCCAATGGTTCGGCAGAGTTATTACCAGTGGTGGACTAAGTCATTACAAATTGAGGGCAAAGTCAATTCTATTGGTGGTTGAAGTCATTTTTTGTGGTTGGATAAGTGATTATCAATGGTGGGCAAAGTCTTTACCAGTGGTGGGCAAAGTCATTACCAGTGGTGGGCGAAAACATTTTTATTGGTTAGATAAGTGATTACCGATGCTGGGCAGAGTCATTACCATTTGTGGGCAGGGCTATTACCAGTGGTGGGCAAAGTCATTACCAGTGGTTGGCAAACTGACTACCAGCGGAGGGCTATGTCATTACCAGTGGTGGGTAAAGTCATTACCAGTTGTCGGCAAAGTCATTACCATGGATGGGAAAAGTCATTTTTAGTGGTCGGTTAAGAATTCACCAGTGGTGGGCAAAGTCATTACCAGCTGAGGGCAGAGTCAATACAATTGGTGGGCGAAGTCATTTTTAGTGGTAAGATAAGTGATTACCGATGCTGGGCAGAGTCATTACCATTTGTGGGCAGAGTCATTACCAGTGGTGGGCAAAGTCATTACCCGTTGAGGGAAGAGTCAATACTTTTGGTGGGCGAAGTCATTTTAAGTGGTAAGTTTAATGATTTCCAATGGTTCGGCAAAGTTATTACCAGTGGTGGACTAAGTCATTACAAATTGAGGGCAAAGTCAATTCTATTGGTGGGTGAAGTCATTTTTTGTGGTTGGATAAGTGATTATCAATGGTGGGCAAATTCTTTACCAGTGGTGGGCAAAGTCATTACCAGTGGTGGGCAGAGTCATTACCAGTGGTGGGCAAAGTCATTCGCTGTGGTGAACAAAGTGATTACCAGCGGTGGGCAATGTCATTACCAGTGGCGGGCAAGGTCATGCCCAGTAGTTGGCAAAGTCATGCCCAGTGATTGGCAAATTCATTACCATTGTTGGGCAAAGACATTTTAGTGATCAGAAAAGAGTCATTACCATTTGTGGGCAAAGTCATTATTCGTGGTGGGCAAAATCATTCCCAGTGGTGAGCAAAGTCATAACCCGTGGTTGGCAAAGTCATTACCAGCGGTGGGCAAACTGATTACCAGTGTTGGGCAGAGTCATTACCAGTTGAGGGCAGAGTCAATACTATTGGTGGGCGTATTTATTTTAAGTGGTCAGATAAGTGATAAACAATGGTGGGCAGAGTCATTACCAGTGGTGGGCAGGGCTATTACCAGTGGTGGGCAAAGTCATTACCAGTGGTGAGCAAACTGACTACCAGCGGAGGGCTATGTCATTACCAGTGGTGGGTAAAGTCATTACTAGTTGTCGGCAAAGTCATTTCCATGGTTGGGAAAAGTCATTTTTAGGGGTCGGATAAGAATTCACCAGTGGTGGGCAAAGTCATTACCAGCTGAGGGCAGAGTCAATACAATTGGTGGGCGAAGTCATTTTTAGTGGTTAGATAAGTGATTACCAATGCTGATCAGAGTCATTACCAGTTGTGGGCAGAGTCATTACCAGTGGTGGGCTAAGTCATTACCCGTTGAGGGCAGAGTCAATACTACTGGTAGGCAAGGTCAATACCAGTGGTCGGCAAAGTCTTTACCAGTGGTTGCAAAGTTACTACTTGTGGTGGGCAAAGTCTTTACCAGTGGAAACAAAGTCAATACCAGATCTAGACAAAGTCAGAAAAGTGATTACCAATGGTGGGCAGAGTCATGCCCAGTGGTTTACAAAGTCATGCACAGTGGTGGGCAAATTGATTACCATTGTTGGGCAAAGACATTTTTAGTGGTCATAAAAGTGATTGCCAATGGTGGGCAAAGTCATTAAATGTGGAGAAAAAAGTCATTATCAGTGGTGGGCAAAGTCATTACAAGTGGTTGCAAAGATACTACTTGTGGTCGGCAAAGTCTTTTCCAGTGGAAACAAAGTCAATACCAGTTCTAGACAAAGTCATTACCAGTGGTTGGCAAAGTCATTACCAGCGGTGGGCAAAGTCATTACCAGTGGTTGGCAAAGTCATTACCAGTTGAGGGCAAAGTCAATACTATTGGTGAGCAACGTCATTTTTAATGGATAGATAAGTGATTACCAATTGTAAGCAAAGTCATTACCAGTGATGGGCAGAGTAATTAACAGTGGTGGGCAAAGTCATTACCAGTGGTGGGTAAACTTATTACCAGCGGTGGGTAATGTCATTATCAATGGTGGGCAAAGTCATTACCAGTGAAGGGCAAAGTCTCTACCAGTTGTGGGCAGAATTTTTACCATGGTTGGGAAAAGAAATTTTTATATGTCGGATAAGAGATCACCAATGGTGAGCGAAGTCATTACCAGTTGAGGGCAGAGTCAATACTATTGGTGGGCGAAGTTATATTAAGTGGTCAGATAAATGATAACCAATGGTGGTCAGAGTCATTACCAGTGGTGGGCAAAGTCATTACCAGTGGTGGGCTAAGTCATTACCCGTTGAGGGTAGAGTCAATACTATTGGTAGGCGAAGATATATCAAGTGGTCAGAAAAGTGATTACCAATGGTGGGCAGAGTCATTACCAGTGGTTTGCAAAGTCATGCACAGTGGTTGGCAAAGTCATTTCCATTGTTGGGCAAAGACATTTTTAGTAGTAAGAAAAGTGATTACCAATGGTGGGCAAAGTCATTACAAGTGGTGGGCAAAGTCTTTACCAGTGGTGGGCAAAGTAATTACCATTGGTGGGCAAAGTCGTTACCAGTGGTCGGCAAAGTCATTACCATGGTTGGGAAAAGTAATTTCCAGTTGTCGGCAAAGTCATTAGCATGGTTGGGAAAAGTAATTTTTAGAGGTCGGATAAGCGATTACCAATTGTAGGCAAAGTCATTACCAGTGGTGGGCAAAGTCATTACAAGTTGTCGTGAAGGTTATTACCAGTGGTGGGCAAAGTCATTACCAGTGGTGGGCAAACTGATTTCCAGCGGTGTGCTTTGTCGTTCCCAGTGGTGGGCAAAGTCATTACCAGTTGTCGGCAAAATCTACCATGGTTGGGAAAAGTCATTTATAGAGGTCTGATAAGAATTCACCATAGGTGGGCAAAGTCATTACCAGTGGTGGGCTAAGTCATTACCAGTTGAGGGCAGAGTCAATACTATTGGAGGGCAGAGTCATTACCAGTGGTTGGCAAAGTCATTACCAGTGGTGGGCAAATTGATTACCATTGTTGGGCAAAGTCATTTTTAGTGGTCATAAAAGTGATTGCCAATGGTGGGCAAAGTCATTAAATGTGGTGGGCAAAGTCTTTACCGGTGGTAGGCAAAGTCATTACCAGTTGTCGGCAAAGTCTTTACCATTGGAAGCAGAGTAATTACCAGTGGTCGGAAAAGTCATTACCAGTTGTGGTCAAAGTAATTTTTAGAGGTCGGATAAGTGATCACCAATTGTAGGCAAAGTCATTACCAGTGGTGGGCAAAGTCATTACCAGTGGTGGGCAAAGACATTACCAGTGGTGGGCTAAGTCATTACCAGTTGAGGGCAAAGTTAATACTATTGGTGGGCAACGTCATTTTTAATGGTTAGATAAGTGATTACCATTTGAAGGCAAAGTAATTACCAGTGATGGGCAAAGTCATTACCAGAGGTCGGTAAAGTCATTACCAGTGGTGGGCAAAGTCATTACAAGTTGTCGTGAAGGTTATTACCAGTGGTGGGCAAAGTCATTACCAGTGGTGGGCAAACTGATTTCCAGCGGTGTGCTTTGTCATTACCAGTGGTGGGCAAAGTCATTACCAGTTGTCGGCAAAATCTACCATGGTTGGGAAAAGTCATTTATAGAGTTCTGATAAGAATTCACCATAGGTGGGCAAAGTCATTACCAGTGGTGGGCTAAGTCATTACCAGTTGAGGGCAGAGTCAAAACTATTGGAGGGCGAAGTCATTTTTAGTGGTCAGATAAGTGATAACCAATAATTGGAAGAGTCATTACCAGTGGTGGGCAGATTCATTACCAGTGGTGGGCAGAGTCATTACCAGTGGTTGGCAAAGTCATTACCAGTGGTGGGCAAATTGATTACCATTGTTGGGCAAAGTCATTTTTAGTGGTCATAAAAGTGATTGCCAATGGTGGGCAAAGTCATTAAATTTGGTGGGCAAAGTCTTTACCGGTGGTAGGCAAAGTCATTACCAGATGTCGGCAAAGTCTTTACCATTGGAAGCAAAGTAATTACCAGTGGTCGGAAAAGTCATTACCAGTTGTATGCAAAGTAATTACCATTGGTGGGCAAAGTCATAACCAGTGGTGGGCAAAGGCATTACCAATGGTGGTCAATGTTATTTCCAATTGGTAGACAAAATCGTTACCATCGGTCGGCAAAGTCATTACAAGTGGTAGGCAAAGTCATTTCCATTTGTCGGCAAGGTCATTACCATGGTTGGGAAAATTAATTTTTAGAGGTCGGATTAGTGAATACCCATTGTAGGCAAAGTCATTACCAGTGGTGGGCAAACTGATTACCAGCGGTGGGCAATGTCATTATCAATGGTGGGCAAAGTCATTACCAGTGGTGGACAAAGTCATTACCAGAGGTCGGTAAAGTCATTACCATTGGTGGGCAGAGTCGTTACCAGTGGTCGGCAAAGTCATTACCAGTGGAAGGCAAAGTCATTTCCAGTTGTCGGCAAAGTCATTACCATGGTTGGGAAAAGTAATTTTTAGAGGTCGGATAAGTGATTACCAATTGTAGGCAAAGTCATTACCAGTTGTCAGCAAAGTCTTTACCATTGGAGGCAAAGTAATTACCAGTGGTCGGAAAAGTCATTACCAGTGGTGGGCAGAGTCAGTACTATTGGTGGGCAAAGACATTTTTAGTAGTCAGAAAAGTGATTACCAATGCTGGGCAGAGTCATTACCAGTTGTGGGCAGAGTCATAACCAGTGGTGGGCTAAGTCATTACCCCTTGAGGGCAGAGTCAATACTATTGGTAGGAGAAGATATATCAAGTGGTCAGAAAAGTGATAAACAATGGTGGGCAGAGTCATTACCAGTGGTGGACAGGGCTATTACCAGTGGTGGGCAAAGTCATTACCAGTGGTGGGCAAACTGACTACCAGCGGAGGGCTATGTCATTACCAGTGGTGGGTAAAGTCATTACTAGTTGTCGGCAAAGTCATTACCATGGATGGGAAAAGTCATTTTTAGTGGTCGGATAAGAATTCACCAGTGGTGGGTAAAGTCATTACCAGCTGAGGGCAGAGTCAATACAATTGGTGTGCGAAGTCATTTTTAGTGGTAAGATAAGTGATTACCGATGCTGGGGAGAGTCATTACCATTTGTGGGCAGAGTCATTACCAGTGGTGGGCAAAGTCATTACCCGTTGAGGGAAGAGTCAATTCTATTGGTGGGCGAAGTCATTTTAAGTGGTTGGATAAGTGATTATCAATGGTGGGCAAAGTCTTTACCAGTGGTGGGCAAAGTCATTACCAGTGGTGGGCGAAAACATTTTTATTGGTTAGATAAGTGATTACCGATGCTGGGCAGAGTCATTACCATTTGTGGGCAGAGTCATTACCAGTGGTGGGCAAAGTCATTACCAGCGGTGGGCAAAGTCATTATTCGTGGTGGGCATAGTCATTCCCAGTGGTGAGCAAAGTCATTACCCGTGGTTGGAAAAGTCATTACCAGTGGTGAGCAAACTGATTACCAGTGTTGGTAAGAGTCATTACCAGTTGAGGGCAGAATCAATACTATTGGAGGGCGTATTTATTTTAAGTGGTCAGATAAGTGATAAACTATGGTGGGCAGAGTCATTACCAGTGGTGGGCAGGGCTATTACCAGTGGTGGGCAAAGTCATTACCAGTGGTTGGCAAACTGACTACCAGCGGAGGGCTATGTCATTACCAGTGGTGGGTAAAGTCAATACTATTGGTGGGCAAAGACATTTTTAGTAGTCAGAAAAGTGATTACCAATGCTGGGCAGAGTCATTACCAGTTGTGGGCAGAGTCATAACCAGTGGTGGGCTAAGTCATTACCCCTTGAGGGCAGAGTCAATACTATTGGTAGGCGAAGATATATCAAGTGGTCAGAAAAGTGATAAACAATGGTGGGCAGAGTCAATACTATTGGTAGGCGAAGATATATCAAGTGGTCAGAAAAGTGATAAACAATGGTGGGCAGAGTCATTACCAGTGGTGGACAGGGCTATTACCAGTGGTGGGCAAAGTCATTACCAGTGGTGGGCAAACTGACTACCAGCGGAGGGCTATGTCATTACCAGTGGTGGGTAAAGTCATTACTAGTTGTCGGCAAAGTCATTACCAAGGATTGGAAAAGTCATTTTTAGTGGTCGGATAAGAATTCACCAGTGGTGGGCAAAGTCATTACCAGCTGAGGGCAGAGTCAATACAATTGGTGTGCGAAGTCATTTTTATTGGTAAGATAAGTGATTACCGATGCTGGGCAGAGTCATTACCATTTGTGGGCAGAGTCATTACCAGTGGTGGGCAAAGTCATTACCCGTTGAGGGAAGAGTCAATACTATTGGTGGGCGAAGTCATTTTATGTGGTAAGTTTAATGATTTCCAATGGTTCGGCAGAGTTATTACCAGTGGTGGACTAAGTCATTACAAATTGAGGGCAAAGTCAATTCTATTGGTGGTTGAAGTCATTTTTTGTGGTTGGATAAGTGATTATCAATGGTGGGCAAAGTCTTTACCAGTGGTGGGCAAAGTCATTACCAGTGGTGGGCGAAAACATTTTTATTGGTTAGATAAGTGATTACCGATGCTGGGCAGAGTCATTACCATTTGTGGGCAGAGTCATTACCAGTGGTGGGCAAAGTCATTACCAGCGGTGGGCAAAGTCATTATTCGTGGTGGGCATAGTCATTCCCAGTGGTGAGCAAAGTCATTACCCGTGGTTGGAAAAGTCATTACCAGTGGTGAGCAAACTGATTACCAGTGTTGGGCAGAGTCATTACCAGTTGAGGGCAGAATCAATACTATTGGAGGGCGTATTTATTTTAAGTGGTCAGATAAGTGATAAACAATGGTGGGCAGAGTCATTACCAGTGGTGGGCAGGGCTATTACCAGTGGTGGGCAAAGTCATTACCAGTGGTTGGCAAACTGACTACCAGCGGAGGGCTATGTCATTACCAGTGGTGGGTAAAGTCATTACCAGTTGTCGGCAAAGTCATTACCATGGATGGGAAAAGTCATTTTTAGTGGTCGGTTAAGAATTCACCAGTGGTGGGCAAAGTCATTACCAGCTGAGGGCAGAGTCAATACAATTGGTGGGCGAAGTCATTTTTAGTGGTAAGATAAGTGATTACCGATGCTGGGCAGAGTCATTACCATTTGTGGGCAGAGTCATTACCAGTGGTGGGCAAAGTCATTACCCGTTGAGGGAAGAGTCAATACTTTTGGTGGGCGAAGTCATTTTAAGTGGTAAGTTTAATGATTTCCAATGGTTCGGCAAAGTTATTACCAGTGGTGGACTAAGTCATTACAAATTGAGGGCAAAGTCAATTCTATTGGTGGGTGAAGTCATTTTTTGTGGTTGGATAAGTGATTATCAATGGTGGGCAAATTCTTTACCAGTGGTGGGCAAAGTCATTACCAGTGGTGGGCAGAGTCATTACCAGTGGTGGGCAAAGTCATTCGCTGTGGTGAACAAAGTGATTACCAGCGGTGGGCAATGTCATTACCAGTGGCGGGCAAGGTCATGCCCAGTAGTTGGCAAAGTCATGCCCAGTGATTGGCAAATTCATTACCATTGTTGGGCAAAGACATTTTTAGTGATCAGAAAAGAGTCATTACCATTTGTGGGCAAAGTCATTATTCGTGGTGGGCAAAATCATTCCCAGTGGTGAGCAAAGTCATAACCCGTGGTTGGCAAAGTCATTACCAGCGGTGGGCAAACTGATTACCAGTGTTGGGCAGAGTCATTACCAGTTGAGGGCAGAGTCAATACTATTGGTGGGCGTATTTATTTTAAGTGGTCAGATAAGTGATAAACAATGGTGGGCAGAGTCATTACCAGTGGTGGGCAGGGCTATTACCAGTGGTGGGCAAAGTCATTACCAGTGGTGAGCAAACTGACTACCAGCGGAGGGCTATGTCATTACCAGTGGTGGGTAAAGTCATTACTAGTTGTCGGCAAAGTCATTACCATGGTTGGGAAAAGTCATTTTTAGGGGTCGGATAAGAATTCACCAGTGGTGGGCAAAGTCATTACCAGCTGAGGGCAGAGTCAATACAATTGGTGGGCGAAGTCATTTTTAGTGGTTAGATAAGTGATTACCAATGCTGATCAGAGTCATTACCAGTTGTGGGCAGAGTCATTACCAGTGGTGGGCTAAGTCATTACCCGTTGAGGGCAGAGTCAATACTACTGGTAGGCAAGGTCAATACCAGTGGTCGGCAAAGTCTTTACCAGTGGTTGCAAAGTTACTACTTGTGGTGGGCAAAGTCTTTTCCAGTGGAAACAAAGTCAATACCAGTTCTAGACAAAGTCATTACCAGTGGTTGGCAAAGTCATTACCAGTGGTTGGCAAAGTCATTACCATTGTTGGGCAAAGACATTTTTAGTGGTCATAAAAGTGATTGCCAATGGTGGGCAAAGTCATTAAATGTGGAGAAAAAAGTCATTATCAGTGGTGGGCAAAGTCATTACAAGTGGTTGCAAAGATACTACTTGTGGTCGGCAAAGTCTTTTCCAGTGGAAACAAAGTCAATACCAGTTCTAGACAAAGTCATTACCAGTGGTTGGCAAAGTCATTACCAGCGGTGGGCAAAGTCATTACCAGTGGTTGGCAAAGTCATTACCAGTTGAGGGCAAAGTCAATACTATTGGTGAGCAACGTCATTTTTAATGGATAGATAAGTGATTACCAATTGTAAGCAAAGTCATTACCAGTGATGGGCAGAGTAATTAACAGTGGTGGGCAAAGTCATTACCAGTGGTGGGTAAACTTATTACCAGCGGTGGGTAATGTCATTATCAATGGTGGGCAAAGTCATTACCAGTGAAGGGCAAAGTCTCTACCAGTTGTGGGCAGAATTTTTACCATGGTTGGGAAAAGAAATTTTTATATGTCGGATAAGAGATCACCAATGGTGAGCGAAGTCATTACCAGTTGAGGGCAGAGTCAATACTATTGGTGGGCGAAGTTATATTAAGTGGTCAGATAAATGATAACCAATGGTGGTCAGAGTCATTACCAGTGGTGGGCAAAGTCATTACCAGTGGTGGGCTAAGTCATTACCCGTTGAGGGTAGAGTCAATACTATTGGTAGGCGAAGATATATCAAGTGGTCAGAAAAGTGATTACCAATGGTGGGCAGAGTCATTACCAGTGGTTTGCAAAGTCATGCACAGTGGTTGGCAAAGTCATTTCCATTGTTGGGCAAAGACATTTTTAGTAGTAAGAAAAGTGATTACCAATGGTGGGCAAAGTCATTACAAGTGGTGGGCAAAGTCTTTACCAGTGGTGGGCAAAGTAATTACCATTGGTGGGCAAAGTCGTTACCAGTGGTCGGCAAAGTCATTACCATGGTTGGGAAAAGTAATTTCCAGTTGTCGGCAAAGTCATTAGCATGGTTGGGAAAAGTAATTTTTAGAGGTCGGATAAGCGATTACCAATTGTAGGCAAAGTCATTACCAGTGGTGGGCAAAGTCATTACAAGTTGTCGTGAAGGTTATTACCAGTGGTGGGCAAAGTCATTACCAGTGGTGGGCAAACTGATTTCCAGCGGTGTGCTTTGTCATTCCCAGTGGTGGGCAAAGTCATTACCAGTTGTCGGCAAAATCTACCATGGTTGGGAAAAGTCATTTATAGAGGTCTGATAAGAATTCACCATAGGTGGGCAAAGTCATTACCAGTGGTGGGCTAAGTCATTACCAGTTGAGGGCAGAGTCAATACTATTGGAGGGCAGAGTCATTACCAGTGGTTGGCAAAGTCATTACCAGTGGTGGGCAAATTGATTACCATTGTTGGGCAAAGTCATTTTTAGTGGTCATAAAAGTGATTGCCAATGGTGGGCAAAGTCATTAAATGTGGTGGGCAAAGTCTTTACCGGTGGTAGGCAAAGTCATTACCAGTTGTCGGCAAAGTCTTTACCATTGGAAGCAGAGTAATTACCAGTGGTCGGAAAAGTCATTACCAGTTGTGGTCAAAGTAATTTTTAGAGGTCGGATAAGTGATCACCAATTGTAGGCAAAGTCATTACCAGTGGTGGGCAAAGTCATTACCAGTGGTGGGCAAAGACATTACCAGTGGTGGGCTAAGTCATTACCAGTTGAGGGCAAAGTTAATACTATTGGTGGGCAACGTCATTTTAATGGTTAGATAAGTGATTACCATTTGAAGGCAAAGTAATTACCAGTGATGGGCAAAGTCATTACCAGAGGTCGGTAAAGTCATTACCAGTGGTGGGCAAAGTCATTACAAGTTGTCGTGAAGGTTATTACCAGTGGTGGGCAAACTGATTTCCAGCGGTGTGCTTTTTCATTACCAGTGGTGGGCAAAGTCATTACCAGTTGTCGGCAAAATCTACCATGGTTGGGAAAAGTCATTTATAGAGTTCTGATAAGAATTCACCATAGGTGGGCAAAGTCATTACCAGTGGTGGGCTAAGTCATTACCAGTTGAGGGCAGAGTCAATACTATTGGAGGGCGAAGTCATTTTTAGTGGTCAGATAAGTGATAACCAATAATTGGAAGAGTCATTACCAGTGGTGGGCAGATTCATTACCAGTGGTGGGCAGAGTCATTACCAGTGGTTGGCAAAGTCATTACCAGTGGTGGGCAAATTGATTACCATTGTTGGGCAAAGTCATTTTTAGTGGTCATAAAAGTGATTGCCAATGGTGGGCAAAGTCATTAAATGTGGTGGGCAAAGTCTTTACCGGTGGTAGGCAAAGTCATTACCAGTTGTCGGCAAAGTCTTTACCATTGGAAGCAAAGTAATTACCAGTGGTCGGAAAAGTCATTACCAGTTGTATGCAAAGTAATTACCATTGGTGGGCAAAGTCATAACCAGTGGTGGGCAAAGGCATTACCAATGGTGGTCAATGTTATTTCCAATTGGTAGACAAAATCGTTACCATCGGTCGGCAAAGTCATTACAAGTGGTAGGCAAAGTCATTTCCATTTGTCGGCAAGGTCATTACCATGGTTGGGAAAATTAATTTTTAGAGGTCGGATTAGTGAATACCCATTGTAGGCAAAGTCATTACCAGTGGTCGGCAAACTGATTACCAGCGGTGGGCAATGTCATTATCAATGGTGGGCAAAGTCATTACCAGTGGTGGACAAAGTCATTACCAGAGGTCGGTAAAGTCATTACCATTGGTGGGCAGAGTCGTTACCAGTGGTCGGCAAAGTCATTACCAGTGGAAGGCAAAGTCATTTCCAGTTGTCGGCAAAGTCATTACCATGGTTGGGAAAAGTAATTTTTAGAGGTCGGATAAGTGATTACCAATTGTAGGCAAAGTCATTACCAGTTGTCAGCAAAGTCTTTACCATTGGAGGCAAAGTAATTACCAGTGGTCGGAAAAGTCATTACCAGTGGTGGGCAGAGTCAATACTATTGGTGGGCAAAGACATTTTTAGTAGTCAGAAAAGTGATTACCAATGCTGGGCAGAGTCATTACCAGTTGTGGGCAGAGTCATAACCAGTGGTGGGCTAAGTCATTACCCCTTGAGGGCAGAGTCAATACTATTGGTAGGCGAAGATATATCAAGTGGTCAGAAAAGTGATAAACAATGGTGGGCAGAGTCATTACCAGTGGTGGACAGGGCTATTACCAGTGGTGGGCAAAGTCATTACCAGTGGTGGGCAAACTGACTACCAGCGGAGGGCTATGTCATTACCAGTGGTGGGTAAAGTCATTACTAGTTGTCGGCAAAGTCATTACCATGGATGGGAAAAGTCATTTTTAGTGGTCGGATAAGAATTCACCAGTGGTGGGTAAAGTCATTACCAGCTGAGGGCAGAGTCAATACAATTGGTGTGCGAAGTCATTTTTAGTGGTAAGATAAGTGATTACCGATGCTGGGCAGAGTCATTACCATTTGTGGGCAGAGTCATTACCAGTGGTGGGCAAAGTCATTACCCGTTGAGGGAAGAGTCAATACTATTGGTGGGCGAAGTCATTTTAAGTGGTAAGTTTAATGATTTCCAATGGTTCGGCAGAGTTATTACCAGTGGTGGACTAAGTCATTACAAATTGAGGGCAAAGTCAATTCTATTGGTGGGTGAAGTCATTTTTTGTGGTTGGATAAGTGATTATCAATGGTGGGCAAAGTCTTTACCAGTGGTGGGCAAAGTCATTACCAGTGGTGGGCGAAAACATTTTTATTGGTTAGATAAGTGATTACCGATGCTGGGCAGAGTCATTACCATTTGTGGGCAGAGTCATTACCAGTGGTCATAAAAGTGATTGCCAATGGTGGGCAAAGTCATTAAATGTGGTGGGCAAAGTCTTTACCGGTGGTAGGCAAAGTCATTACCAGTTGTCGGCAAAGTCTTTACCATTGGAAGCAAAGTAATTACCAGTGGTCGGAAAAGTCATTACCAGTTGTATGCAAAGTAATTACCATTGGTGGGCAAAGTCATAACCAGTGGTGGGCAAAGGCATTACCAATGGTGGTCAATGTTATTTCCAATTGGTAGACAAAATCGTTACCATCGGTCGGCAAAGTCATTACTAGTTGTCGTGAAGGTTATTACCAGTGGTGGGCAAAGTCATTACCAGTGGTGGGCAAACTGATTACCAGCGGTGGGCAATGTCATTATCAATGGTGGGCAAAGTCATTACCAGTGGTGGACAAAGTCATTACCAGAGGTCGGTAAAGTCATTACCATTGGTGGGCAGAGTCGTTACCAGTGGTCGGCAAAGTCATTACCAGTGGAAGGCAAAGTCATTTCCAGTTGTCGGCAAAGTCATTACCATGGTTGGGAAAAGTAATTTTTAGAGGTCGGATAAGTGATTACCAATTGTAGGCAAAGTCATTACCAGTTGTCAGCAAAGTCTTTACCATTGGAGGCAAAGTAATTACCAGTGGTCGGAAAAGTCATTACCAGTGGTGGGCAGAGTCAATACTATTGGTGGGCTAAGACATTTTTAGTAGTCAGAAAAGTGATTACCAATGCTGGGCAGAGTCATTACCAGTTGTGGGCAGAGTCATAACCAGTGGTGGGCTAAGTCATTACCCCTTGAGGGCAGAGTCAATACTATTGGTAGGCGAAGATATATCAAGTGGTCAGAAAAGTGATAAACAATGGTGGGCAGAGTCATTACCAGTGGTGGACAGGGCTATTACCAGTGGTGGGCAAAGTCATTACCAGTGGTGGGCAAACTGACTACCAGCGGAGGGCTATGTCATTACCAGTGGTGGGTAAAGTCATTACTAGTTGTCGGCAAAGTCATTACCATGGATGGGAAAAGTCATTTTTAGTGGTCGGATAAGAATTCACCAGTGGTGGGTAAAGTCATTACCAGCTGAGGGCAGAGTCAATACAATTGGTGTGCGAAGTCATTTTTAGTGGTAAGATAAGTGATTACCGATGCTGGGCAGAGTCATTACCATTTGTGGGCAGAGTCATTACCAGTGGTGGGCAAAGTCATTACCCGTTGAGGGAAGAGTCAATACTATTGGTGGGCGAAGTCATTTTAAGTGGTAAGTTTAATGATTTCCAATGGTTCGGCAGAGTTATTACCAGTGGTGGACTAAGTCATTACAAATTGAGGGCAAAGTCAATTCTATTGGTGGGTGAAGTCATTTTTTGTGGTTGGATAAGTGATTATCAATGGTGGGCAAAGTCTTTACCAGTGGTGGGCAAAGTCATTACCAGTGGTGGGCGAAAACATTTTTATTGGTTAGATAAGTGATTACCGATGCTGGGCAGAGTCATTACCATTTGTGGGCAGAGTCATTGCCAGTGGTGGGCAAAGTCATTACCAGCGGTGGGCAAAGTCATTATTCGTGGTGGGCATAGTCATTCCCAGTGGTGAGCAAAGTCATTACCCGTGGTTGGAAAAGTCATTACCAGTGGTGAGCAAACTGATTACCAGTGTTGGGCAGAGTCATTACCAGTTGAGGGCAGAATCAATACTATTGGAGGGCGTATTTATTTTAAGTGGTCCGATAAGTGATAAACAATGGTGAGCAGAGTCATTACCAGTGGTGGGCAGGGCTATTACCAGTGGTGGGCAAAGTCATTACCAGTGGTTGGCAAACTGACTACCAGCGGAGGGCTATGTCATTACCAGTGGTGGGCAAAGTCATTACAAGTTGTCGTGAAGGTTAGTACCAGTGGTGGGCAAAGTCATTACCAGTGGTGGGCAAACTGATTTCCAGCGGTGTGCTTTGTCATTACCAGTGGTGGGCAAAGTCATTACCAGTTGTCGGCAAAATCTACCATGGTTGGGAAAAGTCATTTATAGAGTTCTGATAAGAATTCACCATAGGTGGGCAAAGTCATTACCAGTGGTGGGCTAAGTCATTACCAGTTGAGGGCAGAGTCAATACTATTGGAGGGCGAAGTCATTTTTAGTGGTCAGATAAGTGATAACCAATAATTGGAAGAGTCATTACCAGTGGTGGGCAGATTCATTACCAGTGGTGGGCAGAGTCATTACCAGTGGTTGGCAAAGTCAATACCAGTGGTGGGCAAATTGATTACCACTGTTGGGCAAAGTCATTTTTAGTGGTCATAAAAGTGATTGCCAATGGTGGGCAAAGTCATTAAATGTGGTGGGCAAAGTCTTTACCGGTGGTAGGCAAAGTCATTACCAGTTGTCGGCAAAGTCTTTACCATTGGAAGCAAAGTAATTACCAGTGGTCGGAAAAGTCATTACCAGTTGTATGCAAAGTAATTACCATTGGTGGGCAAAGTCATAACCAGTGGTGGGCAAAGGCATTACCAATGGTGGTCAATGTTATTTCCAATTGGTAGACAAAATCGTTACCATCGGTCGGCAAAGTCATTACAAGTGGTAGGCAAAGTCATTTCCATTTGTCGGCAAGGTCATTACCATGGTTGGGAAAATTAATTTTTAGAGGTCGGATTAGTGAATACCCATTGTAGGCAAAGTCATTACCAGTGGTGGGCAAACTGATTACCAGCGGTGGGCAATGTCATTATCAATGGTGGGCAAAGTCATTACCAGTGGTGGACAAAGTCATTACCAGAGGTCGGTAAAGTCATTACCATTGGTGGGCAGAGTCGTTACCAGTGGTCGGCAAAGTCATTACCAGTGGAAGGCAAAGTCATTTCCAGTTGTCGGCAAAGTCATTACCATGGTTGGGAAAAGTAATTTTTAGAGGTCGGATAAGTGATTACCAATTGTAGGCAAAGTCATTACCAGTTGTCAGCAAAGTCTTTACCATTGGAGGCAAAGTAATTACCAGTGGTCGGAAAAGTCATTACCAGTGGTGGGCAGAGTCAATACTATTGGTGGGCAAAGACATTTTTAGTAGTCAGAAAAGTGATTACCAATGCTGGGCAGAGTCATTACCCCTTGAGGGCAGAGTCAATACTATTGGTAGGCGAAGATATATCAAGTGGTCAGAAAAGTGATAAACAATGGTGGGCAGAGTCATTACCAGTGGTGGACAGGGCTATTACCAGTGGTGGGCAAAGTCATTACCAGTGGTGGGCAAACTGACTACCAGCGGAGGGCTATGTCATTACCAGTGGTGGGTAAAGTCATTACTAGTTGTCGGCAAAGTCATTACCATGGATGGGAAAAGTCATTTTTAGTGGTCGGATAAGAATTCACCAGTGGTGGGTAAAGTCATTACCAGCTGAGGGCAGAGTCAATACAATTGGTGTGCGAAGTCATTTTTAGTGGTAAGATAAGTGATTACCGATGCTGGGCAGAGTCATTTCCATTTGTGGGCAGAGTCATTACCAGTGGTGTGCAAAGTCATTACCCGTTGAGGGAAGAGTCAATACTATTGGTGGGCGAAGTCATTTTAAGTGGTAAGTTTAATGATTTCCAATGGTTCGGCAGAGTTATTACCAGTGGTGGACTAAGTCATTACAAATTGAGGGCAAAGTCAATTCTATTGGTGGGTGAAGTCATTTTTTGTGGTTGGATAAGTGATTATCAATGGTGGGCAAAGTCTTTACCAGTGGTGGGCAAAGTCATTACCAGTGGTGGGCGAAAACATTTTTATTGGTTAGATAAGTGATTACCGATGCTGGGCAGAGTCATTACCATTTGTGGGCAGAGTCATTACCAGTGGTGGGCAAAGTCATTACCAGCGGTGGGCAAAGTCATTATTCGTGGTGGGCATAGTCATTCTCAGTGGTGAGCAAAGTCATTACCCGTGGTTGGAAAAGTCATTACCAGTGGTGAGCAAACTGATTACCAGTGTTGGGCAGAGTCATTACCAGTTGAGGGCAGAATCAATACTATTGGAGGGCGTATTTATTTTAAGTGGTCAGATAAGTGATAAACAATGGTGGGCAGAGTCATTACCAGTGGTGGGCAGGGCTATTACCAGTGGTGGGCAAAGTCATTACCAGTGGTTGGCAAACTGACTACCAGCGGAGGGCTATGTCATTACCAGTGGTGGGTAAAGTCATTACTAGTTGTCGGCAAAGTCATTACCATGGATGGGAAAAGTCATTTTTAGTGGTCGGTTAAGAATTCACCAGTGGTGGGCAAAGTCATTACCAGCTGAGGGCAGAGTCAATACAATTGGTGGGCGAAGTCATTTTTAGTGGTAAGATAAGTGATTACCGATGCTGGGCAGAGTCATTACCATTTGTGGGCAGAGTCATTACCATTGGTGGGCAAAGTCATTACCCGTTGAGGGAAGAGTCAATACTTTTGGTGGGCGAAGTCATTTTAAGTGGTAAGTTTAATGATTTCCAATGGTTCGGCAAAGTTATTACCAGTGGTGGACTAAGTCATTACAAATTGAGGGCAAAGTCAATTCTATTGGTGGTTGAAGTCATTTTTTGTGGTTGGATAAGTGATTATCAATGGTGGGCAAATTCTTTACCAGTGGTGGGCAAAGTCATTACCAGTGGTGGGCAGAGTCATTACCAGTGGTGGGCAAAGTCATTCGCTGTGGTGAACAAAGTGATTACCAGCGGTGGGCAATGTCATTACCAGTGGCGGGCAAGGTCATGGCCAGTAGTTGGCAAAGTCATGCCCAGTGATTGGCAAATTCATTACCATTGTTGGGCAAAGACATTTTTAGTGATCAGAAAAGAGTCATTACCATTTGTGGGCAAAGTCATTATTCGTGGTGGGCATAGTCATTCCCAGTGGTGAGCAAAGTCATAACCCGTGGTTGGCAAAGTCATTACCAGCGGTGGGCAAACTGATTACCAGTGTTGGGCAGAGTCATTACCAGTAGAGGGCAGAGTCAATACTATTGGTGGGCGTATTTATTTTAAGTGGTCAGATAAGTGATAAACAATGGTGGGCAGAGTCATTACCAGTGGTGGGCAGGGCTATTACCAGTGGTGGGCAAAGTCATTACCAGTGGTTGGCAAACTGACTACCAGCGGAGGGCTATGTCATTACCAGTGGTGGGTAAAGTCATTACTAGTTGTCGGCAAAGTCATTACCATGGATGGGAAAAGTCATTTTTAGTGGTCGGTTAAGAATTCACAAGTGGTGGGCAAAGTCATTACCAGCTGAGGGCAGAGTCAATACAATTGGTGGGCGAAGTCATTTTTAGTGGTAAGATAAGTGATTACCGATGCTGGGCAGAGTCATTACCATTCGTGGGCAGAGTCATTACCAGTGGTGGGCAAAGTCATTACCCGTTGAGGGCAGAGTCAATACTACTGGTAGGCAAGGTCAATACCAGTGGTCGGCAAAGTCTTTACCAGTGGTTGCAAAGTTACTACTTGTGGTGGGCAAAGTCTTTACCAGTGGAAACAAAGTCAATACCAGATCTAGACAAAGTCAGAAAAGTGATTACCAATGGTGGGCAGAGTCATGCCCAGTGGTTTACAAAGTCATGCACAGTGGTGGGCAAATTGATTACCATTGTTGGGCAAAGACATTTTTAGTGGTCATAAAAGTGATTGCCAATGGTGGGCAAAGTCATTAAATGTGGAGAAAAAAGTCATTATCAGTGGTGGGCAAAGTCATTACAAGTGGTTGCAAAGTTACTACTTGTGGTCGGCAAAGTCTTTTCCAGTGGAAACAAAGTCAATACCAGTTCTAGACAAAGTCATTACCAGTGGTTGGCAAAGTCATTACCAGCGGTGGGCAAAGTCATTACCAGTGGTTGGCAAAGTCATTACCAGTTGAGGGCAAAGTCAATACTATTGGTGAGCAACGTCATTTTTAATGGATAGATAAGTGATTACCAATTGTAAGCAAAGTCATTACCAGTGATGGGCAGAGTAATTAACAGTGGTGGGCAAAGTCATTACCAGTGGTGGGTAAACTTATTACCAGCGGTGGGTAATGTCATTATCAATGGTGGGCAAAGTCATTACCAGTGAAGGGCAAAGTCTCTACCAGTTGTGGGCAGAATTTTTACCATGGTTGGGAAAAGAAATTTTTATATGTCGGATAAGAGATCACCAATGGTGAGCGAAGTCATTACCAGTTGAGGGCAGAGTCAATACTATTGGTGGGCGAAGTTATATTAAGTGGTCAGATAAATGATAACCAATGGTGGTCAGAGTCATTACCAGTGGTGGGCAAAGTCATTACCAGTGGTGGGCTAAGTCATTACCCGTTGAGGGTAGAGTCAATACTATTGGTAGGAGAAGATATATCAAGTGGTCAGAAAAGTGATTACCAATGGTGGGCAGAGTCATTACCAGTGGTTTGCAAAGTCATGCACAGTGGTTGGCAAAGTCATTTCCATTGTTGGGCAAAGACATTTTTAGTAGTAAGAAAAGTGATTACCAATGGTGGGCAAAGTCATTACAAGTGGTGGGCAAAGTCTTTACCAGTGGTAGGCAAGGTCAATACCAGTGGTCGGCAAAGTCTTTACCAGTGGTTGCAAAGTTACTACTTGTGGTGGGCAAAGTCTTTACCAGTGGAAACAAAGTCAATACCAGATCTAGACAAACTCATTACCAGTGGTTGGCAGAGTCATTACCAGTGGTGGGCTAAGTCATTAGCCGTTGAGGGCAGAGTCAATACTATTGGTAGGCGAAGATATATCAAGTGGTCAGAAAAGTGATTACCAATGGTGGGCAGAGTCACGCCCAGTGGTTTACAAAGTCATGCACAGTGGTGGGCAAATTGATTACCATTGTTGGGCAAAGACATTTTTAGTGGTCATAAAAGTCATTTCCATTGTTGGGCAAAGACATTTTTAGTAGTAAGAAAAGTGATTTTCAGTGGTGGGCAAAGTCATTACAAGTGGTGGGCAAAGTCTTTACCAGTGGTAGGCAAGGTAAATATTAGTAGTCGGCAAAGTCTTTACCAGCGGTTGCAAAGTTACTACTTGTGGTCGGCAAAGTCTTTTCCAGTGGAAACAAAGTCAATACCAGTTCTAGACAAAGTCATTAACTGTGGTTGGCAAAGTCATTACCAGCGGTGGGCAAAGTCATTACCAGTGGTTGGCAAAGTCATTACCAGTTGAGGGCAAAGTCAATACTATTGGTGAGCAACGTCATTTTTAATGGTTAGATAAGTGATTACCAATTGTAAGCAAAGTCATTACCAGTGATGGGCAGAGTAATTAACAGTGGTGGGCAAAGTCATTACCAGTGGTGGGTAAACTGATTACCAGCGGTGGGTAATGTCATTATCAATGGTGGGCTAAGTCATTACCCGTTGAGGGTAGAGTCAATACTATTGGTAGGCGAAGATATATCAAGTGGTCAGAAAAGTGATTACCAATGGTGGGCAGAGTCATTACCAGTGGTTTGCAAAGTCATGCACAGTGGTTGGAAAAGTCATTTCCATTGTTGGGCAAAAACATTTTTAGTAGTAAGAAAAGTGATTACCAATGGTGGGCAAAGTCATTACAAGTGGTGGGCAAAGTCTTTACCAGTGGTAGGCAAGGTCAATACCAGTGGTCGGCAAAGTCATTACCAGTGGTTGGCAAAGTCATTACCAGCGGTGGGCAAAGTCATTACCAGTGGTTGGCAAAGTCATTACCAGTTGAGGGCAAAGTCAATACTATTGGTGAGCAACTTCATTTTAAATGGTTAGATAAGTGATCACCAATTGTAGGCAAAGTCATTACCAGTGATTGGCAGAGTCATTACCAGTGGTGGGCAATGTCATTACCAGTGGTGGGTAAACTGATTACCAGCGGTGGGCAATGTCATTATCAATTGTGGGTAAAGTCATTACTAGTTGTCGGCAAAGTCATTATCATGGTTGGGAAAAGTCATTTTTAGGGGTCGGATAAGAATTCACCAGTGGTGGGCAAAGTAATTACCAGCTGAGGGCGAATAAATACAATTGGTGGGCGAAGTCATTTTTAGTGGTTAGATAACTGATTACCGATGCTGGGCAGAGCCATTACCATTTGTTGGCAGAGTCATTACCAGTGGTGGGCAAAGTCATTTTTTTTGGTTGGATAAGTGATTATCAATGGTGGGAAAAGTCTTTACAAGTGGTGGGCAAAGTCATTACCAGCTGAGGGCGAATCAATACAATTGGTGGGTGAAGTCATTTTTAGTGGTCAGATAAGTGATAACCAATGCTGGGCAGAGTCATTACCAGTGGTGGGCAGAGTCATTACCAGTGGTGGGCAAAGTGATTACCAGCGGTGTGCAATGTCATTACCAGTGGTGGGCAAGGTCATGCCCAGTGGTTGGCAATGTCATGCCCAGTGATTGGCAAATTCATTACCATTGTTGGGCAAAGACATTTTTAGTGATCAGAAAAGTGATTACCAATGGTTGGCAAAGTCATTAAAAGTGGAGAAAAGACTCATTATCAGTGGTGGGCAAAGTCATTCCCAGCGGTGGGCAAAGTCATTTCTCGTGGTTAGCGAAGTCATTACCAGTTGAGGGCAAAGTCAATACTATTGGTGAGCAACGTCATTTTTAATGGTTAGATAAGTGATCACCAATTGTAGGCAAAGTCATTACCAGTGATGGGCAGAGTAATTAACAGTGGTGGGCAAAGTCATTACCAGTGGTGGGTAAACTGATTACCAGCGGTGGGCAATGTCATTATCAATGGTGGGTAAAGTCATTACTAGTTGTCGGCAAAGTCATTACCATGGTTGGGAAAAGTCATTTTTAGGGGTCGGATAAGAATTCACCAGTGGTGGGCAAAGTCATTACCAGCTGAGGGCGAATCAATACAATTGGTGGGCGAAGTCATTTTTAGTGGTTGGATAACTGATTACCGATGCTGGGCAGAGTCATTTACATTTGTGGGCAGAGTCATTACCAGTGGTCGGCAAAGTCTTTACCAGTGGTTGCAAAGTTACTACTTGTGGTGGGCAAAGTCTTTACCAGTGGAAACAAAGTCAATACCAGATCTAGACAAAGTCATTACCAGTGGTTTGCAGAGTCATTACTATTGGTAGGCGAAGATATATCAAGTGGTCAGAAAAGTGATTACCAATGGTGGGCAGAGTCATGCCCAGTGGTTTACAAAGTCATGCACAGTGGTGGGAAAATTGATTACCATTGTTGGGCAAAGACATTTTTAGTGGTCATAAAAGTCATTTCCATTGTTGGGCAAAGACATTTTTAGTAGTAAGAAAAGTGATTATCAGTGGTGGGCAAAGTCATTACAAGTGGTGGGCAAAGTCTTTACCAGTGGTAGGCAAGGTAAATATTAGTGGTCGGCAAAGTCTTTACTAGTGGTTGCAAAGTTACTACTTGTGGTCGGCAAAGTCTTTTCCAGTGGAAACAAAGTCAATACCAGTTCTAGACAAAGTCATTACCAGTGGTTGGCAAAGTCATTACCAGCGGTGGGCAAAGTCATTACCAGTGGTTGGCAAAGTCATTACCAGTTGAGGGCAAAGTCAATACTATTGTCGAGCAACGTCATTTTTAATGGTTAGATAAGTGATTACCAATTGTAAGCAAAGTCATTACCAGTGATGGGCAGAGTAATTAACAGTGGTGGGCAAAGTCATTACCAGTGGTTGGCAAAGTCATTACCAGTTGAGGGCAAAGTCAATACTATTGGTGAGCAACGTCATTTTTAATGGATAGATAAGTGATTACCAATTGTAAGCAAAGTCATTACCAGTGATGGGTAAACTTATTACCAGCGGTGGGTAATGTCATTATCAATGGTGGGCAAAGTCATTACCAGTGAAGGGCAGAGTAATTAACAGTGGTGGGCAAAGTCATTACCAGTGGTTGGCAAAGTCATTACCAGTTGAGGGCAAAGTCAATACTATTGGTGAGCAACGTCATTTTTAATGGTTAGATAAGTGATAACCAATTGTAAGCAAAGTCATTACCAGTGATGGGCAGAGTAATTAACAGTGGTGGGCAAAGTCATTACCAGTGGTGGGTAAACTTATTACCAGCGGTGGGTAATGTCATTATCAATGGTGGGCAAAGTCATTACCAGTGAAGGGCAAAGTCTCTACCAGATGTGGGCAGAATTTTTACCATGGTTGGGAAAAGAAATTTTATATGTCGGATAAGAGATCACCAATGGTGAGCGAAGTCATTACCAGTTGAGGGCAGAGTCAATACTATTGGTGGGCGAAGTTATATTAAGTGGTCAGATAAATGATAACCAATGGTGGTCAGAGTCATTACCAGTGGTGGGCAAAGTCATTACCAGTGGTGGGCTAAGTCATTACCCGTTGAGGGTAGAGTCAATACTATTGGTAGGCGAAGATATATCAAGTGGTCAGAAAAGTGATTACCAATGGTGGGCAGAGTCATTACCAGTGATGGGCAGAGTCATTACTAGTTGTCGGCAAAGTCATTACCATGGTTGGGAAAAGTCATTTTTAGGGGTCGGATAAGAATTCACCAGTGGTGGGCAAAGTCATTACCAGCTGAGGGCGAATCAATACAATTGGTGGGCGAAGTCATTTTTAGTGGTTGGATAACTGATTACCGATGCTGGGCAGAGTCATTTACATTAGTGGGCAGAGTCATTACCAGTGGTCGGCAAAGTCTTTACCAGTGGTTGCAAAGTTACTACTTGTGGTGGGAAAAGTCTTTACCAGTGGAAACAAAGTCAATACCAGATCTAGACAAAGTCATTACCAGTGGTTGGCAGAGTCATTACTATTGGTAGGCGAAGATATATCAAGTGGTCAGAAAAGTGATTACCAATGGTGGGCAGAGTCATTACCAGTGATGGGCAGAGTCATTACCAGTGGTGGGCAAAGTCATTACCAGTGGTGGGTAAACTGATTACCAGCGGTGGGTAATGTCATTATCAATGGTGGGCAAAGTCATTACCAGTGAAGGGCAAAGTCTCTACCAGATGTGGGCAGAATTTTTACCATGGTTGGGAAAAGAAATTTTTATATGTCGGATAAGAGATCACCAATGGTGAGCGAAGTCATTACCAGTTGAGGGCAGAGTCAATACTATTGGTGGGCGAAGTTATATTAAGTGGTCAGATAAATGATAACCAATGGTGGTCAGAGTCATTACCAGTGGTGGGCAAAGTCATTACCAGTGGTGGGCTAAGTCATTACCCGTTGAGGGTAGAGTCAATACTATTGGTAGGCGAAGATATATCAAGTGGTCAGAATAGTGATTACCAATGGTGGGCAGAGTCATTACCAGTGATGGGCAGAGTCATTACCAGTGGTGGGCAAAGTCATTACCAGTGGTGGGTAAACTGATTACCAGCGGTGGGCAATGTCATTATCAATGGTGGGTAAAGTCATTACTAGTTGTCGGCAAAGTCATTACCATGGTTGGGAAAAGTCATTTTTAGGGGTCGGATAAGAATTCACCAGAGGTGGGCAAAGTCATTACCAGCTGAGGGCGAATCAATACAATTGGTGGGCGAAGTCATTTTTAGTGGTTGGATAACTGATTACCGATGCTGGGCAGAGTCATTTACATTAGTGGGCAGAGTCATTACCAGTGGTCGGCAAAGTCTTTACCAGTGGTTGCAAAGTTACTACTTGTGGTGGGAAAAGTCTTTACCAGTGGAAACAAAGTCAATACCAGATCTAGACAAAGTCATTACCAGTGGTTGGCAGAGTCATTACTATTGGTAGGCGAAGATATATCAAGTGGTCAGAAAAGTGATTACCAATGGTGGGCAGAGTCATGCCCAGTGGTTTACAAAGTCATGCACAGTGGTGGGCAAATTGATTACCATTGTTGGGCAAAGACATTTTTAGTGGTCATAAAAGTCATTACCAGTTGAGGGCAAAGTCAATACTATTGGTGAGCAACGTCATTTTTAATGGTTAGATAAGTGATTACCAATTGTAAGCAAAGTATTACCAGTGATGGGCAGAGTAATTAACAGTGGTGGGCAAAGTCATTACCAGTGGTTGGCAAAGTCATTACCAGTTGAGGGCAAAGTCAATACTATTGGTGAGCAACGTCATTTTTAATGGATAGATAAGTGATTACCAATTGTAAGCAAAGTCATTACCAGTGATGGGCAGAGTAATTAACAGTGGTGGGCAAAGTCATTACCAGTGGTGGGTAAACTTATTACCAGCGGTGGGTAATGTCATTATCAATGGTGGGCAAAGTCATTACCAGTGAAGGGCAGAGTAATTAACAGTGGTGGGCAAAGTCATTACCAGTGGTTGGCAAAGTCATTACCAGTTGAGGGCAAAGTCAATACTATTGGTGAGCAACGTCATTTTTAATGGATAGATAAGTGATTACCAATTGTAAGCAAAGTCATTACCAGTGATGGGCAGAGTAATTAACAGTGGTGGGCAAAGTCATTACCAGTGGTGGGTAAACTTATTACCAGCGGTGGGTAATGTCATTATCAATGGTGGGCAAAGTCATTACCAGTGAAGGGCAAAGTCTCTACCAGATGTGGGCAGAATTTTTACCATGGTTGGGAAAAGAAATTTTTATATGTCGGATAAGAGATCACCAATGGTGAGCGAAGTCATTACCAGTTGAGGGCAGAGTCAATACTATTGGTGGGCGAAGTTATATTAAGTGGTCAGATAAATGATAACCAATGGTGGTCAGAGTCATTACCAGTGGTGGGCAAAGTCATTACCAGTGGTGGGCTAAGTCATTACCCGTTGAGGGTAGAGTCAATACTATTGGTAGGCGAAGATATATCAAGTGGTCAGATAAGTGATTACCAATGGTGGGCAGACTCATTTCCAGTGATGGGCAGAGTCATGCACAGTGGTTGGCAAAGTCATTTCCATTGTTGGGCAAAGACATTTTTAGTAGTAAGAAAAGTGATTACCAATGGTGGGCAAAGTCATTACAAGTGGTGGGCAAAGTCTTTACCAGTGGTAGGCAAGGTCAATTCCAGTGGTCGGCAAAGTCTTTACCAGTGGCTGCAAAGTTACTACTTGTGGTGGGCAAAGTCTTTACCAGTGGAAACAAAGTCAATACCAGATCTAGACAAAGTCATTACCAGTTGTTGGCAGAGTCATTACCAGTGGTGGGCTAAGTCATTACCAGTGGTTGGCAAAGTCATTACCAGTTGAGGGCAAAGTCAATACTATTGGTGAGCAACTTCATTTTAAATGGTTAGATAAGTGATTACCAATTGTAAGCAAAGTCATTTCCAGTGATGGGCAGAGTAATTACCAGTGGTGGGCAAAGTCATTACCAGTGAAGGGCAAAGTCTCTACCAGTTGTCGGCAGAATTTTTACCATGGTTGGGAAAAGTAATTTTTATAGGTCGGATAAGAGATCACCAATGGTGAGCGAAGTCATTACCAGTGGTTTGCAAAGTCATTACCAGTGAAGGGCAAAGTCTTTACCAGTTGAGGGCAGAGTCAATACTATTGGTAGGCGAAGTTATATCAAGTGGTCAGATAAGTGATAACCAATGGTGGTCATAGTCATTACCAGTGGTGGGCAAAGTCATGCCCAGTGGTTTGCATGGTCAATACCATTGTTGGGCAAAGACATTACCAGCGGTGGGTAAAGTCATTCCCAGTGGTTAGCGAAGTCATTATCAGTTGAGGGCAAAGTCAATACTATTGGTGAGCAACGTCATTTTTAATGGTTAGATAAGTGATCACCAATTGTAGGCAAAGTCATTACCAGTGATTGGCAGAGTCATTACCAGTGGTGGGCAAAGTCATTACCAGTGGTGGGTAAACTGATTACCAGCGGTGGGCAATGTCATTATCAATTAAGGGTAAAGTCATTACTAGTTGTCGGCAAAGTCATTATCATGGTTGGGAAAAGTCATTTTTAGGGGTCGGATAAGAATTCACCAGTGGTGGGCAAAGTCATTACCCGTTGAGGGAAGAGTCAATACTATCGGTGGGCGAAGTCTTTTTTTGTGGTTTGATAAGTGATTATCAATGGTGGGCAAAGTCTTTACAAGTGGTGGGCAAAGTCATTACCAGCTGAGGGCGAATCAATACTATTTGTAGGCGAAGTTATATCAAGTGGTCAGATAAGTGATAACCAATGGTGGTCATTGTCATTACCAGTGGTGGGCAAAGTCATGCCCAGTGGTTTGCATGGTCAATACCATTGTTGGGCAATGACATTACCAGCGGTGGGTAAAGTCATTCCCAGTGGTTAGCAAAGTCATTCCCAGTTGAGGGCAAAGTCAATACTATTGGTGAGCAACGTCATTTTTAATGGTTAGATAAGTGATCACCAATTGTATGCAAAGTCATTACCAGTGATAGGCAGAGTCATTACCAGTGGTGGGCAAAGTCATTACCAGTGGTGGGTAAACTGATTACCAGCGGTGGGCAATGTCATTAACAATGTTGGGTTACGTCATTACTAGTTGTCGGCAAAGTCATTACCATGGTTGGGAAAAAACATTTTTAGGGGTCGGATAAGAATTCACCAGTGGTGGGCAAAGTCATTACCAGCTGAGGGCGAATCAATACAATTGGTGGGCGAAGTCATTTTTAGTAGTTAGATAACAGATTACCGATGCTTGGCAGAGTCATTACCATTTGTGGGCAGAGTCATTACCAGTGGTGGGCAAAGTCATTACCCGTTGAGGGAAGAGTCAAAACTATTGGTGGGCGAAGTCTTTTTTTGTGGTTGGATAAGTGATTATCAATGGTGGGCAAAGTCTTTACAAGTGGTGGGCAAAGTCATTACCAGCTGATGGCGAATCAATACAATTGGTGGGTGAAGTCATTTTTAGTGGTCAGATAATTGATAACCAATGCTGGGCAGAGTCATTACCAGTGGTGGGCAGAGTCATTACCAGTGGTGGGCAAAGTGATTACCAGCGGTGGGCAATGTCATTACCAGTGGTGGGCAAGGTCATGCCCAGTGATTGGCAAATTCATTACCATTGTTGGGCAAAGACATTTTTAGTGATCAGAAAAGTGATTACCAATGGTTGGCAAAGTCATTACCAGTGGTGAGCGAAGTCATTACCAGCGGTGGGCAAACTGATTACCAGTGGTGGGCAGAGTCATTACCAGTTGAGGGCAGAGTCAATACTATTGGTAAGCGTATTTATTTTAAGTGGTAAGATAAGTGATAAACAATGGTGGGCAGAGTCATTACCAGTGGTGGGCAGGGCTATTACCAGTGGTGGGCAAAGTCATTACCAGTGGTGGGCAAACTGATTACCAGCGGAGGTCTATGTCATTACCAGTGGTGGGTAAAGTCATTACCAGTTGCCGGCAAAGTCATTAGCATGGTTTGGAAAAGTCATTTTTAGGGGTCGGATAAGAATTCACCAGTGGTGGGCAAAGTCATTACCAGCTGAGGGCGAATCAATACAATTGGTGGGCGAAGTCATTTTTAGTAGTTAGATAACAGATTACCGATGCTTGGCAGAGTCATTACCATTTGTGGGCAGAGTCATTACCAGTGGTGGGCAAAGTCATTACCCGTTGAGGGAAGAGTCAAAACTATTGGTGGGCGAAGTCTTTTTTTGTGGTTGGATAAGTGATTATCAATGGTGGGCAAAGTCTTTACAAGTGGTGGGCAAAGTCATTACCAGCTGATGGCGAATCAATACAATTGGTGGGTGAAGTCATTTTTAGTGGTCAGATAATTGATAACCAATGCTGGGCAGAGTCATTACCAGTGGTGGGCAGAGTCATTACCAGTGGTGGGCAAAGTGATTACCAGCGGTGGGCAATGTCATTACCAGTGGTGGGCAAGGTCATGCCCAGTGATTGGCAAATTCATTACCATTGTTGGGCAAAGACATTTTTAGTGATCAGAAAAGTGATTACCAATGGTTGGCAAAGTCATTACCAGTGGTGAGCGAAGTCATTACCAGCGGTGGGCAAACTGATTACCAGTGGTGGGCAGAGTCATTACCAGTTGAGGGCAGAGTCAATACTATTGGTAAGCGTATTTATTTTAAGTGGTAAGATAAGTGATAAACAATGGTGGGCAGAGTCATTACCAGTGGTGGGCAGGGCTATTACCAGTGGTGGGCAAAGTCATTACCAGTGGTGGGCAAACTGATTACCAGCGGAGGTCTATGTCATTACCAGTGGTGGGTAAAGTCATTACCAGTTGCCGGCAAAGTCATTAGCATGGTTTGGAAAAGTCATTTTTAGGGGTCGGATAAGAATTCACCAGTGGTGGGCAAAGTCATTACCAGCTGAGGGCAGAGTCAATACAATTGGTTGGCGAAGTCATTTTTAGTGGTTAGATAAGTGATTACCAATGCTGGGCAGAGTCATTACCAGTTGTGGGCATAGTCGTTCCCAGTGGTGAGCGAAGTCATTACCAGCGGTGGACAAACTGATTACCAGTGGTGGCCAGAGTCATTACCAGTTGAGGGCAGAGTCAATACTATTGGTGGGCGTATTTATTTTAAGTGGTCAGTTTAGTGATAAACAATGGTGGGCAGAGTCATTACCAGTGGTGGGCAGGGCAATTACCAGTGGTGGGCAAAGTCATTACCAGCGGAGGTCTAAGTCATTACCAGTGGTGGGTAAAGTCATTACCAGTTGTCGGCAAAGTCATTACAATGATTCGGAAAAGTCATTTTTAGGGGTCGGATAAGAATTCACCAGTGGTGGGCAAAGTCATTACCGGCTGAGGGCAGAGTCAATACAATTGGTGGGCGAAGTCATTTTTAGTGGTTAGATTAGTGATTACCAATGCTGGGCAGAATCATTACCAGTGGTGGGCAGGGCTATTACCAGTGGTGGGCAAAGTCATTACCAGTGGTGGGCAAACTGATTACCAGCGGTGGGCAATGTCATTATCAATGGTGGGTAAAGTCATTACTAGTTGTCGGCAAAGTCATTACCATGGTTGGGAAAAGTCATTTTTAGTGGTCGGATAAGAATTCACCAGTGCTTGGCAAAGTCATTACCAGCTGAGGGCAAATCAATACAATTGGTGGGTGAAGTCATTTTTAGTGGTTAGATAACTGATTACCGATGCTGGGCAGAGTCATTACCATTTGTGGGCAGAGTCATTACCAGTGGTGGGCAAAGTTATTACCCGTGGTTGGCAAAGTCATTACCAGCGGAGGCAAACTGATTACCAGTGTTGGGCAGAGTCATTACCAGTTGAGGGCAGAGTCAATACAATTGGTGTGCGTATTTTTTTTAAGTGGTCAGATAAGTGATAAACAATGGTGGGCAGAGTCATTACCAGTGGTGGGCAGGGCTATTACCAGTGGTGGGCAAAGACATTACCAGTGGTGGGCAAACTGACTACCAGCGGAGGGCTATGTCATTACCAGTGGTGGGTAAAGTCATTACTAGTTGTCGGCAAAGTCATTACCATGGATGGGAAAAGTCATTTTTAGTGGTCGGATAAGAATTCACCAGTGGTGGGCAAAGTCATTACCAGCTAAGGGCAAATCAATACAATTGGTGGGCGAAGTCATTTTTAGTTGTTAGATAACTGATTACCGATGCTTGGCAGAGTCATTACCATTTGTGGGCAGAGTCATTACCAGTGGTGGGCAAAGTCATTACCCGTTGAGGGAAGAGTCAAAACTATTGGTGGGCGAAGTCTTTTTTTGTGGTTGGATAAGTGATTATCAATGGTGGGCAAAGTCTTTACAAGTGGTGGGCAAAGTCATTACCAGTGGTGGCAAAGTGATAACCAGCGGTGGGCAATGTCACTACCAGTTGTCGGCAAAGTCATTACCATGATTCGGAAGAGTCATTTTTAGAGGTCGGATAAGAATTCACCAGTGGTTGGAAAAGTCATTACCAGTGGTGGGCAAAGTCATTACCTGTGGTGGGCAAAGTGATCACCAGCGTTGGGCAATGTCATTACCAGCGGTGGGCAATGTCATTACCATTGTTGGGCAAAGACATTTTTAGTGATCAGAAAAGTGATTACCAATGGTTGGCAAAGTCATTAAAAGTGGAGAAAAGACTCATTATCAGTGGTAGGCCAAGTCATTCCCAGCGGTGGGCAAAGTCATTACTCGTGGTGGGCAGAGTCATTACCAGTTGAGGGCAATGTCAATACTATTGGTAAGCGTATTTATTTTAAGTGGTCAGATAAGTGATAAACAATGGTGGGCAGAGTCATTACCAGTGGTGGGCAGGGCTATTACCAGTGGTGGGTAAAGTCATTCCCAGTTGTCGGCAAAGTCATTAGCATGGTTGGGAAAAGTCATTTTTAGGGGTTGGATAAGAATTCACCAGTGGTGGGCAAAGTCATTACCAGCTGAGGGCAGAGTCAAAACAATTGGTTGGCGAAGTCATTTTTAGTGGTTAGATTAGTGATTACCAATGCTGGGCAGAGTCATTACCAGTTGTCGGCAAGTTCATTACCAGTGGTGGGCCAATTCTTTACGAGTGGTAGGCAAAGTCATAACCAGTTGTCGGCAAAGTAATTACCATTGGTGATCAAAGTGATAACCAGTGGTGAGAAAAGGCATTACCAATGGTGGGCAATGTCATTTCCAATTGGTAGACAAAATCGTTACCAGTGGTCGGCAAAGTCATCACCAGTGGTGGGAAAAGTAATTTTTAGAGGTCGGATTAGTGATTACCAATTGTAGGCAAAGTCATTACCAGTGGTGGGCAAAGTCATTACCAGTGGTGGGCAAAGTCATTACCAGTGGTGGGCAGAGTCAATACTTTTGGTGGGCATATTTATTTTAAGTGGTCAGATTAGTGATAAACAATGGTGGGCAGAGTCATTACCAATGGTGGGCAGGGCTATTAACAGTGGTGGGCAAAGTCATTACCAGTGGTGGGCAAACTGATTACCATCGGAGGTCTATGTCATTACCAGTGGTGGGTAAAGTCATTACCAGTTGTCGGCAAAGTCATTAGCATGGTTGGGAAAAGTCATTTTTAGGGGTCGGATAAGAATTCACCAGTGGTGGGCAAAGTGATTACCAGCTGAGGGCAGAGTCAATATAATTGGTTGGCGAAGTCATTTTTAGTGGTCAGATAATTGATTACCAATGCTGGGCAGAGTCATTACCACTTTTGGCCAGAGTAATTACCAGTGGTGGGCAAAGTCTTTACCAGTGGTAGGCAAAGTCATTACCAGTTGTCGGCAAAGTCTTTACCATTGGAAGCAAAGTAATTACCAGTGGTCGGAAAAGTCATTACCAGTTGTGGGCAAAATAATTACCATTGGTGGGCAAAGTCATAACAAGTGATGGGTAAAGGCATTACCAATGGTGGGCAATGTCATTTCCAATTGGTAGACAAAATCGTTACCAGTGGTGGGCAAACTGACTACCAGCGGAGGGCTATGTCATTACCAGTGGTGGGTAAAGTCATTACTAGTTGTCGGCAAAGTCATTACCATGGATGGGAAAAGTCATTTTTAGTGGTCGGATAAGAATTCACCAGTGGTGGGCAAAGTCATTACCAGCTGAGGGCAAATCAATACAATTGGTGGGTGAAATCATTTTTAGTGGTTAGATAACTGATTACCGATGCTGGGCAGAGTCATTACCATTTGTGGGCAGAGTCATTACCAGTGGTGGGCAAAGTCATTACCCGTTGAGGGAAGAGTCAATACTATTGGTGGGCGAAGTCTTTTTTTGTGGTTGGACAAGTGATTATCAATGGTGGGCAAAGTCTTTACAAGTGGTGGGCAAAGTCATTACCAGTGGTGGCAAAGTGATAACCAGCGGTGGGCAATGTCATTTCCAAGTGGTATACAAAGTCGTTACCAGTGGTCGGCAAAGTCATTACCAGTTGTCGGCAAAGTCATTACCAGTGGTGGGCAGAGTCATTACCAGTGGTGGGCAAAGTCATTACCTGTGGTGGGCAAAGTGATCACCAGCGGTGGGCAATGTCATTACCAGTGGTGGGCAAGGTCATGCCCAGTGGTTGGCAAAGTCATGCCCAGTGATTGGCAAATTCATTACCATTGTTGGGCAAAGACATTTTTAGTGATCAGAAAAGTGATTACCAATGGTTGGCAAAGTCATTAAAAGTGGAGAAAAGACTCATTATCAGTGGTAGGCCAAGTCATTCCCAGCGGTGGGCAAAGTCATTACTCGTGGTGGGCTGAGTCATTACCAGTTGAGGGCAATGTCAATACTATTGGTAAGCGTATTTATTTTAAGTGGTCAGATAAGTGATAAACAATGGTGGGCAGAGTCATTACCAGTGGTGGGCAGGGCTATTACCAGTGGTGGGTAAAGTCATTCCCAGTTGTCGGCAAAGTCATTAGCATGGTTGGGAAAAGTCATTTTTAGGGGTTGGATAAGAATTCACCAGTGGTGGGCAAAGTCATTACCAGCTGAGGGCAGAGTCAATACAATTGGTTGGCGAAGTCATTTTTAGTAGTTAGATAAGTGATTACCAATGCTGGGCAGAGTCATTACCAGTTGTGGGCATAGTCATTCCCAGTGGTGAGCGAAGTCATTACACGTGGTTGGCAAAGTCATTACCAGTGGTGAGCTGGGCTATTACCAGTGGTGGGCAAAGTCATTACCAGCGGAGGTCTTAGTCATTACCAGTGGTGGGTAAAGTCATTACCAGTTGTCGGCAAAGTCATTACCATGGTTGGGAAAAGTCATTTTTAGGGGTCGGATAAGAATTCACCAGTGGTGGGCAAAGTCATTACCAGCTGAGGGCAGAGTCAATACAATTGGTGGGCGAAGTCATTTTTAGTGGTTAGATTAGTGATTACCAATGCTGGGCAGAGTCATTACCAGTTGTCGGCAAGTTCATTACCAGTGGTGGGCCAATTCTTTACGAGTGGTAGGCAAAGTCATAACCAGTTGTCGGCAAAGTAATTACCATTGGTGATCAAAGTGATAACCAGTGGTGAGAAAAGGCATTACCAATGGTGGGCAATGTCATTTCCAATTGGTAGACAAAATCGTTACCAGTGGTCGGCAAAGTCATCACCAGTGGTAGGAAAAGTAATTTTTAGAGGGCGGATTAGTGATTACCAATTGTAGGCAAAGTCATTACCAGTGGTGGGCAAAGTCATTACCAGTGGTGGGCAAAGTCATTACCAGTGGTGGGCAGAGTCAATACTTTTGGTGGGCATATTTATTTTAAGTGGTCAGATTAGTGATAAACAATGGTGGGCGGAGTCATTACCAATGGTGGGCAGGGCTATTAACAGTGGTGGGCAAAGTCATTACCAGTGGTGGGCAAACTGATTACCATCGGAGGTCTATGTCATTACCAGTGGTGGGTAAAGTCATTACCAGTTGTCGGCAAAGTCATTAGCATGGTTGGGAAAAGTCATTTTTAGGGGTCGGATAAGAATTCACCAGTGGTGGGCAAAGTGATTACCAGCTGAGGGCAGAGTCAATATAATTGGTTGGCGAAGACATTTTTAGTGGTCAGATAATTGATTACCAATGCTGGGCAGAGTCATTACCACTTTTGGGCAGAGTCATTACCAGTTGTCGGCAAAGTCTTTACCATTGGAAGCAAAGTAATTACCAGTGGTCGGAAAAGTCTTTACCAGTGGAAACAAAGTTATTCCCAATGGTGGGTAAAGTCATTACCAGTTCTAGACAAAGTCATTACCAGTGGTTGGCAAAGTCATTACCAGCGGTGGGCAAAGTCATTACCAGTGGTGGGCAAGGTCATTACCAGTTGAGGGAAAAGTCAATACTATTGTTGGACAACGTCATTTTTAATGGTTAGATAAGTGATTACCAATTGGAGGCAAAGTCATTACCAGGGATGGGCAAAGTCCTTGCCAGTGGTTGGCAAACTGATTACCAGCGGTGGGCAATGTCATAATCAACGGGGGCAAAGTTATTACCAATGGTGGGCAAAGTCATTAAATGTGGAGAAAAGAGTCATTATCAGTGGTGGGCAAAGTTATTACAAGTGGTGGGCACAGTCTATACCAGTGGTAGGCAAAGTCATTACCAGTTGTCGGCAAAGTCTTTACCATTGGAAGCAAAGTTATTACCAGTGGTGAGATAAGTTATAAACAATGGTGGGCAGAGTCATTACCAGCTGTGGGCAAAGTAATTACCATTGGTGGGCAAAGTCATAACAAGTTGTGGGCAAAGACATTACCAATGGTGGGCAATGTCATTTCCTAGTGGTAGACAAAGTCGTTACCAGTGGTCTGCAAAGTCATTACCAGTGGTGGGCAAAGTCATTTCCAGTTGTCGGCAAAGTCATTACCATGGTTGGGAAAAGTAATTTTTAGAGGTCGGATAAGTGATTACCAATTGTTGGCAAAGTCATTACCAATGGTGGGCAAAGTCATTACCAGTGGTGGGCAAAGTCATCACCAGTGGTGGGCAGAGTCAATACTATTGGTAGGCGAAGTTATATCAAGTGGTCAGAAAAGTTATTACCAATGGTGGGCAGAGGCATGCCCAGTGGTTGGCAAAGTCATTTCCATTGTTGGGCAAAGAAATTTTTAGTAGTCAGAAAAGTGATTTCCAATGGTGGGCAAAGTCATTACAAGTGGTGGGCAAAGTCTTTACCAGTGGTAGGCAAGGTCAATACCAGTGGTCGGCAAAGTCTTTACCAGTGGTCGCAAAGTTTCTTCTTGTGGTCGGCAAAGTCTTTACCAGTGGAAACAAAGTCATTACCAGTGGTGAAAAAGTCATTTACAGTGGTGAGCAAAGTCAAAACCAGTTGTGGGCAAAGTTATTCCCAATTGTGGGAAAAGTCATTACCAGTTCTACACAAAGTTATTACCAGTGGTTGGCAAAGTCATTACCAGTTGAGGGCAAAGTCAATACTATTGGTGAGCAACGTCATTTTTAATGGTTAGATAAGTGATTACCAATTGTAAACAAAGTCATTACCAGCGATGGGCAGAGTCATTACCAGTGATGGTCAAAGTCATTACCAGTGGTGGGTTAACTGATTACCAGCGGTGTGCAATGTCATTATCAATGATGGGCAAAGTCATTACCAGTGGTGGGCAAAGTCTTTACCAGTTGTCGTCAAAGTTGTTACCATGGTTGGGAAAAGTAATTTTTATAGGTCGGATTAGAGATCACCAGTGGTGAACGAAGTCATTACCAGTTGAGGGCAGAGTTAATACTATTGGTGGGCGAAGTTATTTTAAGTGTTCAGATAAGTGATAAACAATGGTGAGAAGAGTCATTACCAATGGTGGACAAAGTCATTACCACTGGTGGGCAAAGTCATTACCACTTTTGGGCAGAGTCATTACCAGTGGTGGGCAAAGTCTTTACCAGTGGTAGGCAAAGTCATTACCAGTTGTCGGCAAAGTCTTTACCATTGGAAGCAAAGTAATTACCAGTGGTCGGAAAAGTCATTACCAGTTGTGGGCAAAATAATTACCATTGGTGGGCAAAGTCATAACCAGTGATGGGTAAAGGCATTACCAATGAAGGGCAATGTCATTTCCAATTGGTAGACAAAATCGTTACCAGTGGTCGGCAAAGTCATTACCATTGGTGGGAAAAGTAATTTTTAGAGGTCGGATAAGTGATTACCAATTGTAGGCAAAGTCATTACCAGTGGTGGGCAAAGTCATTACCAGTGGTGAGCGAAGTCATTACCAGCGGTGGGCGAAGTCATTACCAGCGGTAAGCAAACTGATTACCAGTGGTGGGCAGAGTCATTACCAGTTGAGGGCAGAGTCAATACTATAGGTGGGCGTATTTATTTTAAGTGGTCAGATTGGTGATAAACAATGGTGGGCAGAGTCATTACCAGTGGTGGGCAGGAATATTACCAGTGGTTGGCAAAGTCATTACCAGTGGTGGGCAGACTGATTACCAGCGGAGGTCTATGTCATTACCAGTGGTGGGCAAAGTCATTACCAGTGGTGGTCAAAGTCATTACCAGTTGAGGGCAGAGTCAATACTATTGGTGGGCGTATTTATTTTAAGTGGTCAGATAAGTGATAAACAATGGTGGGCAGAGTCATTACTTGTGGTGGGCAGGGCTATTACCAGTGGTTGGCAAAGTCATTACCAGTGGTGGGCAAACTGATTACCAGCGGAGGTCTATGTCATTACCAGTGGTGGGCAAAGTCATTACCACTGGTGGTCAAAGTCATTACCAGTGGTGGGCAGAGTCAATACTATTGGTGGGCGTATTTATTTTAAGTGGTCAGATAACTGATAAACAATGGTGGGCAGAGTCATTACCAGTGGTGGGCAGGGCTATTACCAGTGGTGGGCAAAGTCATTAGCAGTGGTGGGCAAACTGATTACCAGCGGAGGTCTTTGTCATTACCAGTTGTCGGCAAAGTCATTACCATGGTTGGGAAAAGTCATTTTTAGGGGTCGGATAAGAATTCACCAATGGTGGGCAAAGTCATTACCAGCTGAGGGCAGAGTCAATACAATTGGTGGGCGAAGTCATTTTTAGTGGTTAGATAAGTGATTACCAATGCTGGGCAGAGTCATTACCAGTTTTGGGCAGAGTCATTACAAGTGGTGGGCAAAGTCTTTACCAGTGGTAGGCAAAGTCAATACCAGTGGTCGGCAAAGTCTTTACCAGTGGTAGCAAAGTAAGTACCAGTGGTCGGCAAAGTCTTTACCAGTGGAAACAAAGTTATTCCCAATGGTGGGTAAAGTCATTACCAGTTCTAGACAAAGTCATTACCAGTGGTTGGCAAAGTCATTACCAGCGGTGGGCAAAGTCATTACCAGTGGTGGGCAAGGTCATTACCAGTTGAGGGAAAAGTCAATACTATTGTTGGACAACGTCATTTTTAATGGTTAGATAAGTGATTACCAATTGGAGGCAAAGTCATTACCAGGGATGGGCAAAGTCCTTGCCAGTGGTTGGCAAACTGATTACCAGCGGTGGGCAATGTCATAATCAACAGGGGCAAAGTTATTACCAATGGTGGGCAAAGTCATTAAATGTGGAGAAAAGAGTCATTATCAGTGGTGGGCAAAGTTATTACAAGTGGTGGGCACAGTCTATACCAGTGGTAGGCAAAGTCATTACCAGTTGTCGGCAAAGTCTTTACCATTGGAAGCAAAGTTATTACCAGTGGTGAGACAAGTTATAAACAATGGTGGGCAGAGTCATTACCAGTTGTGGGCAAAGTAATTACCATTGGTGGGCAAAGTCATAACAAGTTGTGGGCAAAGACATTACCAATGGTGGGCAATGTCATTTCCTAGTGGTAGACAAAGTCGTTACCAGTGGTCTGCAAAGTCATTACCAGTGGTGGGCAAAGTCATTTCCAGTTGTCGGCAAAGTCATTACCATGGTTGGGAAAAGTAATTTTTAGAGGTCGGATAAGTGATTACCAATTGTTGGCAAAGTCATTACCAATGGTGGGCAAAGTCATTACCAGTGGTGGGCAAAGTCATTACCAGTGGTGGGCAGAGTCAATACTATTGGTAGGCGAAGTTATATCAAGTGGTCAGAAAAGTTATTACCAATGGTGGGCAGAGGCATGCCCAGTGGTTGGCAAAGTCATTTCCATTGTTGGGCAAAGTCATTACAAGTGGTGGGCAAAGTCTTTACCAGTGGTAGGCAAGGTCAATACCAGTGGTCGGCAAAGTCTTTACCAGTGGTCGCAAAGTTTCTTCTTGTGGTCGGCAAAGTCTTTACCAGTGGAAACAAAGTCATTACCAGTGGTGAAAAAGTCATTTACAGTGGTGAGCAAAGTCAAAACCAGTTGTGGGCAAAGTTATTCCAAATTGTGGGAAAAGTCATTACCAGTTCTACACAAAGTTATTACCAGTGGTTGGCAAAGTCATTACCAGTTGAGGGCAAAGTCAATACTATTGGTGAGCAACGTCATTTTTAATGGTTAGATAAGTGATTACCAATTGTAAACAAAGTCATTACCAGCGATGGGCAGAGTCATTACCAGTGATGGTCAAAGTCATTACCAGTGGTGGGTTAACTGATTACCAGCGGTGTGCAATGTCATTATCAATGATGGGCAAAGTCATTACCAGTGGTGGGCAAAGTCTTTACCAGTTGTCGTCAAAGTTGTTACCATGGTTGGGAAAAGTAATTTTTATAGGTCGGATTAGAGATCACCAGTGGTGAACGAAGTCATTACCAGTTGAGGGCAGAGTTAATACTATTGGTGGGCGAAGTTATTTTAAGTGGTCAGATAAGTGATAAACAATGGTGAGAAGAGTCATTACCAATGGTGGACAAAGTCATTACCACTGGTGGGCAAAGTCATTACCAGTTGTCGGCAAAGTCATTACCATTGTTGGGAAAAGTCATTTTTAGAGGTCGGCTAAGAATTCACCAGTGGTTGGCAAAGTCACTACCAGTGGTGAGCGAAGTCATTACCAGCAGTGGGCAAAGGAATTACTCGTGGTGGGCATAGTCATTCCCAGTGGTGAGCGAAGTCATTACCCGTGGTTGGCAAAGTCACTACCAGTGGTGAGCGAAGTCATTACCAGAAGTGGGCAAAGTCATTACTCGTGGTGGGCATAGTCATTCCCAATGGTGAGCGAAGTCATTACCCGTGGTTGGCAAAGTCACTACCAGTGGTGAGCGAAGTCATTACCAGCGGTTGGCAAACTGATTACCAGTGGTGGGCAGAGTCATAACCAGTTGAGGGCAGAGTCAATACTATTGGTGGGCATATTTATTTTAAGTGGTCAGATAAGTGGTAAACAATGGTGGGCAGAGTCATTACCAATGGTGGACAAAGTCATTACCACTGGTGGGCAAAGTCATTACCAGTTGTCGGCAAAGTCATTACCATTGTTGGGAAAAGTCATTTTTAGAGGTCGGCTAAGAATTCACCAGTGGTTGGCAAAGTCACTACCAGTGGTGAGCGAAGTCATTACCAGCAGTGGGCAAAGGCATTACTCGTGGTGGGCATAGTCATTCCCAGTGGTGAGCGAAGTCATTACCCGTGGTTGGCAAAGTCACTACCAGTGGTGAGCGAAGTCATTACCAGAAGTGGGCAAAGTCATTACTCGTGGTGGGCATAGTCATTCCCAGTGGTGAGCGAAGTCATTACCCGTGGTTGGCAAAGTCACTACCAGTGGTGAGCGAAGTCATTACCAGCGGTTGGCAAACTGATTACCAGTGGTGGGCAGAGTCATAACCAGTTGAGGGAAAAGTCAATACTATTGGTGGGCAACGTCATTTTTAATGGTTAGATAAGTGATTACCAATTGGAGGCAAAGTCATTACCAGGGATGGGCAAAGCCCTTGCCAGTGGCTGGCAAACTGATTACCAGCGGTGGGCAATGTCATATTCAACGGTGGGCAAAGTCATTACCAGTGGTGGACAAAGTCATTACCAGTGGTCGGCAAAGTCATTACCAGTTGAGGGCAGAGTTAATACAATTGGTGGGCGAAGTCATTTTTAGTGGTCAGATAAGTGATAACCAATGCTGGGAAGAGTCATTACCAGTGGTGGGCAGAGTCATTACCAGTGGTGGGCAAAGTCATTACCAGTGGTGGGCAAAGTGATTACCATCGTTGGGCAAAGACATTTTTAGTGGTCATAAAAGTGATTACCAATGGTGGGCAAAGTCATTAAATGTGGAGAAAAGAGTCATTATCAGTGGTGGGCAAAGTTATTACAAATGGTGGGCAAAGTCTTTACCAGTGGTAGGCAAAGTCATTACCAGTTGTCGGCAAAGTCTTTACCAGTGGTCTGCAAAGTCAATACCAGTGGTAGGCAAGGTGAATACCAGTGGTCGGCAAAGTCTTTACCAGTAGAAACAAAGTTATTCCCAATGGTGGGTAAAGTCATTACCAGTCCTAGACAAAGTCATTACCAGTGGTTGGCAAAGTCATTACCAGCGGTGGGCAAAGTAATTACCAGTGGTGAGCAAAGTCATTACCAGTTGAGGGAAAAGTCAATACTATTGGTGGGCAACGTCATTTTTAATGGTTAGATAAGTGATTACCAATTGGATGCAAAGTCATTACCAGGGATGGGCAAAGTCCTTGCCAGTGGTTGGCAAACTGATTACCAGCGGTGGGCAATGTCATAATCAACGGTGGGCAAAGTTATTACCAGTGGTGGACAAAGTCATTACCAGAGGTCGGCAAAGTCATTACCAGTTGAGGGCAGAGTTAATACAATTGGTGGGCGAAGTCATTTTTAGTGGTGGGCAGAGTCATTACCAGTGGTGGGCAAAGTCATTACCAGTGGTGGGCAAAGTGATTACCATCGTTGGGCAAAGACATTTTTAGTGGTCATAAAAGTGATTACCAATGGTGGGCAAAGTCATTAAATGTGGAGAAAAGAGTCATTATCAGTGGTGGGCAAAGTTATTACAAGTGGTGGGCAAAGTCTTTACCAGTGGTAGGCAAAGTCATTACCAGTTGTCGGCAAAGTCTTTACCATTGGTGGGCAAAGTCATTTCCAAGTGGTAGACAAAGTCTTTACCAGTGGTGTGGAAAGTCATTACCAGTGGTGGGCAAAGTCATTTCCAGTTGTCGGCAAAGTCATTACCATGGTTGGGAAAAGTAATTTTTAGAGGTCGGATAAGTCATTACCAATGTTTGGCAAAGTCATTACGAGTGGTGGGCAAAGTCATTACCAGTGGTGGGCTAAGTCATTACCCGTTGAGGGCAGAGTCAATACTATTGGTAGGCGAGGTTATATCATGTGGTCTGAAAAGTGATTACCAATGGTGGGCAGAATCATGCCCAGTGGTGGGCAAAGTCATTACCAGCTGAGGGCAAAGTCATTTCCATTGTTGGGCAGAGACATTTTTAGAAGTCAGAAAAATGATTACCAATGGTGGGCAAAGTCATTACCAGTGGTAGGCAAGGTCAATACCAGTGGTCGGCAAAGTCTTTACCAGTGGAAACAAAGTTATTCCAAATGGTGGGTAAAGTCATTACCAGTTCTAGACAAAGTCATTACCAGTGGTTGGCAAAGTCATTACCAGCGGTGGGCAAAGTCATTACCAGTGGTGGGAAAAGTCATTACCAGTTGAGGGAAAAGTCAATACTATTGGTGGGCAACGTCATTTTTAATGGTTAGATAAGTGATTACCAATTGGAGGCAAAGTCATTACCAGGGATGGGCAAAGTCCTTGCCAGTGGTTGGCAAACTGATTACCAGCGGTGGGCAATGTCATAATCAACGGGGGCAAAGTTATTACCAGTGGTGGACAAAGTCATTTCCAATTGGTAGACAAAATCGTTACCAGTGGTGGGCAAAGTCATTACCAGTGGTGGGCAAAGTCATTACCAGTGGTGGGCAGAGTCAATACTATTGGTGAGCGAAGTCATTTTTAGTGAATAGAAAAGTGATTTCCAATGGTGAGCAGAGTCATTCCCAGTGGTTGGCTAAAGTCATTTTTAAAGGTCGGATAAGTGATTTACAGTGATTTGCAAAATCATTACCAGATGATGGCAAAGTCATTTCAATTGTTGGGCAAAGTAATTTTGAGAGGTCGGATATATCATTTACAGTGGTTGGCAAAGTCATTACCAGTGGTAAGCAAAGTCATTACATTTGATGGGCAAAGTCATTTTTAGAGGTCGGTTAAGTGATTAACTGTGGTTGGCAAATTCATAACCATTGTTGGGCAAAGTCATTTTTAGAGGTCGGATCAGTGATTATCACTGGTGGGCAAAGTCATAACCAATGGTGGGCAAAGTCTTTACCAGTGGTAGGCAAAGTCAATACCAGTGGTAGCAAAAAAAGTACCAGTGATCGGGAAAGTCTTTACCAGTGGAAACAAAGTTATTCCCAATGGTGGGTAAAGTCATAACCAGTTCTAGACAAAGTCATTACCAGTGGTTGGCAAAGTCATTACCAGCGGTGGGCAAAGTGATTACCAGTGGTGGGCAAAGTCATTACCAGTTGAGGGAAAAGTCAATACTATTGGTGGGCAACGTCATTTTTAATGGTTAGATAAGTGATTACCAATTGGAGGCAAAGTCATTACCAGGGATGGGCAAAGCCCTTGCCAGTGGTTGGCAAACTGATTACCAGCGGTGGGCAATGTCATATTCAACGGTGGGCAAAGTCATTACCAGTGGTGGACAAAGTCATTACCAGTGGTCGGCAAAGTCATTACCAGTTGAGGGCAGAGTTAATACAATTGGTGGGCGAAGTCATTTTTAGTGGTCAGATAAGTGATAACCAATGCTGGGAAGAGTCATTACCAGTGGTGGGCAGAGTCATTACCAGTGGTGGGCAAAGTCATTACCAGTGGTGGGCAAAGTGATTACCATCGTTGGGCAAAGACATTTTTAGTGGTCATAAAAGTGATTACCAATGGTGGGCAAAGTCATTAAATGTGGAGAAAAGAGTCATTATCAGTGGTGGGCAAAGTTATTACAAATGGTGGGCAAAGTCTTTACCAGTGGTATGCAAAGTCATTACCAGTTGTCGGCAAAGTCTTTACCAGTGGTCTGCAAAGTCAATACCAGTGGTAGGCAAGGTGAATACCAGTGGTCGGCAAAGTCTTTACCAGTGGAAACAAAGTTATTCCCAATGGTGGGTAAAGTCATTACCAGTCCTAGACAAAGTCATTACCAGTGGTTGGCAAAGTCATTACCAGCGGTGGGCAAAGTAATTACCAGTGGTGAGCAAAGTCATTACCAGTTGAGGGAAAAGTCAATACTATTGGTGGGCAACGTCATTTTAATGGTTAGATAAGTGATTACCAATTGGAGGCAAAGTCATTACCAGGGATGGGCAAAGTCCTTGCCAGTGGTTGGCAAACTGATTACCAGCGGTGGGCAATGTCATAATCAACGGTGGGCAAAGTCATTCCCAGTGGTGGGCAAAGTCTTTACCAGTGGTAGGCAAAGTCATTACCAGTTGTCGGCAAAGTCTTTACCATTGGTGGGCATAGTCATTTCCAAGTGGTAGACAAAGTCTTTACCAGTGGTCTGCAAAGTCATTACCAGTGGTGGGCAAAGTCATTTCCAGCTGTCGGCAAAGTCATTACCATGGTTGGGAAAAGTAATTTTTAGAGGTCGGATAAGTGAATACCAATTATAGGCAAAATCATTACCAATGGTGGGCAAAGTCATTACCAGTGGTGTGCAAAGTCATTACCAGTGGAGGGCTAAGTCATTACCCATTGAGGGCAGAGTCAATACTATTGGTAGGCGAAGTTATATCAAGTGGTCAGAAAAGTGATTACCAATGGTGGGCAGAATCATGCCCAGTGGTGGGCAAAGTCATTACCAGCTGAGGGCAAAGTCATTTCCATTGTTGGGCAAAGACATTTTTAGTAGTCAGAAAAATGATTACCAATGGTGGGCTAAGTCATTACCAGTGGTAGGCAAGGTCAATACCAGTGGTCGGCAAAGTCTTTACCAGTGGTTGCAAAGTTACAACTTGTGGTCGGCAAAGTCTTTACCAGTGGAAACAAAGTCATTACCAGTGGTGGAAAATGTCATTTACAGTGGTGGGCAAAGTCAAAACCAGTTGTGGGCAAAGTTATTCCCAATTGTGGGAAAAGTCATTACCAGTTCGAGACAAAGTCTTTACCAGTGGTTGGCAAAGTCATTACCAGTAGTTGGCAAAGTCATTACCAGTTGAGGGCAAAGTCAATACTATTGGTGAGCAACGTCATTTTTAATGGTTAGATAAGTGACTTTCAATTGTAAGCAAAGTCATTACCAGTGATGGGCAGAGTAATTACCAGTGGTGGGCAAAGTCATTACCAGTGGTGGGTAAAGTCTCTACCAGTTGTCGGCAGAGTTTTTACCATGGTTGGGAAAAGTAATTTTTATAGGTCGGATAAGAGATCACCAATGGTGAGCGAAGTCATTACCAGTGGTTTGCATAGTCATTACCAGTTGAGTGCAGAGTCAATACTATTGGTATGCGAAGTTATATCAAGTGGTCAGATAAGTGATAACCAATGGTGGTCATAGTCATTACCAGTTGTGGGCAAAGTAATTACCAGCGGTGGGTAAAGTCATTTTAAGTGGTGAGCGAAGTCATTACCAGTAGTTGGCAAAGTCATTACCAGTTGAGGGCAAAGTCAATACTATTGGTGAGCAACGTCATATTTAATGGTTAGATAAGTGATCGCCAATTGTAGGCAAAGTCATTACCAGTGATGGGCAGAGTCATTACCAGTGGTGGGCAAAGTCATTACCAGTGGTGGGTAAACTGATTACCAACGGTGGGCAATGTCATTATCAATGGTGGGCAAAGTCATTGCCAGTGGTGGGCAAAGTCTTTACCAGTTGTCGGCAAAGTTATTACCATGGTTGGGAAAAGTAATTTTTATAGGTCGTATTAGAGATCACCAGTGGTGAACGAAGTCATTACCAGTGTTGGGCAAAGACATTACCAGCGGTTGGGAAAAGTCATTACCCGTGTTGGGCAAAGTCATTCCCAGTGGTGAGCGAAGTCATTACCCGTTGTGGTCAAAGTCATTCCCAGTGGTGAGCGAAGTCATTACCAGTGTAGGGCAAACTGATTACCAGTGGTAGGCTATGTCATTACCACTGGTGGGCAAAGTCATTACCAGTTCTAGACAAAGTCATTTCCAGTTGTCGGCAAAGTCATTACCAATGGTAGGCAATGTCAATACCAGTGGTCGGCAAAGTCTTTACCAGTGGAAACAAAGTCATTCCCAGTAGTGAGCGAAGTCATTACCCGTGGTTGGCAGAGTCATTACCAGTGGTGGGCAGGGCTATTACCAGTGGTGGGCAAACTGATTACCAGCGGAGGGCTATGTCATTACCAGTGGTGGGTAAATTCATTACTAGTTGTCGGCAAAGTCATTACCATGGTTGGGAAAAGTCATTTTTAGGGGCCGGATAAGAATTCACCATTGGTGGGCAAAGTCATTACCAGCTGAGGGCAGAATCAATACAATTGGTGGACGAAGTCATTTTTAGTGGTAAGATAAGTGATAAACAATGCTGGGCATAGTCATTACCAGTTGTGGGCAGAGTAATTACCAGTGGTGGGCAAAGTGATTACCAGCGGTGGGCAATGTTATTTCCAAGAGGTATACAAATTCTTTACCAGTGGTCGGCATAGTCATTACCAGTGGTCGGCAAAGTCATTACCAGTTGTCGGCAGAGTCATTACCATGATTCGGAAAAGTCATTTTTAGAGGTCGGATAAGAATTTACCAGTGGTGGGCAAATTCATTACCAGCTGAGGGCAGTACAATTGGTGGGCGAAGTCATTTTTAGTGGTCAGATAAGTGATAAACAATGCTGGGAAGAGTCATTACCAGTGGTGGGCAGTGTCATTACCAGTGGTGGGCAAAGTGATTACCAGTGTTGGGCAAAGTGATTACCAGCGGTGGTCAATGTCATTACCAGTGGTGGGCAAGGTCATGCCCAGAGATTGGCAAATTCATTACCATTGTTGTCATTACCAGCGGTGGGCAAAGTCATTACCCGTGGTGGGCAAAGTCATTCCCAGTGGTGAGCGAAGTCATTACCAGTGGTGGGCAAACTGATTACCAGTTGACGGCAAGGTCATTACCATGGTTTGGAAAAGTCATTTTTAGAGGTCGGATAAGAATTCACCAGTGGTGGACAAAGTCATTACCAGCGGTGGTCAAAGTCATTACCAGTTGTCGGCAAAGTCATTACCAGTTGTCGGCAGGGTCATTACCATGATTCGGAAAAGTCATTTTTAGAGGTCGGATAAGAATTCACCAGTGGTGGGCAAAGTCATTACCAGCTGAGGGCAGTACAATTGGTGGGCGAAGTCATTTTTAGTGGTCAGATAAGTGATAACCAATGCTGGGCAGAGTCATTACCAGTGGTGGGCAAAGTGATTACCAGCGGTGGTCAATGTCATTACCAGTGGTGGGCAAGGTCATGCCCAGTGGTTTGCAAAGTCATGTCCAGTGATTGGCAAATTCATTACCATTGTTGTCATTACCAGCGGTGGGCAGGGCTATTACCAGTGGTGGGCAAACTGATTACCAGCGGAGGGCTATGTCATTACCAGTGGTGGGTAAATTTATTACTAGTTGTCGGCAAAGTCATTACCATGGTTGGGAAAAGTCATTTTTAGGGGCCGGATAAGAATTCACCATTGGTGGGCAAAGTCATTACCAGCTGAGGGCAGAATCAATACAATTGGTGGACGAAGTCATTTTTAGTGGTAAGATAAGTGATAAACAATGCTGGGCATAGTCATTACCAGTTGTGGGCAGAGTAATTACCAGTGGTGGGCAAAGTGATTACCAGCGGTGGGCAATGTAATTTCCAAGAGGTATACAAATTCTTTACCAGTGGTCGGCATAGTCATTACCAGTGGTCGGCAAAGTCATTACCAGTTGTCGGCAGAGTCATTACCATGATTCGGAAAAGTCATTTTTAGAGGTCGGATAAGAATTTACCAGTGGTGGGCAAATTCATTACCAGCTGAGGGCAGTACAATTGGTGGGCGAAGTCATTTTTAGTGGTCAGATAAGTGATAAACAATGCTGGGCAGAGTCATTACCAGTGGTGGGCAGTGTCATTACCAGTGGTGGGCAAAGTCATTACCAGTGGTGGGCAAAGTGATTACCAGTGTTGGGCAAAGTGATTACCAGCGGTGGTCAATGTCATTACCAGTGGTGGGCAAGGTCATGCCCAGTGGTTGGCAAAGTCATGCCCAGAGATTGGCAAATTCATTACCAGCGGTGGTCAAAGTCATTACCAGTTGTCGGCAAAGTCATTACCAGTTGTCGGCAGGGTCATTACCATGATTCGGAAAAGTCATTTTTAGAGGTCGGATAAGAATTCACCAGTGGTGGGCAAAGTCATTACCAGCTGAGGGCAGTACAATTGGTGGGCGAAGTCATTTTTAGTGGTCAGATAAGTGATAACCAATGCTGGGCAGAGTCATTACCAGTGGTGGGCAAAGTGATTACCAGCGGTGGTCAATGTCATTACCAGTGGTGGGCAAGGTCATGCCCAGTGGTTTGCAAAGTCATGTCCAGTGATTGGCAAATTCATTACCATTGTTGTCATTACCAGCGGTCGGCAAAGTCATTACCCGTGGCGGGCAAAGTCATTCCCAGTGGTGAGCGAAGTCATTACCAGTGGTGGGCAAACTGATTACCAGTTGACGGCAAGGTCATTACCATGGTTTGGAAAAGTCATTTTTAGAGGTCAGATAAGAATTCACCAGTGGTGGGCAAAGTCATTACCAGCGGTGGTCAAAGTCATTACCAGTTGTCGGCAAAGTCATTACCATGGTTGGGAAAAGTCATTACCAGTGGTGGGCAAAGTCATTACCAGTGGTGGGCAAACTGATTACCAGCGGTGGGCTATGTCATTACCAGTGGTGGGCAAAGTTATTACCCGCGGTAGGCAAAGTCATTACCCGTGGTGGGCAGAGTCATTACCAGTTGAGGGCAGAGTCAATACTATTGGTGGGCGAAGTTATTTTAAGTGGTCAGATAAGTGATAAACAATTGTGGGCATAGTAATTTCTAGTAATGGGCAAACTGATTACCAGCGGTGGGCAATGTCATTATCAGTGGTGGGCAAAGTCATAACCAGTGGTTTGCAAAGTTTTTTCCAGTGGTAGGCAAAGTCAAAACCAGTGGTTCACAAAGTCTTTTAAAGTGTAAGAAAAGTAAGTACCAGTGTTCGGCTAAGTCTTAACCATTGGAAACAATGTCATTACCAGTGGTGGGAAAAGTCATTTCCAGTGGTGGGAAAAGTCAAAACCAGTTGTGGGCAAAGTTATTCCCTATGATGGGTAAAGTCATTACTAGTTCTAGACAAAGTCATTACCAGTGGTTGGCAGAGTCATTACCAGCGGTGGGCAAAGTCATTACCAGTTGAGGGCAGAGTCAATACTATTGGTGGGCGAAGTTATTTTAAGTGGTCAGATAAGTGATAAACAATTGTGGGCATAGTCATTACTAGTAATGGGCAAACTGATTACCAGCGGTGGGCAATGTCATTATCAGTGGTGGGCAAAGTCATAACCAGTGGTTTGCAAAGTCTTTTCCAGTGGTAGGCAAAGTCAAAACCAGTGGTTCACAAAGTCTTTTAAAGTGTAAGAAAAGTAAGTACCAGTGTTCGGCTAAGTCTTAACCATTGGAAACAATGTCATTACCAGTGGTGGGAAAAGTCATTTCCAGTGGTGGGCAAAGTCAAAACCAGTTGTGGGCAAAGTTATTCCCTATGATGGGTAAAGTCATTACTAGTTCTAGACAAAGTCATTACCAGTGGTTGGCAGAGTCATTACCAGCGGTGGGCAAAGTCATTACCAGTTGAGGGCAAAGTCAATACTATTGGTGGGCAACGTCATTTTTAATGGTTAAATAAGTGATTACCAATTGTAGACAAAGTCATTACCAGTTATGGGCAAAGTCATTACCAGTGGTGGGCAATGTTTTTTTCAATGGTTGGCAATGTCATTACCAGTGGTGGATAAAGTCATTTCCAGTTGAGGGCAGAGTCAATACTATTGGTGGGCGAAGTCATTTTTTTGTGGTCAGAAAATTGATTACCAATGGTGGGCCAAGTTTTTACAAGTGGTGGGCAAAGTCATTACCATTGTTGGGCCAAGTCACTTTTTGTGGTCAGATAAGTAATTGCCAATGGTGGGCAATGTCATTACCAGTGGTGGGCAAAGTCATTACCAGTGGTGGGCAAAGTGCTAACCAGCGGTGGGCAATGTCATTTCTAAGTGGTAGACAAAGTCGTTACCAGTGGTCGGCAAAGTCATTTCCAGTTGTCGGCAAAGTCATTACCATGGTTGGGAAAAGTCATTTCTAGTGGTTGGCAAAGTCATTACCAGCGGTGGGCAAAGTCATTACCAGTTGTGGGCAAAGTCATTATCACTAGTGGGCAAAGTCATAACCAGTGGTTGGCAAAGTCTTTTCCAGTGGTAGGCAAAGTCAAAACCAGTGGTTCACAAAGTCTTTTTAAGTGTAAGAAAAGTAAGTACCAGTGTTCGGCTAAGTCTTTACCATTGGAAACAATGTCATTACCAGTGGTGGGAAAAGTCATTTCCAGTGGTGGGCAAAGTCAAAACCAGTTGTGGGCAAAGTTATTCCCTATGATGGGTAAAGTCATTACTAGTTCTAGACAAAGTCATTACCAGTGAATGGCAGAGTCATTACCAGCGGTGGGCAAAGTCATTACCAGTGGTGGGCAAAGTCAATTCTATTGGTGGGCAACGTCATTTTTAATGGTTAAATAAGTGATTACCAATTGTAGCCAAAGTCATTACCAGTTATGGGCAAAGTCATTACCAATGGTGGGCAAACTGATTACCAGCGTTGGGCAATGTCATTTTCAATGGTGGGCAATGTCATTACCAGTGGTGGATAAAGTCATTACCAGTGGTCGGCAAAGTCATAACCAGTGGTGGGCTAAGTCATTTCTAGTTGAGGGCAGAGTCAATACTATTGGTGGGCGAAGTCATTTTTAGTAGTCAGATAAGTGATTCCCAACGGTGGGCAGAGAAATTTCAGTGGTGGGCAGAGTCATTACCAGTGGTGGGCAGAGTCATTACCAGTGGTGGGCAAAGTCATTACTAGTGGTGGGCAAAGAGATTACCAGCGGTGGGCAATGTCATTACCAGTTCTCGGCAAAGTGTTTACCAGTGGTAGCAGAGTCATTACCAGTGGTGGGAAAAGTCATTACCAGTGGTGGGCAAAGTCATTACCAGTGGTGGGCAAACTGATTACCAGCGGTGGGCTATGTCATTACCAGTGGTGGGCTAAGTTATTACCAGTTGAGGGCAAAGTCAAAACTATTGGTGGGGGAAGTCATTTTTAGTGGTCAGATAAGTGATAACCAATGCTGGGCAAAGTCATTACCAGTGGTGGGCAAAGTCATAACCAGTGTTGGTCAAAGTGATTACCAGCGGTGGGCAATGTCATTATCAGTGGTGGGCAAAGTCATGCCCAGTGGTTGGCAAATTCATTACCATTGTTGGGCAAAGACATTTTTTAGTGGTCAGAAAAGTGATTACCAATGGTGGGCCAAGTTTTTACAAGTGGTGGGCAAAGTCATTACCATTGTTGGGCCAAGTCACTTTTTGTGGTCAGATAAGTAATTACCAATGGTGGGCAAAGTCATTACCAGTGGTGGGCAAAGTCATTACCAGTGGTGGGCAAAGTGTTCACCAGGGGTGGGCAATGTCATTTCTAAGTGGTAGACAAAGTCGTTACCAGTGGTCGGCAAAGTCATTTCCAGTTGTCGGCAAAGTCATTACCATGGTTGGGAAAAGTCATTTCTAGTGGTTGGCAAAGTCATTACCAGCGGTGGGCAAAGTCATTACCAGTGGTGGGCAAAGTCATTATCACTAGAGGGCAAAGTCATGACCAGTGGTTGGCAAAGTCTTTTCCAGTGGTAGGCAAAGTCAAAACCAGTGGTTCACAAAGTCTTTTTAAGTGTAAGAAAAGTAAGTACCAGTGTTCGGCTAAGTCTTTACCATTGGAAACAATGTCATTGCCAGTGGTGGGAAAAGTCATTTCCAGTGGTGGGCAAAGTCAAAACCAGTTGTGGGCAAAGTTATTCCCTATGATGGGTAAAGTCATTACTAGTTCTAGACAAAGTCATTACCAGTGGTCGGCAGAGTCATTACCAGCGGTGGGCAAAGTCATTACCAGTGGTGGGCAAAGTCATTACCAGTTGAGGGCAAAGTCAATACTATTGGTGGGCAACGTCATTTTTAAATGGTTAAATAAGTGATTACCAATTGTAGGCAAAGTATTTACCAGTTATGGGCAAAGTCATTACCAGTGGTGGGCAAACTGATTACCAGCGTTGGGCAATGTCATTACCAGTTCTCGGCAAAGTCTTTACAAGTGGTAGCAGAGTCATTACCAGTGGTGGGAAAAGTCATTACCAGTGGTGGGCAAAGTCATTACCAGTGGTGGGCAAACTGATTACCAGCGGTGGGCTATGTCATTACCAGTGGTGGGCAAAGTTATTACCCGCGGTGGGCAAAGTCATTACCCGTGGTGGGCAAAGTCATTACCAGTGGTGTGCAGAGTCATTACCAGTTGAGGGCAGAGTCAATACTATTGGTGGGCATAGTCATTACTAGTAATGGGCAAACTGATAACCAGCGGTGGGCTATGTCATTACCAGTGGTGGGCTAAGTTATTACCAGTTGAGGGCAGAGTCAATACTATTGGTGGGCGAAGTCATTTTTAGTGGTCAGATAAGTGATAACCAATGCTGGGCAAAGTCATTACCAGTGGTGGGCAAAGTCATTACCAGTGGTGGGCAAAGTGATAACCAGCGGTGGGCAATGTCATTATCAGTGGTGGGCAAAGTCATGCCCAGTGGTTGGCAAAGTCATTACAATTGTTGGGCAAAGTCATTTTTAGAGGTCGGATTAGTGATTACCAATGGTGGGCCAAGTTTTTACAAGTGGTGGGCAAAGTCATTACCATTGTTGGGCCAAGTCACTTTTTGTGGTCAGATAAGTAATTACCAATGGTGGGCAAAGTCATTACCAGTGGTGGGCTAAGTTATTACCAGTTGAGGGCAGAGTCAATACTATTGGTGGGCGAAGTCATTTTTAGTGGTCAGATAAGTGATAACCAATGCTGGGCAAAGTCATTACCAGTGGTGGGCAAAGTCATTACCAGTGGTGGGCAAAGTGATTACCAGCGGTGGGCAATGTCATTATCAGTGGTGGGCAAAGTCATGCCCAGTGGTTGGCAAATTCATTACCATTGTTGGGCAAAGACATTTTTTAGTGGTCAGAAAAGTCATTACCAATGGTGGGCCAAGTTTTTACAAGTGGTGGGCAAAGTCATTACCATTGTTGGGCCAAGTCACTTTTTGTGGTCAGATAAGTAATTACCAATGGTGGGCAAAGTCATTACCAGTGGTGGGCAAAGTCATTACCAGTGGTGGGCAAAGTGCTCACCAGGGGTGGGCAATGTCATTTCTAAGTGGTAGACAAAGTCGTTACCAGCGGTGGGCAAAGTCATTACCAGTGGTGGGCAAAGTCATTACCAGTTGAGGGCAAAGTCAATACTATTGGTGGGCAACGTCATTTTTAAATGGTTAAATAAGTGATTACCAATTGTAGGCAAAGTCATTACCAGTGGTGGGCAAACTGATTACCAGCGTTGGGCAATGTCATTACCAGTTCTCGGCAAAGTCTTTACCAGTGGTAGCAGAGTCATTACCAGTGGTGGGAAAAGTCATTACCAGTGGTGGGCAAAGTCATTACCAGTGGTGGGCAAACTGATTACCAGCGGTGGGCTATGTCATTACCAGTGGTGGGCAAAGTTATTACCCGCGGTGGGCAAAGTCATTACCCGTGGTGGGCAAAGTCATTACCAGTGGTGTGCAGAGTCATTACCAGTTGAGGGCAGAGTCAATACTATTGGTGGGCATAGTCATTACTAGTAATGGGCAAACTGATAACCAGCGGTGGGCTATGTCATTACCAGTGGTGGGCTAAGTTATTACCAGTTGAGGGCAGAGTCAATACTATTGGTGGGCATAGTCATTACTAGTAATGGGCAAACTGATAACCAGCGGTGGGCTATGTCATTACCAGTGGTGGGCTAAGTTATTACCAGTTGAGGGCAGAGTCAATACTATTGGTGGGCGAAGTCATTTTTAGTGGTCAGATAAGTGATAACCAATGCTGGGCAAAGTCATTACCAGTGGTGGGCAAAGTCATTACCAGTGGTGGGCAAAGTGATAACCAGCGGTGGGCAATGTCATTATCAGTGGTGGGCAAAGTCATGCCCAGTGGTTGGCAAATTCATTACCATTGTTGGGCAAAGACATTTTTAGTGGTCAGAAAAGTGATTACCAATGGTGGGCCAAGTTTTTACAAGTGGTGGGCAAAGTCAATTCTATTGGTTGGCATAGTCATTTTTTGTGGTCAGATAAGTAATTTCCAATGGTGGGCAAAGTTATTACCAGTGGTGGGCAAAGTCATTACCAGTGGTGGGCAAATTGCTTACCAGCGGTGGGCAATGTCATTTCTAAGTGGTAGACAAAGTCGTTACCAGTTGTCGGCAAAGTCATTTCCAGTTGTCGGCAAAGTCATTATCACTAGTGGGCAAAGTCATAACCAGTGGTTGGCAAAGTCTTTACCAGTGGTAGGCAAAGTGATAACCAGCGGTGGGCAATGTCATTATCAGTGGTGGGCAAAGTCATGCCCAGTGGTTGGCAAATTCATTACCATTGTTGGGCAAAGACATTTTTTAGTGGTCAGAAAAGTGATTACCAATGGTGGGCCAAGTTTTTACAAGTGGTGGGCAAAGTCAATTCTATTGGTTGGCATAGTCATTTTTTGTGGTCAGATAAGTAATTTCCAATGGTGGGCAAAGTTATTACCAGTGGTGGGCAAAGTCATTACCAGTGGTGGGCAAATTGCCTACCAGCGGTGGGTAATGTCATTTCTAAGTGGTAGACAAAGTCGTTACCAGTTGTCGGCAAAGTCATTTCCAGTTGTCGGCAAAGTCATTATCACTAGTGGGCAAAGTCATAACCAGTGGTTGGCAAAGTCTTTACCAGTGGTAGGCAAAGTCAATACCAGTGGTTCACAAAGTCTTTACAAGTGTTAGAAAAGTAAGTACCAGTGTTCGGCCAAGTCTTTACCTTAGGAAACAATGTCATTACCAGTGGTGGGAAAAGTCATTTCCAGTGGTGGGCAAAGTGATTACCAGCGGTGGGCAATGTCATTATCAGTGGTGGGCAAAGTCATGCCCAGTGGTTGGCAAATTCATTACAATTGTTGGGCAAAGACATTTTTTAGTGGTCAGAAAAGTGATTCCCAATGGTGGGCCAAGTTTTTACAAGTGGTGGGCAAAGTCATTACCATTGTTGGGCCAAGTCACTTTTTGTGGTCAGATAAGTAATTACCAATGGTGGGCAAAGTCATTACCAGTGGTGGGCAAAGTCATTACCAGTGGTGGGCAAAGTGCTCACCAGGGGTGGGCAATGTCATTTCTAAGTGGTAGACAAAGTCGTTACCAGTGGTCGGCAAAGTCATTTCCAGTTGTCGGCAAAGTCATTACCATGGTTGGGAAAAGTCATTTCTAGTGGTTGGCAAAGTCATTACCAGCGGTGGGCAAAGTCATTACCAGTGGTGGGCAAAGTCATTATCACTAGTGGGCAAAGTCATAACCAGTGGTTGGCAAAGTCTTTTCCAGTGGTAGGCAAAGTCAAAACCAGTGGTTCACAAAGTCTTTTTAAGTGTAAGAAAAGTAAGTACCAGTGTTCGGCTAAGTCTTTACCATTGGAAACAATGTCATTACCAGTGGTGGGAAAAGTCATTTCCAGTGGTGGGCAAAGTCAAAACCAGTTGTGGGCAAAGTTATTCCCTATGATGGGTAAAGTCATTACTAGTTCTAGACAAAGTCACTACCAGTGGTCAGCAGAGTCATTACCAGCGGTGGGGAAAGTCATTACCAGTGGTGGGCAAAGTCATTACCAGTTGAGGGCAAAGTCAATACTATTGGTGGGCAACGTCATTTTTAAATGGTTAAATAAGTGATTACCAATTGTAGGCAAAGTATTTACCAGTTATGGGCAAAGTCATTACCAGTGGTGGGCAAACTGATTACCAGCGTTGGGCAATGTCATTACCAGTTCTCGGCAAAGTCTTTACCAGTGGGAGCAGAGTCATTACCAGTGGTGGGAAAAGTCCTTACCAGTGGTGGGCAAAGTCATTACAAGTGGTGGGCAAACTGATTACCAGCGGTGGGCTATGTCATTACCAGTGGTGGTCAAAGTTATTACCCGCGGTGGGCAAAGTCATTACCCGTGGTGGGCAAAGTCATTACCAGTGGTTGGCAAAGTCTTTACCAGTGGTAGGCAAAGTGATAACCAGCGGTGGGCAATGTCATTATCAGTGGTGGGCAAAGTCATGCCCAGTGGTTGGCAAATTCATTACCATTGTTGGGCAAAGACATTTTTTAGTGGTCAGAAAAGTGATTACCAATGGTGGGCCAAGTTTTTACAAGTGGTGGGCAAAGTCAATTCTATTGGTTGGCATAGTCATTTTTTGTGGTCAGATAAGTAATTTCCAATGGTGGGCAAAGTTATTACCAGTGGTGGGCAAAGTCATTACCAGTGGTGGGCAAATTGCCTACCAGCGGTGGGTAATGTCATTTCTAAGTGGTAGACAAAGTCGTTACCAGTTGTCGGCAAAGTCATTTCCAGTTGTCGGCAAAGTCATTATCACTAGTGGGCAAAGTCATAACCAGTGGTTGGCAAAGTCTTTACCAGTGGTAGGCAAAGTCAATACCAGTGGTTCACAAAGTCTTTACAAGTGTTAGAAAAGTAAGTACCAGTGTTCGGCCAAGTCTTTACCTTAGGAAACAATGTCATTACCAGTGGTGGGAAAAGTCATTTCCAGTGGTGGGCAAAGTGATTACCAGCGGTGGGCAATGTCATTATCAGTGGTGGGCAAAGTCATGCCCAGTGGTTGGCAAATTCATTACAATTGTTGGGCAAAGACATTTTTTAGTGGTCAGAAAAGTGATTCCCAATGGTGGGCCAAGTTTTTACAAGTGGTGGGCAAAGTCATTACCATTGTTGGGCCAAGTCACTTTTTGTGGTCAGATAAGTAATTACCAATGGTGGGCAAAGTCATTACCAGTGGTGGGCAAAGTCATTACCAGTGGTGGGCAAAGTGCTCACCAGGGGTGGGCAATGTCATTTCTAAGTGGTAGACAAAGTCGTTACCAGTGGTCGGCAAAGTCATTTCCAGTTGTCGGCAAAGTCATTACCATGGTTGGGAAAAGTCATTTCTAGTGGTTGGCAAAGTCATTACCAGCGGTGGGCAAAGTCATTACCAGTGGTGGGCAAAGTCATTATCACTAGTGGGCAAAGTCATAACCAGTGGTTGGCAAAGTCTTTTCCAGTGGTAGGCAAAGTCAAAACCAGTGGTTCACAAAGTCTTTTTAAGTGTAAGAAAAGTAAGTACCAGTGTTCGGCTAAGTCTTTACCATTGGAAACAATGTCATTACCAGTGGTGGGAAAAGTCATTTCCAGTGGTGGGCAAAGTCAAAACCAGTTGTGGGCAAAGTTATTCCCTATGATGGGTAAAGTCATTACTAGTTCTAGACAAAGTCACTACCAGTGGTCAGCAGAGTCATTACCAGCGGTGGGGAAAGTCATTACCAGTGGTGGGCAAAGTCATTACCAGTTGAGGGCAAAGTCAATACTATTGGTGGGCAACGTCATTTTTAAATGGTTAAATAAGTGATTACCAATTGTAGGCAAAGTATTTACCAGTTATGGGCAAAGTCATTACCAGTGGTGGGCAAACTGATTACCAGCGTTGGGCAATGTCATTACCAGTTCTCGGCAAAGTCTTTACCAGTGGGAGCAGAGTCATTACCAGTGGTGGGAAAAGTCCTTACCAGTGGTGGGCAAAGTCATTACAAGTGGTGGGCAAACTGATTACCAGCGGTGGGCTATGTCATTACCAGTGTAGGTCAAAGTTATTACCCGCGGTGGGCAAAGTCATTACCCGTGGTGGGCAAAGTCATTACCAGTGGTGTGCAGAGTCATTACCAGTTGAGGGCAGAGTCAATACTATTGGTGGGCATAGTCATTACTAGTAATGGGCAAACTGATAACCAGCGGTGGGCTATGTCATTACCAGTGGTGGGCTAAGTTATTACCAGTTGAGGGCAGAGTCAATACTATTGGTGGGCGAAGTCATTTTTAGTGGTCAGATAAGTGATAACCAATGCTGGGCAAAGTCATTACCAGTGGTGGGCAAAGTCATTACCAGTGGTGGGCAAAGTGATAACCAGCGGTGGGCAATGTCATTATCAGTGGTGGGCAAAGTCATGCCCAGTGGTTGGCAAATTCATTACCATTGTTGGGCAAAGACATTTTTTAGTGGTCAGAAAAGTGATTACCAATGGTGGGCCAAGTTTTTACAAGTGGTGGGCAAAGGCAATTCCATTGGTTGGCATAGTCATTTTTTGTGGTCAGATAAGTAATTTCCAATGGTGGGCAAAGTTATAACCAGTGGTGGGCAAAGTCATTACCAGTGGTGGGCAAATTGCTTACCAGCGGTGGGCAATGTCATTTCTAAGTGGTAGACAAAGTCGTTACCAAGTGTCGGCAAAGTCATTTCCAGGTGTCGGCAAAGTCATTATCACTAGTGGGCAAATTCATAACCAGTGGTTGGCAAAGTCTTTACCAGTGGTAGGCAAAGTCAATACCAGTGGTTCACAAAGTCTTTACAAGTGTTAGAAAAGTAAGTACCAGTGTTCGGCCAAGTCTTTACCTTTGGAAACAATGTCATTACCAGTGGTGGGAAAAGTCATTTCCAGTGGTGGGCAAAGTGATTACCAGCGGTGGGCAATGTCATTATCAGTGGTGGGCAAAGTCATGCCCAGTGGTTGGCAAATTCATTACCATTGTTGGGCAAAGACATTTTTTAGTGGTCAGAAAAGTGATTACAATGGTGGGCCAAGTTTTTACAAGTGGTGGGCAAAGTCATTACCATTGTTGGGCCAAGTCACTTTTTGTGGTCAGATAAGTAATTACCAATGGTGGGCAAAGTCATTACCAGTGGTGGGCAAAGTCAATACCAGTGGTGGGCAAAGTGCTCACCAGGGGTGGGCAATGTCATTTCTAAGTGGTAGACAAAGTCGTTACCAGTGGTCGGCAAAGTCATTTCCAGTTGTCGGCAAAGTCATTACCATGGTTGGGAAAAGTCATTTCTAGTGGTTGGCAAAGTCATTACCAGCGGTGGGCAAAGTCATTACCAGTGGTGGGCAAAGTCATTATCACTAGTGGGCAAAGTCATAACCAGTGGTTGGCAAAGTCTTTTCCAGTGGTAGGCAAAGTCAAAACCAGTGGTTCACAAAGTCTTTTTAAGTGTAAGAAAAGTAAGTACCAGTGTTCGGCTAAGTCTTTACCATTGGAAACAATGTCATTACCAGTGGTGGGAAAAGTCATTTCCAGTGGTGGGCAAAGTCAAAACCAGTTGTAAGCAAAGTTATTCCCTATGATGGGTAAAGTCATTACTAGTTCTAGACAAAGTCATTACCAGTGGTCGGCAGAGTCATTACCAGCGGTGGGCAAAGTCATTACCAGTGGTGGGCAAAGTCATTACCAGTTGAGGGCAAAGTCAATACTATTGGTGGGCAACGTCATTTTTAAATGGTTAAATAAGTGATTACCAATTGTAGGCAAAGTATTTACCAGTTATGGGCAAAGTCATTACCAGTGGTGGGCAAACTGATTACCAGCGTTGGGCAATGTCATTACCAGTTCTCGGCAAAGTCTTTACCAGTGGTAGCAGAGTCATTACCAGTGGTGGGAAAAGTCATTACCAGTGGTGGGCAAAGTCATTACCAGTGGTGGGCAAACTGATTACCAGCGGTGGGCTATGTCATTACCAGTGGTGGGCAAAGTTATTACCCGCGGTGGGCAAAGTCATTACCCGTGGTGGGCAAAGTCATTACCAGTGGTGTGCAGAGTCATTACCAGTTGAGGGCAGAGTCAATACTATTGGTGGGCATAGTCATTACTAGTAATGGGCAAACTGATAACCAGCGGTGGGCTATGTCATTACCAGTGGTGGGCTAAGTTATTACCAGTTGAGGGCAGAGTCAATACTATTGGTGGGCGAAGTCATTTTTAGTGGTCAGATAAGTGATAACCAATGCTGGGCAAAGTCATTACCAGTGGTGGGCAAAGTCATTACCAGTGGTGGGCAAAGTGATAACCAGCGGTGGGCAATGTCATTATCAGTGGTGGGCAAAGTCATGCCCAGTGGTTGGCAAATTCATTACCATTGTTGGGCAAAGACATTTTTTAGTGGTCAGAAAAGTGATTACCAATGGTGGGCCAAGTTTTTACAAGTGGTGGGCAAAGTCAATTCTATTGGTTGGCATAGTCATTTTTTGTGGTCAGATAAGTAATTTCCAATGGTGGGCAAAGTTATTACCAGTGGTGGGCAAAGTCATTACCAGTGGTGGGCAAATTGCTTACCAGCGGTGGGCAATGTCATTTCTAAGTGGTAGACAAAGTCGTTACCAGTTGTCGGCAAAGTCATTTCCAGTTGTCGGCAAAGTCATTATCACTAGTGGGCAAAGTCATAACCAGTGGTTGGCAAAGTCTTTACCAGTGGTAGGCAAAGTCAATACCAGTGGTTCACAAAGTCTTTACAAGTGCTAGAAAAGTAAGTACCAGTGTTCGGCTAAGTCTTTACCTTTGGAAACAATGTCATTACCAGTGGTGGGAAAAGTCATTTCCAGTGGTGGGCAAAGTGATTACCAGCGGTGGGAAATGTCATTATCAGTGGTGGGCAAAGTCATGCCCAGTGGTTGGCAAATTCATTACCATTGTTGGGCAAAGACATTTTTTAGTGGTCAGAAAAGTGATTACCAATGGTGGGCCAAGTTTTTACAAGTGGTGGGCAAAGTCAATTCTATTGGTTGGCATAGTCATTTTTTGTGGTCAGATAAGTAATTTCCAATGGTGGGCAAAGTTATTACCAGTGGTGGGCAAAGTCATTACCAGTGGTGGGCAAATTGCTTACCAGCGGTGGGCAATTTCATTTCTAAGTGGTAAACAAAGTCGTTACCAGTTGTCGGCAAAGTCATTTCCAGTTGTCGGCAAAGTCATTATCACTAGTGGGCAAAGTCATAACCAGTGGTTGGCAAAGTCTTTACCAGTGGTAGGCAAAGTCAATACCAGTGGTTCACAAAGTCTTTACAAGTGTTAGAAAAGTAAGTACCAGTGTTCGGCCAAGTCTTTACCTTTGGAAACAATGTCATTACCAGTGGTGGGAAAAGTCATTTCCAGTGGTGGGCAAAGTGATTACCAGCGGTGGGCAATGTCATTATCAGTGGTGGGCAAAGTCATGCCCAGTGGTTGGCAAATTCATTACCATTGTTGGGCAAAGACATTTTTTAGTGGTCAGAAAAGTGATTACCAATGGTGGGCCAAGTTTTTACAAGTGGTGGGCAAAGTCATTACCATTGTTGGGCCAAGTCACTTTTTGTGGTCAGATAAGTAATTACCAATGGTGGGCAAAGTCATTACCAGTGGTGGGCAAAGTCATTACCAGTGGTGGGCAAAGTGCTCACCAGGGGTGGGCAATGTCATTTCTAAGTGGTAGACAAAGTCGTTACCAGTGGTCTGCAAAGTCATTTCCAGTTGTCGGCAAAGTCATTACCATGGTTGGGAAAAGTCATTTCTAGTGGTTGGCAAAGTCATTACCAGCGGTGGGCAAAGTCATTACCAGTGGTGGGCAAAGTCATTATCACTAGTGGGCAAAGTCATAACCAGTGGTTGGCAAAGTCTTTTCCAGTGGTAGGCAAAGTCAAAACCAGTGGTTCACAAAGTCTTTTTGAGTGTAAGAAAAGTAAGTACCAGTGTTCGGCTAAGTCTTTACCAATGGAAACAATGTCATTACCAGTGGTGGGAAAAGTCATTTCCAGTGGTGGGCAAAGTCAAAACCAGTTGTGGGCAAAGTTATTCCCTATGATGGGTAAAGTCATTACTAGTTCTAGACAAAGTCATTACCAGTGGTCGGCAGAGTCATTACCAGCGGTGGGCAAAGTCATTACCAGTGGTGGGCAAAGTCATTACCAGTTGAGGGCAAAGTCAATACTATTGGTGGGCAACGTCATTTTTAAATGGTTAAATAAGTGATTACCAATTGTAGGCAAAGTATTTACCAGTTATGGGCAAAGTCATTACCAGTGGTGGGCAAACTGATTACCAGCGTTGGGCAATGTCATTACCAGTTCTCGGCAAAGTCTTTACCAGTGGTAGCAGAGTCATTACCAGTGGTGGGAAAAGTCATTACCAGTGGTGGGCAAAGTCATTACCAGTGGTGGGCAGACTGATTACCAGCGGTGGGCTATGTCATTACCAGTGGTGGGCAAAGTTATTACCCGCGGTGGGCAAAGTCATTACCCGTGGTGGGCAAAGTCATTACCAGTGGTGTGCAGAGTCATTACCAGTTGAGGGCAGAGTCAATACTATTGGTGGGCATAGTCATTACTAGTATTGGGCAAACTGATAACCAGCGGTGGGCAAAGTCATTACCAGTGGTGTGCAGAGTCATTACCAGTTGAGGGCAGAGTCAATACTATTGGTGGGCATAGTCATTACTAGTAATGGGCAAACTGATAACCAGCGGTGGGCTATGTCATTACCAGTGGTGGGCTAAGTTATTGCCAGTTGAGGGCAGAGTCAATACTATTGGTGGGCGAAGTCATTTTTAGTGGTCAGATAAGTGATAACCAATGCTGGGCAAAGTCAATACCAGTGGTGGGCAAAGTCATTACCAGTGGTGGGCAAAGTGATTACCAGCGGTGGGCAATGTCATTATCAGTGGTGGGCAAAGTCATGCCCAGTGGTTGGCAAATTCATTACCATTGTTGGGCAAAGACATTTTTTAGTGGTCAGAAAAGTGATTACCAATGGTGGGCCAAGTTTTTACAAGTGGTGGGCAAAGTCAATTCTATAGGTTGGCATAGTCATTTTTTGTGGTCAGATAAGTAATTTCCAATGGTGGGCAAAGTTATTACCAGTGGTGGGCAAAGTCATTACCAGTGGTGGGCAAATTGCTTACCAGCGGTGGGCAATGTCATTTCTAAGTGGTAGACAAAGTCGTTACCAGTTGTCGGCAAAGTCATTTCCAGTTGTCGGCAAAGTCATTATCACTAGTGGGCAAAGTCATAACCAGTGGTTGGCAAAGTCTTTACCAGAAGTAGGCAAAGTCAATACCAGTGGTTCACAAAGTCTTTACAAGTGTTAGAAAAGTAAGTACCAGTGTTCGGCCAAGTCTTTACCTTTGGAAACAATGTCATTACCAGTGGTGGGAAAAGTCATTTCCAGTGGTGGGCAAAGTCAAAACCAGTTGTGGCCAAAGTTATTCCCAATGATGGGTAAAGTCATTACTAGTTCTAGACAAAGTCATTACCAGTGGTGGGCAAAGTCATTACCAGTTGAGGGCAAAGTCAATACTATTGGTGGGCAACGTCATTTTTAATGGTTAAATAAGTGATTACCAATTGTAGAGAAAGTCATTACCAGTTATGGGCAAAGTCATTACCAGTGGTGGGCAAACTTATTACCAGCGTTGGGCAATGTCATTTTCAATGGTGGGCAATGTCATTACCAGTGGTGGATAAAGTCATTACCAGTGGTCGGCAAAGTGATTACCAGTGGTGGGCAAAGAGATTACCAGCGGTGGGCAATGTCATTACCAGTTCTCTGCAAAGTCTTTACCAGTGGTGGGCAAAGTCATTACCAGTGGTGAGCAAAGTCATGCCCAGTGGTTGGCATAGTCATGCACAGTGGTTGGCAAATTCATTGCCATTGTTGGGCAAAGACATTTTTAGTGGTCAGAAAAGTGATTACCAATGGTGGGCAAATTCATTACCTGTGGTTGGGAAAGTCATTACCAGTAGTGGGCAAAGTACTTACCATTGGTGGGCAAAGTCATAACAAGTGGTGGGCAAAGTCATGCCCAGTGGTTGAGAAAGAATTTACCATTGTTGGGCAAAGACATTTTTAGTGGTCAGAAAAGTGATTACCAATGGTGGGCAAAGTCAATACAAGTGGTGGGCAAAGTCTTTACCAGTGGTAGGCAAAGTCATTACCAGTGGTGGAAAAGTCATGCCCAGTGGTTGGCATAGTCATGCACAGTGGTTGGCAAATTCATTGCCATTGTTGGGCAAATACATTTTTAGTGGTCAGAAAAGTGATTACCAATGGTGGGCAAAGTCATTACAATTGGAGAAAAGAGTCATTATCATTGGTGGGCAAAGTCTTTACCAGTGGTAGGCAAAGTCATTACCAGTGGTCGGTAAAGTCCTTAACATTGGAAGCAAAGTCATTACCAGTAGTGGGCAAAATACTTACCATTGGTGGGCAAAGTCATAACAAGTGGTGGGCAAAGTCATGCCCAGTGGTTGAGAAAGGATTTACCATTGTTGGGCAAAGACATTTTTAGTGGTCAGAAAAGTGATTACCAATGGTGGGCAAAGTCAATACAAGTGGTAGGCAAAGTCTTTACCAGTGGTAGGCAAAGTCATTACCAGTGGTGGCAAAGTAATGCCCAGTGGTTGGCATAGTCATGCACAGTGGTTGGCAAATTCATTGCCATTGTTGGGCAAAGACATTTTTAGTGGTCAGAAAAGTGATTACCAATGGTGGGCAAAGTCATTACGATTGGAGAAAAGAGTCATTATCAGTGGTGGGCAAAGTCTTTACCAGTGGTAGGCAAAGTCATTACCAGTGGTCGGATACGTCATTACCAGTAGTGGGCAAAGTACTTACCAGCGGTGGGCAGAGTCATTACCAGATGAGGGAAAAGTCAATACTATTGGTGGGAAACGTCATTTTTAATGGTTAGATAAGTGATTTCCAATTGGAGGCAAAGTCCTTGCCAGTGGTTGGCAAACTGATTACCAGTGGTCGGCAAAGTCATTACCAGTTGAGGGCAGAGTCAAAACTATAGGTGGGCGAAGTCATTTTAAGTGGTCAGATAAGTGATAACCAATGCTGGGCAAAGTCATTACCAGTGGTGGGCAAAGTGATTACCATCGTTGGGCAAAGACATTTTTAGTGGTCATAAAAGTGATTACCAATGGTGGGCAAAGTCAATTAAATGTGGAGAAAAGAGTCATTATCAGTGGTGGGCAAAGTCAATACAAGTGGTGGGCAAAGTCATTACCAGTGGTGGCAAAGTAATGCCCAGTGGTTGGCATAGTCATGCACAGTGGTTGGCAAATTCATTGCCATTGTTGGGCAAAGACATTTTTAGTGGTCAGAAAAGTGATTACCAATGGTGGGCAAAGTCATTACAATTGGAGAAAAGAGTCATTATCAGTGGTGGGCAAAGTCTTTACCAGTGGTAGGCAAAGTCATTACCAGTGGTCGGTAAAGTCTTTACCATTGGAAGCAAAGTCATTACTAGTGGTTGGAAAAGTCATTACCAGTAGTGGGCAAAGTACTTACAAGCGGTTGGCAAAGTCATTACCAGTGGTCGGCAAAGTCATTACCAGTTGAGGGCTGAGTCAATACTATTGGTGGGCGAAGTCATTTTTAGTGGTCAGATAAGTGATAACCAATGCTGGGCAGAGTCATTACCAGTGGTGGGCAGAGTCATTTCCAGTGGTAGGCAAACTCAGTACCAGTGGTGGGCAAAGTGATTACCATCGTTGGGCAAAGACATTTTTAGTGGTCATAAAAGTGATTACCAATGGTGGGCAAAGTCAATTAAATGTGGAGAAAAGAGTCATTATAAGTGGTGGGCAAAGTTATTACAAGTGGTGGGCAAAGTTATTACAAGTGGTGGGCAAAGTCTTTACCAGTGGTAGGCAAAGTCATTACCAGTTGTCGGCAAAGTCTTTACCATTGGAAGCAAAGTCATTACTAGTGGTTGGAAAAGTCATTACCAGTAGTGGGCAAAGTACTTACAAGCGGTTGGCAAAGTCATTACCAGATGAGGGAAATGTCAATACTATTGGTGGGAAACGTCATTTTTAATGGTTAGATAAGTGATTACCAATTGGAGGCAAAGTCATTACCAGGGATGGGCAAAGTCCTTGCCAGTGGTTGGCAAACTGATTACCAGTGGTCGGCAAAGTCATTACCAGTTGAGGGCTGAGTCAATACTATTGGTGGGCGAAGTCATTTTTAGTGGTCAGATAAGTGATAACCAATGCTGGGCAGAGTCATTACCAGTGGTGGGCAGAGTCATTTCCAGTGGTAGGCAAACTCAGTACCAGTGGTGGGCAAAGTGATTACCATCGTTGGGCAAAGACATTTTTAGTGGTCATAAAAGTGATTACCAATGGTGGGCAAAGTCAATTAAATGTGGAGAAAAGAGTCATTATCAGTGGTGGGCAAAGTTATTACAAGTGGTGGGCAAAGTCTTTACCAGTGGTAGGCAAAGTCATTACCAGTTGTCGGCAAAGTCTTTACCATTGGAAGCAAAGTTATTACCATTGGTCGGAAAAGTCATTACCAGTTGTGGGCAAAGTAATTACCATTGGTGGGCAAAGTCATTTCCAAGTGGTAGACAAAGTCGTTACCAGTGGTCTGCAAAGTCATTACCAGTGGTGGGCAAAGTCATTTCCAGTTGTCGGCAAAGTCATTACCATGGTTGGGAAAAGTAATTTTTAGAGGTCGGATAAGTGATTACCAATTGTAGGCAAAGTCATTACCAATGGTGGGCAAAGTCATTACCATTGGTGGGCAGAATCATGCCCAGTGGTTGGCAAAGTCATGCCCAGTGGTTGGCAAAGTCATTTCCATTGTTGGGCAAAGACATTTTTAGTAGTCAGAAAAGTGATTACCAATGGTGGGCAAAGTAATTACAAGTGGTAGGCAAAGTCTTTACCAGTGGTAGGCAAGGTGAATACCAGTGGTCGGCAAAGTCTTTACCAGTGGTTGCAAAGTTACTACTTGTGGTCGGCAAAGTCTTTACCAGTGGAAACAAAGTCATTACCAGTGGTGGAAAAAGTCATTTACAGTGGTGGGCAAAGTCAAAACCAGTTCTGGGCAAAGTTATTCCCAATTGTGGGAAAAGTCATTACCAGTTCTAGACAAAGTCTTTACCAGTGGTGGCAAAGTAATGCCCAGTGGTTGGCATAGTCATGCACAGTGGTTGGCAAATTCATTGCCATTGTTGGGCAAAGACATTTTTAGTGGTCAGAAAAGTGATTACCAATGGTGGGCAAAGTCATTACAACTGGAGAAAAGAGTCATTATCAGTGGTGGGCAAAGTCTTTACCAGTGGTAGGCAAAGTCATTACCAGTGGTCGGTAAAGTCTTTACCATTGGAAGCAAAGTCATTACTAGTGGTTGGAAAAGTCATTACCAGTAGTGGGCAAAGTACTTACAAGCGGTTGGCAAAGTCATTACCAGATGAGGGAAAAGTCAATACTATTGGTGGGAAACGTCATTTTTAATGGTTAGATAAGTGATAACCAATTGGAGGCAAAGTCATTACCAGGGATTGGCAAAGTCCTTGCCAGTGGTTGGCAAACTGATTACCAGTGGTCGGCAAAGTCATTACCAGTTGAGGGCAGAGTCAATACTATTGGTGGGCGAAGTCATTTTTAGTGGTCAGATAAGTGATAACCAATGCTGGGCAGAGTCATTACCAGTGGTGGGCAGAGTCATTTCCAGTGGTAGGCAAAGTCATTACCAGTGGTGGGCAAAGTGATTACCATCGTTGGGCAAAGACATTTTTAGTGGTCATAAAGGTGATTACCAATGGTGGGCAAAGTCAATTAAATGTGGAGAAAATAGTCATTACCAGTTGTCGGCAAAGTCTTTACCATTGGAAGCAAAGTTATTACCAGTGGTCGGAAAAGTCATTACCAGTTGTGGGCAAAGTAATTACCATTGGTGGGCAAAGTCATTTCCAAGTGGTAGACAAAGTCGTTACCAGTGGTCTGCAAAGTCATTACCAGTGGTGGGCAATGTCATTTCCAGTTGTCGGCAAAGTAATTACCATGGTTGGGAAAAGTAATTTTTAGAGGTCGGATAAGTGATTACCAATTGTAGGCAAAGTCATTACCAATGGTGGGCAAAGTCATTACCAGTGGTGGGCAGAATCATGCCCAGTGGTTGGCAAAGTCATGCCCAGTGGTTGGTAAAGTCAGTTCCATTGTTGGGCAAAGACATTTTTAGTAGTCAGAAAAGTGATTACCAATGGTGGGCAAAGTAATTACAAGTGGTAGGCAAAGTCTTTACCAGTGGTAGGCAAGGTAAATACCAGTGGTCGGCAAAGTCTTTACCAGTGGTTGCAAAGTTACTACTTGTGGTCGGCAAAGTCTTTACCAGTGGAAACAAAGTCATTACCAGTGGTGGAAAAAGTCATTTACAGTGGTGGGCAAAGTCAAAACCAGTTGTGGGCAAAGTTATTCCCAATTGTGGGAAAAGTCATTACCAGTTCTAGACAAAGTCTTTACCAGTGGTTGGCAAAGTCATTTACAGTAGTTGGCAAAGTCATTACCAGTTGAGGGCAAAGTCAATACTTTTGGTGAGCAACGTCATTTTGAATGGTTAGATAAGTGACTACCAATTGACAGCAAAGTCATTACCAGTGATGGGCAGAGTAATTACCAGTGGTGGGCAAAGTCATTACCAGTGGTGGGAAACTGATTACCAGCGGTGGGTAATGTAATTATCGATGGTGGGCAAAGTCATTACCAGTGAAGGGCAATGTCTCTACCAGTTGTCGGCAGAGTCAATACTATTGGTAGGCGAAGTTATATCAAGTGGTCAGATAAGTGATAACCAATGGTGGTCATAGTCATTACCAGTGGTGGGCAAAGTCATTACCAGTGGGAGGCAAAGTCATTCCCAGTGGTCGGTAAAGTCTTTACCATTGGAAGCAAAGTCATTACCAGTGGTTGGCAAAGTCATAACAAGTGGTGGTCAAAGTCTTCCCCAGTGGTAGGCAAAGTCATTACCAGTGGTGGGCAAAGTCATGCCGAGTGGTTGGCATAGTCATGCACAGTGGTTGGCAAAGACATTTTTAGTGGTCAGATAAGTGATTATCAATGGTGGGCAAAGTCATTACAATTGGAGAAAAGAGTCATTATCAGTGCTGGGCAAAGTCTTTACCAGTGGTAGGCAAAGTCATTACCAGTGGTCGGTAAAGTCTTTTACATTGGAAGCAAAGTCATTACCAGTGGTTGGAAAAGTCATTACCAGTAGTGGGCAAAGTACTTACCATTGGTAAGCAAAGTCATAACAAGTGGTTAGCAAAGTCATGCCCAGTGGTTGAGAAAGAATTTACCATTGTTGGGCAAAGACATTTTTAGTGGTCAGAAAAGTGATTACCAATGGTGGTTAAAGTCAATACAAGTGGTGGGCAAAGTCTTTACCAGTGGTAGGCAAAGCCATTACCAGTGGTGCCAAAGTAATGCCCAGTGGTTGGCATTGTCATGCACAGTGGTTGGCAAAGTCATTTACAGTAGTTGGCAAAGTCATTACCAGTTGAGGGCAAAGTCAATACTATTGGTGAGCAACGTCATTTTGAATGGTTAGATAAGTGACTACCAATTGACAGCAAAGTCATTACCAGTGATGGGCAGAGTAATTACCAGTGGTGGGCAAAGTCATTACCAGTGGTGGGAAACTGATTACCAGCGGTGAGTAATGTAATTATCAATGGTGGGCAAAGTCATTACCAGTGAAGGGCAATGTCTCTACCAGTTGTCTGCAGAGTCAATACTATTGGTAGGCGAAGTTATATCAAGTGGTCAGATAAGTGATAACCAATGGTGGTCATAGTCATTACCAGTGGTGGGCAAAGTCATTACCAGTGGGAGGCAAAGTCATTCCCAGTGGTCGGTAAAGTCTTTACCATTGGAAGCAAAGTCATTACCAGTGGTTGGCAAAGTCATGACAAGTGGTGGTCAAAGTCTTCCCCAGTGGTAGGCAAAGTCATTACCAGTGATGGGCAAAGTCATGCCGAGTGGTTGGCATAGTCATGCACAGTGGTTGGCAAAGACATTTTTAGTGGTCAGATAAGTGATTATCAATGGTGGGCAAAGTCATTACAATTTGAGAAAAGAGTCATTATCAGTGCTGGGCAAAGTCTTTACCAGTGGTAGGCAAAGTCATTACCAGTGGTCGGTAAAGTCTTTAACATTGGAAGCAAAGTCATTACCAGTGGTTGGAAAAATCATTACCAGTAGTGGGCAAAGTACTTACCATTGGTGGGCAAAGTCATAACAAGTGGTGGGCAAAGTCATGCCCAGTGGTTGAGAAAGAATTTACCATTGTTGGGCAAAGACATTTTTAGTGGTCAGAAAAGTGATTACCAATGGTGGTTAAAGTCAATACAAGTGGTGGGCAAAGTCTTTACCAGTGGTAGGCAAAGCCATTACCAGTGGTGCCAAAGTAATGCCCAGTGGTTGGCATAGTCATGCAGAGTGGTTGGCAAATTCATTGCCATTGTTGGGCAAAGACATTTTTAGTGGTCAGAAAAGTGATTACCAATGGTGGGCAAAGTCATTACAATTGGAGAAAAGAGTCATTATCAGTGGTGGGCAAAGTCTTTACCAGTGGTAGGCAAAGTCATTACCAGTGGTCGGATACGTCATTACCAGTAGTGGGCAAAGTACTCACCAGCGGTGGGCAGAGTCATTACCAGATGAGGGAAAAGTCAATACTATTGGTGGGAAACGTCATTTTTAATGGTTAGATAAGTGATTTCCAATTGGAGGCAAAGTCCTTGCCAGTGGTTGGCAAACTGATTACCAGTGGTCGGCAAAGTCATTACCAGTTGAGGGCAGAGTCAAAACTATTGGTGGGCGAAGTCATTTTTAGTGGTCAGATAAGTGATAACCAATGCTGGGCAAAGTCATTACCAGTGGTGGGCAAAGTGATTACCATCGTTGGGCAAAGACATTTTAGTGGTCATAAAAGTGATTACCAATGGTGGGCAAAGTCAATTAAATGTGGAGAAAAGAGTCATTATCAGTGGTGGGCAAAGTCAATACAAGTGGTGGGCAAAGTCATTACCAGTGGTGGCAAAGTAATGCCCAGTGGTTGGCATAGTCATGCACAGTGGTTGGCAAATTCATTGCCATTGTTGGGCAAAGAAATTTTTAGTGGTAAGAAAAGTGATTACCAATGGTGGGCAAAGTCATTACAATTGGAGAAAAGAGTCATTATCAGTGGTGGGCAAAGTCTTTACCAGTGGTAGGCAAAGTCATTACCAGTGGTCGGTAAAGTCTTTACCATTGGAAGCAAAGTCATTACTAGTGGTTGGAAAAGTCATTACCAGTAGTGGGCAAAGTACTTACAAGCGGTTGGCAAAGTCATTACCAGATGAGGGAAAAGTCAATACTATTGGTGGGAAACGTCATTTTTAATGGTTAGATAAGTGATTACCAATTGGAGGCAAAGTCATTACCAGGGATGGGCAAAGTCCTTGCCAGTGGTTGGCAAACTGATTACCAGTGGTCGGCAAAGTCATTACCAGTTGAGGGCAGAGTCAATACTATTGGTGGGGGAAGTCATTTTTAGTGGTCAGATAAGTGATAACCAATGCTGGGCAGAGTCATTACCAGTGGTGGGCAGAGTCATTTCCAGTGGTAGGCAAACTCATTACCAGTGGTGGGCAAAGTGATTACCATCGTTGGGCAAAGACATTTTTAGTGGTCATAAAAGTGATTACCAATGGTGGGCAAAGTCAATTAAATGTGGAGAAAAGAGTCATTATCAGTGGTGGGCAAAGTTATTACAAGTGGTGGGCAAAGTCTTTACCAGTGGTAGGCGAAGTCATTACCAGTTGTCGGCAAAGTCTTTACCATTGGAAGCAAAGTTATTACCAGTGGTCGGAAAAGTCATTACCAGTTGTGGGCAAAGTAATTACCATTGGTGGGCAAAGTCATTTCCAAGTGGTAGACAAAGTCGTTACCAGTGGTCTGCAAAGTCATTACCAGTGGTGGGCAAAGTCATTTCCAGTTGTCGGCAAAGTCATTACCATGGTTGTGAAAAGTAATTTTTAGAGGTCGGATAAGTGATTACCAATTGTAGGCAAAGTCATTACCAATTGTGGGCAAAGTCATTACCAGTGGTGGGCAGAATCATGCCCAGTGGTTGGCAAAGTCATGCCCAGTTGTTGGTAAAGTCAGTTCCATTGTTGGGCAAAGACATTTTTAGTAGTCAGAAAAGTGATTACCAATGGTGGGCAAAGTAATTACAAGTGGTAGGCAAAGTCTTTACCAGTGGTAGGCAAGGTAAATACCAGTGGTCGGCAAAGTCTTTACCAGTGGTTGCAAAGTTACTACTTGTGGTCGGCAAAGTCTTTACCAGTGGAAACAAAGTCATTACCAGTGGTGGAAAAAGTCATTTACAGTGGTGGGCAAAGTCAAAACCAATTGTGGGCAAAGTTATTCCCAATTGTGAGAAAAGTCATTACCAGTTCTAGACAAAGTCTTTACCAGTGGTTGGCAAAGTCATTTACAGTAGTTGGCAAAGTCATTACCAGTTGAGGGCAAAGTCAATACTATTGGTGAGCAACGTCATTTTGAATGGTTAGATAAGTGACTACCAATTGACAGCAAAGTCATTACCAGTGATGGGCAGAGTAATTACCAGTAGTGGGCAAAGTCATTACCAGTGGTGGGAAACTGATTACCAGCGGTGGGTAATGTAATTATCAATGTTGGGCAAAGTCATTACCAGTGAAGGGCAATGTCTCTACCAGTTGTCGGCAGAGTCAATACTATTGGTAGGCGAAGTTATATCAAGTGGTCAGATAAGTGATAACCAATGCTGGGCAGAGTCATTACCAGTGTTGGGCAGAGTCATTACCAGTGGTGGGCAAATTCATTACCATTGTTGGGCAAAGACATTACCAGTGGTTGACAAAGTCATTACCAGAGGTCGGCAAAGTCATTACCAGTGGTGGGCAAAGTCATTACAAGTTGTCGTGAAGGTTATTACCAGTGGTGGGCAGATTCATTACCAGTGGTGGGCAGAGTCATTACCAGTGAAGGGCAAAATCATCACCAGTGGTGGGCAAAGTCATGCACAGTGGTTGGCAAAGTCATTACCAATGTTGGGCAAAGACATTTTTAGTTGTCAGAAAAGTGATTACCAATGGTGGGCAAAATCATTACAAGTGGTTAACAGAGTCATTTTTACTGGTGCGCAAAGTCATAACGAGTGGTGGTCAAAGTCTTTACCACTGGTAGCAAAGTTAGTACCAGTGGTCGGCAAAGTCTTTACTAGTGGAAACAAAGTCATTACCAGTGGTGGGAAAAGTCATTTCTAGGGCTGGGCAAAGTTATTACCAGTTGAGGGCAGAGTCAATACTATAGGTAGGCGAAGTCATTTTTAGTGGTCAGATAAGTGATAACCAATGCTGGGCATAGTCATTACCAGTGGTGGGCTGAGTCATTACCAGTGGTGGGCAAAGTCATCACCAGTGGTTGGCAAAGTGATTACCAGCGGTGGGCAAAGTCATTACCAGTTGTCGGAAAAGTCATTACCATGGTTGGGAAAAGTCATTTTTAGAGGTCGGATAAGAATTAACCAGTGGGGGGCAAAGTCATTACCAGCGGTTGGCTAAGTCATTACCCGTGGTCGGCAAAGTCATTACCAGTGGTGAGCGAAGTCATTACCAGTGGTGGGCAAACTGATTACCAGTGGTGGGCAGAGTCATTACCCGGTGAGGGCAGTATCACTATTGGTGGGCGAAGTCATTTTTACTGGTCAGAAAAGTGATTACCAATGGTGGGCAGAGTCAATACTATAGGTAGGCGAAGTCATTTTTAGTGGTCAGATTAGTGATAACCAATGCTGGGCATAGTCATTACCAGTGGTGGGCAGAGTCATCACCAGTGGTTGGCAAAGTGATTACCAGCGGTGGGCAATGTCATTACCAGTGGTGGGCAAAGTCATTACCAGTTGTCGGCAAAGTCATTACCATGGTTGGGAAAAGTCATTTTTAGAGGTCGGATAAGAATTCACCAGTGGGGGGCAAAGTCATTACCAGCGGTTGGCAAAGTCATTACCCGTGGTGGGCAAAGTCATTACCAGTGGTGAGCGAAGTCATTACCAGTGGTGGGCAAACTGATTACCAGTGGTGGGCAGAGTCATTACCCGTTGAGGGCAGTATCACTATTGGTGGGCGAAGTCATTTTTACTGGTCAGAAAAGTGATTACCAATGGTGGGCAGAGTCGTGCCAAGTGGTTGGCAAAGGTATGCACAGATGTTGGCAAAGTCATTACCAATGTTGGGCAAAGTCATTACCAGTGGTGAGCAAAGTCATAACCAGAGGTGGGCAAAGTCTTTGCCAGTGGTAGGCAAAGTCAAAACCAGTGGTCGGCCAAGTCATAACCAGTGGTGGGCAAAGTCATTCCAAGTTGTCGTGAAGGTTATTACCAGTGTTGGGCAAAGTCATTGCAAGTGGTGGGCAGAGTCATTACCAGTTGTCGGCAAAGTCATTACCATGGGTGGGAAAAGTCATTTATAGAGGTCGGATAAGAATTCACCAGTGGTGGGCAAAGTCATTTCCAGTGGTGGGCAATGTCATTATCAATGGTGGGCAAAGTCATTACCAGTGGTGGATAAAGTCATTACCAGAGGTCGGCCAAGTCATAACCAGTGGTGGGCAAAGTCATTCCAAGTTGTCGTGAAGGTTATTACCAGTGTTGGGAAAAGTCATTGCAAGTGGTGGGCAGAGTCATTACCATTTGTCGGCAAAGTCATTACCATGGTTGGGAAAAGTCATTTATAAAGGTCAGATAAGAATTCACCAGTGGTGGGCAAAGTCATTACCAGTGGTGGGCTAAGTAATTACCAATGTTGGGCAAAGACATTTTTAGTTGTCAGAAAAGTGATTACCATTGGTGGGCAAAGTCATTACCAGCGGTTGGCAAAGTCATTACCCGTGGTGGGCAAAGTCATTTCCAGTGGTGAGCAAAGTCATAACCAGAGGTGGGCAAAGTCTTTGCCAGTGGTAGGCAAAGTCAATACCAGTGGTCGGCCAAGTCATAACCAGTGGTGGGCAAAGTCATTCTAAGTTGTCGTGAAGGTTATTATCAGTGTTGGGCAAAGTCATTGCAAGTGGTGGGCAGAGTCATTACCAGTTGTCGGCAAAGTCATTACCATGGTTGGGAAAAGTCATTTATAGAGGTCGGATGAGAATTCACCAGTGGTGGGCAAAGTCATTACCAGTGGTTGGCAATGTCATTATCAATGGTGTGCAAAGTCATTACCAGTGGTGGATAAAGTCATTACCAGAGGTAGCAAAGTTAGTACCAGTGGTCGGCAAAGTCCTTACCAGTGGAAACAAAGTCATTACCAGTGGTGGGAAAAGTCATTTCTAGTGGTGGGCAAAGTAATTACCAGTTGAGGGCAGAGTCAATACTATAGGTAGGCGAAGTCATTTTTAGTGGTCAGATAAGTGATAACCAATGCTGGGCATAGTCATTACCAGTGGTGGGCAGAGTCATTACCAGTGGTGGGCAAAGTCATCACCAGTGGTTGGCAAAGTGATTACCAGCGGTGGGCAATGTCATTACCAGTGGTGGGCAAAGTCATTACCAGTTGTCGGCAAAGTCATTACCATGGTTGGGAAAAGTCATTTTTAGAGGTCGGATAATAATTCACCAGTGGGGGGCAAAGTCATTACCAGCGGTGGGCAAAGTCATTACCCGTTGTAAGCAAAGTCATTACCAGTGGTGAGCGAAGTCATTACCAGTGGTGGGCAAACTGATTACCAGTGGTGGGCAGAGTCATTACCCGTTGAGGGCAGTATCACTATTGGTGGGCGAAGTCATTTTTACTGGTCAGAAAAGTGATTACCAATGGTGGGCAGAGTCGTGCCAAGTGGTTGGCAAAGTCATGCACAGTGGTTGGCAAAGTCATTACCAATGTTGGACAAAGACATTGTTAGTTGTCAGAAAAGTGATTACCATTGGTGGGCAAAATCATTACCAGCGGTTGGCAAAGTCATTACCCGTGGTGGGCAAAGTCATTACCAGTGGTGAGCAAAGTCATAACCAGAGGTGGGCAAAGTCTTTGCCAGTGGTAGGCAAAGTCAATACCAGTGGTCGGCCAAGTCATAACCAGTGGTGGGCAAAGTCATTCTAAGTTGTCGTGAAGGTTATTATCAGTGTTGGGCAAAGTCATTGCAAGTGGTGGGCAGAGTCATTACCAGTTGTCGGCAAAGTCATTACCATGGTTGGGAAAAGTCATTTATAAAGGTCGGATAAGAATTCACCAGTGGTGGGCAAAGTCATTACCAGTGGTGGGCAATGTCATTATCAATGGTGTGCAAAGTCATTACCAGTGGTGGATAAAGTCATTACCAGAGGTCGGCCAAGTCATAACCAGTGGTGGGCAAAGTCATTCCAAGTTGTCGTGAAGGTTATTACCAGTGTTGGGAAAAGTCATTGCAAGTGGTGGGCAGAGTCATTACCAGTTGTCGGCAAAGTCATTACCATGGTTGGGAAAAGTCATTTATAAAGGTCAGATAAGAATTCACCAGTGGTGGGCAAAGTCATTACCAGTGGTGGGCCAAGTAATAACCAATGTTGGGCAAAGACATTTTTAGTTGTCAGAAAAGTGATTACCAATTGTGGGCAAAATCATTACAAGTGGTTAACAGAGTCATTATCACTGGTGAGCAAAGTCATAACCAGTGGTGGGCAAAGTCTTTGCCAGTGGTAGGCAAAGTCAATACCAGTGGTCGGCAAAGTCTTCACCAGTGGTAGCAAAGTTAGTACCAGTGGTCGGCAAAGTCTTTACCAGTGGAACCAAAGTCATTACCAGTGGTGGGAAAAGTCATTTCTAGTGGTGGGCAAAGTAATTGCCAGTTGAGGGCAGAGTCAATACTATTGGTGGGCGAAGTCATTTTTAGTTGTCAGATAAGTGATAACCAATGCTGGGCATAGTCATTACCAATGGTGGGCAGAGTCATTACCAGTGGTGGGCAAAGTCATCACCAGTGGTGGGCAGAGTCATGCACAGTGGTTGGCAAAGTCATTACCAATGTTGGGCAAAGACATTTTTAGTTGTCAGAAAAGTGATTACCAATGGTGGGCAAAATCATTACAAGTGGTTAACAGAGTCATTTTTACTGGTGAGCAAAGTCATAACCAGTGGTGGGCAAAGTCTTTACCAGTGGTAGCAAAGTTAGTACCAGTGGTCGGCAAAGTCCTTACCAGTGGAAACAAAGTCATTACCAGTGGTGGGAAAAGTCATTTCTAGTGGTGGGCAAAGTAATTACCAGTTGAGGGCAGAGTCAATACTATAGGTAGGCGAAGTCATTTTTAGTGGTCAGATAAGTGATAACCAATGCTGGGCATAGTCATTACCAGTGGTGGGCAGAGTCATTACCAGTGGTGGGCAAAGTCATCACCAGTGGTTGGCAAAGTGATTACCAGCGGTGGGCAATGTCATTACCAGTGGTGGGCAAAGTCATTACCAGTTGTCGGCAAAGTCATTACCATGGTTGGGAAAAGTCATTTTTAGAGGTCGGATAATAATTCACCAGTGGGGGGCAAAGTCATTACCAGCGGTGGGCAAAGTCATTACCCGTTGTAAGCAAAGTCATTACCAGTGGTGAGCGAAGTCATTACCAGTGGTGGGCAGAGTCATTACCCGTTGAGGGCAGTATCACTATTGGTGGGCGAAGTCATTTTTACTGGTCAGAAAAGTGATTACCAATGGTGGGCAGAGTCGTGCCAAGTGGTGGGCAGAGTCATTACCAGTTGTCGGCAAAGTCATTACCATGGTTGGGAAAAGTCATTTATAAAGGTCAGATAAGAATTTACCAGTGGTGGGCAAAGTCATTACCAGTGGTGGGCCAAGTAATTACCAATGTTGGGCAAAGACATTTTTAGTTGTCAGAAAAGTGATTACCAATTGTGGGCAAAATCATTACAAGTGGTTAACAGAGTCATTATCACTGGTGAGCAAAGTCATAACCAGTGGTGGGCAAAGTCTTTGCCAGTGGTAGGCAAAGTCAATACCAGTGGTCGGCAAAGTCTTCACCAGTGGTAGCAAAGTTAGTACCAGTGGTCGGCAAAGTCTTTACCAGTGGAACCAAAGTCATTACCAGTGGTGGGAAAAGTCATTTCTAGTGGTGGGCAAAGTAATTGCCAGTTGAGAGCAGAGTCAATACTATTGGTGGGCGAAGTCATTTTTAGTTGTCAGATAAGTGATAACCAATGCTGGGCATAGTCATTACCAATGGTGGGCAGAGTCATTACCAGTGGTGGGCAAAGTCATCACCAGTGGTGGGCAGAGTCATGCACAGTGGTTGGCAAAGTCATTACCAATGTTGGGCAAAGACATTTTTAGTTGTCAGAAAAGTGATTACCAATGGTGGGCAAAATCATTACAAGTGGTTAACAGAGTCATTTTTACTGGTGAGCAAAGTCATAACCAGTGGTGGGCAAAGTCTTTACCAGTGGTAGCAAAGTTAGTACCAGTGGTCGGCAAAGTCCTTACCAGTGGAAACAAAGTCATTACCAGTGGTGGGAAAAGTCATTTCTAGTGGTGGGCAAAGTAATTACCAGTTGAGGGCAGAGTCAATACTATAGGTAGGCGAAGTCATTTTTAGTGGTCAGATAAGTGATAACCAATGCTGGGCATAGTCATTACCAGTGGTGGGCAGAGTCATTACCAGTGGTGGGCAAAGTCATCACCAGTGGTTGGCAAAGTGATTACCAGCGGTGGGCAATGTCATTACCAGTGGTGGGCAAAGTCATTACCAGTTGTCGGCAAAGTCATTACCATGGTTGGGAAAAGTCATTTTTAGAGGTCGGATAATAATTCACCAGTGGGGGGCAAAGTCATTACCAGCGGTGGGCAAAGTCATTACCCGTTGTAAGCAAAGTCATTACCAGTGGTGAGCGAAGTCATTACCAGTGGTGGGGAAACTGATTACCAGTGGTGGGCAGAGTCATTACCCGTTGAGGGCAGTATCACTATTGGTGGGCGAAGTCATTTTTACTGGTCAGAAAAGTGATTACCAATGGTGGGCAGAGTCGTGCCAAGTGGTTGGCAAAGTCATGCACAGTGGTTGGCAAAGTCATTACCAATGTTGGACAAAGACATTGTTAGTTGTCAGAAAAGTGATTACCATTGGTGGGCAAAATCATTACAATTGGTTAACAGAGTCATTATCACTGGTGAGCAAAGTCATAACCAGTGGTGGGCAAAGTCTTTGCCAGTGGTAGGCAAAGTCAATACCAGTGGTCGGCCAAGTCATAACCAGTGGTGGGCAAAGTCATTCTAAGTTGTCGTGAAGGTTATTACCAGTGTTGGGCAAAGTCATTGCAAGTGGAGGGCAGAGTCATTACCAGTTGTCGGCAAAGTCATTACCATGGTTGGGAAAAGTCATTTATAGAGGTCGGATAAGAATTCACCAGTGGTGGGTTAAGTAATTACCAATGTTGGGCAAAGACATTTTTAGTTGTCAGAAAAGTGATTACCAATTGTGGGCAAAATCATTACAAGTGGTTAACAGAGTCATTATCACTGGTGAGCAAAGTCATAACCAGTGGTGGGCAAAGTCTTTGCCAGTGGTAGGCAAAGTCAATACCAGTGGTCGGCAAAGTCTTCACCAGTGGTAGCAAAGTTAGTACCAGTGGTCGGCAAAGTCTTTACCAGTGGAACCAAAGTCATTACCAGTGGTGGGAAAAGTCATTTCTAGTGGTGGGCAAAGTAATTGCCAGTTGAGGGCAGAGTCAATACTATTGGTGGGCGAAGTCATTTTTAGTTGTCAGATAAGTGATAACCAATGCTGGGCATAGTCATTACCAGTGGTGGGCAGAGTCATTACCAGTGGTGGGCAAAGTCATCACCAGTGGTGGGCAAAGTCATGCACAGTGGTTGGCAAAGTCATTACCAATGTTGGGCAAAGACATTTTTAGTTGTCAGAAAAGTGATTACCAATGGTGGGCAAAATCATTACAAGTGGTTAACAGAGTCATTTTCACTGGTGAGCAAAGTCATAACCAGTGGTGGGCAAAGTCTTTGCCAGTGGTAGCAAAGTTAGTACCAGTGGTCGGCAAAGTCCTGAACAGTGGAAACAAAGTCATTACCAGTGGTGGGAAAAGTCATTTCTAGTGGTGGGCAAAGTAATTACCAGTTGAGGGCAGAGTCAATACTATAGGTAGGCGAAGTCATTTTTAGTGGTCAGATAAGTGATAACCAATGCTGGGCATAGTCATTACCAGTGGTGGGCAGAGTCATTACCAGTGGTGGGCAAAGTCATCACCAGTGGTTGGCAAAGTGATTACCAGCGGTGGGCAATGTCATTACCAGTGGTGGGCAAAGTCATTACCAGTTGTCGGCAAAGTCATTTCCATGGTTGGGAAAAGTCATTTTTAGAGGTCGGATAATAATTCACCAGTGGTGGGCAAAGTCATTACCAGTGGTGGGCAATGTCATTATCAATGGTGTGCAAAGTCATTACCAGTGGTGGATAAAGTCATTACCAGAGGTCGGCCAAGTCATAACCAGTGGTGGGCAAAGTCATTCCAAGTTGTCGTGAAGGTTATTACCAGTGTTGGGAAAAGTCATTGCAAGTGGTGGGCAGAGTCATTACCAGTTGTCGGCAAAGTCATTACCATGGTTGGGAAAAGTCATTTATAAAGGTCAGATAAGAATTCACCAGTGGTGGGCAAAGTCATTACCAGTGGTGGGCTAAGTAATTACCAATGTTGGGCAAAGACATTTTTAGTTTTCAGAAAAGTGATTACCAATTGTGGGCAAAATCATTACAAGTGGTTAACAGAGTCATTTTCACTGGTGAGCAAAGTCATAACCAGTGGTGGGCAAAGTCTTTGCCAGTGGTAGGCAAAGTCAATACCAGTGGTCGGCAAAGTCTTCACTAGTGGTAGCAAAGTTAGTACCAGTGGTCGGCAAAGTCTTTACCAGTGGAACCAAAGTCATTACCAGTGGTGGGAATAGTCATTTCTAGTGGTGGGCAAAGTAATTGCCAGTTGAGGGCAGAGTCAATACTATTGGTGGGCGAAGTCATTTTTAGTTGTCAGATAAGTGATAACCAATGCTGGGCATAGTCATTACCAATGGTGGGCAGAGTCATTACCAGTGGTGGGCAAAGTCATCACCAGTGGTGGGCAGAGTCATGCACAGTGGTTGGCAAAGTCATTACCAATGTTGGGCAAAGACATTTTTAGTTGTCAGAAAAGTGATTACCAATGGTGGGCAAAATCATTACAAGTGGTTAACAGAGTCATTTTTACTGGTGAGCAAAGTCATAACCAGTGGTGGGCAAAGTCTTTACCGGTGGTAGCAAAGTTAGTACCAGTGGTCGGCAAAGTCCTTACCAGTGGAAACAAAGTCATTACCAGTGGTGGGAAAAGTCATTTCTAGTGGTGGGCAAAGTAATTACCAGTTGAGGGCAGAGTCAATACTATAGGTAGGCGAAGTCATTTTTAGTGGTCAGATAAGTGATAACCAATGCTGGGCATAGTCATTACCAGTGGTGGGCAGAGTGATGACCAGTGGTGGGCAAAGTCATCACCAGTGGTTGGCAAAGTGATTACCAGCGGTGGGCAATGTCATTACCAGTGGTGGGCAAAGTCATTACCAGTTGTCGGCAAAGTCATTACCATGGTTGGGAAAAGTCATTTTTAGAGGTCGGATAATAATTCACCAGTGGGGGGCAAAGTCATTACCAGCGGTGGGCAAAGTCATTACCCGTTGTAAGCAAAGTCATTACCAGTGGTGAGCGAAGTCATTACCAGTGGTGGGCAAACTGATTACCAGTGGTGGGCAGAGTCATTACCCGTTGAGGGCAGTATCACTATTGGTGGGCGAAGTCATTTTTACTGGTCAGAAAAGTGATTACCAATGGTGGGCAGAGTCGTGCCAAGTGGTTGGCAAAGTCATGCACAGTGGTTGGCAAAGTCATTACCAATGTTGGACAAAGACATTGTTAGTTGTCAGAAAAGTGATTACCATTGGTGGGCAAAATCATTACAATTGGTTAACAGAGTCATTATCACTGGTGAGCAAAGTCATAACCAGTGGTGGGCAAAGTCTTTGCCAGTGGTAGGCAAAGTCAATACCAGTGGTCGGCCAAGTCATAACCAGTGGTGGGCAAAGTCATTCTAAGTTGTCGTGAAGGTTATTACCAGTGTTGGGCAAAGTCATTGCAAGTGGAGGGCAGAGTCATTACCAGTGGTGGGAAAAGTCATCACCAGTGGTGGGCAGAGTCATGCACAGTGGTTGGCAAAGTCATTACCAATGTTGGGCAAAGACATTTTTAGTTGTCAGAAAAGTGATTACCAATGGTGGGCAAAATCATTACAAGTGGTTAACAGAGTCATTTTTACTGGTGAGCAAAGTCATAACCAGTGGTGGGCAAAGTCTTTGCCAGTGGTAGCAAAGTTAGTACCAGTGGTCGGCAAAGTCCTGAACAGTGGAAACAAAGTCATTACCAGTGGTGGGAAAAGTCATTTCTAGTGGTGGGCAAAGTAATTACCAGTTGAGGGCAGAGTCAATACTATAGGTAGGCGAAGTCATTTTTAGTGGTCAGATAAGTGATAACCAATGCTGGGCATAGTCATTACCAGTGGTGGGCAGAGTCATTACCAGTGGTGGGCAAAGTCATCACCAGTGGTTGGCAAAGTGATTACCAGCGGTGGGCAATGTCATTACCAGTGGTGGGCAAAGTCATTACCAGTTGTCGGCAAAGTCATTACCATGGTTGGGAAAAGTCATTTTTAGAGGTCGGATAATAATTCACCAGTGGGGGGCAAAGTCATTACCAGCGGTGGGCAAAGTCATTACCCGTTGTAAGCAAAGTCATTACCAGTGGTGAGCGAAGTCATTACCAGTGGTGGGCAAACTGATTACCAGTGGTGGGCAGAGTCATTACCCGTTGAGGGCAGTATCACTATTGGTGGGCGAAGTCATTTTTACTGGTCAGAAAAGTGATTACCAATGGTGGGCAGAGTCGTGCCAAGTGGTTGGCAAAGTCATGCACAGTGGTTGGCAAAGTCATTACCAATGTTGGACAAAGACATTGTTAGTTGTCAGAAAAGTGATAACCATTGGTGGGCAAAATCATTACAATTGGTTAACAGAGTCATTATCACTGGTGAGCAAAGTCATAACCAGTGGTGGGCAAAGTCTTTGCCAGTGGTAGGCAAAGTCAATACCAGTGGTCGGCCAAGTCATAACCAGTGGTGGGCAAAGTCATTCTAAGTTGTCGTGAAGGTTATTACCAGTGTTGGGCAAAGTCATTGCAAGTGGAGGGCAGAGTCATTACCAGTTGTCGGCAAAGTCATTACCATGGTTGGGAAAAGTCATTTATAGAGGTCGGATAAGAATTCACCAGTGGTGGGTTAAGTAATTACCAATGTTGGGCAAAGACATTTTTAGTTGTCAGAAAAGTGATTACCAATTGTGGGCAAAATCATTACAAGTGGTTAACAGAGTCATTATCACTGGTGAGCAAAGTCATAACCAGTGGTGGGCAAAGTCTTTGCCAGTGGTAGGCAAAGTCAATACCAGTGGTCGGCAAAGTCTTCACCAGTGGTAGCAAAGTTAGTACCAGTGGTCGGCAAAGTCTTTACCAGTGGAACCAAAGTCATTACCAGTGGTGGGAAAAGTCATTTCTAGTGGTGGGCAAAGTAATTGCCAGTTGAGGGCAGAGTCAATACTATTGGTGGGCGAAGTCATTTTTAGTTGTCAGATAAGTGATAACCAATGCTGGGCATAGTCATTTTCACTGGTGAGCAAAGTCATAACCAGTGGTGGGCAAAGTCTTTGCCAGTGGTAGCAAAGTTAGTACCAGTGGTCGGCAAAGTCCTGAACAGTGGAAACAAAGTCATTACCAGTGGTGGGAAAAGTCATTTCTAGTGGTGGGCAAAGTAATTACCAGTTGAGGGCAGAGTCAATACTATAGGTAGGCGAAGTCATTTTTAGTGGTCAGATAAGTGATAACCAATGCTGGGCATAGTCATTACCAGTGGTGGGCAGAGTCATTACCAGTGGTGGGCAAAGTCATCACCAGTGGTTGGCAAAGTGATTACCAGCGGTGGGCAATGTCATTACCAGTGGTGGGCAAAGTCATTACCAGTTGTCGGCAAAGTCATTACCATGGTTGGGAAAAGTCATTTTTAGAGGTCGGATAATAATTCACCAGTGGGGGGCAAAGTCATTACCAGCGGTGGGCAAAGTCATTACCATGGTTGGGAAAAGTCATTTATAGAGGTCGGATAAGAATTCACCAGTGGTGGGTTAAGTAATTACCAATGTTGGGCAAAGACATTTTTAGTTGTCAGAAAAGTGATTACCAATTGTGGGCAAAATCATTACAAGTGGTTAACAGAGTCATTATCACTGGTGAGCAAAGTCATAACCAGTGGTGGGCAAAGTCTTTGCCAGTGGTAGGCAAAGTCAATACCAGTGGTCGGCAAAGTCTTCACCAGTGGTAGCAAAGTTAGTACCAGTGGTCGGCAAAGTCTTTACCAGTGGAACCAAAGTCATTACCAGTGGTGGGAAAAGTCATTTCTAGTGGTGGGCAAAGTAATTGCCAGTTGAGGGCAGAGTCAATACTATTGGTGGGCGAAGTCATTTTTAGTTGTCAGATAAGTGATAACCAATGCTGGGCATAGTCATTTTCACTGGTGAGCAAAGTCATAACCAGTGGTGGGCAAAGTCTTTGCCAGTGGAAACAAAGTCATTACCAGTGGTGGGAAAAGTCATTTCTAGTGGTGGGCAAAGTAATTACCAGTTGAGGGCAGAGTCAATACTATAGGTAGGCGAAGTCATTTTTAGTGGTCAGATAAGTGATAACCAATGCTGGGCATAGTCATTACCAGTGGTGGGCAGAGTCATTACCAGTGGTGGGCAAAGTCATCACCAGTGGTTGGCAAAGTGATTACCAGCGGTGGGCAATGTCATTACCAGTGGTGGGCAAAGTCATTACCAGTTGTCGGCAAAGTCATTACCATGGTTGGGAAAAGTCATTTTTAGAGGTCGGATAATAATTCACCAGTGGGGGGCAAAGTCATTACCAGCGGTGGGCAAAGTCATTACCCGTTGTGAGCAAAGTCATTACCAGTGGTGAGCGAAGTCATTACCAGTGGTGGGCAAACTGATTACCAGTGGTGCGCAGAGTCATTACCCGTTGAGGGCAGTATCACTATTGGTGGGCGAAGTCATTTTTACTGGTCAGAAAAGTGATTACCAATGGTGGGCAGAGTCGTGCCAAGTGGTTGGCAAAGTCATGCACAGTGGTTGGCAAAGTCATTACCAATGTTGGACAAAGACATTGTTAGTTGTCAGAAAAGTGATTACCAATGGTGGGCAAAATCATTACAAGTGGTTAACAGAGTCATTATCACTGGTGAGCAAAGTCATAACCAGTGGTGGGCAAAGTCTTTGCCAGTGGTAGGCAAAGTCAATACCAGTGGTCGGCCAAGTCATAACCAGTGGTGGGCAAAGTCATTCTAAGTTGTCGTGAAGGTTATTACAAGTGTTGGGCAAAGTCATTGCAAGTGGAGGGCAGAGTCATTACCAGTTGTCGGCAAAGTCATTACCATGGTTGGGAAAAGTCATTTATAGAGGTCGGATAAGAATTCACCAGTGGTGGGCAAAGTCATTACCAGTGGTGGGTTAAGTAATTACCAATATTGGGCAAAGACATTTTTAGTTGTCAGAAAAGTGATTACCAATTGTGGGCAAAATCATTACAAGTGGTTAACAGAGTCATTATCACTGGTGAGCAAAGCCATAACCAGTGGTGGGCAAAGTCTTTGCCAGTGGTAGGCAAAGTCAATACCAGTGGTCGGCAAAGTCTTCACCAGTGGTAGCAAAGTTAGTACCAGTGGTCGGCAAAGTCTTTACCAGTGGAACCAAAGTCATTACCAGTGGTGGGAAAAGTCATTTCTAGTGGTGGGCAAAGTAATTGCCAGTTGAGGGCAGAGTCAATACTATTGGTGGGCGAAGTCATTTTTAGTTGTCAGATAAGTGATAACCAACGCTGGGCATAGTCATTACCAGTGATGGGCAGAGTCATTACCAGTGGTGGGCAAAGTCATCACCAGTGGTGGGCAAAGTCATGCACAGTGGTTGGCAAAGTCATTACCAATGTTGGGCAAAGACATTTTTAGTTGTCAGAAAAGTGATTACCAATGGTGGGCAAAATCATTACAAGTGGTTAACAGAGTCATTTTCACTGGTGAGCAAAGTCATAACCAGTGGTGGGCAAAGTCTTTGCCAGTGGTAGCAAAGTTAGTACCAGTGGTCGGCAAAGTCCTGAACAGTGGAAACAAAGTCATTACCAGTGGTGGGAAAAGTCATTTCTAGTGGTGGGCAAAGTAATTACCAGTTGAGGGCAGAGTCAATACTATAGGTAGGCGAAGTCATTTTTAGTGGTCAGATAAGTGATAACCAATGCTGGGCATAGTCATTACCAGTGGTGGGCAGAGTCATTACCAGTGGTGGGCAAAGTCATCACCAGTGGTTGGCAAAGTGATTACCAGCGGTGGGCAATGTCATTACCAGTGGTGGGCAAAGTCATTACCAGTTGTCGGCAAAGTCATTACCAGTGGTGAGCGAAGTCATTACCAGTGGTGGGCAAACTGATTACCAGTGGTGCGCAGAGTCATTACCCGTTGAGGGCAGTATCACTATTGGTGGGCGAAGTCATTTTTACTGGTCAGAAAAGTGATTACCAATGGTGGGCAGAGTCGTGCCAAGTGGTTGGCAAAGTCATGCACAGTGGTTGGCAAAGTCATTACCAATGTTGGACAAAGACATAGTTAGTTGTCAGAAAAGTGATTACCATTGGTGGGCAAAATCATTACAATTGGTTAACAGAGTCATTATCACTGGTGAGCAAAGTCATAACCAGTGGTGGGCAAAGTCTTTGCCAGTGGTAGGCAAAGTCAATACCAGTGGTCGGCCAAGTCATAACCAGTGGTGGGCAAAGTCATTCTTAGTTGTCGTGAAGGTTATTACCAGTGTTGGGCAAAGTCATTGCAAGTGGAGGGCAGAGTCATTACCAGTTGTCGGCAAAGTCATTACCATGGTTGGGAAAAGTCATTTATAGAGGTCGGATAAGAATTCACCAGTGGTGGGCAAAGTCATTACCAGTGGTGGGCTAAGTAATTACCAATGTTGGGCAAAGACATTTTTAGTTGTCAGAAAAGTGATTACCAATTGTGGGCAAAATCATTACAAGTGGTTAACAGAGTCATTATCACTGGTGAGCAAAGTCATAACCAGTGGTGGGCAAAGTCTTTGCCAGTGGTAGGCAAAGTCAATACCAGTGGTCGGCAAAGTCTTCACCAGTGGTAGCAAAGTTAGTACCAGTGGTCGGAAAAGTCTTTACCAGTGGAACCAAAGTCATTACCAGTGGTGGGAAAAGTCATTTCTAGTGGTGGGCAAAGTAATTGCCAGTTGAGGGCAGAGTCAATACTATTGGTGGGCGAAGTCATTTTTAGTTGTCAGATAAGTGATAACCAATGCTGGGCATAGTCATTACCAGTGGTGGGCAGAGTCTTTACCAGTGGTGGGCAAAGTCATCACCAGTGGTGGGCAAAGTCATGCACAGTGGTTGGCAAAGTCATTACCAATGTTGGGCAAAGACATTTTTAGTTGTCAGAAAAGTGATTACCAATGGTGGGCAAAATCATTACAAGTGGTTAACAGAGTCATTTTCACTGGTGAGCAAAGTCATAACCAGTGGTGGGCAAAGTCTTTGCCAGTGGTAGGCAAAGTCAATACCAGTGGTCGGCAAAGTCTTTACCAGTGGTAGCAAAGTTAGTACCAGTGGTCGGCAAAGTCTTTACCAGTGGAACCAAAGTCATTACCAGTGGTGGGAAAAGTCATTACTAGTGGTGGGCAAAGTCAATACTATTGGTGGGCGAAGTCATTTTTAGTTGTCAGATAAGTGATAACCAATGCTGGACTTAGTCATTACCAGTGGTGGGCAAAGTCATCACCAGTGGTGGGCAAAGTCATGCACAGTGGTTGGCAAAGTCATTACCAATGTTGGGCAAAGACATTTTTAGTTTTCAGAAAAGTGATTACCAATGGTGGGCAAAATCATTACAAGTGGTTAACAGAGTCATTTTCACTGGTGAGCAAAGTCATAACCAGTGGTGGGCAATGTCTTTGCCAGTGGTAGGCAAAGTCAATACCAGTGATCGGCAAAGTCTTTACCAGTGGTAGCAAAGTTAGTACCAGTGGTTGGCAAAGTCTTTACCAGTGGAAGCAAAGTCATTACCAGTGGTGGGAAAGGTCATTTCTAGTGGTGGGCAAAGTCAAAACCAGTTGTGGGCAAAGTTATTACCAATGGTGGGTAAAGTCATTTCTAGTGGTGGGCAAAGTCAAAACCAGTTGTGGGCAAAGTTATTACCAATGGTGGGTAAAGTCATTACAAGTTCTAGACAAAGTCATTACCAGTGTTTGGCCGAGTCATTTCCAGCGGTGGGCAAAGTCATTACCAGTGGTGGGCAATGTCATTATCAATGGTGGGCAAAGTCTTTACCAGTGGTGGATAAAGTCATTACCAGAGGTCGGCCAAGTCATAACCAGTGGTGGGCAAAGTCATTCCAAGTTGTCGTGAAGGTTATTACCAGTGTTGGGCAAAGTCATTGCAAGTGGTGGGTAGAGTCATTACCAGTTGTCGGCAAAGTCATTACCATGGTTGGGAAAAGTCATTTATAGAGGTCGGATAAGAATTCACCAGTGGTGGGCAAAGTCATTACCAGTGGTTGGCAATGTCATTATCAATGGTCGGCAAAGTCATTAACAGTGGTGGAAAAAGTCATTACCAGAGGTCGGCCAAGTCATAACCAGTGGTGGGCAAAGTCATTCCAAGTTGTCGTGAAGGTTATTACCAGTGTTGGGCAAAGTCATTGCAAGTAGTGGGTAGAGTCATTACCAGTTGTCGGCAAAGTCATTACCATGGTTGGGAAAAGTCATTTATAGAGGTCGGATAAGAATTCACCAGTGGTGGGCAAAGTCATTACCAGTGGTGGGCAATGTCATTATCAATGGTCGGCAAAGTCATTACCAGTGGTGGATAAAGTCATTACCAGAGGTCGGCCAAGTCATAACCAGTGGTGGGAAAAGTCATTTCTAGTTGTGGGCAAAGTAATTACCAGTTGAGGGCAGAGTCAATACTATAGGTGGGCGAAGTCATTTTTAGTGGTCTGATAAGTGATAACCAATGCTGGGCATAGTCATTACCAGTGGTGGGCAGAGTCATTACCAGTGGTGAGAAAAGTCATCACCAGTGGTTGGCAAAGTGATTAGCAGCGGTTGGCAATTTCATTACCAGTGGTGGGCAAAGTCATTACCAGTTGTCGGCAAAGTCATTACCATGGTTTGGAAAAGTCATTTTTAGAGGTCGGATAAGAATTCACCAGTGGGGGGCAAAGTCATTACCAGCGGTGGGCAAAGTCATTACCCGTGGTGGGCAAAGTCATTACCAGTGGTGAGCGAAGTCATTACCAGTGGTAGGCAAACTGATTACCAGTGGTGGGCAGAGTCATTACCCGTTGAGGGCAGTATCACTATTGGTGGGCGAAGTCATTTTTACTGGTCAGAAAAGTGATTACCAATGGTGGGCAGAGTCGTGCCAAGTGGTTGGCAAAGTCATGCACAGTGGTTGGCAAAGTCATTACCAATGTTGGGTAAAGACATTGTTAGTTGTAAGAAAAATGATTACCATTGGTAGGCAAAATCTTTACAAGTGGTTAACAGAGTCATTATCACTGGTGAGCAAAGTCATAACCAGTGGTGGGCAAAGTCTTTGCCAGTGGTCGGCAAAGTCTTTACCAGTGGTAGCAAAGTTAGTACCAGTGGTCGGCAAAGTCTTTACCAGTGGAAACAAAGTCATTGCCAGTGTTGGGAAATGTCATTTCTAGTGGTGGGCAAAGTCAAAACCAGTTGTGGGCAAAGTTATTACCAATGGTGGGTAAAGTCATTACTAGTTCTAGACAAAGTCATTACCAGTGTTTGGCCGAGTCATTTCCAGCGGTGGGCAAAGTCAGTACCAGTGTTGGGCAATGTCATTATCAATGGTGGGCAAAGTCATTACCAGTTGTGGATAAAGTCATTACCAGAGGTCGGCCAAGTCATAACCAGTGGTTGGCAAAGTCATTCCAAGTTGCCGTGAAGGTTATTACCAGTGTTGGGCAAAGTCATTGCAAGTGGTGGGCAGAGTCATTACCAGTTGTCGGCAAATTCATTAACATGGTTGGGAAAAGACATTTAAAGAGGTCGGGTAAGAATTCACCAGTGGTGGGCAAAGTCATTACCAGTGGTGGGTTAAGTAATTACCAGTTGAGGGCAGAGTAAATACTATTGGTGGGCGAAGTCATTTTTAGTGGTCAGATAAGTGATAAAAATGCTGGGCATAGTCATTACCAGTGGTGGGCAAAGTCATTACCAGTGGTGGGCAAAGTGATTACCAGCGGTGGGCAATGTCATTACCAGTGGTGGGCAAAGTCATTACCAGTTTTCGGCAAAGTCATTACCATGGTTGGGAAAAGTTATTTTTAGTGGTCAGATAAGTGATAACCAATGCTGTGCATAGTCATTACCAGTGGTGGGCAGAGTCATTACCAGTTGTGGGCAAAGTCATTACTAGTGGTGGGCAAAGTGATTACCAGCGGTGGGCAATGTCATTACCAGTGGTGGGCAAAGTCATAACCAGTGGTGGGCAAAGGCATTACCAATGGTGGGCAATTTCATTTTTAGTGGTCAGATAAGTGATAACCAATGCTGGGCAGAGTCATTACCAGTGGGGGGCAAAGTCATTACCAGTTGTCAGCAAAGTCATTACCATGTTTGGGAAAAGTCATTTTTAGAGGTCGGATAAGAATTCACCAGTGGTGGGCAAAGTCATTACCAGCGGTGGGAAAAGTCATAACCCGTGGTGGGCAAAGTCATTTCCAGCGGTGGGCAAAGTCAGTACCAGTGTTGGGAGATGTCATTATCAATGGTGGGCAAAGTCATTACCAGTGGTGGATAAAGTCATTACCAGAGGTCGGCCAAGTCATAACCAGTGTTGGGCAAAGTCATTCCAAGTTGCCGTGAAGGTTATTACCAGTGTTGGGCAAAGTCATTGCAAGTGGTGGGCAGAGTCTTTACCAGTTGTCGGCAAAGTCATTACCATGGTTGGGAAAAGACATTTAAAGAGGTCGGATAAGAATTCACCAGTGGTGGGTAAAGTCATTACCAGTGGTGGGTTAAGTAATTACCAGTTGAGGGCAGAGTAAATACTATTGGTGGGCGAAGTCATTTTTAGTGGTCAGACAAGTGATAAAAAATGCTGGGCATAGTCATTACCAGTGGTGGGCAAAGTCATTACCAGTGGTGGGCAAAGTGATTACCAGCGGTGGGCAATGTCATTACCAGTGGTGGGCAAAGTCATTACCAGTTTTCGGCAAAGTCATTACCATGGTTGGGAAAAGTCATTTTTAGTGGTCAGATAAGTGATAACCAATGCTGGGCAGAGTCATTACCAGTGGGGGGCAAAGTCATTACCAGTTGTCGGCAAAGTCATCACCATGGTTGGGAAAAGTCATTTTTAGAGGTCGGATAATAATTCACCAGTGGTGGGCAAAGTCATTACCAGCGGTGGGAAAAGTCATAACCCGTGGTGGGCAAAGTCATTACCAGTGGTGAGCGAAGTCATTACCAGTGGTTGGCAAACTGATTACCAGTGGTGGGCTAAGTCATTACCAGTTGAGGGCAGAGTCAATACTATTGGTGGGCGAAGTTATTTTAAGTGCTCAGATAAGTGATAAACAATGGTGAGCAGAGTCATTACCAGTGGTGGGCAGAGTCATTACCATTGGTGGGCAGAGTCATTACCAGTGGTGGGCAAAGTCATTCCCAGTGGTGGGCTATGTCATTACCAGTGGTGGGCAAGGTCATTACCAGTTGTCGGCAAAGTCATTACCAGTGGTGGGCAGAGTCATTACCAGTGGTGGGAAAAGTCATTACCAGTGGTGGGCAAAGTCATGCCCAGTGGTTGGCAAAGTCATGCCCAGTGGTTGGCAAATTCATTACCATTGTTGGGCAAAGACATTTTTAGTGGTCAGAAAAGTGATTACCAATGGTGGGCAGAGTCATGCCCAGTGGTTGGCAAAGTTCTTACCAGTTGTCGGCAAAGTCTGTACCATTGGAAGCAAAGTTATTACCAGTGGTCGGAAAAGTCATTACCAGTTGTGGGCAAAGTAATTAACATTGGTGAGCGAAGTCATTACCAGTGGTTGGCAAACTGATTACCAGTGGTGAGCAGAGTCATTACCAGTGGTGGGCAGAGTCATTACCATTGGTGGGCAGAGTCATTACCAGTGGTGGGCAAAGTCATTACCAGTGGTGGGCAAAGTCATAACCAGTGGTGGGCAAAGGCAATCCCAATGGTGGGCGATTTCATTTCCAAGTGGAAGACAAAGTCGTTATCAGTGGTCGGCAAAGACATTACCAGTTAGGGGCAAAGTTATTACCATTGGTGGGCAAAGTCATTACCTTGGTTGGGAAAAGTCATTTTTAGTGGTCGGATAAGTGATTACCAATTGTAGGCAAAGTGATTACCAGTGGTGGGCAAAGTCAAAACTATTGGTGGGCGAAGTCATTTTTAGTTGTCAGAAAAGTGATTACCAATGGTGGGCAGAGTCATGCCCAGTGGTGGGCAAAGTCATTACCAGTGGTGGGCTAAGTCATTACCCGTTGAGGGCAAAGTCAATACTATAGGTGGGCGAAGTCATTTTTAGTGGTCAGAAAAGTGATTACCAGTGGTTGGCAAAGTTCTTACCAGTTGTCGGCAAAGTCTGTACCATTGGAAGCAAAGTTATTACCAGTGGTCGGAAAAGTCATTACCAGTTGTGGGCAAAGTAATTACCATTGGTGAGCGAAGTCATTACCTCTGGTTGGCAAACTGATTACCAGTGGTGAGCAGAGTCATTACCAGTGGTGGGCAGAGTCATTACCATTGGTGGGCAGAGTCATTACCAGTGGTGGGCAAAGTCATTACCAGTGGTGGGCCGAGTCATTACCTTTGGTGGGCAGAGTCATTACCATTGGTGGGCAAAGGCATTACCAATGGTGGGCAATTTCATTTCCAAGTGGAAGACAAAGTCGTTATCAGTGGTCGGCAAAGTCATTACCAGTGGTGGGCAAAGTCATTACCAGTTGTCGGCAAAGTCATTACCATGGTTGGGAAAAGTCATTTTTAGAGGTCGGATAAGAATTCACCAGTGGTGGGCAAAGTCATTACCAGCGGTGGGAAAAGTCATTACCCGTGGTGGGCAAAGTCATTACCAGTGGTGAGCGAAGTCATCACCAGTGGTTGGCAAACTGATTACCAGTGGTGGGCAGAGTCATTACCAGTTGAGGGCAGAGTCAATACTATTGGTGGGCGAAGTTATTTTAAGTGCTCAGATAAGTGATAAACAATGGTGAACAGAGTCATTACCAGTGGTGGGCAGAATCATTACCATTGGTGGGCAGAGTCATTACCAGTGGTAGGCAAAGTCATTACCAGTGGTGTGAAAAGTCATTACCAGTTGTCGGCAAAGTCTTTACCATTGGAAGCAAAGTTATTACCAGTGGTCGGAAAAGTCATTACCAGTTAGTTGCAAAGTTATTACCATTGGTGGGCAAAGTCATAACCAGTGGTGGGCAAAGGCATTCCCAATGGTGGGCGATTTCATTTCCAAGTGTTAGACAAAGTCGTTATCAGTGGTCGGCAAAGACATTACCAGTGGTGGGCAAAGTCATTTCCAGTTGTCGGCAAAGTCATTACCATGGTTGGGAAAAGTAATTTTTAGTGGTCGGATAAGTGATTACCAATAGTAGGCAAAGTGATTACCAGTGGTGGGCAAAGTCAATACTATTGGTGGGCGAAGTCATTTTTAGTGGTCAGAAAAGTGATTACAAATGGTGGGCAGAGTCATGCCCAGTGGTGGGCAAAGTCATTACCAGTGGTGGGCTAAGTCATTACCCGTTGAGGGCAAAGTCAATACTATAGGTGGGCGAAGTCATTTTTAGTGGTCAGAAAAGTGATTACCAATGGTGGGCAGAGTCATGCCCAGTGGTTGGCAAAGTTCTTACCAGTTGTCGGCAAAGTATGTACCATTGGAAGCAAAGTTATTACCAGTGGTCGGAAAAGTCATTACCAGTTGTAGGCAAAGTAATTACCATTGGTTGGCAAAGTCATTTCCAGTTGTCAGCAAAGTCATTACCAGTGGTGGGTAAAGTCATTCCCAGTGGTGGGCTAAGTCATTACCAGTTGAGGGCAAAGTTAATACTATTGGTGGGCAACGTCATATTTAATGGTTAGATTAGTGATTACCAATGGTAGGCAAAGTCTTTACCAGTGATGGGCAAAGTCATTACCAGCGGTGGACAATGTCATTATCAATGTTGGGCAAAGTCATTACCAGTGGTTGACAAAGTCATTACCAGAGGTCGGCAAAGTCATTACCAGTGGTGGGCAAAGTCATTACAAGTTGTCGTGAAGGTTATTACCAGTGGTGGGCAAAGTCATTACCCATGGTGGGCTAAGTCATTACCAGTTGAGGCCAGAGTCAATACTATTGGTTGGCAAAGTCATTACCAGTGGTGGGCAAACTGATTACCAGCGGTGGGCTATGTCATTACCAGTGGTGGACAAAGTCATTAGCAGTTGTCGGCAAAGTCATTACCATGGTTGGGAAAAGACATTTTTAGTGGTCAGAAAAGTAATTATCAATGGTGGGCCAAGTCATTAAATGTGGAGAAAAGAGTAATTATCAGTGGTCGGCAAAGTCATTACCAGTGGTGGGCAAAGTCATTACCAGTTGTCGGCAAAGTCATTACCATGGTTGGGAAAAGTCATTTTTAGAGGTCGGATAAGAATTCACCAGTGGTGGGCAAAGTCATTACCAGCGGTGGGAAAAGTCATTACCCGTGGTGGGCAAAGTCATTACCAGTGGTGAGCGAAGTCATCACCAGTGGTTGGCAAACTGATTACCAGTGGTGGGCAGAGTCATTACCAGTTGAGGGCAGAGTCAATACTATTGGTGGGCGAAGTTATTTTAAGTGCTCAGATAAGTGATAAACAATGGTGAACAGAGTCATTACCAGTGGTGGGCAGAATCATTACCATTGGTGGGCAGAGTCATTACCAGTGGTAGGCAAAGTCATTACCAGTGGTGTGAAAAGTCATTACCAGTTGTCGGCAAAGTCTTTACCATTGGAAGCAAAGTTATTACCAGTGGTCGGAAAAGTCATTACCAGTTAGTTGCAAAGTTATTACCATTGGTGGGCAAAGTCATAACCAGTGGTGGGCAAAGGCATTCCCAATGGTGGGCGATTTCATTTCCAAGTGTTAGACAAAGTCGTTATCAGTGGTCGGCAAAGACATTACCAGTGGTGGGCAAAGTCATTTCCAGTTGTCGGCAAAGTCATTACCATGGTTGGGAAAAGTAATTTTTAGTGGTCGGATAAGTGATTACCAATAGTAGGCAAAGTGATTACCAGTGGTGGGCAAAGTCAATACTATTGGTGGGCGAAGTCATTTTTAGTGGTCAGAAAAGTGATTACAAATGGTGGGCAGAGTCATGCCCAGTGGTGGGCAAAGTCATTACCAGTGGTGGGCTAAGTCATTACCCGTTGAGGGCAAAGTCAATACTATAGGTGGGCGAAGTCATTTTTAGTGGTCAGAAAAGTGATTACCAATGGTGGGCAGAGTCATGCCCAGTGGTTGGCAAAGTTCTTACCAGTTGTCGGCAAAGTATGTACCATTGGAAGCAAAGTTATTACCAGTGGTCGGAAAAGTCATTACCAGTTGTAGGCAAAGTAATTACCATTGGTTGGCAAAGTCATTTCCAGTTGTCAGCAAAGTCATTACCAGTGGTGGGTAAAGTCATTCCCAGTGGTGGGCTAAGTCATTACCAGTTGAGGGCAAAGTTAATACTATTGGTGGGCAACGTCATATTTAATGGTTAGATTAGTGATTACCAATGGTAGGCAAAGTCTTTACCAGTGATGGGCAAAGTCATTACCAGCGGTGGACAATGTCATTATCAATGTTGGGCAAAGTCATTACCAGTGGTTGACAAAGTCATTACCAGAGGTCGGCAAAGTCATTACCAGTGGTGGGCAAAGTCATTACAAGTTGTCGTGAAGGTTATTACCAGTGGTGGGCAAAGTCATTACCCATGGTGGGCTAAGTCATTACCAGTTGAGGCCAGAGTCAATACTATTGGTTGGCAAAGTCATTACCAGTGGTGGGCAAACTGATTACCAGCGGTGGGCTATGTCATTACCAGTGGTGGACAAAGTCATTAGCAGTTGTCGGCAAAGTCATTACCATGGTTGGGAAAAGACATTTTTAGTGGTCAGAAAAGTAATTATCAATGGTGGGCCAAGTCATTAAATGTGGAGAAAAGAGTAATTATCAGTGGTGGGCTTTGTCATTACCAGTTGAGGGCAGAGTCAATACTATTGGTGGGCGAAGTCATTTTTAGTGGTCAGATAAGTGATAACCAATGCTGGGCAGAGTCATTACCAGTGTTGGGCAGAGTCATTACCAGTGGTGGGCAAAGTCATTTCCAGTGGTGGGCAAATTCATGCCCAGTGGTTGGCAAAGTCATGCCCAGTGGTTGGCAAATTCATTACCATTGTTGGCCAAAGACATTTTTAGTGGTCAGAAAAGTGATTATCAATGGTGGGCAAAGTCATTAAATGTGGAAAAAAGAGTCATTATCAGTGGTGGGCAAAGTTATTACAAGTGGTGGGTAAAATCATTACCAGTTGTCGGCAAAGTCTTTACAATTGGAAGCAAAGTTATTACCAGTGGTCCGAAAAGTCATTACCAGTTGGGGGCAAAGTAATTAACATTGGTGGGCAAAGTCATAACATGTGGTGGGCAAAGGCATTACTAATGGTGGGCAATGTCATTTCCAGTTGTCGGCAAAGTCATTAGCATGGTTTGGAAAAGTTATTTTTAGTGTTCGGATAAGTGATTACCAATAGTGGGCAAAGTCATTACCAGTGGTGGGCAAAGTCATTACCAGTGGTGGGGAAAGTCATTACCAGTGGTGGGCTATGTCATTACCAGTTGAGGGCAGAGTCAATACTATTGGTGGGCGAAGTCATTTTTAGTGGTAAGAAAAGTGATTACCAATGGTGGGCAGAGTCATGCCCAGTGGTTGGCAAAGTTATTACCAGTTGTCGGCAAAGTCTTTACCATTGGAAGCAAAGTTATTACCAGTGGTCGGAAAAGTCATTACCAGTTGTGGGCAAAGTAATTACCATTGGTGGGCAAAGTCATAACCAGTGGTTGGCAAAGGCATTACCAATGGTGGGCGATGTCATATCCAAGTGGAAGACAAAGTCGTTACCAGTGGTGGGCAAAGGCATTACCAATGGTGGGCAATGTCATTTCCAAGTGGTAGACAAAGTCGTTACCAGTTGTCGGCAAAGTCATTACCAGTGGTGGGCAAAGTCATTTACAGTTGTCGGCAAAGTCATTACCATGGTTGGGAAAAGTAATTTTTAGAGGTCGGATAAGTAATTACCAGTGATGGGCAAAGTCAATACCAGTGGTGGCCAAACTGAAATCCAGCGGTGGGCAATGTCATTTTCAATGGTGGGCAAAGTCATTAGCAGTGGTGGACAAAGTCATTAACAGAGGTCGGCAAAGTCATTACCAGTGGTGGACAAAGTCATTACAAGTTGTCGTGAAGGTTATTACCAGTGGTGGGCAAAGTCATTACCAGTGGTAGGCTAAGTCATTACCAGTTGAGGGCAGAGTCAATACTTTTAGTGGGCAAAGTCATTACCAGTGGTGGGCAAACTGATTACCAGGGGTTGGCTATATCATTACCATTTGCTTCCAATGGTTAAGACTTTGCCGACAACTGGTAATGACTTTGCCTACCACTGGTAAAGACTTTGCCCACTACTCGTAATAACTTTGCCCACCACTGATAATGACTCTGCCCACCACTGGTAATGACTCTGCCCAGCATTGGTTATCACTTATCTGACCACTAAAAATGACTTCGTCCTCCAATAGTATTGACTATGCCCTCAACTGGTAATGACTTAGCCCACCAATGGTAAAGACTTTGCCCACCACTGGTGAATTCTTATCTGACCTCTATAAATGACTTTTCCCAACCATGGTAGATTTTGCCGATAACTGGTAATGACTTTGCCCACCACTGGTAATGACATAGCCCACCGCTGGTAATTAGCTTGCCCACCACTGGTAATGACTTTGCCGACCTCTGGTAATGACTTTGTCCACCATTGGTAATGACTTTGGCCATCACTGGTAATGACTTTGCCTACAATTGGTAATCACTTATCCGACCTCTAAAAATTACTTTTCCCAACAATGATAATGACTTTGCCGACAACTGGAAATGACTTTGCCCACCACTGGTAATGACTTTGCCGACCACTGGTAACGACTTTGTCTACCACTTGGAAATGACATTGCCCACCATTGGTAATGCCTATGCCCACCCTTTTTATGACTTTTCCCACCAATGGTTATTACTTTGCCCACAACTGGTAATGACTTTTTCTACCACTGGTAATAACTATGCTTCCAATGGTAAAGACTTTGCCGACAACTGGTAATGACTTTGCCCACCACTGGTAATGACATAGCCCACCGCTGGTAATTAGCTTGCCCACCACTGGTAATGACTTTGCCGACCTCTGGTAATGACTTTGTCCACCATTGGTAATGACTTTGGCCATCACTGGTAATGACTTTGCCTACAATTGGTAATCACTTATCCGACCTCTAAAAATTACTTTTCCCAACAATGATAATGACTTTGCCGACAACTGGAAATGACTTTGCCCACCACTGGTAATGACTTTGCCGACCACTGGTAACGACTTTGTCTACCACTTGGAAATGACATTGCCCACCATTGGTAATGCCTATGCCCACCACTTTTTATGACTTTTCCCACCAATGGTTATTACTTTGCCCACAACTGGTAATGACTTTTTCTACCACTGGTAATAACTATGCTTCCAATGGTAAAGACTTTGCCGACAACTGGTAATGACTTTGCCAACCACTGGGCATGACTCTGCCCACCATGGGTAATCACTTTTCTGACAACTAAAAATGACTTCGCCCACCAATAGTATTGACTCTGCCCTCAACGGGTAATGACTTAGCCCACCAATGGTAATGACTTTGCCCACCACTGGTAATGACTTTGCCCACCACTGGTAATGACTTTTCCCACCACTGGTAATGACTATACCCACCACTGGTAATGACTTTGCCTTCAATTGGTAATCACTTATCCTACCTCTAAAAATTACTTTTCCCAACCATGGTAAAGACTTTGCCCACCACTGGTAATGACTTTGCCCACCAGTGATAATGACTCTGTTCACCACTTGTAATGATTTTGCCCACCATTGGTAATCACTTTTCTGACAACTAAAAATGACTTCGCCCACCACTGGTTATGACTTTGCCCACCAATGGTAATTACTTTGCCCACAACTAGTAATGACTTTTCCGACCACTGGTAATATCTTTTCCTCCAATGGTAAAGACTTTGCCGACAACTGGTAATGACTTTGCTTACTAATGGTAATGACTTTACCGACCTCTGGTAATGACTTAGCCCACCACTGGTAATGACTTTGCCCACCACTGGTAATAACTTTGCCCACCACTGGTAATGACTTTGCCTACAATTTGAAATCACTTATCCGACCTCTAAAAATTACTTTTCCCAACCATGGAAATGACTTTGCCGACAACTAAAAATGACTTTGCACACCAAGTGGTGGGAAAAGTCATTTCCAGTGGTTGGAAAAGTCAAAACCAGTTGTGGGCAAAGTCATTACCAGTGGTGGGCAGAGTCATTACCAGTGGTGGGCAGAGTCATTACCAGTGGTGGGCAAAGTGATTACCATTGTTGGACAAACACATTTTTAGTGGTCATAAAAGTGATTACCAATGGTGTGCAAAGTCATTAAATGTGGAGAAAAGAGTCGTTATCAGTGGTGGGCAAAGTTATTACAAGTGGTGGGCAAAGTCTTTACCATTGGAAGCAAAGTTATTACCAATGGTCGGAAAAGTCATTACCAGTTGCGGGCAAAGTAATTACCATTGGTGGGCAAAGTCATAACCAGTGGTGGGCAATGTCATTTCCAAGTGGTAGACAAAGTTGTTGCCAGTGGTCGGCAAAGTCATTTCCATGGTTGGGAAAAGTAATTTTTAGAGGTCGGATAAGTGATTTCCAATTGTAGGCAAAGTGATTACCAGTGGTGGGCAAAGTCATTACCAGTGGTGGGCAAACTGATTACCAGTGGTGGGCAGAGTCATTACCCGTTGAGGGCAGTATCACTATTGGTGGGCGAAGTCATTTTTACTGGTCAGAAAAGTGATTACCAATGGTAGGCAGAGTCGTGCCAAGTGGTTGGCAAAGTCATGCACAGTAGTTGGCAAAGTCATTACCAATGTTGGGCAAAGACATTGTTAGTTGTCAGAAAAGTGATTACCATTGGTGGGAAAAATCATTACAAGTGGTTAACAGAGTCATTATCACTGGTGAGCAAAGTCATAACCAGTGGTGGGCAAAGTCTTTGCCACTGTTAGGCAAAGTCATAACCAGTAGTGGGCAAAGTCATTCCAAGTTGTCGTGAAGGTTATTACCAGTGTTGGGAAAAGTCATTGCAAGTGGTGGGCAGAGTCATTACCAGTTGTCGGCAAAGTCATTACCATGGTTGGGAAAAGTCATTTATAGAGATCGAATAAGAATTCACCAGTGGTGGGCAAAGTCATTACCAGTGGTGGGCTAAGTAATTACCAATGTTGGGCAAAGACATTTTTAGTTGTCAGAAAAGTGATTACCAATGGTGGGCAAAATCATTACAAGTGGTTAACAGAGTCATTATCACTGGTGAGCAAAGTCATAACCAGTGGTTGGCAAGGTCTTTACCAGTGGAACCAAAGTCATTACCAGTGGTGGAAAAAGTCATTTCTAGTGGTGGGCAAAGTAATTACCAGTTGAGGGCAGAGTCAATACTATTGGTGGGCGAAGTCATTTTTAGTTGTCAGATAAGTGATAACCAATGCTGGGCATAGTCATTACCAGTGGTGGGCAGAGTCATTACCAGTGGTGGGCAAAGTCATCACCAGTGGTGTGCAAATTCAAGCACAGTGGTTGGCAAAGTCATTACCAATGTTGGGCAAAGACATTTTTAGTTGTCAGAAAAGTGATTACCAATGGTGGGCAAAATCATTACAAGTGGTTAACAGAGTCATTTTCACTGGTGAGCAAAGTCATAACCAGTGGTGGGCAAAGTCTTTGCCAGTGGTAGGCAAAGTCAATACCAGTGGTCGGCAAAGTCTTTACCAGTGGTAGCAAAGTTAGTACCAGTGGTCGGCAAAGTCTTTACCAGTGGAAACAAAGTCATTACCAGTGGTGGGAAAAGTCATTTCTAGTGGTGGGCAAAGTCAAAACCAGTTGTGGGCAAAGTTATTACCAATGGTGGGTAAAGTCATTACTAGTTCTAGACAAAGTCATTACCAGTGTTTGGCCGAGTCATTACCAGAGGTCGGCCAAGTCATAACCAGTGGTGGGCAAAGTCATTCCAAGTTGTCGTGAAGGTTATTACCAGTGTTGGGCAAAGTCATTGCAAGTGGTGGGTAGAGTCATTACCAGTTGTCGGCAAAGTCATTACCATGGTTGGGAAAAGTCATTTATAGAGGTCGGATAAGAATTCACCAGTGGTGGGCAAAGTCATTACCAGTGGTGGGCAATGTCATTATCAATGGTCGGCAAAGTCATTAACAGTGGTGGATAAAGTCATTACCAGAGGTCGGCCAAGTCATAACCAGTGGTGGGCAAAGTCATTCCAAGTTGTCGTGAAGGTTATTACCAGTGTTGGGAAAATTCATTGCAAGTGGTGGGCAGAGTCATTACCAGTTGTCGGCAAAGTCATTACCATGGTTGGGAAAAGTCATTTATAGAGGCCGGATTAGAATTCACCAGTGGTGGGCAAAGTCATTACCAGTGTTGGGCAAAGACATTTTTAGTTGTCAGAAAAGTGATTACCAATGGGGGGCAAAATCATTACAAGTGGTTTACAGAGTCATTTTCACTGGTGAGCAAAGTCATAACCAGTGGTGGGCAAAGTCTTTGCCAGTGGTAGGCAAAGTCAATACCAGTGGTCGGCAAAGTCTTTACCAGTGGTAGCAAAGTTAGTACCAGAGGTCGGCAAAGTCTTTACCAGTGGAAACAAAGTCATTACCAGTGGTGGGAAAAGTCATTTCTAGTGGTGGGCAAAGTCAAAACCAGTTGTGGGCAAAGTTATTACCAATGGTGGGTAAAGTCATTACTAGTTCTAGACAAAGTCATTACCAGTGTTTGGCCGAGTCATTACCAGAGGTCGGCCAAGTCATAACCAGTGGTGGGCAAAGTCATTCCAAGTTGTCGTGAAGGTTATTACCAGTGTTGGGCAAAGTCATTTCCAGTGGTAGGCAAATTCATGCCCAGTGGTTGGCAAAGTCATGCCCAGTGGTTGGCAAATTCATTACCATTGTTGGCCAAAGACATTTTTAGTGGTCAGAAAAGTGATTATCAATGGTGGGCAAAGTCATTAAATGTGGAAAAAAGAGTCATTATCAGTGGTGGGCAAAGTTATTACAAGTGGTGGGTAAAATCATTACCAGTTGTCGGCAAAGTCTTTACAATTGGAAGCAAAGTTATTACCAGTGGTCCGAAAAGTCATTACCAGTTGGGGGCAAAGTAATTAACATTGGTGGGCAAAGTCATAACATGTGGTGGGCAAAGGCATTACTAATGGTGGGCAATGTCATTTCCAAGTGGAAGACAGAGTCGTTATCAGTGGTCGGCAAAGTCTTTACCAGTGGTGGGCAAAGTCATTTCCAGTTGTCGGCAAAGTCATTAGCATGGTTTGGAAAAGTTATTTTTAGTGGTCGGATAAGTGATTACCAATAGTAGGCAAAGTCATTACCAGTGGTGGGCAAAGTCATTACCAGTGGTGGGGAAAGTCATTACCAGTGGTGGGCTATGTCATTACCAGTTGAGGGCAGAGTCAATACTATTGGTGGGCGAAGTCATTTTTAGTGGTCAGAAAAGTGATTACCAATGGTGGGCAGAGTCATGCCCAGTGGTTGGCAAAGTTATTACCAGTTGTCGTCAAAGTCTTTACCATTGGAAGCAAAGTTATTACCAGTGGTCGGAAAAGTCATTACCAGTTGTGGGCAAAGTAATTACCATTGGTGGGCAAAGTCATAACCAGTGGTTGGCAAAGGCATTACCAATGGTGGGCGATGTCATATCCAAGTGGAAGACAAAGTCGTTACCAGTTGTCGGCAAAGTCATTACCAGTGGTGGGCAAAGTCATTTACAGTTGTCGGCAAAGTCATTACCATGGTTGGGAAAAGTAATTTTTAGAGGTCGGATAAGTAATTACCAGTGATGGGCAAAGTCAATACCAGTGGTGGCCAAACTGAAATCCAGCGGTGGGCAATGTCATTTTCAATGGTGGGCAAAGTCATTAGCAGTGGTGGACAAAGTCATTAACAGAGGTCGGCAAAGTCATTACCAGTGGTGGACAAAGTCATTACAAGTTGTCGTGAAGGTTATTACCAGTGGTGGGCAAAGTCATTACCAGTGGTGGGCTAAGTCATTACCAGTTGAGGGCAGAGTCAATACTTTTAGTGGGCAAAGTCATTACCAGTGGTGGGCAAACTGATTACCAGGGGTTGGCTATATCATTACCATTTGCTTCCAATGGTTAAGACTTTGCCGACAACTGGTAATGACTTTGCCTACCACTGGTAAAGACTTTGCCCACCACTCGTAATAACTTTGCCCACCACTGATAATGACTCTTTTCTCCACATTTTATGACTTTGCCAACCATTGGTAATCACTTTTATGACCACAAAAAATGTCTTTGTCCAACAATGGTAATCACTTTGCCCACCACTGGTAATGACTTTGCCCACCACTGGTAATGACTCTGCCCACCACTGGTAATGACTCTGCCCAGCATTGGTTATCACTTATCTGACCACTAAAAATGACTTCGTCCTCCAATATTATTGACTATGCCCTCAACTGGTAATGACTTAGCCCACCAATGGTAAAGACTTTGCCCACCACTGGTGAATTCTTATCAGACCTCTATAAATGACTTTTCCCAACCATGGTAGATTTTGCCGATAACTGGTAGTGACTTTGCCCACCACTGGTAATGACATAGCCCGCCGCTGGTAATTAGCTTGCCCACCACTGGTAATGACTTTGCCGACCTCTGGTAATGACTTTGCCTACAATTGGTAATCACTTATCCGACCTCTAAAAATTACTTTTCCCAACAATGATAATGACTTTGCCGACAACTGGAAATGACTTTGCCCACCACTGGTAATGACTTTGCCGACCACTGGTAACGACTTTGTCTACCACTTGGAAATGACATTGCCCACCATTGGTATTGCCTATGTCCACCACTTTTTATGACTTTTCCCACCAATGGTTATTACTTTGCCCACAACTGGTAATGACTTTTTCTACCACTGGTAATAACTATGCTTCCAATGGTAAAGACTTTGCCGACAACTGGTAATGACTTTGCCAACCACTGGGCATGACTCTGCCCACCATGGGTAATCACTTTTCTGACAACTAAAAATGACTTCGCCCACCAATAGTATTGACTCTGCCCTCAACGGGTAATGACTTAGCCCACCAATGGTAATGACTTTGCCCACCACTGGTAATGACTTTGCCCACCACTGGTAATGACTTTTCCCACCACTGGTAATGACTTTACCCACCACTGGTAATGACTTTGCCTTCAATTGGTAATCACTAATCCTACCTCTAAAAATTACTTTTCCCAACCATGGTAAAGACTTTGCCCACCACTGGTAATGACTTTGCCCACCAGTGATAATGACTCTGTTCACCACTTGTAATGATTTTGCCCACCATTGGTAATCACTTTTCTGACAACTAAAAATGACTTCGCCCACCACTGGTTATGACTTTGCCCACCAATGGTAATTACTTTGCCCACAACTAGTAATGACTTTTCCGACCACTGGTAATATCTTTTCCTCCAATGGTAAAGACTTTGCCGACAACTGGTAATGACTTTGCTTACTAATGGTAATGACTTTGCCGACCTCTGGTAATGACTTAGCCCACCACTGGTAATGACTTTGGCCACCACTGGTAATAACTTTGCCCACCACTGGTAATGACTTTGCCTACAATTTGAAATCACTTATCCGACCTCTAAAAATTACTTTTCCCAACCATGGAAATGACTTTGCCGACAACTAAAAATGACTTTGCACACCAAGTGATGGGAAAAGTCATTTCCAGTGGTTGGCAAAGTCAAAACCAGTTGTGGGCAAAGTCATTACCAGTGGTGGGCAGAGTCATTACCAGTGGTGGGCAGAGTCATTACCAGTGGTGGGCAAAGTGATTACCATTGTTGGACAAACACATTTTTAGTGGTCATAAAAGTGATTACCAATAATGTGCAAAGTCATTAAATGTGGAGAAAAGAGTCGTTATCAGTGGTGGGCAAAGTTATTACAAGTGGTGGGCAAAGTCTTTACCATTGGAAGCAAAGTTATTACCAATGGTCGGAAAAGTCATTACCAGTTGAGGGCAAAGTAATTACCATTGGTGGACAAAGTCATAACCAGTGGTGGGCAATGTCATTTCCAAGTGCTAGACAAAGTTGTTGCCAGTGGTCGGCAAAGTCATTACCCGTGGTGGGCAAAGTTATTTTTAGTTGTCGGCAAAGTCATTTCCATGGTTGGGAAAAGTAATTTTTAGAGGTCGGATAAGTGATTTCCAATTTTAGGCAAAGTGATTACCAGTGGTGGGCAAAGTCATTACCAGTGTTGGGCAAACTGATTACCAGTGGTGGGCAGAGTCATTACCCGTTGAGGGCAGTATCACTATTGGTGGGCGAAGTCATTTTTACTGGTCAGAAAAGTGATTACCAATGGTGGGCAGAGTCGTGCCAAGTGGTTGGCAAAGTCATGCACAGTAGTTGGCAAAGTCATTACCAATGTTGGGCAAAGACATTGTTAGTTGTCAGAAAAGTGATTACCATTGGTGGGAAAAATCATTACAAGTGGTTAACAGAGTCATTATCACTGGTGAGCAAAGTCATAACCAGTGGTGGGCAAAGTCTTTGCCACTGTTAGGCAAAGTCATAACCAGTGGTGGGCAAAGTCATTCCAAGTTGTCGTGAAGGTTATTACCAGTGTTGGGAAAAGTCATTGCAAGTGGTGGGCAGAGTCATTACCAGTTGTCGGCAAAGTCATTACCATGGTTGGGAAAAGTCATATATAGAGATCGAATAAGAATTCACCAGTGGTGGGCAAAGTCATTACCAGTGGTGGGCTAAGTAATTACCAATGTTGGGCAAAGACATTTTTAGTTGTCAGAAAAGTGATTACCAATGGTGGGCAAAATCATTACAAGTGGTTAACAGAGTCATTATCACTGGTGAGCAAAGTCATAATCAGTGGTTGGCAAGGTCTTTACCAGTGGAACCAAAGTCATTACCAGTGGTGGAAAAAGTCATTTCTAGTGGTGGGCAAAGTAATTACCAGTTGAGGGCAGAGTCAATACTATTGGTGGGCGAAGTCATTTTTAGTTGTCAGATAAGTGATAACCAATGCTGGGCATAGTCATTACCAGTGGTGGGCAGAGTCATTACCAGTGGTGGGCAAAGTCATCACCAGTGGTGTGCAAATTCATGCACAGTGGTTGGCAAAGTCATTACCAATGTTGGGCAAAGACATTTTTAGTTGTCAGAAAAGTGATTACCAATGGTGGGCAAAATCATTACAAGTGGTTAACAGAGTCATTTTCACTGGTGAGCAAAGTCATAACCAGTGGGGGGCAAAGTTTTTACCAGTGGTAGCAAAGTTATTACCAGTGGTCGGCAAAGTCTTTACCAGTGGAAACAAAGTCATTACCAGTGGTGGGAAAAGTCATTTCTAGTGGTGGGCAAAGTCAAAACCAGTTGTGGGCAAAGTTATTACCAATGGTGGGTAAAGTCATTACTAGTTCTAGACAAAGTCATTACCAGTGTTTGGCCGAGTCATTACCAGAGGTCGGCCAAGTCATAACCAGTGGTGGGCAAAGTCATTCCAAGTTGTCGTGAAGGTTATTACCAGTGTTGGGCAAAGTCATTGCAAGTGGTGGGTAGAGTCATTACCAGTTGTCGGCAAAGTCATTACCATGGTTGGGAAAAGTCATTTATAGAGGTCGGATAAGAATTCACCAGGGGTGGGCAAAGTCATTACCAGTGGTGGGCAATGTCATTATCAATGGTCGGCAAAGTCATTAACAGTGGTGGATAAAGTCATTACCAGAGGTCGGCCAAGTCATAACCAGTGGTGGGCAAAGTCATTCCAAGTTGTCGTGAAGGTTATTACCAGTGTTGGGAAAATTCATTGCAAGTGGTGGGCAGAGTCATTACCAGTTGTCGGCAAAGTCATTACCATGGTTGGGAAAAGTCATTTATAGAGGCCGGATAAGAATTCACCAGTGGTGGGCAAAGTCATTACCAGTGTTGGGCAAAGACATTTTTAGTTGTCAGAAAAGTGATTACCAATGGTGGGCAAAATCATTACAAGTGGTTAACAGAGTCATTTTCACTGGTGAGCAAAGTCATAACCAGTGGTGGGCAAAGTCTTTGCCAGTGTTTGGCCGAGTCATTACCAGAGGTCGGCCAAGTCATAACCAGTGGTGGGCAAAGTCATTCCAAGTTGTCGTGAAGGTTATTACCAGTGTTGGGCAAAGTCATTGCAAGTGGTGGGTAGAGTCATTACCAGTTGTCGGCAAAGTCATTACCATGGTTGGGAAAAGTCATTTATAGAGGTCGGATAAGAATTCACCAGTGGTGGGCAAAGTCATTACCAGTGGTGGGCAATGTCATTATCAATGGTCGGCAAAGTCATTAACAGTGGTGGATAAAGTCATTACCAGAGGTCGGCCAAGTCATAACCAGTGGTGGGCAAAGTCATTCCAAGTTGTCGTGAAGGTTATTACCAGTGTTGGGAAAATTCATTGCAAGTGGTGGGCAGAGTCATTACCAGTTGTCGGCAAAGTCATTACCATGGTTGGCAAAAGTCATTTATAGAGGCCGGATAAGAATTCACCAGTGGTGGGCAAAGTCATTACCAGTGTTGGGCAAAGACATTTTTAGTTGTCAGAAAAGTGATTACCAATGGTGGGCAAAATCATTACAAGTGGTTAACAGAGTCATTTTCACTGGTGAGCAAAGTCATAACCAGTGGTGGGCAAAGTCTTTGCCAGTGGTAGGCAAAGTCAATACCAGTGGTCGGCAAAGTCTTTACCAGTGGTAGCAAAGTTAGTACCAGAGGTCGGCAAAGTCTTTACCAGTGGAAACAAAGTCATTACCAGTGGTGGGAAAAGTCATTTCTAGTGGTGGGCAAAGTAATTACCAGTTGAGGGCAGAGTCAATACTATAGGTGGGCGAAGTCATTTTTAGTGGTCTAAAAAAGGATAACCAATGCTGGGCATAGTCATTACCAGTGGTGGGCAGAGTCATTACCAGTGGTGGGCAAAGTCATCACCAGTGGTTGGCAAAGTGATTACCAGCGGTGGGCAATGTCATTACCAGTGGTGGGCAAAGTCATTACCAGTTGTCGGCAAAGTCATTTCCATGGTTGGGAAAAGTCATTTTTAGAGGTCGGATAAGAATTCACCAGTATGGGGCAAAGTCATTACCAGCGGTGGGCAAAGTCATTACCCGTGGTGGGCAAAGTCATTACCAGTGGTGAGCGAAGTCATTACCAGTGGTGGGCAAACTGATTACCAGTGGTGGGCAGAGTCATTACCCATTGAGGGCAGTATCACTTTTGGTGGGCGAAGTCATTTTTACTGGTCAGAAAAGCGATTATCAATGGTGGGCAGAGTCGTGCCAAGTGGTTGGCAAAGTCATGCACAGTGGTTGGCAAAGTCATTACCAATGTTGGGCAAAGACATTGTAAGTTGTCAGAAAAGTGATTACCATTGGTGGGCAAAATCTTTACAAGTGGTTAACAGAGTCATTATCACTGGTGGGCAAAGTCTTTGCCAGTGGTAGGCAAAGTGAATACCAGTGGTCGGCAAAGTCTTTACCAGTGGTAGCAAAGTTAGAACCAGTGGTCGGCAAAGTCTTTACCAGTGGAAACAAAGTCATTACCAGTGGTGGAAAAAGTCATTTCTAGTGGTAGGTAAAGTAATTACCAGTTGAGGGCAGAGTCAATACTTTAGGTGGGCGAAGTCATTTTTAGTGGTCTGATAAGTGATAACCAATGCTGGGCATAGTCATTACCAGTGGTGGGCAGAGTCATTACCAGTGGTGGGCAAAGTCATCACCAGTGGTTGGCAAAGTGATTACCAGCGGTGGGCAATGTCATTACCAGTGGTGGGCAAAGTCTTTGCCAGTGGTAGGCAAAGTGAATACCAGTGGTCGGCAAAGTCTTAACTAGTGGTAGCAAAGTTAGTACCAGTGGTCGGCAAAGTCTTTACCAGTGGAAACAAAGTCATTACCAGTGGTGGGAAAAGTCATTTCTAGTGGTGGGCAAAGTCAGTACCAGTGTTGGGCAATGTCATTATCAATGGTGGGCAAAGTCATTACCAGGGGTGGATAAAGTCATTACCAGAGGTCGGCCAAGTCATAACCAGTGGTAGGTAAAGTCATTCCAAGTTGTCGTGAAGGTTATTACCAGTGTTGGGCAAAGTCATTGCAAGTGGTGGGCAGAGTCATTACCAGTTGTCGGCAAAGTCAATACCATGGTTGGGAAAAGACATTTATAGAGGTCGGATAAGAATTCTTTAGTGGTGGGCAAAGTAATTACCAGTGGTGGGTTAAGTAATTACCAGTTGAGGGCAGAGTAAATACTATTGGTGGGAGAAGTCATTTTTAGTGGTCAGATAAGTGATAACAAATGCTGGGCATAGTCATTACCAGTGGTGGGCAGAGTCATTATCAGTGGTGGGCAAAGTCATTACCAGTGGTGGGCAAAGTGATTACCAGCGGTGGGCAATGTCATTCCCAGTGGTGGGCAAAGTCATTACCAGTTGTCGGCAAAGTCATTACCATGGTTGGGAAAAGTCATTTTTAGTGGTAAGATAAGTGATAACCAATGCTGTGCATAGTCATTACCATTGGTGGGCAGAGTCATTACCAGTGGTGGGCAAAGTCATTACCAGTGGTGGGCAAAGTGATTACCAGCGGTGGGCAATGTCATAACCAGTGGTGGGCAAAGTCATAACCAGTGGTGGGCAAAGGCATTACCAATGGTGGGCAATTTCATTTTTAGTGGTCAGATAAGTGATAACCAATGCTGGGCAGAGTCATTACAAGTGGGGGGCAAAGTCATTACCAGTTGTCGGCAGAGTCATTACCATGGTTGGGAAAAGTCATTTTTAGAGGTCGGATAAGAATTCACAAGTGGTGGGCAGAGCCATTACCAGTGGTGGGCAAAGTCATTACCAGTGGTGAGCGAAGTCATTACCAGTGGTTGGCAAACTGATTACCAGTGGTGGGCTAAGTCATTACCAGTTGAGGGCAGAGTCAATACTATTGGTGGGCGAAGTAATTTTAAGTGCTCAGATAAGTGATAAACAATGGTGAGCAGAGTCATTACCAGTGTTGGGCAGAGTCATTACCAGTGGTGGGAAAAGTCATTACCAGTGGTGGGCAAAGTCATGCCCAGTGGTTGGTAAATTCATTACCATTGTTGGGCAAAGACATTTTTAGTGGTCAGAAAAGTGATTATCAATGGTTGGCAAAGTCATTAAATGTGGAGAAAAGAGTCATTATCAGTGGTGGGCAAAGTTATTACAAGTGGTGGGCAAACTTTTACCAGTGGTACGCAAAGTCATTACCAGTTGTCGGCAAAGTCTTTACCATTGGAAGCAAAGTTATTACCAGTGGTCGGAAAAGTCATTACCAGTTAGGGGCAAAGTTATTAACATTGGTGGGCAAAGTCATAACCCGTGGTGGGCAAAGGCATTACCAATTGTGGGCAATTTCATTTCCAAGTGGAAGTCGTTATCAGTGGTCGGCAAAGTCATTACCAGTGGTGAGCGAAGTCATTACCAGTGGTTGGCAAACTGATTACCAGTGGTGGGCAGAGTCATTACCAGTTGAGGGCAGAGTCAATACTATTGGTGGGCGAAGTTATTTTAAGTGCTCAGATAAGTGATAAACAATGGTGAGCAGAGTCATTACCAGTGGTGGGCAGAGTCATTACCATTGGTGGGCAGAGTCATTACCAGTGGTGTGCAAAGTCATTACCAGTGGTGGGCTATGTCATTACCAGTGGTGTGCAAAGTCATTACCAGTTGTCGGCAAAGTCTTTACCATAGGAAGCAAAGTTATTACCAGTGGTCGGAAAAGTCATTACCAGTTAGGGGCTTTGTCATTACCAGTTGTCGGCAAAGTCATTACCATGGTTGGGAAAAGTCATTTTTAGAGGTCGGATAAGAATTCACCAGTGGTGGGCAAAGTCATTACAAGTGGTGGGAAAAGTCATAACCCGTGGTGGGCAAAGTCATTTCCAGTGGTGAGCGAAGTCATTACCAGGGGTTGGCAAACTGATTACCAGTGGTGGGCTATGTCATTACCAGTTGAGGGCAGAGTCAATACTATTGGTGGGCGAAGTTATTTTAAGTGCTCAGATAAGTGATAAACAATGGTGAGCAGAGTCATTACCAGTGTTGGGCAGAGTCATTACCAGTGGTGGGAAAAGTCATTACCAGTGGTGGGCAAAGTCATGCCCAGTGGTTGGCAAAGTCATGCCCAGTGGTTGGCAAATTAATTACCATTGTTGGGCAAAGACATTTTTAGTGGTCAGAAAAATGATTATCAATGGTTGGCAAAGTCATTAAATGTGGAGAAAAGAGTCATTATCAGTGGTGGGCAAAGTAATTACAAGTGGTGGGCAAAGTCTTAACCAGTGGTACGCAAAGTCATTACCAGTTGTCGGCAAAGTCTTTACCATTGGAAGCAAAGTTATTACCAGTGGTCGGAAAAGTCATTACCAGTTAGGGGCAAAGTTATTACCATTGGTGGGCAAAGTCATAACCAGTGGTGGGCAAAGGCATTACCAATGGTGGGCAATTTCATTTCCAAGTGGAAGACAAAGTCGTTATCAGTGGTCGGCAAAGTCATTACCAGTGGTGGGCAAAGTCATTACCAGTTGTCGGCTAAGTCATTACCATGGTTGGGAAAAGTCATTTTTAGAGGTCGGATAAGAATTCACCAGTGGTGGGCAAAGTCATTACCAGCGGTGGGAAAAGTCATTACCCGTGGTGGGCAAAGTAATTACCAGTGGTGAGCGAAGTCATTACCAGTGGTTGGCAAACTGATTACCAGTGGTGGGCAGAGTAATTACCAGTTGAGGGCAGAGCCAATACTATTGGTGGGCGAAGTTATTTTAAGTGCTCAGATAAGTGATAAACAATGGTGAGCAGAGTCATTACCAGTGGTGGGCAGACTCATTACCATTGGTGGGCAGAGTCATTACCAGTAGTGGGCAAAGTCATTACCAGTGGTGGGCTATGTCATTACCAGTGGTGGGCTATGTCATTACCAGTGGTGGGCAAAGTCATTACCAGTGGTTGGCAAACTGATTACCAGTGGTGGGCAGAGTCATTACCAGTTGAGGGCAGAGTCAATACTATTGGTGGGCGAATTTATTTTAAGTGCTCAGATAAGTGATTAACAATGGTGAGCAGAGTCATTATCAGTGGTGGGCAGAGTCATTACCATTGGTGGGCAGAATCATTACCAGTGGTGGGCAAAGTCATTACCAGTGGTGGGCTATGTCATTACCAGTGGTGTGCAAAGTCATTACCAGTTGTCGGCAAAGTTATTACCATTGGTGGGCAAAGTCATAACCAGTGGTGGGCAAAGGCATTCCCAATGGTGGGCGATTTCATTTCCAAGTGGAAGGCAAAGTCGTTATCAGTGGTTGGCAAAGACATTACCAGTGGTGGGCAAAGTCATTTCCAGTTGTCGGCAAAGTCATTACCATGGTTGGGAAAAGTAATTTTTAGTGGTCGGATTAGTGATTACCAATTGTAGGCAAAGTGATTACCAGTGGTGGGCAAAGTCAATACTATTGGTGGGCGAAGTCATTTTTAGTGGTCAGAAAAGTGATTACCAATGGTGGGCAGAGTCATGCCCAGTGGTGGGCAAAGTCATTACTAGTGGTGGGCAGAGTCAATACTATTTGTGGGCGAAGTCATTTTTAGTGGTCAGAAAAGTGATTACCAATGGTGGGCAGAGTCATGCCCAGTGGTTGGAAAAGTTCTTACCAGTTGTCGGCAAAGTCTGTACCATTGGAAGCAAAGTTATTACCAGTGGTCGGATAAGTGATTACCAATTGTAGGCAAAGGCATAACCAGTGATGGGAAAAGTCATTCCCAGTGGTGGGTAAAGTCATTCCCAGTGGTGGGCTAAGTCATTACCAGTTGAGGGCAAAGTTAATACTATTGGTGGGCAACGTCATATTTAATGGTTAGATAAGTGATTACCAATGGTAGGCAAAGTCTTTACCAGTGATGGGCAAAGTCATTACCAGCGGTGGGCAATGTCATTATCAATGTTGGGCAAAGTCATTAACAGTGGTTGACAAAGTCATTACCAGAGGTCGGCAAAGTCATTACCAGTGGTGGGCAAAGTCATTACCCATGGTGGGCTAAGTCATTACCAGTTGTGGCCAGAGTCAATACTATTGGGTGGCAAAGTCATTACCAGTGGTGGGCTATGTCATTACCAGTGGTGGGCAAAGTCATTACCAGTGGTTGGCAAACTGATTACCAGTGGTGGGCAGAGTCATTACCAGTTGAGGGCAGAGTCAATACTATTGGTGGGCGAAGTTATTTTAAGTGCTCAGATAAGTGATAAACAATGGTGAGCAGAGTCATTATCAGTGGTGGGCAGAGTCATTACCATTGGTGGGCAGAATCATTACCAGTGGTGGGCAAAGTCATTACCTGTGGTGGGCTATGTCATTACCAGTTGTCGGCAAAGTTATTACCATTGGTGGGCAAAGGCATTCCCAATGGTGGGCGATTTCATTTCCAAGTGGAAGGCAAAGTCGTTATCAGTGGTCGGCAAAGACATTACCAGTGGTGGGCAAAGTCATTTCCAGTTGTCGGCAAAGTCATTACCATGGTTGGGAAAAGTAATTTTTAGTGGTCGGATAAGTGATTACCAATTGTAGGCAAAGTGATTACCAGTGGTGGGCAAAGTCAATACTATTGGTGGGCGAAGTCATTTTTAGTGGTCAGAAAAGTGATTACCAATGGTGGGCAGAGTCATGCCCAGTGGTGGGCAAAGTCATTACCAGTGGTGGGCTATGTCATTACCAGTGGTGGGCTATGTCATTACCAGTGGTGGGCAAAGTCATTACCAGTGGTTGGCAAACTGATTACCAGTGGTGGGCAGAGTCATTACCAGTTGAGGGCAGAGTCAATACTATTGGTGGGCGAAGTTATTTTAAGTGCTCAGATAAGTGATAAACAATGGTGAGCAGAGTCATTATCAGTGGTGGGCAGAGTCATTACCATTGGTGGGCAGAATCATTACCAGTGGTGGGCAAAGTCATTACCAGTGGTGGGCTATGTCATTACCAGTGGTGTGCAAAGTCATTACCAGTTGTCGGCAAAGTTATTACCATTGGTGGGCAAAGTCATAACCAGTGGTGGGCAAAGGCATTCCCAATGGTGGGCCATTTCATTTCCAAGTGGAAGGCAAAGTCGTTATCAGTGGTCGGCAAAGACATTACCAGTGGTAAGCAAAGTCATTTCCAGTTGTCGGCAAAGTCATTACCATGGTTGGGAAAAGTAATTTTTAGTGGTCTGATAAGTGATTACCAATTGTAGGCAAAGTGATTACCAGTGGTGGGCAAAGTCAATACTATTGGTGGGCGAAGTCATTTTTAGTGGTCAGAAAAGTGATTACCAATGGTGGGCAGAGTCATGCCCAGTGGTGGGCAAAGTCATTACTAGTGGTGGGCAGAGTCAATACTATTGGTGGGCGAAGTCATTTTTAGTGGTCAGAAAAGTGATTACCAATGGTGGGCAGAGTCATGCCCAGTGGTTGGCAAAGTTCTTACCAGTTGTCGGCAAAGTCTGTACCATTGGAAGCAAAGTTATTACCAGTGGTCGGATAAGTGATTACCAATTGTAGGCAAAGGCATAACCAGTGATGGGAAAAGTCATTCCCAGTGGTGGGTAAAGTCATTCCCAGTGGTGGGCTAAGTCATTACCAGTTAAGGGCAAAGTAAATACTATTGGTGGGAAACGTCATATTTAATGGTTAGATAAGTGATTACCAATGGTAGGCAAAGTCATTACCAGCGGTGGGCAATGTCATTATCAATGTTGGGCAAAGTCATTACCAGTGGTTGACAAAGTCATTACCAGAGGTCGGCAAAGTCATTACCAGTGGTGGGCAAAGTCATTACCCATGGTGGGCTAAGTCATTACCAGTTGTGGCCAGAGTCAATAATATTGGTGGGCAAAGTCATTACCAGTGGTGGGCTATGTCATTACCATTGGCGGTTAAAGTCATTACCAGTGGTTGGCAAACTGATTACCAGTGGTGGGCAGAGTCATTACCAGTTGAGGGCAGAGTCAATACTATTGGTGGGCGAAGTTATTTTAAGTGCTCAGATAAGTGATAAACAATGGTGAGCAGAGTCATTATCAGTGGTGGGCAGAGTCATTACCATTGGTGGGCAGAATCATTACCAGTGGTGGGCAAAGTCATTACCAGTGGTGGGCTATGTCATTACCAGTTGTCGGCAAAGTTATTACCATTGGTGGGCAAAGGCATTCCCAATGGTGGGCGATTTCATTTCCAAGTGGAAGGCAAAGTCGTTATCAGTGGTCGGCAAAGACATTACCAGTGGTGGGCAAAGTCATTACCAGTTGTCGGCAAAGTTATTACCATTGGTGGGCAAAGTCATAACCAGTGGTGGGCAAAGGCATTCCCAATGGTGGGCGATTTCATTTCCAAGTGGAAGGCAAAGTCGTTATCAGTGGTCGGCAAAGACATTACCAGTGGTGGGCAAAGTCATTTCCAGTTGTCGGCAAAGTCATTACCATGGTTGGGAAAAGTAATTTTTAGTGGTCGGATAAGTGATTACCAATTGTAGGCAAAGTGATTACCAGTGGTGGGCAAAGTCAATACTATTGGTGGGCGAAGGCATTTATTAGTGGTCAGAAAAGTGATTACCAATGGTGGGCAGAGTCATGCCCAGTGGTGGGCAAAGTCATTACTAGTGGTGGGCAGAGTCAATACTATTGGTGGGCGAAGTCATTTTTAGTGGTCAGAAAAGTGATTACCAATGGTGGGCAGAGTCATGCCCAGTGGTTGGCAAAGTTCTTACCAGTTGTCGGCAAAGTCTGTACCATTGGAAGCAAAGTTATTACCAGTGGTCGGATAAGTGATTACCAATTGTAGGCAAAGGCATAACCAGTGATGGGAAAAGTCATTCCCAGTGGTGGGTAAAGTCATTCCCAGTGGTGGGCTAAGTCATTACCAGTTGAGGGCAAAGTTAATACTATTGGTGGGCAACGTCATATTTAATGGTTAGATAAGTGATTACCAATGGTAGGCAAAGTCTTTACCAGTGATGGGCAAAGTCATTACCAGCGGTGGGCAATGTCATTATCAATGTTGGGCAAAGTCATTACCAGTGGTTGACAAAGTCATTACCAGAGGTCGGCAAAGTCATTACCAGTGGTGGGCAAAGTCATTACCCATGGTGGGCTAAGTCATTACCAGTTGTGGCCAGAGTCAATACTATTGGTGGGCAAAGTCATTACCAGTGGTGGGCTATGTCATTACCAGTGGCGGGCAAAGTCATTACCAGTGGTTGGCAAACTGATTACCAGTGGTGGGCAGAGTCATTACCAGTTGAGGGCAGAGTCAATACTATTGGTGGGCGAAGTTATTTTAAGTGCTCAGATAAGTGATAAACAATGGTGAGCAGAGTCATTATCAGTGGTGGGCAGAGTCATTACCATTGGTGGGCAGAATCATTACCAGTGGTGGGCAAAGTCATTACCAGTGGTGGGCTATGTCATTACCAGTTGTCGGCAAAGTTATTACCATTGGTGGGCAAAGGCATTCCCAATGGTGGGCGATTTCATTTCCAAGTGGAAGGCAAAGTCGTTATCAGTGGTCGGCAAAGACATTACCAGTGGTGGGCAAAGTCATTTCCAGTTGTCGGCAAAGTCATTACCATGGTTGGGAAAAGTAATTTTTAGTGGTCGGATAGCAAAGTTATTACAAGTGGTGGGCAAAGTCTTTACCAGTGGTAGGCAAAGTCATTACCAGTTGTCGGCAAAGTCTTTACCATTGGTGGGCAAAGTCATTTCCAAGTGGTAGACAAAGTCTTTACCAGTGGTGTGGAAAGTCATTACCAGTGGTGGGCAAAGTCATTTCCAGTTGTCGGCAAAGTCATTACCATGGTTGGGAAAAGTAATTTTTAGAGGTCGGATAAGTCATTACCAATGTTGGGCAAAGTCATTACGAGTGGTGGGCAAAGTCATTACCAGTGGTGGGCTAAGTCATTACCCGTTGAGGGCAGAGTCAATACTATTGGTACGCGAAGTTATATCATGTGGTCTGAAAAGTGATTACCAATGGTGGGCAGAATCATGCCCAGTGGTAGGCAAAGTCATTACCAGCTGAGGGCAAAGTCATTTCCATTGTTGGGCAGAGACATTTTTAGTAGTCAGAAAAATGATTACCAATGGTGGGCAAAGTCATTACCAGTGGTAGGCAAGGTCAATACCAGTGGTCGGCAAAGTCTTTACCAGTGGAAACAAAGTTATTCCAAATGGTGGGTAAAGTCATTACCAGTTCTAGACAAAGTCATTACCAGTGGTTGGCAAAGTCATTACCAGCGGTGGGCAAAGTCATTACCAGTGGTGGGAAAAGTCATTACCAGTTGAGGGAAAAGTCAATACTATTGGTGGGCAACGTCATTTTTAATGGTTAGATAAGTGATTACCAATTGGAGGCAAAGTCATTACCATGGATGGGCAAAGTCCTTGCCAGTGGTTGGCAAACTGATTACCAGCGGTGGGCAATGTCATAATCAACGGGGGCAAAGTTATTACCAGTGGTGGACAAAGTCATTACCAGTTGTGGGCATAGTAATTACCATTATTGGGCAAAGTCATAACCAGTGGTGGGAAAAGGCATTGACAATGGTGGGCAATGTCATTTCCAATTGGTAGACAAAATCGTTACCAGTGGTGGGCAAAATCATTACCAGTGGTGGGCAAAGTCATTACCAGTGGTGGGCAGAGTCAATACTATTGGTGAGCGAAGTCATTTTTAGTGAATAGAAAAGTGATTTCCAATGGTGGGCAGAGTCATTCCCAGTGGTTGGCTAGAGTCATTTTTAAAGGTCGGATAAGTGATTTACAGTGATTTGCAAAATCATTACCAGAAGATGGCAAAGTCATTTCAATTGTTGGGCAAAGTAATTTTGAGAGGTCGGATATATCATTTACAGTGGTTGGCAAAGTCATTACCAGTGGTAAGCAAAGTCTTTACATTTGATGGGCAAAGTCATTTTTAGAGGTCGGATAAGTGATTAACTGTGGTTGGCAAATTCATAACCATTGTTGGGCAAAGTCATTTTTAGAGGTCGGATCAGTGATTATCACTGGTGGGCAAAGTCATAACCAATGGTGGGCAAAGTCTTTACCAGTGGTAGGCAAAGTCAATACCAGTGGTAGCAAAGTAAGTACCAGTGATCGGGAAAGTCTTTACCAGTGGAAACAAAGTTATTCCCAATGGTGGGTAAAGTCATAACCAGTTCTAGACAAAGTCATTACCAGTGGTTGGCAAAGTCATTACCAGCGGTGGGCAAAGTCATTACCAGTGGTGGGCAAAGTCATTACCAGTTGAGGGAAAAGTCAATACTATTGGTGGGCAACGTCATTTTTAATGGTTAGATAAGTGATTACCAATTGGAGGCAAAGTCATTACCAGGGATGGGCAAAGTGCTTGCCAGTGGTTGGCAAACTGATTACCAGCGGTGGGCAATGTCATATTCAACGGTGGGCAAAGTCATAACCAGTGGTGGACAAAGTCATTACCAGTGGTCGGCAAAGTCATTACCAGTTGAGGGCAGAGTTAATACAATTGGTGGGCGAAGTCATTTTTAGTGGTCAGATAAGTGATAACCAATGCTGGGCAGAGTCATTACCAGTGGTGGGCAGAGTCATTACCAGTGGTGGGCAAAGTCATTACCAGTGGTGGGCAAAGTGATTACCATCGTTGGGCAAAGACATTTTTAGTGGTCATAAAAGTGATAACCAATGGTGGGCAAAGTCATTAAATGTGGAGAAAAGAGTCATTATCAGTGGTGGGCAAAGTTATTACAAATGGTGGGCAAAGTCTTTACCAGTGGTAGGCAAAGTCATAACCAGTGGTGGACAAAGTCATTACCAGTGGTCGGCAAAGTCATTACCAGTTGAGGGCAGAGTTAATACAATTGGTGGGCGAAGTCATTTTTAGTGGTCAGATAAGTGATAACCAATGCTGGGCAGAGTCATTACCAGTGGTGGGCAGAGTCATTACCAGTGGTGGGCAAAGTCATTACCAGTGGTGGGCAAAGTGATTACCATCGTTGGGCAAAGACATTTTTAGTGGTCATAAAAGTGATAACCAATGGTGGGCAAAGTCATTAAATGTGGAGAAAAGAGTCATTATCAGTGGTGGGCAAAGTTATTACAAATGGTGGGCAAAGTCTTTACCAGTGGTAGGCAAAGTCATTACCAGTTGTCGGCAAAGTCTTTACCAGTGGTCTGCAAAGTCAATACCAGTGGTAGGCAAGGTGAATACCAGTGGTCGGCAAAGTCTTTACCAGTGGAAACAAAGTAATTCCCAATGGTGGGTAAAGTCATTACCAGTTCTAGACAAAGTCATTACCAGTGGTTGGCAAAGTCATTACCAGCGGTGGGCAAAGTCATTACCAGTGGTGAGCAAAGTCATTACCAGTTGAGGGAAAAGTCAATACTATTGGTGGGCAACGTCATTTTTAATGGTTAGATAAGTGATTACCAATTGGAGGCAAAGTCATTACCAGGGATGGGCAAAGTCCTTGCCAGTGGTTGGCAAACTGATTACCAGCGGTGGGCAATGTCATAATCAACGGTGGGCAAAGTCATTCCCAGTGGTGGGCAAAGTCTTAACCAGTGGTAGGCAAAGTCATTACCAGTTGTCGGCAAAGTCTTTACCATTGGTGGGCAAAGTCATTTCCAAGTGGTTGACAAAGTCTTTACCAGTGGTCTGCAAAGTCATTACCAGTGGTGGGCAAAGTCATTTCCAGTTGTCGGCAAAGTCATTACCATGGTTGGGAAAAGTAATTTTTAGAGGTCGGATAAGTGAATACCAATTGTAGGCAAAGTCATTACCAATGGTGGGCAAAGTCATTACCAGTGGTGTGCAAAGTCATTACCAGTGGAGGGCTTAGTCATTACCCATTGAGGGCAGAGTCAATACTATTGGTAGGCGAAGTTATATCAAGTGGTCAGAAAAGTGATTACCAATGGTGGGCAGAATCATGCCCAGTGGTGGGCAAAGTCATTACCAGCTGAGGGCAAAGTCATTTCCATTGTTTGGCAAAGACATTTTTAGTAGTCAGAAAAATGATTACCAATGGTGGGCAAAGTCATTACCAGTGGTAGGCAAGGTCAATACCAGTGGTCGGCAAAGTCTTTACCAGTGGTTGCAAAGTTAAAACTTGTGGTCTGCAAAAGCATTACATTTGATGGGCAAAGTCATTTTTAGAGGTCGGTTAAGTGATTAACTATGGTTGGCAAATTCATAACCATTGTTGGGCAAAGTCATTTTTAGAGGTCGGATCAGTGATTATCACTGGTGGGAGAAGTCATAACCAATGGTGGGCAAAGTCTTTACCAGTGGTAGGCAAAGTCAATACCAGTGGTAGCAAAGTAAGTACCAGTGATCGGGAAAGTCTTTACCAGTGGAAACAAAGTTATTCCCAATGGTGGGTAAAGTCATAACCAGTTCTAGACAAAGTCATTACCAGTGGTTGGCAAAGTCATTACCAGCGGTGGGCAAAGTCATTACCAGTGGTGGGCAAAGTCATTACCAGTTGAGGGAAAAGTCAATACTATTAGTGGGCAACGTCATTTTTAATGGTTAGATAAGTGATTAACAATTGGAGGCAAAGTCATTACCAGGGATGGGCAAAGTGCTTGCCAGTGGTTGGCAAACTGATTACCAGCGGTGGGCAATGTCATATTCAACGGTGGGCAAAGTCATTACCAGTGGTGGACAAAGTCATTACCAGTGGTCGGCAAAGTCATTACCAGTTGAGGGCAGAGTTAATACAATTGGTGGGCGAAGTCATTTTTAGTGGTCAGATAAGTGATAACCAATGCTGGGCAGAGTCATTACCAGTGGTGGGCAGAGTCATTACCAGTGGTGGGCAAAGTCATTACCAGTGGTTGGCAAAGTCATTACCAGCGGTGGGCAAAGTCATTACCAGTGGTGAGCAAAGTCATTACCAGTTGAGGGAAAAGTCAATACTATTGGTGGGCAACGTCATTTTTAATGGTTAGATAAGTGATTACCAATTGGAGGCAAAGTCATTACCAGGGATGGGCAAAGTCCTTGCCAGTGGTTGGCAAACTGATTACCAGCGGTGGGCAATGTCATAATCAACGGTGGGCAAAGTCATTCCCAGTGGTGGGCAAAGTCTTAACCAGTGGTAGGCAAAGTCATTACCAGTTGTCGGCAAAGTCTTTACCATTGGTGGGCAAAGTCATTTCCAAGTGGTTGACAAAGTCTTTACCAGTGGTCTGCAAAGTCATTACCAGTGGTGGGCAAAGTCATTTCCAGTTGTCGGCAAAGTCATTACCATGGTTGGGAAAAGTAATTTTTAGAGGTCGGATAAGTGAATACCAATTGTAGGCAAAGTCATTACCAATGGTGGGCAAAGTCATTACCAGTGGTGTGCAAAGTCATTACCAGTGGAGGGCTTAGTCATTACCCATTGAGGGCAGAGTCAATACTATTGGTAGGCGAAGTTATATCAAGTGGTCAGAAAAGTGATTACCAATGGTGGGCAGAATCATGCCCAGTGGTGGGCAAAGTCATTACCAGCTGAGGGCAAAGTCATTTCCATTGTTTGGCAAAGACATTTTTAGTAGTCAGAAAAATGATTACCAATGGTGGGCAAAGTCATTACCAGTGGTAGGCAAGGTCAATACCAGTGGTCGGCAAAGTCTTTACCAGTGGTTGCAAAGTTAAAACTTGTGGTCTGCAAAAGCATTACATTTGATGGGCAAAGTCATTTTTAGAGGTCGGTTAAGTGATTAACTATGGTTGGCAAATTCATAACCATTGTTGGGCAAAGTCATTTTTAGAGGTCGGATCAGTGATTATCACTGGTGGGAGAAGTCATAACCAATGGTGGGCAAAGTCTTTACCAGTGGTAGGCAAAGTCAATACCAGTGGTAGCAAAGTAAGTACCAGTGATCGGGAAAGTCTTTACCAGTGGAAACAAAGTTATTCCCAATGGTGGGTAAAGTCATAACCAGTTCTAGACAAAGTCATTACCAGTGGTTGGCAAAGTCATTACCAGCGGTGGGCAAAGTCATTACCAGTGGTGGGCAAAGTCATTACCAGTTGAGGGAAAAGTCAATACTATTAGTGGGCAACGTCATTTTTAATGGTTAGATAAGTGATTAACAATTGGAGGCAAAGTCATTACCAGGGATGGGCAAAGTGCTTGCCAGTGGTTGGCAAACTGATTACCAGCGGTGGGCAATGTCATATTCAACGGTGGGCAAAGTCATTACCAGTGGTGGACAAAGTCATTACCAGTGGTCGGCAAAGTCATTACCAGTTGAGGGCAGAGTTAATACAATTGGTGGGCGAAGTCATTTTTAGTGGTCAGATAAGTGATAACCAATGCTGGGCAGAGTCATTACCAGTGGTGGGCAGAGTCATTACCAGTGGTGGGCAAAGTCATTACCAGTGGTGGGCAAAGTGATTACCATCGTTGGGCAAAGACATTTTTAGTGGTCATAAAAGTGATAACCAATGGTGGGCAAAGTCATTAAATGTGGAGAAAAGAGTCATTATCAGTGGTGGGCAAAGTTATTACAAATGGTGGGCAAAGTCTTTACCAGTGGTAGGCAAAGTCATTACCAGTTGTCGGCAAAGTCTTTACCAGTGGTCTGCAAAGTCAATACCAGTGGTAGGCAAGGTGAATACCAGTGGTCGGCAAAGTCTTTACCAGTGGAAACAAAGTTATTCCCAATGGTGGGTAAAGTCATTACCAGTTCTAGACAAAGTCATTACCAGTGGTTGGCAAAGTCATTACCAGCGTTGGGCAAAGTCATTACCAGTGGTGGGAAAAGTCATTACCAGTTGAGGGAAAAGTCAATACTATTGGTGGGCAACGTCATTTTTAATGGTTAGATAAGTGATTACCAATTGGAGGCAAAGTCATTACCATGGATGGGCAAAGTCCTTGCCAGTGGTTGGCAAACTGATAACCAGCGGTGGGCAATGTCATAATCAACGGGGGCAAAGTTATTACCAGTGGTGGACAAAGTCATTACCAGTTGTGGGCAAAGTAATTACCATTATTGGGCAAAGTCATAACCAGTGGTGGGAAAAGGCATTGACAATGGTGGGCAATGTCATTTCCAATTGGTAGACAAAATCGTTACCAGTGGTGGGCAAAGTCATTACCAGTGGTGGGCAAAGTCATTACCAGTGGTGGGCAGAGTCAATACTATTGGTGAGCGAAGTCATTTTTAGTGAATAGAAAAGTGATTTCCAATGGTGGGCAGAGTCATTCCCAGTGGTTGGCTAAAGTCATTTTTAAAGGTCGGATAAGTGATTTACAGTGATTTGCAAAATCATTACCAGATGATGGCAAAGTCATTTCAATTGTTGGGCAAAGTAATTTTGAGAGGTCGGATATATCATTTACAGTGGTTGGCAAAGTCATTACCAGTGGTAAGCAAAGTCATTACATTTGATGGGCAAAGTCATTATTAGAGGTCGGATAAGTGATTAACTGTGGTTGGCAAATTCATAACCATTGTTGGGCAAAGTCATTTTTAGAGGTCGGATCAGTGATTATCACTGGTGGGCAAAGTCATAACCAATGGTGGGCAAAGTCTTTACCAGTGGTAGGCAAAGTCAATACCAGTGGTAGCAAAGTAAGTACCAGTGATCGGGAAAGTCTTTACCAGTGGAAACAAAGTTATTCTCAATGGTGGGTAAAGTCATAACCAGTTCTAGACAAAGTCATTACCAGTGGTTGGCAAAGTCATTACCAGCGGTGGGCAAAGTCATTACCAGTGGTGGGCAAAGTCATTACCAGTTGAGGGAAAAGTCAATACTATTGGTGGGCAACGTCATTTTTAATGGTTAGATAAGTGATTACCAATTGGAGGCAACGTCATTACCAGGGATGGGCAAAGTGCTTGCCAGTGGTTGGCAAACTGATTACCAGCGGTGGGCAATGTCATATTCAACGGTGGGCAAAGTCATTACCAGTGGTGGACAAAGTCATTACCAGTGGTCGGCAAAGTCATTACCAGTTGAGGGCAGAGTTAATACAATTGGTGGGCGAAGTCATTTTTAGTGGTCAGATAAGTGATAACCAATGCTGGGCAGAGTCATTACCAGTGGTGGGCAGAGTCATTACCAGTGGTGGGCAAAGTCATTACCAGTGGTGGGCAAAGTGATTACCATCGTTGGGCAAAGACATTTTTAGTGGTCATAAAAGTGATAACCAATGGTGGGCAAAGTCATTAAATGTGGAGAAAAGAGTCATTATCAGTGATGGGCAAAGTTATTACAAATGGTGGGCAAAGGGTTTGCCAGTGGTAGGCAAAGTCATTACCAGTTGTCGGCAAAGTCTTTACCAGTGGTCTGCAAAGTCAATACCAGTGGTAGGCAAGGTGAATACCAGTGGTCGGCAAAGTCTTTACCAGTGGAAACAAAGTTATTCCCAATGGTGGGTAAAGTCATTACCAGTTCTAGACAAAGTCATTACCAGTGGTTGGCAAAGTCATTACCAGTGGTGAGCAAAGTCATTACCAGTTGAGGGAAAAGTCAATACTATTGGTGGGCAGCGTCATTTTTAATGGTTAGATAAGTGATTACCAATTGGAGGCAAAGTCATTACCAGGGATGGGCAAAGTCCTTGCCAGTGGTTGGCAAACTGATTACCAGCGGTGGGCAATGTCATAATCAACGGTGGGCAAAGTCATTCCCAGTGGTGGGCAAAGTCTTAACCAGTGGTAGGCAAAGTCATTACCAGTTGTCGGCAAAGTCTTTACCATTGGTGGGCATAGTCATTTCCAAGTGGTAGACAAAGTCTTTACCAGTGGTCTGCAAAGTCATTACCAGTGGTGGGCAAAGTCATTTCCAGCTGTCGGCAAAGTCATTACCATGGTTGGGAAAAGTAATTTTTAGAGGTCGGATAAGTGAATACCAATTGTAGGTAAAGTCATTACCAATGGTGGGCAAAGTCATTACCAGTGGTGTGCAAAGTCATTACCAGTGGAGGGCTTAGTCATTACCCATTGAGGGCAGAGTCAATACTATTGGTAGGCGAAGTTATATCAAGTGGTCAGAAAAGTGATTACCAATGGTGGGCAGAATCATGCCCAGTGGTGGGCAAAGTCATTACCAGCTGAGGGCAAAGTCATTTCCATTGTTGGGCAAAGACATTTTTAGTAGTCAGAAAAATGATTACCAATGGTGGGCAAAGTCATTACCAGTGGAAGGCAAGGTCAATACCAGTGGTCGGCAAAGTCTTTACCAGTGGTTGCAAAGTTACAACTTGTGGTCGGCAAAGTTTTTACCAGTGGAAACAAAGTCATTACCAGTGGTGGAAAATGTCATTTACAGTGGTGGGCAAAGTCAAAACCAGTTGTGGGCAAAGTTATTCCCAATTGTGGGAAAAGTCATTACCAGTTCGAGACAAAGTCTTTACCAGTGGTTGGCAAAGTCATTACCAGTAGTTGGCAAAGTCATTACCAGTTGAGGGCAAAGTCAATACTATTGGTGAGCAACGTCATTTTTAATGGTTAGATAAGTGACTATCAATTGTAAGCAAAGTCATTACCAGTGATGGGCAGAGTAATTACCACTGGTGGGCAAAGTCATTACCAGTGGTGGGTAAACTGATTACCAGCGGTGGGTAATGTCAGTATCAATGGTGGGCAAAGTCATTACCAGTGAAGGGCAAAGTCTCTACCAGTTGTCGGCAGAGTTTTTACCATGGTTGGGAAAAGTAATTTTTATAGGTCGGATAAGAGATCACCAATGGTGAGCGAAGTCATTACCAGTGGTTTGCATAGTCATTACCAGTTGAGGGCAGAGTCAATACTATTGGTAGGCGAAGTTATATCAAGTGGACAGATAAGTGATAACCAATGGTGGTCATAGTCATTACCAGTTGTGGGCAAAGTAATTACCAGCGGTGGGTAAAGTCATTCCAAGTGGTGAGCGAAGTCATTACCAGTAGTTGGCAAAGTCATTACCAGTTGAGGGCAAAGTCAATACTATTGGTGAGCAACGTCATATTTAATGGTTAGATAAGTGATCGCCAATTGTAGGCAAAGTCATTACCAGTGATGGGCAGAGTCATTACCAGTGGTGGGCAAAGTCATTACCAGTGGTGGGTAAACTGATTACCAACGGTGGGCAATGTCATTATCAATGGTGGGCAAAGTCATTACCAGTGGTGAGCAAAGTCATTACCAGTTGAGGGAAAAGTCAATACTATTGGTGGGCAGCGTCATTTTTAATGGTTAGATAAGTGATTACCAATTGGAGGCAAAGTCATTACCAGGGATGGGCAAAGTCCTTGCCAGTGGTTGGCAAACTGATTACCAGCGGTGGGCAATGTCATAATCAACGGTGGGCAAAGTCATTCCCAGTGGTGGGCAAAGTCTTAACCAGTGGTAGGCAAAGTCATTACCAGTTGTCGGCAAAGTCTTTACCATTGGTGGGCATAGTCATTTCCAAGTGGTAGACAAAGTCTTTACCAGTGGTCTGCAAAGTCATTACCAGTGGTGGGCAAAGTCATTTCCAGCTGTCGGCAAAGTCATTACCATGGTTGGGAAAAGTAATTTTTAGAGGTCGGATAAGTGAATACCAATTGTAGGCAAAGTCATTACCAATGGTGGGCAAAGTCATTACCAGTGGTGTGCAAAGTCATTACCAGTGGAGGGCTTAGTCATTACCCATTGAGGGCAGAGTCAATACTATTGGTAGGCGAAGTTATATCAAGTGGTCAGAAAAGTGATTACCAATGGTGGGCAGAATCATGCCCAGTGGTGGGCAAAGTCATTACCAGCTGAGGGCAAAGTCATTTCCATTGTTGGGCAAAGACATTTTTAGTAGTCAGAAAAATGATTACCAATGGTGGGCAAAGTCATTACCAGTGGTAGGCAAGGTCAATACCAGTGGTCGGCAAAGTCTTTACCAGTGGTTGCAAAGTTACAACTTGTGGTCGGCAAAGTTTTTACCAGTGGAAACAAAGTCATTACCAGTGGTGGAAAATGTCATTTACAGTGGTGGGCAAAGTCAAAACCAGTTGTGGGCAAAGTTATTCCCAATTGTGGGAAAAGTCATTACCAGTTCGAGACAAAGTCTTTACCAGTGGTTGGCAAAGTCATTACCAGTAGTTGGCAAAGTCATTACCAGTTGAGGGCAAAGTCAATACTATTGGTGAGCAACGTCATTTTTAATGGTTAGATAAGTGACTATCAATTGTAAGCAAAGTCATTACCAGTGATGGGCAGAGTAATTACCACTGGTGGGCAAAGTCATTACCAGTGGTGGGTAAACTGATTACCAGCGGTGGGTAATGTCAGTATCAATGGTGGGCAAAGTCATTACCAGTGAAGGGCAAAGTCTCTACCAGTTGTCGGCAGAGTTTTTACCATGGTTGGGAAAAGTAATTTTTATAGGTCGGATAAGAGATCACCAATGGTGAGCGAAGTCATTACCAGTGGTTTGCATAGTCATTACCAGTTGAGGGCAGAGTCAATACTATTGGTAGGCGAAGTTATATCAAGTGGACAGATAAGTGATAACCAATGGTGGTCATAGTCATTACCAGTTGTGGGCAAAGTAATTACCAGCGGTGGGTAAAGTCATTCCAAGTGGTGAGCGAAGTCATTACCAGTAGTTGGCAAAGTCATTACCAGTTGAGGGCAAAGTCAATACTATTGGTGAGCAACGTCATATTTAATGGTTAGATAAGTGATCGCCAATTGTAGGCAAAGTCATTACCAGTGATGGGCAGAGTCATTACCAGTGGTGGGCAAAGTCATTACCAGTGGTGGGTAAACTGATTACCAACGGTGGGCAATGTCATTATCAATGGTGGGCAAAGTCATTGCCAGTGGTGGGCAAAGTCTTTACCAGTTGTCGGCAAAGTTATTACCATGGTTGGGAAAAGTAATTTTTATAGGTCGTATTAGAGATCACCAGTGGTGAACGAAGTCATTACCAGTGTTGGGCAAAGACATTACCAGCGGTTGGGAAAAGTCATTACCCGTGTTGGGCAAAGTCATTCCCAGTGGTGAGCGAAGTCATTACCCGTTGTGGTCAAAGTCATTCCCAGTGGTGAGCGAAGTCATTACCAGTGTAGGGCAAACTGATTACCAGTGGTAGGCTATGTCATTACCACTGGTGGGCAAAGTCATTACCAGTTCTAGACAAAGTCATTTCCAGTTGTCGGCAAAGTCATTACCAATGGTATGATGTCAATACCAGTGGTCGGCAAAGTCATTACCAGCTGAGGGCAGAATCAATACAATTGGTGGACGAAGTCATTTTTAGTGGTAAGATAAGTGATAAACAATGCTGGGCATAGTCATTACCAGTTGTGGGCAGAGTAATTACCAGTGGTGGGCAAAGTGATTACCAGCGGTGGGCAATGTAATTTCCAAGAGGTATACAAATTCTTTACCAGTGGTCGGCATAGTCATTACCAGTGGTCGGCAAAGTCATTACCAGTTGTCGGCAGAGTCATTACCATGATTCGGAAAAGTCATTTTTAGAGGTCGGATAAGAATTTACCAGTGGTGGGCAAATTCATTACCAGCTGAGGGCAGTACAATTGGTGGGCGAAGTCATTTTTAGTGGTCAGTTAAGTGATAAACAATGCTGGGCAGAGTCATTACCAGTGGTGGGCAGTGTCATTACCAGTGGTGGGCAAAGTCATTACCATTGGTGGGCAAAGTGATTACCAGTGGTGGGCAAAGTGATTACCAGCGGTGGTCAATGTCATTACCAGTGGTGGGCAAGGTCATGCCCAGTGGTTGGCAAAGTCATGCCCAGAGATTGGCAAATTCATTACCATTGTTGTCATTACCAGCGGTGGGCAAAGTCATTACCCGTGGTGGGCAAAGTCATTCCCAGTGGTGAGCGAAGTCATTACCAGTGGTGGGCAAACTGATTACCAGTTGACGGCAAGGTCATTACCATGGTTTGGAAAAGTCATTTTTAGAGGTCGGATAAGAATTCACCAGTGGTGGACAAAGTCATTACCAGTTGTCGGCAAAGTCATTACCAGTGGTGGGTAAACTGATTACCAGCGGTGGGTAATGTCAGTATCAATGGTGGGCAAAGTCATTCCCAGTGGTGAGCGAAGTCATTACCAGTGGTGGGCAAACTGATTACCAGTTGACGGCAAGGTCATTACCATGGTTTGGAAAAGTCATTTTTAGAGGTCGGATAAGAATTCACCAGTGGTGGACAAAGTCATTACCAGTTGTCGGCAAAGTCATTACCAGTGGTGGGTAAACTGATTACCAGCGGTGGGTAATGTCAGTATCAATGGTGTGCAAAGTCATTACCAGTTGTCGGCAAAGTTATTACCATTGGTGGGCAAAGTCATAACCAGTGGTGGGCAAAGGCATTCCCAATGGTGGGCGATTTCATTTCCAAGTGGAAGGCAAAGTCGTTATCAGTGGTCGGCAAAGACATTACCAGTGGTGGGCAAAGTCATTTCCAGTTGTCGGCAAAGTCATTACCATGGTTGGGAAAAGTAATTTTTAGTGGTCGGATTAGTGATTACCAATTGTAGGCAAAGTGATTACCAGTGGTGGGCAAAGTCAATACTATTGGTGGGCGAAGTCATTTTTAGTGGTCAGAAAAGTGATTACCAATGGTGGGCAGAGTCATGCCCAGTGGTGGGCAAAGTCATTACTAGTGGTGGGCAGAGTCAATACTATTGGTGGGCGAAGTCATTTTTAGTGGTCAGAAAAGTGATTACCAATGGTGGGCAGAGTCATGCCCAGTGGTTGGCAAAGTTCTTACCAGTTGTCGGCAAAGTCTGTACCATTGGAAGCAAAGTTATTACCAGTGGTCGGATAAGTGATTACCAATTGTAGGCAAAGGCATAACCAGTGATGGGAAAAGTCATTCCCAGTGGTGGGTAAAGTCATTCCCAGTGGTGGGCTAAGTCATTACCAGTTGAGGGCAAAGTTAATACTATTGGTGGGCAACGTCATATTTAATGGTTAGATAAGTGATTACCAATGGTAGGCAAAGTCTTTACCAGTGATGGGCAAAGTCATTACCAGCGGTGGGCAATGTCATTATCAATGTTGGGCAAAGTCATTAACAGTGGTTGACAAAGTCATTACCAGAGGTCGGCAAAGTCATTACCAGTGGTGGGCAAAGTCATTACCCATGGTGGGCTAAGTCATTACCAGTTGTGGCCAGAGTCAATACTATTGGGTGGCAAAGTCATTACCAGTGGTGGGCTATGTCATTACCAGTGGTGGGCAAAGTCATTACCAGTGGTTGGCAAACTGATTACCAGTGGTGGGCAGAGTCATTACCAGTTGAGGGCAGAGTCAATACTATTGGTGGGCGAAGTTATTTTAAGTGCTCAGATAAGTGATAAACAATGGTGAGCAGAGTCATTATCAGTGGTGGGCAGAGTCATTACCATTGGTGGGCAGAATCATTACCAGTGGTGGGCAAAGTCATTACCTGTGGTGGGCTATGTCATTACCAGTTGTCGGCAAAGTTATTACCATTGGTGGGCAAAGGCATTCCCAATGGTGGGCGATTTCATTTCCAAGTGGAAGGCAAAGTCGTTATCAGTGGTCGGCAAAGACATTACCAGTGGTGGGCAAAGTCATTTCCAGTTGTCGGCAAAGTCATTACCATGGTTGGGAAAAGTAATTTTTAGTGGTCGGATAAGTGATTACCAATTGTAGGCAAAGTGATTACCAGTGGTGGGCAAAGTCAATACTATTGGTGGGCGAAGTCATTTTTAGTGGTCAGAAAAGTGATTACCAATGGTGGGCAGAGTCATGCCCAGTGGTGGGCAAAGTCATTACCAGTGGTGGGCTATGTCATTACCAGTGGTGGGCTATGTCATTACCAGTGGTGGGCAAAGTCATTACCAGTGGTTGGCAAACTGATTACCAGTGGTGGGCAGAGTCATTACCAGTTGAGGGCAGAGTCAATACTATTGGTGGGCGAAGTTATTTTAAGTGCTCAGATAAGTGATAAACAATGGTGAGCAGAGTCATTATCAGTGGTGGGCAGAGTCATTACCATTGGTGGGCAGAATCATTACCAGTGGTGGGCAAAGTCATTACCAGTGGTGGGCTATGTCATTACCAGTGGTGTGCAAAGTCATTACCAGTTGTCGGCAAAGTTATTACCATTGGTGGGCAAAGTCATAACCAGTGGTGGGCAAAGGCATTCCCAATGGTGGGCGATTTCATTTCCAAGTGGAAGGCAAAGTCGTTATCAGTGGTCGGCAAAGACATTACCAGTGGTAAGCAAAGTCATTTCCAGTTGTCGGCAAAGTCATTACCATGGTTGGGAAAAGTAATTTTTAGTGGTCTGATAAGTGATTACCAATTGTAGGCAAAGTGATTACCAGTGGTGGGCAAAGTCAATACTATTGGTGGGCGAAGTCATTTTTAGTGGTCAGAAAAGTGATTACCAATGGTGGGCAGAGTCATGCCCAGTGGTGGGCAAAGTCATTACTAGTGGTGGGCAGAGTCAATACTATTGGTGGGCGAAGTCATTTTTAGTGGTCAGAAAAGTGATTACCAATGGTGGGCAGAGTCATGCCCAGTGGTTGGCAAAGTTCTTACCAGTTGTCGGCAAAGTCTGTACCATTGGAAGCAAAGTTATTACCAGTGGTCGGATAAGTGATTACCAATTGTAGGCAAAGGCATAACCAGTGATGGGAAAAGTCATTCCCAGTGGTGGGTAAAGTCATTCCCAGTGGTGGGCTAAGTCATTACCAGTTAAGGGCAAAGTTAATACTATTGGTGGGAAACGTCATATTTAATGGTTAGATAAGTGATTACCAATGGTAGGCAAAGTCATTACCAGCGGTGGGCAATGTCATTATCAATGTTGGGCAAAGTCATTACCAGTGGTTGACAAAGTCATTACCAGAGGTCGGCAAAGTCATTACCAGTGGTGGGCAAAGTCATTACCCATGGTGGGCTAAGTCATTACCAGTTGTGGCCAGAGTCAATACTATTGGTGGGCAAAGTCATTACCAGTGGTGGGCTATGTCATTACCAGTGGCGGGCAAAGTCATTACCAGTGGTTGGCAAACTGATTACCAGTGGTGGGCAGAGTCATTACCAGTTGAGGGCAGAGTCAATACTATTGGTGGGCGAAGTTATTTTAAGTGCTCAGATAAGTGATAAACAATGGTGAGCAGAGTCATTATCAGTGGTGGGCAGAGTCATTACCATTGGTGGGCAGAATCATTACCAGTGGTGGGCAAAGTCATTACCAGTGGTGGGCTATGTCATTACCAGTTGTCGGCAAAGTTATTACCATTGGTGGGCAAAGGCATTCCCAATGGTGGGCGATTTCATTTCCAAGTGGAAGGCAAAGTCGTTATCAGTGGTCGGCAAAGACATTACCAGTGGTGGGCAAAGTCATTACCAGTTGTCGGCAAAGTTATTACCATTGGTGGGCAAAGTCATAACCAGTGGTGGGCAAAGGCATTCCCAATGGTGGGCGATTTCATTTCCAAGTGGAAGGCAAAGTCGTTATCAGTGGTCGGCAAAGACATTACCAGTGGTGGGCAAAGTCATTTCCAGTTGTCGGCAAAGTCATTACCATGGTTGGGAAAAGTAATTTTTAGTGGTCGGATAAGTGATTACCAATTGTAGGCAAAGTGATTACCAGTGGTGGGCAAAGTCAATACTATTGGTGGGCGAAGGCATTTATTAGTGGTCAGAAAAGTGATTACCAATGGTGGGCAGAGTCATGCCCAGTGGTGGGCAAAGTCATTACTAGTGGTGGGCAGAGTCAATACTATTGGTGGGCGAAGTCATTTTTAGTGGTCAGAAAAGTGATTACCAATGGTGGGCAGAGTCATGCCCAGTGGTTGGCAAAGTTCTTACCAGTTGTCGGCAAAGTCTGTACCATTGGAAGCAAAGTTATTACCAGTGGTCGGATAAGTGATTACCAATTGTAGGCAAAGGCATAACCAGTGATGGGAAAAGTCATTCCCAGTGGTGGGTAAAGTCATTCCCAGTGGTGGGCTAAGTCATTACCAGTTGAGGGCAAAGTTAATACTATTGGTGGGCAACGTCATATTTAATGGTTAGATAAGTGATTACCAATGGTAGGCAAAGTCTTTACCAGTGATGGGCAAAGTCATTACCAGCGGTGGGCAATGTCATTATCAATGTTGGGCAAAGTCATTACCAGTGGTTGACAAAGTCATTACCAGAGGTCGGCAAAGTCATTACCAGTGGTGGGCAAAGTCATTACCCATGGTGGGCTAAGTCATTACCAGTTGTGGCCAGAGTCAATACTATTGGTGGGCAAAGTCATTACCAGTGGTGGGCTATGTCATTACCAGTGGCGGGCAAAGTCATTACCAGTGGTTGGCAAACTGATTACCAGTGGTGGGCAGAGTCATTACCAGTTGAGGGCAGAGTCAATACTATTGGTGGGCGAAGTTATTTTAAGTGCTCAGATAAGTGATAAACAATGGTGAGCAGAGTCATTATCAGTGGTGGGCAGAGTCATTACCATTGGTGGGCAGAATCATTACCAGTGGTGGGCAAAGTCATTACCAGTGGTGGGCTATGTCATTACCAGTTGTCGGCAAAGTTATTACCATTGGTGGGCAAAGGCATTCCCAATGGTGGGCGATTTCATTTCCAAGTGGAAGGCAAAGTCGTTATCAGTGGTCGGCAAAGACATTACCAGTGGTGGGCAAAGTCATTTCCAGTTGTCGGCAAAGTCATTACCATGGTTGGGAAAAGTAATTTTTAGAGGTCGGATAAGTCATTACCAATGTTGGGCAAAGTCATTACGAGTGGTGGGCAAAGTCATTACCAGTGGTGGGCTAAGTCATTACCCGTTGAGGGCAGAGTCAATACTATTGGTACGCGAAGTTATATCATGTGGTCTGAAAAGTGATTACCAATGGTGGGCAGAATCATGCCCAGTGGTGGGCAAAGTCATTACCAGCTGAGGGCAAAGTCATTTCCATTGTTGGGCAGAGACATTTTTAGTAGTCAGAAAAATGATTACCAGTGGTCGGCAAAGTCTTTACCAGTGGAAACAAAGTTATTCCAAATGGTGGGTAAAGTCATTACCAGTTCTAGACAAAGTCATTACCAGTGGTTGGCAAAGTCATTACCAGCGGTGGGCAAAGTCATTACCAGTGGTGGGAAAAGTCATTACCAGTTGAGGGAAAAGTCAATACTATTGGTGGGCAACGTCATTTTTAATGGTTAGATAAGTGATTACCAATTGGAGGCAAAGTCATTACCATGGATGGGCAAAGTCCTTGCCAGTGGTTGGCAAACTGATTACCAGCGGTGGGCAATGTCATAATCAACTGGGGCAAAGTTATTACCAGTGGTGGACAAAGTCATTACCAGTTGTGGGCAAAGTAATTACCATTATTGGGCAAAGTCATAACCAGTGGTGGGAAAAGGCATTGACAATGGTGGGCAATGTCATTTCCAATTGGTAGACAAAATCGTTACCAGTGGTGGGCAAAATCATTACCAGTGGTGGGCAAAGTCATTACCAGTGGTGGGCAGAGTCAATACTATTGGTGAGCGAAGTCATTTTTAGTGAATAGAAAAGTGATTTCCAATGGTGGGCAGAGTCATTCCCAGTGGTTGGCTAGAGTCATTTTTAAAGGTCGGATAAGTGATTTACAGTGATTTGCAAAATCATTACCAGATGATGGCAAAGTCATTTCAATTGTTGGGCAAAGTAATTTTGAGAGGTCGGATATATCATTTACAGTGGTTGGCAAAGTCATTACCAGTGGTAAGCAAAGTCATTACATTTGATGGGCAAAGTCATTTTTAGAGGTCGGATAAGTGATTAACTGTGGTTGGCAAATTCATAACCATTGTTGGGCAAAGTCATTTTTAGAGGTCGGATCAGTGATTATCACTGGTGGGCAAAGTCATAACCAATGGTGGGCAAAGTCTTTACCAGTGGTAGGCAAAGTCAATACCAGTGGTAGCAAAGTAAGTACCAGTGATCGGGAAAGTCTTTACCAGTGGAAACAAAGTTATTCCCAATGGTGGGTAAAGTCATAACCAGTTCTAGACAAAGTCATTACCAGTGGTTGGCAAAGTCATTACCAGCGGTGGGCAAAGTCATTACCAGTGGTGGGCAAAGTCATTACCAGTTGAGGGAAAAGTCAATACTATTGGTGGGCAACGTCATTTTTAATGGTTAGATAAGTGATTACCAATTGGAGGCAAAGTCATTACCAGGGATGGGCAAAGTGCTTGCCAGTGGTTGGCAAACTGATTACCAGCGGTGGGCAATGTCATATTCAACGGTGGGCAAAGTCATAACCAGTGGTGGACAAAGTCATTACCAGTGGTCGGCAAAGTCATTACCAGTTGAGGGCAGAGTTAATACAATTGGTGGGCGAAGTCATTTTTAGTGGTCAGATAAGTGATAACCAATGCTGGGCAGAGTCATTACCAGTGGTGGGCAGAGTCATTACCAATGGTGGGCAAAGTCATTACCAGTGGTGGGCAAAGTGATTACCATCGTTGGGCAAAGACATTTTTAGTGGTCATAAAAGTGATAACCAATGGTGGGCAAAGTCATTAAATGTGGAGAAAAGAGTCATTATCAGTGGTGGGCAAAGTTATTACAAATGGTGGGCAAAGTCTTTACCAGTGGTAGGCAAAGTCATTACCAGTTGTCGGCAAAGTCTTTACCAGTGGTCTGCAAAGTCAATACCAGTGGTAGGCAAGGTGAATACCAGTGGTCGGCAAAGTCTTTACCAGTGGAAACAAAGTAATTCCCAATGGTGGGTAAAGTCATTACCAGTTCTAGACAAAGTCATTACCAGTGGTTGGCAAAGTCATTACCAGCGGTGGGCAAAGTCATTACCAGTGGTGAGCAAAGTCATTACCAGTTGAGGGAAAAGTCAATACTATTGGTGGGCAACGTCATTTTTAATGGTTAGATAAGTGATTACCAATTGGAGGCAAAGTCATTACCAGGGATGGGCAAAGTCCTTGCCAGTGGTTGGCAAACTGATTACCAGCGGTGGGCAATGTCATAATCAACGGTGGGCAAAGTCATTCCCAGTGGTGGGCAAAGTCTTAACCAGTGGTAGGCAAAGTCATTACCAGTTGTCGGCAAAGTCTTTACCATTGGTGGGCAAAGTCATTTCCAAGTGGTTGACAAAGTCTTTACCAGTGGTCTGCAAAGTCATTACCAGTGGTGGGCAAAGTCATTTCCAGTTGTCGGCAAAGTCATTACCATGGTTGGGAAAAGTAATTTTTAGAGGTCGGATAAGTGAATACCAATTGTAGGCAAAGTCATTACCAATGGTGGGCAAAGTCATTACCAGTGGTGTGCAAAGTCATTACCAGTGGAGGGCTTAGTCATTACCCATTGAGGGCAGAGTCAATACTATTGGTAGGCGAAGTTATATCAAGTGGTCAGAAAAGTGATTACCAATGGTGGGCAGAATCATGCCCAGTGGTGGGCAAAGTCATTACCAGCTGAGGGCAAAGTCATTTCCATTGTTTGGCAAAGACATTTTTAGTAGTCAGAAAAATGATTACCAATGGTGGGCAAAGTCATTACCAGTGGTAGGCAAGGTCAATACCAGTGGTCGGCAAAGTCTTTACCAGTGGTTGCAAAGTTAAAACTTGTGGTCTGCAAAAGCATTACATTTGATGGGCAAAGTCATTTTTAGAGGTCGGTTAAGTGATTAACTATGGTTGGCAAATTCATAACCATTGTTGGGCAAAGTCATTTTTAGAGGTCGGATCAGTGATTATCACTGGTGGGAGAAGTCATAACCAATGGTGGGCAAAGTCTTTACCAGTGGTAGGCAAAGTCAATACCAGTGGTAGCAAAGTAAGTACCAGTGATCGGGAAAGTCTTTACCAGTGGAAACAAAGTTATTCCCAATGGTGGGTAAAGTCATAACCAGTTCTAGTCAAAGTCATTACCAGTGGTTGGCAAAGTCATTACCAGCGGTGGGCAAAGTCATTACCAGTGGTGGGCAAAGTCATTACCAGTTGAGGGAAAAGTCAATACTATTAGTGGGCAACGTCATTTTTAATGGTTAGATAAGTGATTAACAATTGGAGGCAAAGTCATTACCAGGGATGGGCAAAGTGCTTGCCAGTGGTTGGCAAACTGATTACCAGCGGTGGGCAATGTCATATTCAACGGTGGGCAAAGTCATTACCAGTGGTGGACAAAGTCATTACCAGTGGTCGGCAAAGTCATTACCAGTTGAGGGCAGAGTTAATACAATTGGTGGGCGAAGTCATTTTTAGTGGTCAGATAAGTGATAACCAATGCTGGGCAGAGTCATTACCAGTGGTGGGCAGAGTCATTACCAGTGGTGGGCAAAGTCATTACCAGTGGTGGGCAAAGTGATTACCATCGTTGGGCAAAGACATTTTTAGTGGTCATAAAAGTGATAACCAATGGTGGGCAAAGTCATTAAATGTGGAGAAAAGAGTCATTATCAGTGGTGGGCAAAGTTATTACAAATGGTGGGCAAAGTCTTTACCAGTGGTAGGCAAAGTCATTACCAGTTGTCGGCAAAGTCTTTACCAGTGGTCTGCAAAGTCAATACCAGTGGTAGGCAAGGTGAATACCAGTGGTCGGCAAAGTCTTTACCAGTGGAAACAAAGTTATTCCCAATGGTGGGTAAAGTCATTACCAGTTCTAGACAAAGTCATTACCAGTGGTTGGCAAAGTCATTACCAGCGTTGGGCAAAGTCATTACCAGTGGTGGGAAAAGTCATTACCAGTTGAGGGAAAAGTCAATACTATTGGTGGGCAACGTCATTTTTAATGGTTAGATAAGTGATTACCAATTGGAGGCAAAGTCATTACCATGGATGGGCAAAGTCCTTGCCAGTGGTTGGCAAACTGATAACCAGCGGTGGGCAATGTCATAATCAACGGGGGCAAAGTTATTACCAGTGGTGGACAAAGTCATTACCAGTTGTGGGCAAAGTAATTACCATTATTGGGCAAAGTCATAACCAGTGGTGGGAAAAGGCATTGACAATGGTGGGCAATGTCATTTCCAATTGGTAGACAAAATCGTTACCAGTGGTGGGCAAAGTCATTACCAGTGGTGGGCAAAGTCATTACCAGTGGTGGGCAGAGTCAATACTATTGGTGAGCGAAGTCATTTTAGTGAATAGAAAAGTGATTTCCAATGGTGGGCAGAGTCATTCCCAGTGGTTGGCTAAAGTCATTTTTAAAGGTCGGATAAGTGATTTACAGTGATTTGCAAAATCATTACCAGATGATGGCAAAGTCATTTCAATTGTTGGGCAAAGTAATTTTGAGAGGTCGGATATATCATTTACAGTGGTTGGCAAAGTCATTACCAGTGGTAAGCAAAGTCATTACATTTGATGGGCAAAGTCATTATTAGAGGTCGGATAAGTGATTAACTGTGGTTGGCAAATTCATAACCATTGTTGGGCAAAGTCATTTTTAGAGGTCGGATCAGTGATTATCACTGGTGGGCAAAGTCATAACCAATGGTGGGCAAAGTCTTTACCAGTGGTAGGCAAAGTCAATACCAGTGGTAGCAAAGTAAGTACCAGTGATCGGGAAAGTCTTTACCAGTGGAAACAAAGTTATTCCCAATGGTGGGTAAAGTCATAACCAGTTCTAGACAAAGTCATTACCAGTGGTTGGCAAAGTCATTACCAGCGGTGGGCAAAGTCATTACCAGTGGTGGGCAAAGTCATTACCAGTTGAGGGAAAAGTCAATACTATTGGTGGGCAACGTCATTTTTAATGGTTAGATAAGTGATTACCAATTGGAGGCAAAGTCATTACCAGGGATGGGCAAAGTGCTTGCCAGTGGTTGGCAAACTGATTAACAGCGGTGGGCAATGTCATATTCAACGGTGGGCAAAGTCATTACCAGTGGTGGACAAAGTCATTACCAGTGGTCGGCAAAGTCATTACCAGTTGAGGGCAGAGTTAATACAATTGGTGGGCGAAGTCATTTTTAGTGGTCAGATAAGTGATAACCAATGCTGGGCAGATTCATTACCAGTGGTGGGCAGAGTCATTACCAGTGGTGGGCAAAGTCATTACCAGTGGTGGGCAAAGTGATTACCATCGTTGGGCAAAGACATTTTTAGTGGTCATAAAAGTGATAACCAATGGTGGGCAAAGTCATTAAATGTGGAGAAAAGAGTCATTATCAGTGGTGGGCAAAGTTATTACAAATGGTGGGCAAAGTCTTTACCAGTGGTAGGCAAAGTCATTACCAGTTGTCGGCAAAGTCTTTACCAGTGGTCTGCAAAGTCAATACCAGTGGTAGGCAAGGTGAATACCAGTGGTCGGCAAAGTCTTTACCAGTGGAAACAAAGTTATTCCCAATGGTGGGTAAAGTCATTACCAGTTCTAGACAAAGTCATTACCAGTGGTTGGCAAAGTCATTACCAGCGGTGGGCAAAGTCATTACCAGTGGTGAGCAAAGTCATTACCAGTTGAGGGAAAAGTCAATACTATTGGTGGGCAGCGTCATTTTTAATGGTTAGATAAGTGATTACCAATTGGAGGCAAAGTCATTACCAGGGATGGGCAAAGTCCTTGCCAGTGGTTGGCAAACTGATTACCAGCGGTGGGCAATGTCATAATCAACGGTGGGCAAAGTCATTCCCAGTGGTGGGCAAAGTCTTAACCAGTGGTAGGCAAAGTCATTACCAGTTGTCGGCAAAGTCTTTACCATTGGTGGGCATAGTCATTTCCAAGTGGTAGACAAAGTCTTTACCAGTGGTTGCAAAGTTACAACTTGTGGTCGGCAAAGTTTTTACCAGTGGAAACAAAGTCATTACCAGTGGTGGAAAATGTCATTTACAGTGGTGGGCAAAGTCAAAACCAGTTGTGGGCAAAGTTATTCCCAATTGTGGGAAAAGTCATTACCAGTTCGAGACAAAGTCTTTACCAGTGGTTGGCAAAGTCATTACCAGTAGTTGGCAAAGTCATTACCAGTTGAGGGCAAAGTCAATACTATTGGTGAGCAACGTCATTTTTAATGGTTAGATAAGTGACTATCAATTGTAAGCAAAGTCATTACCAGTGATGGGCAGAGTAATTACCAGTGGTGGGCAAAGTCATTACCAGTGGTGGGTAAACTGATTACCAGCGGTGGGTAATGTCAGTATCAATGGTGGGCAAAGTCATTACCAGTGAAGGGCAAAGTCTCTACCAGTTGTCGGCAGAGTTTTTACCATGGTTGGGAAAAGTAATTTTTATAGGTCGGATAAGAGATCACCAATGGTGAGCGAAGTCATTACCAGTGGTTTGCATAGTCATTACCAGTTGAGGGCAGAGTCAATACTATTGGTAGGCGAAGTTATATCAAGTGGTCAGATAAGTGATAACCAATGGTGGTCATAGTCATTACCAGTTGTGGGCAAAGTAATTACCAGCGGTGGGTAAAGTCATTCCAAGTGGTGAGCGAAGTCATTACCAGTAGTTGGCAAAGTCATTACCAGTTGAGGGCAAAGTCAATACTATTGGTGAGCAACGTCATATTTAATGGTTAGATAAGTGATCGCCAATTGTAGGCAAAGTCATTACCAGTGATGGGCAGAGTCATTACCAGTGGTGGGCAAAGTCATTACCAGTGGTGGGTAAACTGATTACCAACGGTGGGCAATGTCATTATCAATGGTGGGCAAAGTCATTGCCAGTGGTGGGCAAAGTCTTTACCAGTTGTCGGCAAAGTTATTACCATGGTTGGGAAAAGTAATTTTTATAGGTCGTATTAGAGATCACCAGTGGTGAACGAAGTCATTACCAGTGTTGGGCAAAGACATTACCAGCGGTTGGGAAAAGTCATTACCCGTGTTGGGCAAAGTCATTCCCAGTGGTGAGCGAAGTCATTACCCGTTGTGGTCAAAGTCATTCCCAGTGGTGAGCGAAGTCATTACCAGTGTAGGGCAAACTGATTACCAGTGGTAGGCTATGTCATTACCACTGGTGGGCAAAGTCATTACCAGTTCTAGACAAAGTCATTTCCAGTTGTCGGCAAAGTCATTACCAATGGTATGATGTCAATACCAGTGGTCGGCAAAGTCATTACCAGCTGAGGGCAGAATCAATACAATTGGTGGACGAAGTCATTTTTAGTGGTAAGATAAGTGATAAACAATGCTGGGCATAGTCATTACCAGTTGTGGGCAGAGTAATTACCAGTGGTGGGCAAAGTGATTACCAGCGGTGGGCAATGTAATTTCCAAGAGGTATACAAATTCTTTACCAGTGGTCGGCATAGTCATTACCAGTGGTCGGCAAAGTCATTACCAGTTGTCGGCAGAGTCATTACCATGATTCGGAAAAGTCATTTTTAGAGGTCGGATAAGAATTTACCAGTGGTGGGCAAATTCATTACCAGCTGAGGGCAGTACAATTGGTGGGCGAAGTCATTTTTAGTGGTCAGTTAAGTGATAAACAATGCTGGGCAGAGTCATTACCAGTGGTGGGCAGTGTCATTACCAGTGGTGGGCAAAGTCATTACCATTGGTGGGCAAAGTGATTACCAGTGGTGGGCAAAGTGATTACCAGCGGTGGTCAATGTCATTACCAGTGGTGGGCAAGGTCATGCCCAGTGGTTGGCAAAGTCATGCCCAGAGATTGGCAAATTCATTACCATTGTTGTCATTACCAGCGGTGGGCAAAGTCATTACCCGTGGTGGGCAAAGTCATTCCCAGTGGTGAGCGAAGTCATTACCAGTGGTGGGCAAACTGATTACCAGTTGACGGCAAGGTCATTACCATGGTTTGGAAAAGTCATTTTTAGAGGTCGGATAAGAATTCACCAGTGGTGGACAAAGTCATTACCAGTTGTCGGCAAAGTCATTACCAGTGGTGGGTAAACTGATTACCAGCGGTGGGTAATGTCAGTATCAATGGTGGGCAAAGTCATTACCAGTGAAGGGCAAAGTCTCTACCAGTTGTCGGCAGAGTTTTTACCATGGTTGGGAAAAGTAATTTTTATAGGTCGGATAAGAGATCACCAATGGTGAGCGAAGTCATTACCAGTGGTTTGCATAGTCATTACCAGTTGAGGGCAGAGTCAATACTATTGGTAGGCGAAGTTATATCAAGTGGTCAGATAAGTGATAACCAATGGTGGTCATAGTCATTACCAGTTGTGGGCAAAGTAATTACCAGCGGTGGGTAAAGTCATTCCAAGTGGTGAGCGAAGTCATTACCAGTAGTTGGCAAAGTCATTACCAGTTGAGGGCAAAGTCAATACTATTGGTGAGCAACGTCATATTTAATGGTTAGATAAGTGATCGCCAATTGTAGGCAAAGTCATTACCAGTGATGGGCAGAGTCATTACCAGTGGTGGGCAAAGTCATTACCAGTGGTGGGTAAACTGATTACCAACGGTGGGCAATGTCATTATCAATGGTGGGCAAAGTCATTGCCAGTGGTGGGCAAAGTCTTTACCAGTTGTCGGCAAAGTTATTACCATGGTTGGGAAAAGTAATTTTTATAGGTCGTATTAGAGATCACCAGTGGTGAACGAAGTCATTACCAGTGTTGGGCAAAGACATTACCAGCGGTTGGGAAAAGTCATTACCCGTGTTGGGCAAAGTCATTCCCAGTGGTGAGCGAAGTCATTACCCGTTGTGGTCAAAGTCATTCCCAGTGGTGAGCGAAGTCATTACCCGTTGTGGTCAAAGTCATTTCCAGTTGTCGGCAAAGTCATTACCAATGGTATGCAATGTCAATACCAGTGGTCGGCAAAGTCATTACCAGCTGAGGGCAGAATCAATACAATTGGTGGACGAAGTCATTTTTAGTGGTAAGATAAGTGATAAACAATGCTGGGCATAGTCATTACCAGTTGTGGGCAGAGTAATTACCAGTGGTGGGCAAAGTGATTACCAGCGGTGGGCAATGTAATTTCCAAGAGGTATACAAATTCTTTACCAGTGGTCGGCATAGTCATTACCAGTGGTCGGCAAAGTCATTACCAGTTGTCGGCAGAGTCATTACCATGATTCGGAAAAGTCATTTTTAGAGGTCGGATAAGAATTTACCAGTGGTGGGCAAATTCATTACCAGCTGAGGGCAGTACAATTGGTGGGCGAAGTCATTTTTAGTGGTCAGATAAGTGATAAACAATGCTGGGCAGAGTCATTACCAGTGGTGGGCAGTGTCATTACCAGTGGTGGGCAAAGTCATTACCATTGGTGGGCAAAGTGATTACCAGTGGTGGGCAAAGTGATTACCAGCGGTGGTCAATGTCATTACCAGTGGTGGGCAAGGTCATGCCCAGTGGTTGGCAAAGTCATGCCCAGAGATTGGCAAATTCATTACCATTGTTGTCATTACCAGCGGTGGGCAAAGTCATTACCCGTGGTGGGCAAAGTCATTCCCAGTGGTGAGCGAAGTCATTACCAGTGGTGGGCAAACTTATTACCAGTTGACGGCAAGGTCATTACCATGGTTTGGAAAAGTCATTTTTAGAGGTCGGATAAGAATTCACCAGTGGTGGACAAAGTCATTACCAGCGGTGGTCAAAGTCATTACCAGTTGTCGGCAAAGTCATTACCAGTGGTGGGTAAACTGATTACCAGCGGTGGGTAATGTCAGTATCAATGTTTGGCAAAGTCATTACCAGTGAAGGGCAAAGTCTCTACCAGTTGTCGGCAGAGTTTTTACCATGGTTGGGAAAAGTAATTTTTATAGGTCGGATAAGAGATCACCAATGGTGAGCGAAGTCATTACCAGTGGTTTGCATAGTCATTACCAGTTGAGGGCAAAGTCAATACTATTGGTGAGCAACGTCATATTTAATGGTTAGATAAGTGATCGCCAATTGTAGGCAAAGTCATTACCAGTGATGGGCAGAGTCATTACCAGTGGTGGGCAAAGTCATTACCAGTGGTTGGTAAACTGATTACCAACGGTGGGCAATGTCATTATCAATGGTGGGCAAAGTCATTGCCAGTGGTGGGCAAAGTCTTTACCAGTTGTCGGCAAAGTTATTACCATGGTTGGGAAAAGTAATTTTTATAGGTCGTATTAGAGATCACCAGTGGTGAACGAAGTCATTACCAGTGTTGGGCAAAGACATTACCAGCGGTTGGGAAAAGTCATTACCCGTGTTGGGCAAAGTCATTCCCAGTGGTGAGCGAAGTCATTACCCGTTGTGGTCAAAGTCATTCCCAGTGGTGAGCGAAGTCATTACCAGTGTAGGGCAAACTGATTACCAGTGGTAGGCTATGTCATTACCACTGGTGGGCAAAGTCATTACCAGTTCTAGACAAAGTCATTTCCAGTTGTCGGCAAAGTCATTACCAATGGTATGCAATGTCAATACCAGTGGTCGGCAAAGTCATTACCAGCTGAGGGCAGAATCAATACAATTGGTGGACGAAGTCATTTTTAGTGGTAAGATAAGTGATAAACAATGCTGGGCATAGTCATTACCAGTTGTGGGCAGAGTAATTACCAGTGGTGGGCAAAGTGATTACCAGCGGTGGGCAATGTAATTTCCAAGAGGTATACAAATTCTTTACCAGTGGTCGGCATAGTCATTACCAGTGGTCGGCAAAGTCATTACCAGTTGTCGGCAGAGTCATTACCATGATTCGGAAAAGTCATTTTTAGAGGTCCGATAAGAATTTACCAGTGGTGGGCAAATTCATTACCAGCTGAGGGCAGTACAATTGGTGGGCGAAGTCATTTTTAGTGGTCAGATAAGTGATAAACAATGCTGGGCAGAGTCATTACCAGTGGTGGGCAGTGTCATTACCAGTGGTGGGCAAAGTCATTACCATTGGTGGGCAAAGTGATTACCAGTGGTGGGCAAAGTGATTACCAGCGGTGGTCAATGTCATTACCAGTGGTGGGCAAGGTCATGCCCAGTGGTTGGCAAAGTCATGCCCAGAGATTGGCAAATTCATTACCATTGTTGTCATTACCAGCGGTGGGCAAAGTCATTACCCGTGGTGGGCAAAGTCATTCCCAGTGGTGAGCGAAGTCATTACCAGTGGTGGGCAAACTGATTACCAGTTGACGGCAAGGTCATTACCATGGTTTGGAAAAGTCATTTTTAGAGGTCGGATAAGAATTCACCAGTGGTGGACAAAGTCATTACCAGCGGTGGTCAAAGTCATTACCAGTTGTCGGCAAAGTCATTACCAGTTGTCGGCAGGGTCATTACCATGATTCGGAAAAGTCATTTTTAGAGGTCGGATAAGAATTCACCAGTGGTGGGCAAAGTCATTACCAGCTGAGGGCAGTACAATTGGTGGGCGAAGTCATTTTTATTGGTCAGATAAGTGATAACCAATGCTGGGCAGAGTCATTACCAGTGGTGGGCAAAGTGATTACCAGCGGTGGTCAATGTCATTACCAGTGGTGGGCAAGGTCATGCCCAGTGGTTTGCAAAGTCATGCCCAGTGATTGGCAAATTCATTACCATTGTTGTCATTACCAGCGGTCGGCAAAGTCATTACCCGTGGCGGGCAAAGTCATTCCAGTGGTGAGCGAAGTCATTACCAGTGGTGGGCAAACTGATTACCAGTTGACGGCAAGGTCATTACCATGGTTTGGAAAAGTCATTTTTAGAGGTCAGATAAGAATTCACCAGTGGTGGGCAAAGTCATTACCAGCGGTGGTCAAAGTCATTACCAGTTGTCGGCAAAGTCATTACCATGGTTGGGAAAAGTCATTACCAGTGGTGGGCAAAGTCATTACCAGTGGTGGGCAAACTGATTACCAGCGGTGGGCTATGCCATTACCAGTGGTGGGAAAAGTTATTACCCGCGGTAGGCAAAGTCATTACCCGTGGTGGGCAGAGTCATTACCAGTTGAGGGCAGAGTCAATACTATTGGTGGGCGAAGTTATTTTAAGTGGTCAGATAAGTGATAAACAATTGTGGGCATAGTCATTACTAGTAATGGGCAAACTGATTACCAGCGGTGGGCAATGTCATTATCAGTGGTGGGCAAAGTCATAACCAGTGGTTAGCAAAGTCTTTTCCAGTGGTAGGCAAAGTCAAAACCAGTGGTTCACAAAGTCTTTTAAAGTGTAAGAAAAGTAAGTACCAGTGTTCGGCTAAGTCTTAACCATTGGAAACAATGTCATTACCAGTGGTGGGAAAAGTCATTTCCAGTGGTGGGCAAAGTCAAAACCAGTTGTGGGCAAAGTTATTCCCTATGATGGGTAAAGTCATTACTAGTTCTAGACAAAGTCATTACCAGTGGTTGGCAGAGTCATTACCAGCGCTGGGCAAAGTCATTACCAGTGGTGGGCAAAGTCATTACCAGTTGAGGGCAAAGTCAATACTATTGGTGGGCAACGTCATTTTTAATGGTTAAATAAGTGATTACCAATTGTAGACAAAGTCATTACCAGTTATGGGCAAAGTCATTACCAGTGGTGGGCAAACTGATTCCCAGCGTTGGGCAATGTCATTTTCAATGGTTGGCAATGTCATTACCAGTGGTGGATAAAGTCATTTCCAGTTGAGGGCAGAGTCAATACTATTGGTGGGCGAAGTCATTTTTTTGTGGTCAGAAAAGTGATTACCAATGGTGGGCCAAGTTTTTACAAGTGGTGGGCAAAGTCATTACCATTGTTGGGCCAAGTCACTTTTTGTGGTCAGATAAGTAATTGCCAATGGTGGGCAAAGTCATTACCAGTGGTGGGCAAAGTCATTACCAGTGGTGGGCAAAGTGCTAACCAGCCGTGGGCAATGTCATTTCTAAGTGGTAGACAAAGTCGTTACCAGTGGTCGGCAAAGTCATTTCCAGTTGTCGGCAAAGTCATTACCATGGTTGGGAAAAGTCATTTCTAGTGGTTGGCAAAGTCATTACCAGCGTGGGCAAAGTCATTACCAGTGGTGGGCAAAGTCATTATCACTAGTGGGCAAAGTCATAACCAGTGGTTGGCAAAGTCTTTTCCAGTGGTAGGCAAAGTCAAAACCAGTGGTTCACAAAGTCTTTTTAAGTGTAAGAAAAGTAAGAACCAGTGTTCGGCTAAGTCTTTACCATTGGAAACAATGTCATTACCAGTGGTGGGAAAAGTCATTTCCAGTGGTGGGCAAAGTCAAAACCAGTTGTGGGCAAAGTTATTCCCTATGATTGGTAAAGTCATTACTAGTTCTAGACAAAGTCATTACCAGCGGTGGGCAAAGTCATTACCAGTGGTGGGCAAAGTCAATTCTATTGGTGGGCAACGTCATTTTTAATGGTTAAATAAGTGATTACCAATTGTAGCCAAAGTCATTACCAAATATGGGCAAAGTCATTACCAATGGTGGGCAAACTGATTCCCAGCGTTGGGCAATGTCATTTTCAATGGTGGGCAATGTCATTACCAGTGGTGGATAAAGTCATTACAAGTGGTCGGCAAAGTCATTACCAGTGGTGGGCTAAGTCATTTCTAGTTGAGGGCAGAGTCAATACTATTGGTGGGCGAAGTCATTTTTAGTAGTCAGATAAGTGATTCCCAACGGTGGGCAGAGAAATTTCAGTGGTGGGCAGAGTCATTACCAGTGGTGGGCAAAGTCATTTCCAGTGGTGGGCAAAGTCAAAACCAGTTGTGGGCAAAGTTATTCCCTATGATGGGTAAAGTCATTACTAGTTCTAGACAAAGTCATTACCAGTGGTTGGCAGAGTCATTACCAGCGGTGGGCAAAGTCATTACCAGTGGTGGGCAAAGTCATTACCAGTTGAGGGCAAAGTCAATACTATTGGTGGGCAACGTCATTTTTAATGGTTAAATAAGTGATTACCAATTGTAGACAAAGTCATTACCAGTTATGGGCAAAGTCATTACCAGTGGTGGGCAAACTGATTCCCAGCGTTGGGCAATGTCATTTTCAATGGTTGGCAATGTCATTACCAGTGGTGGATAAAGTCATTTCCAGTTGAGGGCAGAGTCAATACTATTGGTGGGCGAAGTCATTTTTTTGTGGTCAGAAAAGTGATTACCAATGGTGGGCAAAGTCATTACCAGTGGTGGGCAAAGTCAATTCTATTGGTGGGCAACGTCATTTTTAATGGTTAAATAAGTGATTACCAATTGTAGCCAAAGTCATTACCAAATATGGGCAAAGTCATTACCAATGGTGGGCAAACTGATTCCCAGCGTTGGGCAATGTCATTTTCAATGGTGGGCAATGTCATTACCAGTGGTGGATAAAGTCATTACAAGTGGTCGGCAAAGTCATTACCAGTGGTGGGCTAAGTCATTTCTAGTTGAGGGCAGAGTCAATACTATTGGTGGGCGAAGTCATTTTTAGTAGTCAGATAAGTGATTCCCAACGGTGGGCAGAGAAATTTCAGTGGTGGGCAGAGTCATTACCAGTGGTGGGCAAAGTCATTTCCAGTGGTGGGCAAAGTCAAAACCAGTTGTGGGCAAAGTTATTCCCTATGATGGGTAAAGTCATTACTAGTTCTAGACAAAGTCATTACCAGTGGTTGGCAGAGTCATTACCAGCGGTGGGCAAAGTCATTACCAGTGGTGGGCAAAGTCATTACCAGTTGAGGGCAAAGTCAATACTATTGGTGGGCAACGTCATTTTTAATGGTTAAATAAGTGATTACCAATTGTAGACAAAGTCATTACCAGTTATGGGCAAAGTCATTACCAGTGGTGGGCAAACTGATTCCCAGCGTTGGGCAATGTCATTTTCAATGGTTGGCAATGTCATTACCAGTGGTGGATAAAGTCATTTCCAGTTGAGGGCAGAGTCAATACTATTGGTGGGCGAAGTCATTTTTTTGTGGTCAGAAAAGTGATTGCCAATGGTAGGCAAAGTCATTACCAGTGGTGGGCAAAGTCATTACCAGTGGTGGGCAAAGTGCTAACCAGCGGTGGGCAATGTCATTTCTAAGTTGTAGACAAAGTCGTTACCAGTGGTCGGCAAAGTCATTTCCAGTTGTCGGCAAAGTCATTACCATGGTTGGGAAAAGTCATTTCTAGTGGTTGGCAAAGTCATTACCAGCGGTGGGCAAAGTCATTACCAGTGGTGGGCAAAGTCATTATCACTAGTGGGCAAAGTCATAACCAGTGGTTGGCAAAGTCTTTTCCAGTGGTAGGCAAAGTCAAAACCAGTGGTTCACAAAGTCTTTTTAAGTGTAAGAAAAGTAAGTACCAGTGTTCGGCTAAGTCTTTACCATTGGAAACAATGTCATTACCAGTGGTGGGAAAAGTCATTTCCAGTGGTGGGCAAAGTCAAAACCAGTTGTGGGCAAAGTTATTCCCTATGATTGGTAAAGTCATTACTAGTTCTAGACAAAGTCATTACCAGCGGTGGGCAAAGTCATTACCAGTGGTGGGCAAAGTCAATTCTATTGGTGGGCAACGTCATTTTTAATGGTTAAATAAGTGATTACCAATTGTAGCCAAAGTCATTACCAGTTATGGGCAAAGTCATTACCAATGGTGGGCAAACTGATTCCCAGCGTTGGGCAATGTCATTTTCAATGGTGGGCAATGTCATTACCAGTGGTGGATAAAGTCATTACCAGTGGTCGGCAAAGTCATTACCAGTGGTGGGCTAAGTCATTTCTAGTTGAGGGCAGAGTCAATACTATTGGTGGGCGAAGTCATTTTTAGTAGTCAGATAAGTGATTCCCAACGGTGGGCAGAGAAATTTCAGTGGTGGGCAGAGTCATTACCAGTGGTGGGCAAAGTCATTACTAGTGGTGGGCAAAGAGATTACCAGCGGTGGGCAATGTCATTACCAGTTCTCGGCAAAGTGTTTACCAGTGGTAGCAGAGTCATTACCAGTGGTGGGAAAAGTCATTACCAGTGGTGGGCAAAGTCATTACCAGTGGTGGGCCAACTGATTACCAGCGGTGGGCTATGTCATTACCAGTGGTGGGCTAAGTTATTACAAGTTGAGGGCAGAGTCAAAACTATTGGTGGGGGAAGTCATTTTTAGTGGTCAGATAAGTGATAACCAATGCTGGGCAAAGTCATTACCAGTGGTGGGCAAAGTCATTAGCAGTGTTGGTCAAAGTGATTACCAGCGGTGGGCAATGTCATTATCAGTGGTGGGCAAAGTCATGCCCAGTGGTTGGCAAATTCATTACCATTGTTGGGCAAAGACATTTTTTAGTGGTCAGAAAAGTGATTACCAATGGTGGGCCAAGTTTTTACAAGTGGTGGGCAAAGTCATTACCATTGTTGGGCCAAGTCACTTTTTCTGGTCAGATTAGTAATTACCAATGGTGGGCAAAGTCATTACCAGTGGTGGGCAAAGTCATTACCAGTGGTGGGCAAAGTGTTCACCAGGGGTGGGCAATGTCATTTCTAAGTGGTAGACAAAGTCGTTACCAGTGGTCGGCAAAGTCATTTCCAGTTGTCGGCAAAGTCATTACCATGGTTGGGAAAAGTCATTTCTAGTGGTTGGCAAAGTCATTACCAGCGGTGGGCAAAGTGCTAACCAGCGGTGGGCAATGTCATTTCTAAGTGGTAGACAAAGTCGTTACCAGTGGTCGGCAAAGTCTTTTCCAGTGGTAGGCAAAGTCAAAACCAGTGGTTCACAAAGTCTTTTTAAGTGTAAGAAAAGTAAGTACCAGTGTTCGGCTAAGTCTTTACCATTGGAAACAATGTCATTACCAGTGGTGGGAAAAGTCATTTCCAGTGGTGGGCAAAGTCAAAACCAGTTGTGGGCAAAGTTATTCCCTATGATGGGTAAAGTCATTACTAGTTCTAGACAAAGTCATTACCAGTGGTCGGCAGAGTCATTACCAGCGGTGGGCAAAGTCATTACCAGTGGTGGGCAAAGTCATTACCAGTTGAGGGCAAAGTCAATACTATTGGTGGGCAACGTCATTTTTAAATGGTTAAATAAGTGATTACCAATTGTAGGCAAAGTATTTACCAGTTATGGGCAAAGTCATTACCAGTGGTGGGCAAACTGATTACCAGCGTTGGGCAATGTCATTACCAGTTCTCGGCAAAGTCTTTACCAGTGGTAGCAGAGTCATTACCAGTGGTGGGAAAAGTCATTACCAGTGGTGGGCAAAGTCATTACCAGTGGTGGGCAAACTGATTACCAGCGGTGGGCTATGTCATTACCAGTGGTGGGCAAAGTTATTACCCGCGGTGGGCAAAGTCATTACCCGTGGTGGGCAAAGTCATTACCAGTGGTGTGCAGAGTCATTACCAGTTGAGGGCAGAGTCAATACTATTGGTGGGCATAGTCATTACTAGTAATGGGCAAACTGATAACCAGCGGTGGGCTATGTCATTACCAGTGGTGGGCTAAGTTATTACCAGTTGAGGGCAGAGTCAATACTATTGGTGGGCGAAGTCATTTTTAGTGGTCAGATAAGTGATAACCAATGCTGGGCAAAGTCATTACCAGTGGTGGGCAAAGTCATTACCAGTGGTGGGCAAAGTGATAACCAGCGGTGGGCAATGTCATTATCAGTGGTGGGCAAAGTCATGCCCAGTGGTTGGCAAATTCATTACCATTGTTGGGCAAAGACATTTTTTAGTGGTCAGAAAAGTGATAACCAATGCTGGGCAAAGTCATTACCAGTGGTGGGCAAAGTCATTACCAGTGGTGGGCAAAGTGATTACCAGCGGTGGGCAATGTCATTATCAGTGGTGGGCAAAGTCATGCCCAGTGGTTGGCAAATTCATTACCATTGTTGGGCAAAGACATTTTTTAGTGGTCAGAAAAGTCATTACCAATGGTTGGCCAAGTTTTTACAAGTGGTGGGCAAAGTCATTACCATTGTTGGGCCAAGTCACTTTATGTGGTCAGATAAGTAATTACCAATGGTGGGCAAAGTCATTACCAGTGGTGGGCAAAGTCATTACCAGTGGTGGGCAAAGTGCTCACCAGGGGTGGGCAATGTCATTTCTAAGTGGTAGACAAAGTTGGTACCAGTGGTGGGCAAAGTCATTACCAGTTGAGGGCAAAGTCAATACTATTGGTGGGCAACGTCATTTTTAAATGGTTAAATAAGTGATTACCAATTGTAGGCAAAGTATTTACCAGTTATGGGCAAAGTCATTACCAGTGGTGGGCAAACTGATTACCAGCGTTGGGCAATGTCATTACCAGTGGTGGGCAAAGTTATTACCCGCGGTGGGCAAAGTCATTACCCGTGGTGGGCAAAGTCATTACCAGTGGTGTGCAGAGTCATTACCAGTTGAGGGCAGAGTCAATACTATTGGTGGGCATAGTCATTACTAGTAATGGGCAAACTGATAACCAGCGGTGGGCTATGTCATTACCAGTGGTGGGCTAAGTTATTACCAGTTGAGGGCAGAGTCAATACTATTGGTGGGCATAGTCATTACTAGTAATGGGCAAACTGATAACCAGCGGTGGGCTATGTCATTACCAGTGGTGGGCTAAGTTATTACCAGTTGAGGGCAGAGTCAATACTATTGGTGGGCGAAGTCATTTTTAGTGGTCAGATAAGTGATAACCAATGCTGGGCAAAGTCATTACCAGTGGTGGGCAAAGTCATTACCAGTGGTGGGCAAAGTGATAACCAGCGGTGGGCAAATTCATTACCATTGTTGGGCAAAGACATTTTTTAGTGGTCAGAAAAGTGATTACCAATGGTGGGCCAAGTTTTTACAAGTGGTGGGCAAAGTCAATTCTATTGGTTGGCATAGTCATTTTTTGTGGTCAGATAAGTAATTTCCAATGGTGGGCAAAGTTATTACCAGTGGTGGGCAAAGTCATTACCAGTGGTGGGCAAATTGCTTACCAGCGGTGGGCAATGTCATTTCTAAGTGGTAGACAAAGTCGTTACCAGTTGTCGGCAAAGTCATTTCCAGTTGTCGGCAAAGTCATTATCACTAGTGGGCAAAGTCATAACCAGTGGTTGGCAAAGTCTTTACCAGTGGTAGGCAAAGTCAATACCAGTGGTTCACAAAGTCTTTACAAGTGTTAGAAAAGTAAGTACCAGTGTTCGGCCAAGTCTTTAACTTAGGAAACAATGTCATTACCAGTGGTGGGAAAAGTCATTTCCAGTGGTGGGCAAAGTGATTACCAGCGGTGGGCAATGTCATTATCAGTGGTGGGCAAAGTCATGCCCAGTGGTTGGCAAATTCATTACCATTGTTGGGCAAAGACATTTTTTAGTGGTCAGAAAAGTGATTACCAATGGTGGGCAAAGTTTTTACAAGTGGTGGGCAAAGTCATTACCATTGTTGGGCCAAGTCACTTTTTGTGGTCAGATAAGTAATTACCAATGGTGGGCAAAGTCATTACCAGTGATGGGCAAAGTCATTACCAGTGGTGGGCAAAGTGCTCACCAGGGGTGGGCAATGTCATTTCTAAGTGGTAGACAAAGTCGTTACCAGTGGTCGGCAAAGTCATTTCCAGTTGTCGGCAAAGTCATTACCATGGTTGGGAAAAGTCATTTCTAGTGGTTGGCAAAGTCATTACCAGCGGTGGGCAAAGTCATTACCAGTGGTGGGCAAAGTCATTATCACTAGTGGGCAAAGTCATAACCAGTGGTTGGCAAAGTCTTTTCCAGTGGTAGGCAAAGTCAAAACCAGTGGTTCACAAAGTCTTTTTAAGTGTAAGAAAAGTAAGTACCAGTGTTCGGCTAAGTCTTTACCATTGGAAACAATGTCATTACCAGTGGTGGGAAAAGTCATTTCCAGTGGTGGGCAAAGTCAAAACCAGTTGTGGGCAAAGTTATTCCCTATGATGGGTATAGTCATTACTAGTTCTAGACAAAGTCATTACCAGTGGTGGGCAAAGTTGTTACCCGCGGTGGGCAAAGTCATTACCCGTGGTGGGCAAAGTCATTACCAGTGGTGTGCAGAGTCATTACCAGTTGAGGGCAGAGTCAATACTATTGGTGGGCATAGTCATTACTAGTAATGGGCAAACTGATAACCAGCGGTGGGCTATGTCATTACCAGTGGTGGGCTAAGTTATTACCAGTTGAGGGCAGAGTCAATACTATTGGTGGGCGAAGTCATTTTTAGTGGTCAGATAAGTGATAACCAATGCTGGGCAAAGTCATTACCAGTGGTGGGCAAAGTCATTACCAGTGGTGGGCAAAGTGATAACCAGCGGTGGGCAATGTCATTATCAGTGGTGGGCAAAGTCATGCCCAGTGGTTGGCAAATTCATTACCATTGTTGGGCAAAGACATTTTTTAGTGGTCAGAAAAGTGATTACCAATGGTGGGCCAAGTTTTTACAAGTGGTGGGCAAAGTCAATTCTATTGGTTGGCATAGTCATTTTTTGTGGTCAGATAAGTAATTTCCAATGGTGGGCAAAGTTATTACCAGTGGTGGGCAAAGTCATTCCCAGTGGTGGGCAAATTGCTTACCAGCGGTGGGCAATGTCATTTCTAAGTGGTAGACAAAGTCGTTACCAGTTGTCGGCAAAGTCATTTCCAGTTGTCGGCAAAGTCATTATCACTAGTCGGCAAAGTCATAACCAGTGGTTGGCAAAGTCTTTACCAGTGGTAGGCAAATTCATTACCATTGTTGGGCAAAGACATTTTTTAGTGGTCAGAAAAGTGATTACCAATGGTGGGCCAAGTTTTTACAAGTGGTGGGCAAAGTCAATTCTATTGGTTGGCATAGTCATTTTTTGTGGTCAGATAAGTAATTTCCAATGGTGGGCAAAGTTATTACCAGTGGTGGGCAAAGTTATTACCAGTGGTGGGCAAATTGCTTACCAGCGGTGGGCAATGTCATTTCTAAGTGGTAGACAAAGTCGTTACCAGTTGTCGGCAAAGTCATTTCCAGTTGTCGGCAAAGTCATTATCACTAGTCGGCAAAGTCATAACCAGTGGTTGGCAAAGTCTTTACCAGTGGTTGGCAAATTCATTACCATTGTTGGGCAAAGACATTTTTTAGTGGTCAGAAAAGTGATTACCAATGGTGGGCCAAGTTTTTACAAGTGGTGGGCAAAGTCAATTCTATTGGTTGGCATAGTCATTTTTTGTGGTCAGATAAGTAATTTCCAATGGTGGGCAAAGTTATTACCAGTGGTGGGCAAAGTCATCACCAGTGGTGGGCAAATTGCTTACCAGCGGTGGGCAATGTCATTTCTAAGTGGTAGACAAAGTCGTTACCAGTTGTCGGCAAAGTCATTTCCAATTGTCGGCAAAGTCATTATCACTAGTCGGCAAAATCATAATCAGTGGTTGGCAAAGTCTTTACCAGTTGTCGGCAAAGTCATTATCACTAGTCGGCAAAGTCATAACTAGTGGTTGGCAAAGTCTTTACAAGTGTTAGAAAAGTAAGTACCAGTGTTCGGCCAAGTCTTTACCTTTGGAAACAATGTCATTACCAGTGGTGGGAAAAGTCATTTCCAGTGGTGGGCAAAGTGATTACCAGCGGTGGGCAATGTCATTATCAGTGGTGGGCAAAGTCATGCCCAGTGGTTGGCAAATTCATTACCATTGTTGGGCAAAGACATTTTTTAGTGGTCAGATAAGTAATTTCCAATGGTGGGCAAAGTTATTACCAGTGGTGGGCAAAGTCATTACCAGTGGTGGGCAAATTGCTTACCAGCGGTGGGCAATGTCATTTCTAAGTGGTAGACAAAGTCGTTACCAGTTGTCGGCAAAGTCATTTCCAGTTGTCGGCAAAGTCATTATCACTAGTCGGCAAAGTCATAACCAGTGGTTGGCAAAGTCTTTACCAGTGGTAGGCAAATTCATTACCATTGTTGGGCAAAGACATTTTTTAGTGGTCAGAAAAGTGATTACCAATGGTGGGCCAAGTTTTTACAAGTGGTGGGCAAAGTCAATTCTATTGGTTGGCATAGTCATTTTTTGTGGTCAGATAAGTAATTTCCAATGGTGGGCAAAGTTATTACCAGTGGTGGGCAAAGTCATTACCAGTGGTGGGCAAATTGCTTACCAGCGGTGGGCAATGTCATTTCTAAGTGGTAGACAAAGTTGTTACCAGTTGTCGGCAAAGTCATTTCCAGTTGTCGGCAAAGTCATTATCACTAGTCGGCAAAGTCATAACCAGTGGTTGGCAAAGTCTTTACCAGTGGTTGGCAAATTCATTACCATTGTTGGGCAAAGACATTTTTTAGTGGTCAGAAAAGTGATTACCAATGGTGGGCCAAGTTTTTACAAGTGGTGGGCAAAGTCAATTTTATTGGTTGGCATAGTCATTTTTTGTGGTCAGATAAGTAATTTCCAATGGTGGGCAAAGTTATTACCAGTGGTGGGCAAAGTCATCACCAGTGGTGGGCAAATTGCTTACCAGCGGTGGGCAATGTCATTTCTAAGTGGTAGACAAAGTCGTTACCAGTTGTCGGCAAAGTCATTTCCAGTTGTCGGCAAAGTCATTATCACTAGTCGGCAAAATCATAATCAGTGGTTGGCAAAGTCTTTACCAGTTGTCGGCAAAGTCATTATCACTAGTCGGCAAAGTCAATACCAGTGGTTCACAAAGTCTTTACAAGTGTTAGAAAAGTAAGTACCAGTGTTCGGCCAAGTCTTTACCTTTGGAAACAATGTCATTACCAGTGGTGGGAAAAGTCATTTCCAGTGGTGGGCAAAGTGATTACCAGCGGTGGGCAATGTCATTATCAGTGGTGGGCAAAGTCATGCCCAGTGGTTGGCAAATTCATTACCATTGTTGGGCAAAGACATTTTTTATTGGTCAGAAAAGTGATTACCAATGGTGGGCAAAGTTTTTACAAGTGGTGGGCAAAGTCATTACCATTGTTGGGCCAAGTCACTTTTTGTGGTCAGATAAGTAATTACCAATGGTGGGCAAAGTCATTACCAGTGGTGGGCAAAGTCATTACCAGTGGTGGGCAAAGTGCTCACCAGGGGTGGGCAATGTCATTTCTAAGTGGTAGACTAGGTCGTTACCAGTGGTCGGCAAAGTCATTTCCAGTTGTCGGCAAAGTCATTACCATGGTTGGGAAAAGTCATTTCTAGTGGTTGGCAAAGTCATTACCAGCGGTGGGCAAAGTCATTACCAGTGGTGGGCAAAGTCATTATCACTAGTGGGCAAAGTCATAACCAGTGGTTGGCAAAGTCTTTTCCAGTGGTAGGCAAAGTCAAAACCAGTGGTTCACAAAGTCTTTTTAAGTGTAAGAAAAGTAAGTACCAGTGTTCGGCTAAGTCTTTACCATTGGAAACAATGTCATTACCAGTGGTGGGAAAAGTCATTTCCAGTGGTTGGCAAAGTCAAAACCAGTTGTGGGCAAAGTTATTCCCTATGATGGGTAAAGTCATTACTAGTTCTAGACAAAGTCATTACCAGTGGTCGGCAGAGTCATTACCAGCGGTGGGCAAAGTCATTACCAGTGGTGGGCAAAGTCATTACCAGTTGAGGGCAAAGTCAATACTATTGGTGGGCAACGTCATTTTTAAATGGTTAAATAAGTGATTACCAATTGTAGGCAAAGTATTTACCAGTTATGGGCAAAGTCATTACCAGTGGTGGGCAAACTGATTACCAGCGTTGGGCAATGTCATTACCAGTTCTCGGCAAAGTCTTTACCAGTGGTAGCAGAGTCATTACCAGTGGTGGGAAAAGTCATTACCAGTGGTGGGCAAAGTCATTACCAGTGGTGGGCAAACTGATTACCAGCGGTGGGCTATGTCATTACCAGTGGTGGGCAAAGTTATTACCCGCGGTGGGCAAAGTCATTACCCGTGGTGGGCAAAGTCATTACCAGTGGTGTGCAGAGTCATTACCAGTTGAGGGCAGAGTCAATACTATTGGTGGGCATAGTCATTACTAGGAATGGGCAAACTGATAACCAGCGGTGGGCTATGTCATTACCAGTGGTGGGCTAAGTTATTACCAGTTGAGGGCAGAGTCAATACTATTGGTGGGCGAAGTCATTTTTAGTGGTCAGATAAGTGATAACCAATGCTGGGCAAAGTCATTACCAGTGGTGGGCAAAGTCATTACCAGTGGTGGGCAAAGTGATAACCAGCGGTGGGCAATGTCATTATCAGTGGTGGGCAAAGTCATGCCCAGTGGTTGGCAAATTCATTACCATTGTTGGGCAAAGACATTTTTAGTGGTCAGAAAAGTGATTACCAATGGTGGGCCAAGTTTTACAAGTGGTGGGCAAAGTCAATTCTATTGGTTGGCATAGTCATTTTTTGTGTTCAGATAAGTAATTTCCAATGGTGGGCAAAGTTAATTCCAGTGGTGGGCAAAGTCATTACCAGTGGTGGGCAAATTGCTTACCAGCGGTGGGCAATGTCATTTCTAAGTGGTAGACAAAGTCGTTACCAGTTGTCGGCAAAGTCATTTCCAGTTGTCGGCAAAGTCATTATCACTAGTGGGCAAAGTCATAACCAGTGGTTGGCAAAGTCTTTACCAGTGGTAGGCAAAGTCAATACCAGTGGTTCACAAAGTCTTTACAAGTGTTAGAAAAGTAAGTACCAGTGTTCGGCCAAGTCTTTAACTTAGGAAACAATGTCATTACCAGTGGTGGGAAAAGTCATTTCCAGTGGTGGGCAAAGTGATTACCAGCGGTGGGCAATGTCATTATCAGTGGTGGGCAAAGTCATGCCCAGTGGTTGGCAAATTCATTACCATTGTTGGGCAAAGACATTTTTTAGTTGTCAGAAAAGTGATAACCAATGGTGGGCCAAGTTTTTACAAGTGGTGGGCAAAGTCATTACCATTGTTGGGCCAAGTCACTTTTTGTGGTCAGATAAGTAATTACCAATGGTGGGCAAAGTCATTACCAGTGGTGGGCAAAGTCATTACCAGTGGTGGGCAAAGTGCTGACCAGGGGTGGGCAATGTCATTTCTAAGTGGTAGACTAGGTCGTTACCAGTGGTCGGCAAAGTCATTTCCAGTTGTCGGCAAAGTCATTACCATGGTTGGGAAAAGTCATTTCTAGTGGTTGGCAAAGTCATTACCGGCGGTGGGCAAAGTCATTACCAGTGGTGGGCAAAGTCATTATCACTAGTGGGCAAAGTCATAACCAGTGGTTGGCAAAGTCTTTTCCAGTGGTAGGCAAAGTCAAAACCAGTGGTTCACAAAGTCTTTTTAAGTGTAAGAAAAGTAAGTACCAGTGTTCGGCTAAGTCTTTACCATTGGAAACAATGTCATTACCAGTGGTGGGAAAAGTCATTTCCAGTGGTGGGCAAAGTCAAAACCAGTTGTGGGCAAAGTTATTCCCTATGATGGGTAAAGTCATTACTAGTTCTAGACAAAGTCATTACCAGTGGTCGGCAGAGTCATTACCAGCGGTGGGCAAAGTCATTACCAGTGGTGGGCAAAGTCATTACCAGTTGAGGGCAAAGTCAATACTATTGGTGGGCAACGTCATTTTAAATGGTTAAATAAGTGATTACCAATTGTAGGCAAAGTATTTACCAGTTATGGGCAAAGTCATTACCAGTGGTGGGCAAACTGATTACCAGCGTTGGGCAATGTCATTACCAGTTCTCGGCAAAGTCTTTACCAGTGGTAGCAGAGTCATTACCAGTGGTGGGAAAAGTCATTACCAGTGGTGGGCAAAGTCATTACCAGTGGTGGGCAAACTGATTACCAGCGGTGGGCTATGTCATTACCAGTGGTGGGCAAAGTTATTACCCGCGATGGGCAAAGTCATTACCCGTGGTGGGCAAAGTCATTACCAGTGGTGTGCAGAGTCATTACCAGTTGAGGGCAGAGTCAATACTATTGGTGGGCATAGTCATTACTAGTATTGGGCAAACTGATAACCAGCGGTGGGCAAAGTCATTACCAGTGGTGTGCAGAGTCATTACCAGTTGAGGGCAGAGTCAATACTATTGATGGGCATAGTCATTACTAGTAATGGGCAAACTGATAACCAGCGGTGGGCTAAGTCATTACCAGTGGTGGGCTAAGTTATTACCAGTTGAGGGCAGAGTCAATACTATTGGTGGGCGAAGTCATTTTTAGTGGTCAGATAAGTGATAACCAATGCTGGGCAAAGTCATTACCAGTGGTGGGCAAAGTCATTACCAGTGGTGGGCAAAGTGATAACCAGCGGTGGGCAATGTCATTATCAGTGGTGGGCAAAGTCATGCCCAGTGGTTGGCAAATTCATTACCATTGTTGGGCAAAGACATTTTTTAGTGGTCAGAAAAGTGATTACCAATGGTGGGCCAAGTTTTTACAAGTGGTGGGCAAAGTCAATTCTATTGGTTGGCATAGTCATTTTTTGTGGTCAGATAAGTAATTTCCAATGGTGGGCAAAGTTATTACCAGCGGTGGGCAAAGTCATTACCAGTGGTGGGCAAATTGCTTACCAGCGGTGGGCAATGTCATTTCTAAGTGGTAGACAAAGTCGTTACCAGTTGTCGGCAAAGTCATTTCCAGTTGTCGGCAAAGTCATTATCACTAGTGGGCAAAGTCATAACCAGTGGTTGGCAAAGTCTTTACCAGTGGTAGGCAAAGTCAATACCAGTGGTTCACAAAGTCTTTACAAGTGTTAGAAAAGTAAGTACCAGTGTTCGGCCAAGTCTTTACCTTTGGAAACAATGTCATTACCAGTGGTGGGAAAAGTCATTTTCAGTGGTGGGCAAAGTCAAAACCAGTTGTGGGCAAAGTTATTCCCAATGATGGGTAAAGTCATTACTAGTTCTAGACAAAGTCATTACCAGTGGTCGGCAGAGTCATTACCAGCGGTGGGCAAAGTCATTACCAGTGGTGGGCAAAGTCATTACCAGTTGAGGGCAAAGTCAATACTATTGGTGGGCAACGTCATTTTTAAATGGTTAAATAAGTGATTACCAATTGTAGGCAAAGTATTTACCAGTTATGGGCAAAGTCATTACCAGTGGTGGGCAAACTGATTACCAGCGTTGGGCAATGTCATTACCAGTTCTCGGCAAAGTCTTTACCAGTGGTAGCAGAGTCATTACCAGTGGTGGGAAAAGTCATTACCAGTGGTGGGCAAAGTCATTACCTGTGGTGGGCAAACTGATTACCAGCGGTGGGCTATGTCATTACCAGTGGTGGGCAAAGTTATTACCCGCGATGGGCAAAGTCATTACCCGTGGTGGGCAAAGTCATTACCAGTGGTGTGCAGAGTCATTACCAGTTGAGGGCAGAGTCAATACTATTGGTGGGCATAGTCATTACTAGTATTGGGCAAACTGATAACCAGCGGTGGGCAAAGTCATTACCAGTGGTGTGCAGAGTCATTACCAGTTGAGGGCAGAGTCAATACTATTGGTGGGCATAGTCATTACTAGTAATGGGCAAACTGATAACCAGCGGTGGGCTATGTCATTACCAGTGGTGGGCTAAGTTATTACCAGTTGAGGGCAGAGTCAATACTATTGGTGGGCGAAGTCATTTTTAGTGGTCAGATAAGTGATAACCAATGCTGGGCAAAGTCATTACCAGTGGTGGGCAAAGTCATTACCAGTGGTGGGCAAAGTGATAACCAGCGGTGGGCAATGTCATTATCAGTGGTGGGCAAAGTCATGCCCAGTGGTTGGCAAATTCATTACCATTGTTGGGCAAAGACATTTTTTAGTGGTCAGAAAAGTGATTACCAATGGTGGGCCAAGTTTTTACAAGTGGTGGGCAAAGTCATTACCATTGTTGGGCCAAGTCACTTTTTGTGGTCAGATAAGTAATTACCAATGGTGGGCAAAGTCATTACCAGTGGTGGGCAAAGTCATTACCAGTGGTGGGCAAAGTGCTCACCAGGGGTGGGCAATGTCATTTCTAAGTGGTAGACTAGGTCGTTACCAGTGGTCGGCAAAGTCATTTCCAGTTGTCGGCAAAGTCATTACCATGGTTGGGAAAAGTCATTTCTAGTGGTTGGCAAAGTCATTACCAGCGGTGGGCAAAGTCATTACCAGTGGTGGGCAAAGTCATTATCACTAGTGGGCAAAGTCATAACCAGTGGTTGGCAAAGTCTTTTCCAGTGGTAGGCAAAGTCAAAACCAGTGGTTCACAAAGTCTTTTTAAGTGTAAGAAAAGTAAGTACCAGTGTTCGGCTAAGTCTTTACCATTGGAAACAATGTCATTACCAGTGGTGGGAAAAGTCATTTCCAGTGGTGGGCAAAGTCAAAACCAGTTGTGGGCAAAGTTATTCCCTATGATGGGTAAAGTCATTACTAGTTCTAGACAAAGTCATTACCAGTGGTCGGCAGAGTCATTACCAGCGGTGGGCAAAGTCATTACCAGTGGTGGGCAAAGTCATTACCAGTTGAGGGCAAAGTCAATACTATTGGTGGGCAACGTCATTTTTAAATGGTTAAATAAGTGATTACCAATTGTAGGCAAAGTATTTACCAGTTATGGGCAAAGTCATTACCAGTGGTGGGCAAACTGATTACCAGCGTTGGGCAATGTCATTACCAGTTCTCGGCAAAGTCTTTACCAGTGGTAGCAGAGTCATTACCAGTGGTGGGAAAAGTCATTACCAGTGGTGGGCAAAGTCATTACCAGTGGTGGGCAAACTGATTACCAGCGGTGGGCTATGTCATTACCAGTGGTGGGCAAAGTTATTACCCGCGGTGGGCAAAGCCATTACCCGTGGTGGGCAAAGTCATTACCAGTGGTGTGCAGAGTCATTACCAGTTGAGGGCAGAGTCAATACTATTGGTGGGCATAGTCATTACTAGGAATGGGCAAACTGATAACCAGCGGTGGGCTATGTCATTACCAGTGGTGGGCTAAGTTATTACCAGTTGAGGGCAGAGTCAATACTATTGGTGGGCGAAGTCATTTTTAGTGGTCAGATAAGTGATAACCAATGCTGGGCAAAGTCATTACCAGTGGTGGGCAAAGTCATTACCAGTGGTGGGCAAAGTGATAACCAGCGGTGGGCAATGTCATTATCAGTGGTGGGCAAAGTCATGCCCAGTGGTTGGCAAATTCATTACCATTGTTGGGCAAAGACATTTTTTAGTGGTCAGAAAAGTGATTACCAATGGTGGGCCAAGTTTTTACAAGTGGTGGGCAAAGTCAATTCTATTGGTTGGCATAGTCATTTTTTGTGTTCAGATAAGTAATTTCCAATGGTGGGCAAAGTTAATTCCAGTGGTGGGCAAAGTCATTACCAGTGGTGGGCAAATTGCTTACCAGCGGTGGGCAATGTCATTTCTAAGTGGTAGACAAAGTCGTTACCAGTTGTCGGCAAAGTCATTTCCAGTTGTCGGCAAAGTCATTATCACTAGTGGGCAAAGTCATAACCAGTGGTTGGCAAAGTCTTTACCAGTGGTAGGCAAAGTCAATACCAGTGGTTCACAAAGTCTTTACAAGTGTTAGAAAAGTAAGTACCAGTGTTCGGCCAAGTCTTTACCTTTGGAAACAATGTCATTACCAGTGGTGGGAAAAGTCATTTCCAGTGGTGGGCAAAGTGATTACCAGCGATGGGCAATGTCATTATCAGTGGTGGGCAAAGTCATGCCCAGTGGTTGGCAAATTCATTACCATTGTTGGGCAAAGACATTTTTTAGTGGTCAGAAAAGTGATAACCAATGGTGGGCCAAGTTTTTACAAGTGGTGGGCAAAGTCATTACCATTGTTGGGCCAAGTCACTTTTTGTGGTCAGATAAGTAATTACCAATGGTGGGCAAAGTCATTACCAGTGGTGGGCAAAGTCATTACCAGTGGTGGGCAAAGTGCTCACCAGGGGTGGGCAATGTCATTTCTAAGTGGTAGACTAGGTCGTTACCAGTGGTCGGCAAAGTCATTTCCAGTTGTCGGCAAAGTCATTACCATGGTTGGGAAAAGTCATTTCTAGTGGTTGGCAAAGTCATTACCGGCGGTGGGCAAAGTCATTACCAGTGGTGGGCAAAGTCATTATCACTATTGGGCAAAGTCATAACCAGTGGTTGGCAAAGTCTTTTCCAGTGGTAGGCAAAGTCAAAACCAGTGGTTCACAAAGTCTTTTTAAGTGTAAGAAAAGTAAGTACCAGTGTTCGGCTAAGTCTTTACCATTGGAAACAATGTCATTACCAGTGGTGGGAAAAGTCATTTCCAGTGGTGGGCAAAGTCAAAACCAGTTGTGGGCAAAGTTATTCCCTATGATGGGTAAAGTCATTACTAGTTCTAGACAAAGTCATTACCAGTGGTCGGCAGAGTCATTACCAGCGGTGGGCAAAGTCATTACCAGTGGTGGGCAAAGTCATTACCAGTTGAGGGCAAAGTCAATACTATTGGTGGGCAACGTCATTTTTAAATGGTTAAATAAGTGATTACCAATTGTAGGCAAAGTATTTACCAGTTATGGGCAAAGTCATTACCAGTGGTGGGCAAACTGATTACCAGCGTTGGGCAATGTCATTACCAGTTCTCGGCAAAGTCTTTACCAGTGGTAGCAGAGTCATTACCAGTGGTGGGAAAAGTCATTACCAGTGGTGGGCAAAGTCATTACCAGTGGTGGGCAAACTGATTACCAGCGGTGGGCTATGTCATTACCAGTGGTGGGCAAAGTTATTACCCGCGATGGGCAAAGTCATTACCCGTGGTGGGCAAAGTCATTACCAGTGGTGTGCAGAGTCATTACCAGTTGAGGGCAGAGTCAATACTATTGGTGGGCATAGTCATTACTAGTATTGGGCAAACTGATAACCAGCGGTGGGCAAAGTCATTACCAGTGGTGTGCAGAGTCATTACCAGTTGAGGGCAGAGTCAATACTATTGATGGGCATAGTCATTACTAGTAATGGGCAAACTGATAACCAGCGGTGGGCTAAGTCATTACCAGTGGTGGGCTAAGTTATTACCAGTTGAGGGCAGAGTCAATACTATTGGTGGGCGAAGTCATTTTTAGTGGTCAGATAAGTGATAACCAATGCTGGGCAAAGTCATTACCAGTGGTGGGCAAAGTCATTACCAGTGGTGGGCAAAGTGATAACCAGCGATGGGCAATGTCATTATCAGTGGTGGGCAAAGTCATGCCCAGTGGTTGGCAAATTCATTACCATTGTTCGGCAAAGACATTTTTTAGTGGTCAGAAAAGTGATTACCAATGGTGGGCCAAGTTTTTACAAGTGGTGGGCAAAGTCAATTCTATTGGTTGGCATAGTCATTTTTTGTGGTCAGATAAGTAATTTCCAATGGTGGGCAAAGTTATTACCAGCGGTGGGCAAAGTCATTACCAGTGGTGGGCAAATTGCTTATCAGCGGTGGGCAATGTCATTTCTAAGTGGTAGACAAAGTCGTTACCAGTTGTCGGCAAAGTCATTTCCAGTTGTCGGCAAAGTCATTATCACTAGTGGGCAAAGTCATAACCAGTGGTTGGCAAAGTCTTTACCAGTGGTAGGCAAAGTCAATACCAGTGGTTCAAAAAGTCTTTACAAGTGTTAGAAAAGTAAGTACCAGTGTTCGGCCAAGTCTTTACCTTTGGAAACAATGTCATTACCAGTGGTGGGAAAAGTCATTTCCAGTGGTGGGCAAAGTCAAAACCAGTTGTGGGCAAAGTTATTCCCAATGATGGGTAAAGTCATTACTAGTTCTAGACAAAGTCATTACCAGTGGTCGGCAGAGTCATTACGAGCGGTGGGCAAAGTCATTACCAGTGGTGGGCAAAGTCATTACCAGTTGAGGGCAAAGTCAATACTATTGGTGGGCAACGTCATTTTTAAATGGTTAAATAAGTGATTACCAATTGTAGGCAAAGTATTTACCAGTTATGGGCAAAGTCATTACCAGTGGTGGGCAAACTGATTACCAGCGTTGGGCAATGTCATTACCAGTTCTCGGCAAAGTCTTTACCAGTGGTAGCAGAGTCATTACCAGTGGTGGGAAAAGTCATTACCAGTGGTGGGCAAAGTCATTACCAGTGGTGGGCAAACTGATTACCAGCGGTGGGCTATGTCATTACCAGTGGTGGGCAAAGTTATTACCCGCGATGGGCAAAGTCATTACCCGTGGTGGGCAAAGTCATTACCAGTGGTGTGCAGAGTCATTACCAGTTGAGGGCAGAGTCAATACTATTGGTGGGCATAGTCATTACTAGTATTGGGCAAACTGATAACCAGCGGTGGGCAAAGTCATTACCAGTGGTGTGCAGAGTCATTACCAGTTGAGGGCAGAGTCAATACTATTGGTGGGCATAGTCATTACTAGTAATGGGCAAACTGATAACCAGCGGTGGGCTATGTCATTACCAGTGGTGGGCTAAGTTATTACCAGTTGAGGGCAGAGTCAATACTATTGGTGGGCGAAGTCATTTTTAGTGGTCAGATAAGTGATAACCAATGCTGGGCAAAGTCATTTCCAGTGGTGGGCAAAGTCATTACCAGTGGTGGGCAAAGTGATAACCAGCGGTGGGCAATGTCATTATCAGTGGTGGGCAAAGTCATGCCCAGTGGTTGGCAAATTCATTACCATTGTTGGGCAAAGACATTTTTTAGTGGTCAGAAAAGTGATTACCAATGGTGGGCCAAGTTTTTACAAGTGGTGGGCAAAGTCAATTCTATTGGTTGGCATAGTCATTTTTTGTGGTCAGATAAGTAATTTCCAATGGTGGGCAAAGTTATTACCAGCGGTGGGCAAAGTCATTACCAGTGGTGGGCAAATTGCTTACCAGCGGTGGGCAATGTCATTTCTAAGTGGTAGACAAAGTCGTTACCAGTTGTCGGCAAAGTCATTTCCAGTTGTCGGCAAAGTCATTATCACTAGTGGGCAAAGTCATAACCTTTGGAAACAATGTCATTACCAGTGGTGGGAAAAGTCATTTCCAGTGGTGGGCAAAGTCAAAACCAGTTGTGGGCAAAGTTATTCCCAATGATGGGTAAAGTCATTACTAGTTCTAGACAAAGTCATTACCAGTGGTGGGCAAAGTCATTACCAGTTGAGGGCAAAGTCAATACTATTGGTTGGCAACGTCATTTTTAATGGTTAAATAAGTGATTACCAATTGTAGAGAAAGTCATTACCAGTTATGGGCAAAGTCATTACCAGTGGTGGGCAAACTGATTACCAGCGTTGGGCAATGTCATTTTCAATGGTGGGCAATGTCATTACCAGTGGTGGATAAAGTCATTACCAGTGGTCGGCAAAGTGATTACCAGTGGTGGGCAAAGAGATTACCAGCGGTGGGCAATGTCATTACCAGTTCTCTGCAAAGTCTTTACCAGTGGTGGGCAAAGTCATTACCAGTGGTGGGCAAAGTCATGCCCAGTGGTTGGCATAGTCATGAACAGTGGTTCGCAAATTCATTGCCATTGTTGGGCAAAGACATTTTTAGTTGTCAGAAAAGTGATTACCAATGGTGGGCAAATTCATTACCTGTGGTTGGAAAAGTCATTACCAGTAGTGGGCAAAGTACTTACCATTGGTGGGCAAAGTCATAACAAGTGGTGGGCAAAGTCATGCCCAGTGGTTTAGAAAGAATTTACCATTGTTGGGCAAAGACATTTTTAGTGGTCAGAAAAGTGATTACCAATGGTGGGCAAAGTCAATACAAGTGGTGGGCAAAGTCTTTACCAGTGGAAGGCAAAGTCATTACCAGTGGTGGAAAAGTCATGCCCAGTGGTTGGCATAGTCATGCACAGTGGTTGGCAAATTCATTGCCATTGTTGGGCAAATACATTTTTAGTGGTCAGAAAAGTGATTACCAATGGTGGGCAAAGTCATTACAATTGGAGAAAAGAGTCATTATCATTGGTGGGCAAAGTCTTTACCAGTGGTAGGCAAAGTCATTACCAGTGGTCGGTAAAGTCTTTAACATTGGAAGCAAAGTCATTACCAGTAGTGGGCAAAATACTTACCATTGGTGGGCAAAGTCATTTTTAGTGGTCAGAAAAGTCATTACCAATGGTGGGCCAAGTTTTTACAAGTGGTGGGCAAAGTCATTACCATTGTTGGGCCAAGTCACTTTTAGTGGTCAGATAAGTAATTACCAATGGTGGGCAAAGTCATTACCAGTGGTGGGCAAAGTCATTACCAGTGGTGGGCAAAGTGCTCACCAGGGGTGGGCAATGTCATTTCTAAGTGGTAGACAAAGTCGGTACCAGCGGTGGGCAAAGTCATTACCAGTGGTGGGCAAAGTCATTACCAGTTGAGGGCAAAGTCAATACTATTGGTGGGCAACGTCATTTTTATATGGTTAAATAAGTGATTATCAATTGTAGGCAAAGTATTTACCAGTTATGGGCAAAGTCATTACCAGTGGTGGGCAAACTGATTACCAGCGTTGGGCAATGTCATTACCAGTTCTCGGCAAAGTCTTTACCAGTGGTAGCAGAGTCATTACCAGTGGTGGGAAAAGTCATTACCAGTGGTGGGCAAAGTCATTACCAGTGGTTGGCAAACTGATTACCAGCGGTGGGCTATGTCATTACCAGTGGTGGGCAAAGTTATTACCCGCGGTGGGCAAAGTCATTACCCGTGGTGGGCAAAGTCATTACCAGTGGTGTGCAGAGTCATTACCAGTTGAGGGCAGAGTCAATACTATTGGTGGGCATAGTCATTACTAGTAATGGGCAAACTGATAACCAGCGGTCGGCTATGTCATTACCAGTGGTGGGCTAAGTTATTACCAGTTGAGGGCAGAGTCAATACTATTGGTGGGCATAGTCATTACTAGTAATGGGCAAACTGATAACCAGCGGTGGGCTATGTCATTACCAGTGGTGGGCTAAGTTATTACCAGTTGAGGGCAGAGTCAATACTATTGGTGGGCGAAGTCATTTTTAGTGGTCAGATAAGTGATAACCAATGCTGGGCAAAGTCATTACCAGTGGTGGGCAAAGTCATTACCAGTGGTGGGCAAAGTGATAACCAGCGGTGGGCAATGTCATTATCAGTGGTGGGCAAAGTCATGCCCAGTGGTTGGCAAATTCATTACCATTGTTGGGCAAAGACATTTTTTAGTGGTCAGAAAAGTGATTACCAATGGTGGGCCAAGTTTTTACAAGTGGTGGGCAAAGTCAATTCTATTGGTTGGCATAGTCATTTTTTGTGGTCAGATAAGTAATTTCCATTGGTGGGCAAAGTTATTACCAGTGGTGGGCAAAGTCATTACCAGTGGTGGGCAAATTGCTTACCAGCGGTGGGCAATGTCATTTCTAAGTGGTAGACAAAGTCGTTACCAGTTGTCGGCAAAGTCATTTCCAGTTGTCGGCAAAGTCATTATCACTAGTGGGCAAAGTCATAACCAGTGGTTGGCAAAGTCTTTACCAGTGGTAGGCAAAGTCAATACCAGTGAATCACAAAGTCTTTACAAGTGTTAGAAAAGTAAGTACCAGTGTTCGGCCAAGTCTTTAACTTAGGAAACAATGTCATTACCAGTGGTGGGAAAAGTCATTTCCAGTGGTGGGCAAAGTGATTACCAGCGGTGGGCAATGTCATTATCAGTGGTGGGCAAAGTCATGCCCAGTGGTTGGCAAATTCATTACCATTGTTGGGCAAAGACATTTTTTAGTGGTCAGAAAAGTGATTACCAATGGTGGGCCAAGTTTTTACAAGTGGTGGGCAAAGTCATTACCATTGTTGGGCCAAGTCACTTTTTGTGGTCAGATAAGTAATTACCAATGGTGGGCAAAGTCATTACCAGTGGTGGGCAAAGTCATTACCAGTGGTGGGCAAAGTGCTCACCAGGGGTGGGAAATGTCATTTCTAAGTGGTAGACAAAGTCGTTACCAGTGGTCGGCAAAGTCATTTCCAGTTGTCGGCAAAGTCATTACCATGGTTGGGAAAAGTCATTTCTAGTGGTTGGCAAAGTCATTACCAGCGGTGGGCAAAGTCATTACCAGTGGTGGGCAAAGTCATTATCACTAGTGGGCAAAGTCATAACCAGTGGTTGGCAAAGTCTTTTCCATTGGTAGGCAAAGTCAAAACCAGTGGTTCACAAAGTCTTTTTAAGTGTAAGAAAAGTAAGTACCAGTGTTCGGCTAAGTCTTTACCATTGGAAACAATGTCATTACCAGTGGTGGGAAAAGTCATTTCCAGTGGTGGGCAAAGTCAAAACCAGTTGTGGGCAAAGTTATTCCCTATGATGGGTAAAGTCATTACTAGTTCTAGACAAAGTCATTACCAGTGGTCGGCAGAGTCATTACCAGCGGTGGGCAAAGTCATTACCAGTGGTGGGCAAAGTCATTACCAGTTGAGGGCAAAGTCAATACTATTGGTGGGCAACGTCATTTTTAAATGGTTAAATAAGTGATTACCAATTGTAGGCAAAGTATTTACCAGTTATGGGCAAAGTCATTACCAGTGGTGGGCAAACTGATTACCAGCGTTGGGCAATGTCATTACCAGTTCTCGGCAAAGTCTTTACCAGTGGTAGCAGAGTCATTACCAGTGGTGGGAAAAGTCATTACCAGTGGTGGGCAAAGTCATTACCAGTGGTGGGCAAACTGATTACCAGCGGTGGGCTATGTCATTACCAGTGGTGGGCAAAGTTATTACCCGCGGTGGGCAAAGTCATTACCCGTGGTGGGCAAAGTCATTACCAGTGGTGTGCAGAGTCATTACCAGTTGAGGGCAGAGTCAATACTATTGGTGGGCATAGTCATTACTAGTAATGGGCAAACTGATAACCAGCGGTCGGCTATGTCATTACCAGTGGTGGGCTAAGTTATTACCAGTTGAGGGCAGAGTCAATACTATTGGTGGGCGAAGTCATTTTTAGTGGTCATATAAGTGAAAACCAATGCTGGGCAAAGTCATTACCAGTGGTGGGCAAAGTCATTACCAGTGGTGGGCAAAGTGATAACCAGCGGTGGGCAATGTCATTATCAGTGGTGGGCAAAGTCATGCCCAGTGGTTGGCAAATTCATTACCATTGTTGGGCAAAGACATTTTTTAGTGGTCAGAAAAGTGATTACCAATGGTGGGCCAAGTTTTTACAAGTGGTGGGCAAAGTCAATTCTATTGGTTGGCATAGTCATTTTTTGTGGTCAGATAAGTAATTTCCAATGGTGGGCAAAGTTATTACCAGTGGTGGGCAAAGTCATTACCAGTGGTGGGCAAATTGCTTACCAGCGGTGGGCAATGACATTTCTAAGTGGTAGACAAAGTCGTTACCAGTTGTCGGCAAAGTCATTTCCAGTTGTCGGCAAAGTCATTATCACTAGTCGGCAAAGTCATAACCAGTGGTTGGCAAAGTCTTTACCAGTGGTAGGCAAAGTCAATACCAGTGGTTCACAAAGTCTTTACAAGTGTTGGAAAAGTAAGTACCAGTGTTCGGCCAAGTCTTTACCTTTGGAAACAATGTCATTACCAGTGGTGGGAAAAGTCATTTCCAGTGGTGGGCAAAGTGATTACCAGCGGTGGGCAATGTCATTATCAGTGGTGGGCAAAGTCATGCCCAGTGGTTGGCAAATTCATTACCATTGTTGGGCAAAGACATTTTTTAGTGGTCAGAAAAGTGATTACCAATGGTGGGCCAAGTTTTTACAAGTGGTGGGCAAAGTCATTACCATTGTTGGGCCAAGTCACTTTTTGTGGTCAGATAAGTAATTACCAATGGTGGGCAAAGTCATTACCAGTGGTGGGCAAAGTCATTACCAGTGGTGGGCAAAGTGCTCACCAGGGGTGGGCAATGTCATTTCTAAGTGGTAGACAAAGTCGTTACCAGTGGTCGGCAAAGTCATTTCCAGTTGTCGGCAAAGTCATTACCATGGTTGGGAAAAGTCATTTCTAGTGGTTGGCAAAGTCATTACCAGCGGTGGGCAAAGTCATTATCACTAGTGGGCAAAGTCATAACCAGTGGTTGGCAAAGTCTTTTCCAGTGGTATGCAAAGTCAAAACCAGTGGTTCACAAAGTCTTTTAAAGTGTAAGAAAAGTAAGTACCAGTGTTCGGCTAAGTCTTTACCATTGGAAACAATGTCATTACCAGTGGTGGGAAAAGTCATTTCCAGTGGTGGGCAAAGTCAAAACCAGTTGTGGGCAAAGTTATTCCCTATGATGGGTAAAGTCATTACTAGTTCTAGACAAAGTCATTACCAGTGGTCGGCAGAGTCATTACCAGCGGTGGGCAAAGTCATTACCAGTGGTGGGCAAAGTCATTACCAGTTGAGGGCAAAGTCAATACTATTGGTGGGCAACGTCATTTTTAAATGGTTAAATAAGTGATTACCAATTGTAGGCAAAGTATTTACCAGTTATGGGCAAAGTCATTACCAGTGGTGGGAAAACTGATTACCAGCGTTGGGCAATGTCATTACCAGTTCTCGGCAAAGTCTTTACCAGTGGTAGCAGAGTCATTACCAGTGGTGGGAAAAGTCATTACCAGTGGTGGGCAAAGTCATTACCAGTGGTGGGCAAACTGATTACCAGCGGTGGGCTATGTCATTACCAGTGGTGGGCAAAGTTATTACCCGCGGTGGGCAAAGTCATTACCCGTGGTGGGCAAAGTCATTACCAGTGGTGTGCAGAGTCATTACCAGTTGAGGGCAGAGTCAATACTATTGGTGGGCATAGTCATTACTAGTAATGGGCAAACTGATAACCAGCGGTGGGCTATGTCATTACCAGTGGTGGGCTAAGTTATTACCAGTTGAGGGCAGAGTCAATACTATTGGTGGGCGAAGTCATTTTTAGTGGTCAGATAAGTGATAACCAATGCTGGGCAAAGTCATTACCAGTGGTGGGCAAAGTCATTACCAGTGGTGGGCAAAGTGATAACCAGCGGTGAGCAATGTCATTATCAGTGGTGGGCAAAGTCATGCCCAGTGGTTGGCAAATTCATTACCATTGTTGGGCAAAGACATTTTTTAGTGGTCAGAAAAGTGATTACCAATGGTGGGCCAAGTTTTTACAAGTGGTGGGCAAAGTCAATTCTATTGGTTGGCATAGTCATTTTTTGTGGTCAGATAAGTAATTTCCAATGGTGGGCAAAGTTATTACCAGTGGTGGGCAAAGTCATTACCAGTGGTGGGCAAATTGCTTACCAGCGGTGGGCAATGTCATTTCTAAGTGGTAGACAAAGTCGTTACCAGTTGTCGGCAAAGTCATTTCCAGTTGTCGGCAAAGTCATTATCACTAGTGGGCAAAGTCATAACCAGTGGTTGGCAAAGTCTTTACCAGTGGTAGGCAAAGTCAATACCAGTGAATCACAAAGTCTTTACAAGTGTTAGAAAAGTAAGTACCAGTGTTCGGCCAAGTCTTTAACTTAGGAAACAATGTCATTACCAGTGGTGGGAAAAGTCATTTCCAGTGGTGGGCAAAGTGATTACCAGCGGTGGGCAATGTCATTATCAGTGGTGGGCAAAGTCATGCCCAGTGGTTGGCAAATTCATTACCATTGTTGGGCAAAGACATTTTTTAGTGGTCAGAAAAGTGATTACCAATGGTGGGCCAAGTTTTTACAAGTGGTGGGCAAAGTCATTACCATTGTTGGGCCAAGTCACTTTTTGTGGTCAGATAAGAAATTACCAATGGTGGGCAAAGTCATTACCAGTGGTGGGCAAAGTCATTACCAGTGGTGGGCAAAGTGCTCACCAGGGGTGGGCAATGTCATTTCTAAGTGGTAGACAAAGTCGTTACCAGTGGTCGGCAAAGTCATTTCCAGTTGTCGGCAAAGTCATTACCATGGTTGGGAAAAGTCATTTCTAGTGGTTGGCAAAGTCATTACCAGCGGTGGGCAAAGTCATTGTCAGTGGTGGGCAAAGTCATTATCACTAGTGGGCAAAGTCATAACCAGTGGTTGGCAAAGTCTTTTCCAGTGGTAGGCAAAGTCAAAACCAGTGGTTCACAAAGTCTTTTTAAGTGTAAGAAAAGTAAGTACCAGTGTTCGGCTAAGTCTTTACCATTGGAAACAATGTCATTACCAGTGGTGGGAAAAGTCATTTCCAGTGGTGGGCAAAGTCAAAACCAGTTGTGGGCAAAGTTATTCCCTATGATGGGTAAAGTCATTACTAGTTCTAGACAAAGTCATTACCAGTGGTCGGCAGAGTCATTACCAGCGGTGGGCAAAGTCATTACCAGTGGTGGGCAAAGTCATTACCAGTTGAGGGCAAAGTCAATACTATTGGTGGGCAACGTCATTTTTAAATGGTTAAATAAGTGATTACCAATTGTAGGCAAAGTATTTACCAGTTATGGGCAAAGTCATTACCAGTGGTGGGCAAACTGATTACCAGCGTTGGGCAATGTCATTACCAGTTCTCGGCAAAGTCTTTACCAGTGGTAGCAGAGTCATTACCAGTGGTGGGAAAAGTCATTACCAGTGGTGGGCAAAGTCATTACCAGTGGTGGGCAAACTGATTACCAGCGGTGGGCTATGTCATTACCAGTGGTGGGCAAAGTTATTACCCGCGGTGGGCAAAGTCATTACCCGTGGTGGGCAAAGTCATTACCAGTGGTGTGCAGAGTCATTACCAGTTGAGGGCAGAGTCAATACTATTGGTGGGCATAGTCATTACTAGTATTGGGCAAACTGATAACCAGCGGTGGGCAAAGTCATTACCAGTGGTGTGCAGAGTCATTACCAGTTGAGGGCAGAGTCAATACTATTGGTGGGCATAGTCATTACTAGTAATGGGCAAACTGATAACCAGCGGTGGGCTATGTCATTACCAGTGGTGGGCTAAGTTATTACCAGTTGAGGGCAGAGTCAATACTATTGGTGGGCGAAGTCATTTTTAGTGGTCAGATTAGTGATAACCAATGCCGGGCAAAGTCATTACCAGTGGTGGGCAAAGTCATTACCAGTGGTGGGCAAAGTGATAACCAGCGGTGGGCAATGTCATTATCAGTGGTGGGCAAAGTCATGCCCAGTGGTTGGCAAATTCATTACCATTGTTGGGCAAAGACATTTTTTAGTGGTCAGAAAAGTGATTACCAATGGTGGGCCAAGTTTTTACAAGTGGTGGGCAAAGTCAATTCTATTGGTTGGCATAGTCATTTTTTGTGGTCAGATAAGTAATTTCCAATGGTGGGCAAAGTTATTACCAGTGGTGGGCAAAGTCATTACCAGTGGTGGGCAAATTGCTTACCAGCGGTGGGCAATGTCATTTCTAAGTGGTAGACAAAGTCGTTACCAGTTGTCGGCAAAGTCATTTCCAGTTGTCGGCAAAGTCATTATCACTAGTGGGCAAAGTCATAACCAGTGGTTGGCAAAGTCTTTACCAGTGGTAGGCAAAGTCAATACCAGTGGTTCACAAAGTCTTTACAAGTGTTAGAAAAGTAAGTACCAGTGTTCGGCCAAGTCTTTACCTTTGGAAACAATGTCATTACCAGTGGTGGGAAAAGTCATTTCCAGTGGTGGGCAAAGTCAAAACCAGTTGTGGGCAAAGTTATTCCCAATGATGGGTAAAGTCATTACTAGTTCTAGACAAAGTCATTACCAGTGGTGGGCAAAGTCATTACCAGTTGAGGGCAAAGTCAATACTATTGGTGGGCAACGTCATTTTCAATGGTTAAATAAGTGATTACCAATTGTAGAGAAAGTCATTACCAGTTATGGGCAAAGTCATTACCAGTGGTGGGCAAACTGATTACCAGCGTTGGGCAATGTCATTTTCAATGGTGGGCAAAGAGATTACCAGCGGTGGGCAATGTCATTACCAGTTCTCTGCAAAGTCTTTACCAGTGGTGGGCAAAGTCATTACCAGTGGTGGGCAAAGTCATGCCCAGTGGTTGGCATAGTCATGAACAGTGGTTGGCAAATTCATTGCCATTGTTGGGCAAAGACATTTTTAGTGGTCAGAAAAGTGATTACCAATGGTGGGCAAATTCATTACCTGTGGTTGGAAAAGTCATTACCAGTAGTGGGCAAAGTACTTACCATTGGTGGGCAAAGTCATAACAAGTGGTGGGCAAAGTCATGCCCAGTGGTTAAGAAAGAATTTACCATTGTTGGGCAAAGACATTTTTAGTGGTCAGAAAAGTGATTACCAATGGTGGGCAAAGTCAATACAAGTGGTGGGCAAAGTCTTTACCAGTGGTAGGCAAAGTCATTACCAGTGGTGGAAAAGTCATGCCCAGTGGTTGGCATAGTCATGCACAGTGGTTGGCAAATTCATTGCCATTGTTGGGCAAATACATTTTTAGTGGTCAGAAAAGTGATAACCAATGGTGGGCAAAGTCATTACAATTGGAGAAAAGAGTCATTATCATTGGTGGGCAAAGTCTTTACCAGTGGTAGGCAAAGTCATTACCAGTGGTCGGTAAAGTCTTTAACATTGGAAGCAAAGTCATTACCAGTAGTGGGCAAAATACTTACCATTGGTGGGCAAAGTCATAACAAGTGGTGGGCAAAGTCATGCCCAGTGGTTGAGAAAGGATTTACCATTGTTGGACAAAGACATTTTTAGTGGTCAGAAAAGTGATTACCAATGGTGGGCAAAGTCAATACAAGTGGTAGGCAAAGTCTTTACCAGTGATAGGCAAAGTCATTACCAGTGGTGGCAAAGTAATGCCCAGTGGTTGGCATAGTCATGCACAGTGGTTGGCAAATTCATTGCCATTGTTGGGCAAAGACATTTTTAGTGGTAAGAAAAGTGATTACCAATGGTGGGCAAAGTCATTACAATTGGAGAAAAGAGTCATTATCAGTGGTGGGCAAAGTCTTTACCAGTGGTAGGCAAAGTCATTACCAGTGGTCGGATACGTCATTACCAGGAGTGGGCAAAGTACTTACCAGCGGTGGGCAGAGTCATTACCAGATGAGGGAAAAGTCAATACTATTGGTGGGAAACGTCATTTTTAATGGTAAGATAAGTGATTTCCAATTGGAGGCAAAGTCCTTTCCAGTGGTTGGCAAACTGATTACCAGTGGTCGGAAAAGTCATTACCAGTTGAGGGCAGAGTCAAAACTATAGGTGGGCGAAGTCATTTTAAGTGGTCAGATAAGTGATAACCAATGCTGGGCAAAGTCATTACCAGTGGTGGGCAAAATGATTACCATCGTTGGGCAAAGACATTTTTAGTGGTCATAAAAGTGATTACCAATGGTGGGCAAAGTCAATTAAATGTGGAGAAAAGAGTCATTATCAGTGGTGGGCAAAGTCAATACAAGTGGTGGGCAAAGTCATTACCAGTGGTGGCAAAGTAATGCCCAGTGGTTGGCATAGTCATGCACAGTGGTTGGCAAATTCATTGCCATTGTTGGGCAAAGACATTTTTAGTGGTCAGAAAAGTGATTACCAATGGTGGGCAAAGTCATTACAATTGGAGAAAAGAGTCATTATCAGTGGTGGGCAAAGTCTTTACCAATGGTAGGCAAAGTCATTACCAGTGGTCGGTAAAGTCTTTACCATTGGAAGCAAAGTCATTACTAGTGGTTGTAAAAGTCATTACCAGTAGTGGGCAAAGTACTTACAAGCGGTTGGCAAATTCATTACCAGATGAGGGAAAAGTCAATACTATTGGTGGGAAACGTCATTTTTAATGGTTAGATAAGTGATTACCAATTGGAGGCAAAGTCATTACCAGGGATGGGCAAAGTCCTTGCCAGTGGTTGGCAAACTGATTACCAGTGGTCGGCAAAGTCATTACCAGTTGAGGGCAGAGTCAATACTATTGGTGGGCGAAGTCATTTTTAGTGGTCAGAAATTGATAACCAATGCTGGGCAGAGTCATTACCAGTGGTGGGCAGAGTCATTTCAAGTGGTAGGCAAACTCAGTACCAGTGGTGGGCAAAGTGATTACCATCGTTGGGCAAAGACATTTTTAGTGGTCATAAAAGTGATTACCAATGGTGGGCAAAGTCAATTAAATGTGGAGAAAAGAGTCATTATCAGTGGTGGGCAAAGTTATTACAAGTGGTGGGCAAAGTCTTTACCAGTGGTAGGCAAAGTCATTACCAGTTGTCGGCAAAGTCTTTACCATTGGAAGCAAAGTCATTACTAGTGGTTGGAAAAGTCATTACCAGTAGTGGGCAAAGTACTTGCAAGCGGTTGGCAAAGTCATTACCAGATGAGGGAAAAGTCAATACTATTGGTGGGAAACGTCATTTTTAATGGTTAGATAAGTGATTACCAATTGGAGGCAAAGTCATTACCAGGGATGGGCAAAGTCCTTGCCAGTGGTTGGCAAACTGATTACCAGTGGTCGGCAAAGTCATGACCAGTTGAGGGCAGAGTCAATACTATTGGTGGGCGAAGTCATTTTTAGTGGTCAGATAAGTGATAACCAATGCTGGGCAGAGTCATTACCAGTGGTGGGCAGAGTCATTTCCAGTGGTAGGCAAACTCAGTACCAGTGGTGGGCAAAGTGATTACCATCGTTGGGCAAAGACATTTTTAGTGGTCATAAAAGTGATTACCAATGGTGGGCAAAGTCAATTAAATGTGGAGAAAAGAGTCATTATCAGTGGTGGGCAAAGTTATTACAAGTGGTGGGCAAAGTCTTTACCAGTGGTAGGCAAAGTCATTACCAGTTGTCGGCAAAGTCTTTACCATTGGAAGCAAAGTTATTACCAGTGGTCGGAAAAGTCATTACCAGTTGTGGGCAAAGTAATTACCATTGGTGGGCAAAGTCATTTCCAAGTGGTAGACAAAGTCGTTACCAGTGGTCTGCAAAGTCATTACCAGTGGTGGCCAAAGTCATTTCCAGTTGTCGGCAAAGTCATTACCATGGTTGGGAAAAGTAATTTTTAGAGGTCGGATAAGTGATTACCAATTGTAGGCAAAGTCATTACCAATGGTGGGCAAAGTCATTACCATTGGTGGGCAGAATCATGCCCAGTGGTTGGCAAAGTCATGCCCAGTGGTTGGCAAAGTCATTTCCATTGTTGGGCAAAGACATTTTTAGTAGTCAGAAAAGTGATTACCAATGGTGGGCAAAGTTATTACAAGTGGTAGGCAAAGTCTTTACCAGTGGTAGGCAAGGTGAATACCAGTGGTCGGCAAAGTCTTTACCAGTGGTTGCAAAGTTACTACTTGTGGTCGGCAAAGTCTTTACCAGTGGAAACAAAGTCATTACCAGTGGTGGAAAAAGTCATTTACAGTGGTGGGCAAAGTCAAAACCAGTTGTGGGCAAAGTTATTCCCAATTGTGGGAAAAGTCATTACCAGTTCTAGACAAAGTCTTTACCAGTGGTGGCAAAGTAATGCCCAGTGGTTGGCATAGTCATGCACAGTGGTTGGCTAATTCATTGCCATTGTTGGGCAAAGACATTTTTAGTGGTCAGAAAAGTGATTACCAATGGTGGGCAAAGTCATTACAACTGGAGAAAAGAGTCATTATCAGTGGTGGGCAAAGTCTTTACCAGTGGTAGGCAAAGTCATTACCAGTGGTCGGTAAAGTCTTTACCATTGGAAGCAAAGTCATTACTAGTGGTTGGAAAAGTCATTACCAGTAGTGGGCAAAGTACTTACAAGCGGTTGGCAAAGTCATTAGCAGATGAGGGAAAAGTCAATACTATTGGTGGGAAACGTCATTTTTAATGGTTAGATAAGTGATAACCAATTGGAGGCAAAGTCATTACCAGGGATTGGCAAAGTCCTTGCCAGTGGTTGGCAAACTGATTACCAGTGGTCGGCAAAGTCATTACCAGTTGAGGGCAGAGTCAATACTATTGGTGGGCGAAGTCATTTTTAGTGGTCAGATAAGTGATAACCAATGCTGGGCAGAGTCATTACCAGTGGTGGGCAGAGTCATTTCCAGTGGTAGGCAAAGTCATTACCAGTGGTGGGCAGAGTGATTACCATCGTTGGGCAAAGACATTTTTAGTGGTCATAAAAGTGATTACCAATGGTGGGCAAAGTCAATTAAATGTGGAGAAAAGAGTCATTACCAGTTGTCGGCAAAGTCTTTACCATTGGAAGCAAAGTTATTACCAGTGGTCGGAAAAGTCATTACCAGTTGTGGGCAAAGTAATTACCATTGGTGGGCAAAGTCATTTCCAAGTGGTAGACAAAGTCGTTACCAGTGGTCTGCAAAGTCATTACCAGTGGTGGGCAAAGTCATTTCCAGTTGTCGGCAAAGTCATTACCATGGTTGGGAAAAGTAATTTTTAGAGGTCGGATAAGTGATTACCAATTGTAGGCAAAGTCATTACCAATGGTGGGCAAAGTCATTACCAGTGGTGGGCAGAATCATGCCCAGTGGTTGGCAAAGTCATGCCCAGTGGTTGGTAAAGTCAGTTCCATTGTTGGGCAAAGACATTTTTAGTAGTCAGAAAAGTGATTACCAATGGTGGGCAAAGTAATTACAAGTGGTAGGCAAAGTCTTTACCAGTGGTAGGCAAGGTAAATACCAGTGGTCGGCAAAGTCTTTACCAGTGGTTGCAAAGTTACTACTTGTGGTCGGCAAAGTCTTTACCAGTGGAAACAAAGTCATTACCAGTGGTGGAAAAAGTCATTTACAGTGGTGGGCAAAGTCAAAACCAGTTGTGGGCAAAGTTATTCCCAATTGTGGGAAAAGTCATTACCAGTTCTAGACAAAGTCTTTACCAGTGGTTGGCAAAGTCATTTACAGTAGTTGGCAAAGTCATTACCAGTTGAGGGCAAAGTCAATACTATTGGTGAGCAACGTCATTTTGAATGGTTAGATAAGTGACTACCAATTGACAGCAAAGTCATTACCAGTGATGGGCAGAGTAATTACCAGTGGTGGGCAAAGTCATTACCAGTGGTGGGAAACTGATTACCAGCGGTGGGTAATGTAATTATCAATGGTGGGCAAAGTCATTACCAGTGAAGGGCAATGTCTCTACCAGTTGTCGGCAGAGTCAATACTATTGGTAGGCGAAGTTATATCAAGTGGTCAGATAAGTGATAACCAATGGTGGTCATAGTCATTACCAGTGGTGGGCAAAGTCATTACCAGTGGGAGGCAAAGTCATTCCCAGTGGTCGGTAAAGTCTTTACCATTGGAAGCAAAGTCATTACCAGTGGTTCGCAAAGTCATAACAAGTGGTGGTCAAAGTCTTCCCCAGTGGTAGGCAAAGTCATTACCAGTGGTGGGCAAAGTCATGCCGAGTGGTTGGCATAGTCATGCACAGTGGTTGGCAAAGACATTTTTAGTGGTCAGATAAGTGATTATCAATGGTGGGCAAAGTCATTACAATTGGAGAAAAGAGTCATTATCAGTGCTGGGCAAAGTCTTAACCAGTGGTAGGCAAAGTCATTACCAGTGGTCGGTAAAGTCTTTAACATTGGAAGCAAAGTCATTACCAGTGGTTGGAAAAGTCATTACCAGTAGTGGGCAAAGTACTTACAATTGGTGGGCAAAGTCATAACAAAAGGTGGGCAAAGTCATGCCCAGTGGTTGAGAAAGAATTTACAATTGTTGGGCAAAGACATTTTTAGTGGTCAGAAAAGTGATTACCAATGGTGGTTAAAGTCAATATAAGTGGTGGGCAAAGTCTTTACCAGTGGTAGGCAAAGCCATTACCAGTGGTGCCAAAGTAATGCCCAGTGGTTGGCATAGTCATGCACAGTGGTTGGCAAAGTCATTTACAGTAGTTGGCAAAGTCATTACCAGTTGAGGGCAAAGTCAATACTATTGGTGAGCAACGTCATTTTGAATGGTTAGATAAGTGACTACCAATTGACAGCAAAGTCATTACCAGTGATGGGCAGAGTAATTACCAGTGGTGGGCAAAGTCATTACCAGTGGTGGGAAACTGATTACCAGCGGTGGGTAATGTAATTATCAATGGTGGGCAAAGTCATTACCAGTGAAGGGCAATGTCTCTACCAGTTGTCGGCAGAGTCAATACTATTGGTAGGCGAAGTTATATCAAGTGGTCAGATAAGTGAAAACCAATGGTGGTCATAGTCATTACCAGTGGTGGGCAAAGTCATTACCAGTGGGAGGCAAAGTCATTCCCAGTGGTCGGTAAAGTCTTTACCATTGGAAGCAAAGTCATTACCAGTGGTTGGCAAAGTCATAACAAGTGGTGGTCAAAGTCTTCCCCAGTGGTAGGCAAAGTCATTACCAGTGGTGGGCAAAGTCATGCCGAGTGGTTGGCATAGTCATGCACAGTGGTTGGCAAAGACATTTTTAGTGGTCAGATAAGTGATTATCAATGGTGGGCAAAGTCATTACAATTGGAGAAAAGAGTCATTATCAGTGCTGGGCAAAGTCTTTACCAGTGGTAGGCAAAGTCATTACCAGTGGTCGGTAAAGTCTTTAACATTGGAAGCAAAGTCATTACCAGTGGTTGGAAAAGTCATTACCAGTAGTGGGCAAAGTACTTACAATTGGTGGGCAAAGTCATAACAAAAGGTGGGCAAAGTCATGCCCAGTGGTTGAGAAAGAATTTACAATTGTTGGGCAAAGACATTTTTAGTGGTCAGAAAAGTGATTACCAATGGTGGTTAAAGTCAATATAAGTGGTGGGCAAAGTCTTTACCAGTGGTAGGCAAAGTGCTCACCAGGGGTGGGCAATGTCATTTCTAAGTGGTAGACAAAGTCGTTACCAGTGGTCGGCAAAGTCATTTCCAGTTGTCGGCAAAGTCATTACCATGGTTGGGAAAAGTCATTTCTAGTGGTTGGCAAAGTCATTACCAGCGGTGGGCAAAGTCATTGTCAGTGGTGGGCAAAGTCATTATCACTAGTGGGCAAAGTCATAACCAGTGGTTGGCAAAGTCTTTTCCAGTGGTAGGCAAAGTCAAAACCAGTGGTTCACAAAGTCTTTTTAAGTGTAAGAAAAGTAAGTACCAGTGTTCGGCTAAGTCTTTACCATTGGAAACAATGTCATTCCCAGTGGTGGGAAAAGTCATTTCCAGTGGTGGGCAAAGTCAAAACCAGTTGTGGGCAAAGTTATTCCCTATGATGGGTAAAGTCATTACTAGTTCTAGACAAAGTCATTACCAGTGGTCGGCAGAGTCATTACCAGCGGTGGGCAAAGTCATTACCAGTGGTGGGCAAAGTCATTACCAGTTGAGGGCAAAGTCAATACTATTGGTGGGCAACGTCATTTTTAAATGGTTAAATAAGTGATTACCAATTGTAGGCAAAGTATTTACCAGTTATGGGCAAAGTCATTACCAGTGGTGGGCAAACTGATTACCAGCGTTGGGCAATGTCATTACCAGTTCTCGGCAAAGTCTTTACCAGTGGTAGCAGAGTCATTACCAGTGGTGGGCAAAGTCATTACCAGTGGTGGGCAAACTGATTACCAGCGGTGGGCTATGTCATTACCAGTGGTGGGCAAAGTTATTACCCGCGGTGGGCAAAGTCATTACCCGTGGTGGGCAAAGTCATTACCAGTGGTGTGCAGAGTCATTACCAGTTGAGGGCAGAGTCAATACTATTGGTGGGCATAGTCATTACTAGTATTGGGCAAACTGATAACCAGCGGTGGGCAAAGTCATTACCAGTGGTGTGCAGAGTCATTACCAGTTGAGGGCAGAGTCAATACTATTGGTGGGCATAGTCATTACTAGTAATGGGCAAACTGATAACCAGCGGTGGGCTATGTCATTACCTGTGGTGGGCTAAGTTATTACCAGTTGAGGGCAGAGTCAATACTATTGGTGGGCGAAGTCATTTTTAGTGGTCAGATTAGTGATAACCAATGCCGGGCAAAGTCATTACCAGTGGTGGGCAAAGTCATTACCAGTGGTGGGCAAAGTGATAACCAGCGGTGGGCAATGTCATTATCAGTGGTGGGCAAAGTCATGCCCAGTGGTTGGCAAATTCATTACCATTGTTGGGCAAAGACATTTTTTAGTGGTCAGAAAAGTGATTACCAATGGTGGGCCAAGTTTTTACAAGTGGTGGGCAAAGTCAATTCTATTGGTTGGCATAGTCATTTTTTGTGGTCAGATAAGTAATTTCCAATGGTGGGCAAAGTTATTACCAGTGGTGGGCAAAGTCATTACCAGTGGTGGGCAAATTGCTTACCAGCGGTGGGCAATGTCATTTCTAAGTGGTAGACAAAGTCGTTACCAGTTGTCGGCAAAGTCATTTCCAGTTGTCGGCAAAGTCATTATCACTAGTGGGCAAAGTCATAACCAGTGGTTGGCAAAGTCTTTACCAGTGGTAGGCAAAGTCAATACCAGTGGTTCACAAAGTCTTTACAAGTGTTAGAAAAGTAAGTACCAGTGTTCGGCCAAGTCTTTACCTTTGGAAACAATGTCATTACCAGTGGTGGGAAAAGTCATTTCCAGTGGTGGGCAAAGTCAAAACCAGTTGTGGGCAAAGTTATTCCCAATGATGGGTAAAGTCATTACTAGTTCTAGACAAAGTCATTACCAGTGGTGGGCAAAGTCATTACCAGTTGAGGGTAAAGTCAATACTATTGGTGGGCAACGTCATTTTTAATGGTTAAATAAGTGATTACCAATTGTAGAGAAAGTCATTACCAGTTATGGGCAAAGTCATTACCAGTGGTGGGCAAACTGATTACCAGCGTTGGGCAATGTCATTTTCAATGGTGGGCAATGTCATTACCAGTGGTGGATAAAGTCATTACCAGTGGTCGGTAAAGTGATTACCAGTGGTGGGCAAAGAGATTACCAGCGGTGGGCAATGTCATTACCAGTTCTCTGCAAAGTCTTTACCAGTGGTGGGCAAAGTCATTACCAGTGGTGGGCAAAGTCATGCCCAGTGGTTGGCATAGTCATGAACAGTGGTTGGCAAATTCATTGCCATTGTTGGGCAAAGACATTTTTAGTGGTCAGAAAAGTGATTACCAATGGTGGGCAAATTCATTACCTGTGGTTGGAAAAGTCATTACCAGTAGTGGGCAAAGTACTTACCATTGGTGGGCAAAGTCATAACAAGTGGTGGGCAAAGTCATGCATAGTGGTTAAGAAAGAATTTACCATTGTTGGGCAAAGACATTTTTAGTGGTCAGAAAAGTGATTACCAATGGTGGGCAAAGTCAATACAAGTGGTGGGCAAAGTCTTTACCAGTGGTAGGCAAAGTCATTACCAGTGGTGGAAAAGTCATGCCCAGTGGTTGGCATAGTCATGCACAGTGGTTGGCAAATTCATTGCCATTGTTGGGCAAATACATTTTTAGTGGTCAGAAAAGTGATAACCAATGGTGGGCAAAGTCATTACAATTGGAGAAAAGAGTCATTATCATTGGTGGGCAAAGTCTTTACCAGTGGTAGGCAAAGTCATTACCAGTGGTCGGTAAAGTCTTTAACATTGGAAGCAAAGTCATTACCAGTAGTGGGCAAAATACTTACCATTGGTGGGCAAAGTCATAACAAGTGGTGGGCAAAGTCATGCCCAGTGGTTGAGAAAGGATTTACCATTGTTGGGCAAAGACATTTTTAGTGGTCAGAAAAGTGATTACCAATGGTGGGCAAAGTCAATACAAGTGGTAGGCAAAGTCTTTACCAGTGATAGGCAAAGTCATTACCAGTGGTGGCAAAGTAATGCCCAGTGGTTGGCATAGTCATGCACAGTGGTTGGCAAATTCATTGCCATTGTTGGGCAAAGACATTTTTAGTGGTAAGAAAAGTGATTACCAATGGTGGGCAAAGTCATTACAATTGGAGAAAAGAGTCATTATCAGTGGTGGGCAAAGTCTTTACCAGTGGTAGGCAAAGTCATTACCAGTGGTCGGATACGTCATTACCAGGAGTGGGCAAAGTACTTACCAGCGGTGGGCAGAGTCATTACCAGATGAGGGAAAAGTCAATACTATTGGTGGGAAACGTCATTTTTAATGGTAAGATAAGTGATTTCCAATTGGAGGCAAAGTCCTTTCCAGTGGTTAGCAAACTGATTACCAGTGGTCGGCAAAGTCATTACCAGTTGAGGGCAGAGTCAAAACTATAGGTGGGCGAAGTCATTTTAAGTGGTCAGATAAGTGATAACCAATGCTGGGCAAAGTCATTACCAGTGGTGGGCAAAATGATTACCATCGTTGGGCAAAGACATTTTTAGTGGTCATAAAAGTGATTACCAATGGTGGGCAAAGTCAATTAAATGTGGAGAAAAGAGTCATTATCAGTGGTGGGCAAAGTCAATACAAGTGGTGGGCAAAGTCATTACCAGTGGTGGCAAAGTAATGCCCAGTGGTTGGCATAGTCATGCACAGTGGTTGGCAAATTCATTGCCATTGTTGGGCAAAGACATTTTTAGTGGTCAGAAAAGTGATTACCAATGGTGGGCAAAGTCATTACAATTGGAGAAAAGAGTCATTATCAGTGGTGGGCAAAGTCTGTACCAATGGTAGGCAAAGTCATTACCAGTGGTCGGTAAAGTCTTTACCATTGGAAGCAAAGTCATTACCAGTTGAGGGCAGAGTCAATACTATTGGTGGGCGAAGTCATTTTTAGTGGTCAGATAAGTGATAACCAATGCTGGGCAGAGTCATTACCAATGGTGGGCAAAGTCAATTAAATGTGGAGAAAAGAGTCATTATCAGTGGTGGGCAAAGTTATTACAAGTGGTGGGCAAAGTCTTTACCAGTGGTAGGCAAAGTCATTACCAGTTGTCGGCAAAGTCTTTACCATTGGAAGCAAAGTCATTACTAGTGGTTGGAAAAGTCATTACCAGTAGTGGGCAAAGTACTTACAAGCGGTTGGCAAAGTCATTACCAGATGAGGGAAAAGTCAATACTATTGGTGGGAAACGTCATTTTTAATGGTTAGATAAGTGATTACCAATTGGAGGCAAAGTCATTACCAGGGATGGGCAAAGTCCTTGCCAGTGGTTGGCAAACTGATTACCAGTGGTCGGCAAAGTCATTACCAGTTGAGGGCAGAGTCAATACTATTGGTGGGCGAAGTCATTTTTAGTGGACAGATAAGTGATAACCAATGCTGGGCAGAGTCATTACCAGTGGTGGGCAGAGTCATTTCCAGTGGTAGGCAAACTCAGTACCAGTGGTGGGCAAAGTGATTACCATCGTTGGGCAAAGACATTTTTAGTGGTCATAAAAGTGATTACCAATGGTGGGCAAAGTCAATTAAATGTGGAGAAAAGAGTCATTATCAGTGGTGGGCAAAGTTATTACAAGTGGTGGGCAAAGTCTTTACCAGTGGTAGGCAAAGTCATTACCAGTTGTCGGCAAAGTCTTTACCATTGGAAGCAAAGTTATTACCAGTGGTCGGAAAAGTCATTACCAGTTGTGGGCAAAGTAATTACCATTGGTGGGCAAAGTCATTTCCAAGTGGTAGACAAAGTCGTTACCAGTGGTCTGCAAAGTCATTACCAGTGGTGGGCAAAGTCATTTCCAGTTGTCGGCAAAGTCATTACCATGGTTGGGAAAAGTAATTTTTAGAGGTCGGATAAGTGATTACCAATTGTAGGCAAAGTCATTACCAATGGTGGGCAAAGTCATTACCATTGGTGGGCAGAATCATGCCCAGTGGTTGGCAAAGTCATGCCCAGTGGTTGGCAAAGTCATTTCCATTGTTGGGCAAAGACATTTTTAGTAGTCAGAAAAGTGATTACCAATGGTGGGCAAAGTAATTACAAGTGGTAGGCAAAGTCTTTACCAGTGGTAGGCAAGGTGAATACCAGTGGTCGGCAAAGTCTTTACCAGTGGTTGCAAAGTTACTACTTGTGGTCGGCAAAGTCTTTACCAGTGGAAACAAAGTCATTACCAGTGGTGGAAAAAGTCATTTACAGTGGTGGGCAAAGTCAAAACCAGTTGTGGGCAAAGTTATTCCCAATTGTGGGAAAAGTCATTACCAGTTCTAGACAAAGTCTTTACCAGTGGTGGCAAAGTAATGCCCAGTGGTTGGCATAGTCATGCACAGTGGTTGGCTAATTCATTGCCATTGTTGGGCAAAGACATTTTTAGTGGTCAGAAAAGTGATTACCAATGGTGGGCAAAGTCATTACAATTGGAGAAAAGAGTCATTATCAGTGCTGGGCAAAGTCTTTACCAGTGGTAGGCAAAGTCATTACCAGTGGTCGGTAAAGTCTTTACCAATGGAAGCAAAGTCATTACTAGTGGTTGGAAAAGTCATTACCAGTAGTGGGCAAAGTACTTACAAGCGGTTGGCAAAGTCATTAGCAGATGAGGGAAAAGTCAATACTATTGGTGGGAAACGTCATTTTTAATGGTTAGATAAGTGATAACCAATTGGAGGCAAAGTCATTACCAGGGATTGGCAAAGTCCTTGCCAGTGGTTGGCAAACTGATTACCAGTGGTCGGCAAAGTCATTACCAGTTGAGGGCAGAGTCAATACTATTGGTGGGCGAAGTCATTTTTAGTGGTCAGATAAGTGATAACCAATGCTGGGCAGAGTCATTACCAGTGGTGGGCAGAGTCATTTCCAGTGGTAGGCAAAGTCATTACCAGTGGTGGGCAAAGTGATTACCATCGTTGGGCAAAGACATTTTTAGTGGTCATAAAAGTGATTACCAATGGTGGGCAAAGTCAATTAAATGTGGAGAAAAGAGTCATTACCAGTTGTCGGCAAAGTCTTTACCATTGGAAGCAAAGTTATTACCAGTGGTCGGAAAAGTCATTACCAGTGGTGGGCAAAGTCATTTCCAGTTGTCGGCAAAGTCATTACCATGGTTGGGAAAAGTAATTTTTAGAGGTCGGATAAGTGATTACCAATTGTAGGCAAAGTCATTACCAATGGTGGGCAAAGTCATTACCAGTGGTGGGCAGAATCATGCCCAGTGGTTGGCAAAGTCATGCCCAGTGGTTGGTGAAGTCAGTTCCATTGTTGGGCAAAGACATTTTTAGTAGTCAGAAAAGTGATTACCAATGGTGGGCAAAGTAATTACAAGTGGTAGGCAAAGTCTTTACCAGTGGTAGGCAAGGTAAATACCAGTGGTCGGCAAAGTCTTTACCAGTGGTTGCAAAGTTACTACTTGTGGTCGGCAAAGTCTTTACCAGTGGAAACAAAGTCATTACCAGTGGTGGAAAAAGTCATTTACAGTGGTGGGCAAAGTAAAAACCAGTTGTGGGCAAAGTTATTCCCAATTGTGGGAAAAGTCATTACCAGTTCTAGACAAAGTCTTTACCAGTGGTTGGCAAAGTCATTTACAGTAGTTGGCAAAGTCATTACCAGTTGAGGGCAAAGTCAATACTATTGGTGAGCAACGTCATTTTGAATGGTTAGATAAGTGACTACCAATTGACAGCAAAGTCATTACCAGTGATGGGCAGAGTAATTACCAGTGGTGGGCAAAGTCATTACCAGTGGTGGGAAACTGATTACCAGCGGTGGGTAATGTAATTATCAATGGTGGGCAAAGTCATTACCAGTGAAGGGCAATGTCTCTACCAGTTGTCGGCAGAGTCAATACTATTGGTAGGCGAAGTTATATCAAGTGGTCAGATAAGTGATAACCAATGGTGGTCATAGTCATTACCAGTGGTGGGCAAAGTCATTACCAGTGGGAGGCAAAGTCATTCCCAGTGGTCGGTAAAGTCTTTACCATTGGAAGCAAAGTCATTACCAGTGGTTCGCAAAGTCATAACAAGTGGTGGTCAAAGTCTTCCCCAGTGGTAGGCAAAGTCATTACCAGTGGTGGGCAAAGTCATGCCGAGTGGTTGGCAAAGTCATGCACAGTGGTTGGCAAAGACATTTTTAGTGGTCAGATAAGTGATTATCAATGGTGGGCAAAGTCATTACAATTGGAGAAAAGAGTCATTATCAGTGCTGGGCAAAGTCTTTACCAGTGGTAGGCAAAGTCATTACCAGTGGTCGGTAAAGTCTTTAACATTGGAAGCAAAGTCATTACCAGTGGTTGGAAAAGTCATTACCAGTAGTGGGCAAAGTACTTACAATTGGTGGGCAAAGTCATAACAAAAGGTGGGCAAAGTCATGCCCAGTGGTTGAGAAAGAATTTACAATTGTTGGGCAAAGACATTTTTAGTGGTCAGAAAAGTGATTACCAATGGTGGTTAAAGTCAATATAAGTGGTGGGCAAAGTCTTTATCAGTGGTAGGCAAAGCCATTACCAGTGGTGCCAAAGTAATGCCCAGTGGTTGGCATAGTCATGCACAGTGGTTGGCAAAGTCATTTACAGTAGTTGGCAAAGTCAACACCAGTTGAGGGCAAAGTCAATACTATTGGTGAGCAACGTCATTTTGAATGGTTAGATAAGTGACTACCAATTGACAGCAAAGTCATTACCAGTGATGGGCAGAGTAATTACCAGTGGTGGGCAAAGTCATTACCAGTGGTGGGAAACTGATTACCAGCGGTGGGTAATGTAATTATCAATGGTGGGCAAAGTCATTACCAGTGAAGGGCAATGTCTCTACCAGTTGTCGGCAGAGTCAATACTATTGGTAGGCGAAGTTATATCAAGTGGTCAGATAAGTGAAAACCAATGGTGGTCATAGTCATTACCAGTGGTGGGCAAAGTCATTACCAGTGGGAGGCAAAGTCATTCCCAGTGGTCGGTAAAGTCTTTACCATTGGAAGCAAAGTCATTACCAGTGGTTGGCAAAGTCATAACAAGTGGTGGTCAAAGTCTTCCCCAGTGGTAGGCAAAGTCATTACCAGTGGTGGGCAAAGTCATGCCGAGTGGTTGGCATAGTCATGCACAGTGGTTGGCAAAGACATTTTTAGTGGTCAGATAAGTGATTATCAATGGTGGGCAAAGTCATTACAATTGGAGAAAAGAGTCATTATCAGTGCTGGGCAAAGTCTTTACCAGTGGTAGGCAAAGTCATTACCAGTGGTCGGTAAAGTCTTTAACATTGGAAGCAAAGTCATTACCAGTGGTTGGAAAAGTCATTACCAGTAGTGGGCAAAGTACTTACAATTGGTGGGCAAAGTCATAACAAAAGGTGGGCAAAGTCATGCCCAGTGGTTGAGAAAGAATTTACAATTGTTGGGCAAAGACATTTTTAGTGGTCAGAAAAGTGATTACCAATGGTGGTTAAAGTCAATATAAGTGGTTGGCAAAGTCTTTACCAGTGGTAGGCAAAGCCATTACCAGTGGTGCCAAAGTAATGCCCAGTGGTTGGCATAGTCATGCACAGTGGTTGGCAAAGTCATTTACAGTAGTTGGGCAAAGACATTTTTAGTGGTCAGAAAAGTGATTACCAATGGTGGGCAAAGTCATTACAATTGGAGAAAAGAGTCATTATCAGTGGTTGGCAAAGTCTTTACCAGTGGTAGGCAAAGTCATTACCAGTGGTCGGATACGTCATTACCAGTAGTGGGCAAAGTACTTACCAGCGGTGGGCAGAGTCATTACCAGATGAGGGAAAAGTCAATACTATTGGTGGGAAACGTCATTTTTAATGGTTAGATAAGTGATTTCCAATTGGAGGCAAAGTCCTTGCCAGTGGTTGGCAAACTGATTACCAGTGGTCGGCAAAGTCATTACCAGTTGAGGGCAGAGTCAAAACTATTGGTGAGCGAAGTCATTTTTAGTGGTCAGATAAGTGATAACCAATGCTGGGCAAAGTCATTACCAGTGGTGGGCAAAGTGATTACCATCGTTGGGCAAAGACATTTTTAGTGGTCATAAAAGTGATTACCAATGGTGGGCAAAGTCAATTAAATGTGGAGAAAAGAGTCATTATCAGTGGTGGGCAAAGTCAATACAAGTGGTGGGCAAAGTCATTACCAGTGGTGGCAAAGTAATGCCCAGTGGTTGGCATAGTCATGCACAGTGGTTGGCAAATTCATTGCCATTGTTGGGCAAAGAAATTTTTAGTGGTCAGAAAAGTGATTACCAATGGTGGGCAAAGTCATTACAATTGGAGAAAAGAGTCATTATCAGTGGTGGGCAAAGTCTTTACCAGTGGTAGGCAAAGTCATTACCAGTGGTCGGATACGTCATTACCAGTAGTGGGCAAAGTACTTACCAGCGGTGGGCAGAGTCATTACCAGATGAGGGAAAAGTCAATACTATTGGTGGGAAACGTCATTTTTAATGGTTAGATAAGTGATTTCCAATTGGAGGCAAAGTCCTTGCCAGTGGTTGGCAAACTGATTACCAGTGGTCGGCAAAGTCCTTACCAGTTGAGGGCAGAGTCAAAACTATTGGTGGGCGAAGTCATTTTTAGTGGTCAGATAAGTGATAACCAATGCTGGGCAAAGTCATTACCAGTGGTGGGCAAAGTGATTACCATCGTTGGGCAAAGACATTTTTAGTGGTCATAAAAGTGATTACCAATGGTGGGCAAAGTCAATTAAATGTGGAGAAAAGAGTCATTATCAGTGGTGGGCAAAGTCAATACAAGTGGTGGGCAAAGTCATTACCAGTGGTGGCAAAGTAATGCCCAGTGGTTGGCATAGTCATGCACAGTGGTTGGCAAATTCATTGCCATTGTTGGGCAAAGAAATTTTTAGTGGTCAGAAAAGTGATTACCAATGGTGGGCAAAGTCATTACAATTGGAGAAAAGAGTCATTATCAGTGGTGGGCAAAGTCTTTACCAGTGGTAGGCAAAGTCATTACCAGTGGTCGGATACGTCATTACCAGTAGTGGGCAAAGTACTTACCAGCGGTGGGCAAAGTCATGCCCAGTGGTTGAGAAAGAATTTACCATTGTTGGGCAAAGACATTTTTAGTGGTCAGAAAAGTGATTACCAATGGTGGTTAAAGTCAATACAAGTGGTGGGCAAAGTCTTTACCAGTGGTAGGCAAAGCCATTACCAGTGGTGCCAAAGTAATGCCCAGTGGTTGGCAAAGTCATGCACAGTGGTTGGCAAATTCATTGCCATAGTTGGGAAAAGACATTTTTAGTGGTCAGAAAAGTGATTACCAATGGTGGGCAAAGTCATTACAATTGGAGAAAAGAGTCATTATCAGTGGTTGGCAAAGTCTTTACCAGTGGTAGGCAAAGTCATTACCAGTGGTCGGATACGTCATTACCAGTAGTGGGCAAAGTACTTACCAGCGGTGGGCAGAGTCATTACCAGATGAGGGAAAAGTCAATACTATTGGTGGGAAACGTCATTTTTAATGGTTAGATAAGTGATTTCCAATTGGAGGCAAAGTCCTTGCCAGTGGTTGGCAAACTGATTACCAGTGGTCGGCAAAGTCATTACCAGTTGAGGGCAGAGTCAAAACTATTGGTGGGCGAAGTCATTTTTAGTGGTCAGATAAGTGATAACCAATGCTGGGCAAAGTCATTACCAGTGGTGGGCAAAGTGATTACCATCGTTGGGCAAAGACATTTTTAGTGGTCATAAAAGTGATTACCAATGGTGGGCAAAGTCAATTAAATGTGGAGAAAAGAGTCATTATCAGTGGTGGGCAAAGTCAATACAAGTGGTGGGCAAAGTCATTACCAGTGGTGGCAAAGTAATGCCCAGTGGTTGGCATAGTCATGCACAGTGGTTGGCAAATTCATTGCCATTGTTGGGCAAAGAAATTTTTAGTGGTCAGAAAAGTGATTACCAATGGTGGGCAAAGTCATTACAATTGGAGAAAAGAGTCATTATCAGTGGTGGGCAAAGTCTTTACCAGTGGTAGGCAAAGTCATTACCAGTGGTCGGATACGTCATTACCAGTAGTGGGCAAAGTACTTACCAGCGGTGGGCAAAGTCATGCCCAGTGGTTGAGAAAGAATTTACCATTGTTGGGCAAAGACATTTTTAGTGGTCAGAAAAGTGATTACCAATGGTGGTTAAAGTCAATACAAGTGGTGGGCAAAGTCTTTACCAGTGGTAGGCAAAGCCATTACCAGTGGTGCCAAAGTAATGCCCAGTGGTTGGCATAGTCATGCACAGTGGTTGGCAAATTCATTGCCATAGTTGGGAAAAGACATTTTTAGTGGTCAGAAAAGTGATTACCAATGGTGGGCAAAGTCATTACAATTGGAGAAAAGAGTCATTATCAGTGGTTGGCAAAGTCTTTACCAGTGGTAGGCAAAGTCATTACCAGTGGTCGGATACGTCATTACCAGTAGTGGGCAAAGTACTTACCAGCGGTGGGCAGAGTCATTACCAGATGAGGGAAAAGTCAATACTATTGGTGGGAAACGTCATTTTTAATGGTTAGATAAGTGATTTCCAATTGGAGGCAAAGTCCTTGCCAGTGGTTGGCAAACTGATTACCAGTGGTCGGCAAAGTCATTACCAGTTGAGGGCAGAGTCAAAACTATTGGTGAGCGAAGTCATTTTAGTGGTCAGATAAGTGATAACCAATGCTGGGCAAAGTCATTACCAGTGGTGGGCAAAGTGATTACCATCGTTGGGCAAAGACATTTTTAGTGGTCATAAAAGTGATTACCAATGGTGGGCAAAGTCAATTAAATGTGGAGAAAAGAGTCATTATCAGTGGTGGGCAAAGTCAATACAAGTGGTGGGCAAAGTCATTACCAGTGGTGGCAAAGTAATGCCCAGTGGTTGGCATAGTCATGCACAGTGGTTGGCAAATTCATTGCCATTGTTGGGCAAAGAAATTTTTAGTGGTCAGAAAAGTGATTACCAATGGTGGGCAAAGTCATTACAATTGGAGAAAAGAGTCATTATCAGTGGTGGGCAAAGTCTTTACCAGTGGTAGGCAAAGTCATTACCAGTGGTCGGATACGTCATTACCAGTAGTGGGCAAAGTACTTACCAGCGGTGGGCAGAGTCATTACCAGATGAGGGAAAAGTCAATACTATTGGTGGGAAACGTCATTTTTAATGGTTAGATAAGTGATTTCCAATTGGAGGCAAAGTCCTTGCCAGTGGTTGGCAAACTGATTACCAGTGGTCGGCAAAGTCATTACCAGTTGAGGGCAGAGTCAAAACTATTGGTGGGCGAAGTCATTTTTAGTGGTCAGATAAGTGATAACCAATGCTGGGCAAAGTCATTACCAGTGGTGGGCAAAGTGATTACCATCGTTGGGCAAAGACATTTTTAGTGGTCATAAAAGTGATTACCAATGGTGGGCAAAGTCAATTAAATGTGGAGAAAAGAGTCATTATCAGTGGTGGGCAAAGTCAATACAAGTGGTGGGCAAAGTCATTACCAGTGGTGGCAAAGTAATGCCCAGTGGTTGGCATAGTCATGCACAGTGGTTGGCAAATTCATTGCCATTGTTGGGCAAAGAAATTTTTAGTGGTCAGAAAAGTGATTACCAATGGTGGGCAAAGTCATTACAATTGGAGAAAAGAGTCATTATCAGTGGTGGGCAAAGTCTTTACCAGTGGTAGGCAAAGTCATTACCAGTGGTCGGATACGTCATTACCAGTAGTGGGCAAAGTACTTACCAGCGGTGGGCAGAGTCATTACCAGATGAGGGAAAAGTCAATACTATTGGTGGGAAACGTCATTTTTAATGGTTAGATAAGTGATTTCCAATTGGAGGCAAAGTCCTTGCCAGTGGTTGGCAAACTGATTACCAGTGGTCGGCAAAGTCATTACCAGTTGAGGGCAGAGTCAAAACTATTGGTGGGCGAAGTCATTTTTAGTGGTCAGATAAGTGATAACCAATGCTGGGCAAAGTCATTACCAGTGGTGGGCAAAGTGATTACCATCGTTGGGCAAAGACATTTTTAGTGGTCATAAAAGTGATTACCAATGGTGGGCAAAGTCAATTAAATGTGGAGAAAAGAGTCATTATCAGTGGTGGGCAAAGTCAATACAAGTGGTGGGCAAAGTCATTACCAGTGGTGGCAAAGTAATGCCCAGTGGTTGGCATAGTCATGCACAGTGGTTGGCAAATTCATTGCCATTGTTGGGCAAAGAAATTTTTAGTGGTCAGAAAAGTGATTACCAATGGTGGGCAAAGTCATTACAATTGGAGAAAAGAGTCATTATCAGTGGTGGGCAAAGTCTTTACCAGTGGTAGGCAAAGTCATTACCAGTGGTCGGTAAAGTCTTTACCATTGGAAGCAAAGTCATTACTAGTGGTTGGAAAAGTCATTACCAGGAGTTGGCAAAGTACTTACAAGCGTTTGGCAAAGTCATTACCAGATGAGGGAAAAGTCAATACTATTGGTGGGAAACGTCATTTTTAATGGTTAGATAAGTGATTACCAATTGGAGGCAAAGTCATTACCAGGGATGGGCAAAGTCCTTGCCAGTGGTTGGCAAACTGATTACCAGTGGTCGGCAAAGTCTTTACCAGTTGAGGGCAGAGTCAATACTATTGGTGGGCGAAGTCATTTTTAGTGGTCAGGTAAGTGATAACCAATGCTGGGCAGAGTCATTACCAGTGGTGGGCAGAGTCATTTCCAGTGGTAGGCAAACTCATTACCAGTGGTGGGCAAAGTGATTACCATCGTTGGGCAAAGACATTTTTAGTGGTCATAAAAGTGATTACCAATGGTGGGCAAAGTCAATTAAATGTGGAGAAAAGAGTCATTATCTGTGGTGGGCAAAGTTATTACAAGTGGTGGGCAAAGTCTTTACCAGTGGTAGGCAAAGTCATTACCAGTTGTCGGCAAAGTCTTTACCATTGGAAGCAAAGTTATTACCAGTGGTCGGAAAAGTCATTACCAGTTGTGGGCAAAGTAATTACCATTGGTGGGCAAAGTCATTTCCAAGTGGTAGACAAAGTCGTTACCAGTGGTTTGCAAAGTCATTACCAGTGGTGGGCAAAGTCATTTCCAGTTGTCGGCAAAGTCATTACCATGGTTGTGAAAAGTAATTTTTAGAGGTCGGATAAGTGATTACCAATTGTAGGCAAAGTCATTACCAATGGTGGGCATAGTCATTACCAGTGGTGGGCAGAATCATGCCCAGTGGTTGGCAAAGTCATGCCCAGTGGTTGGTAAAGTCAGTTCCATTGTTGGGCAAAGACATTTTTAGTAGTCAGAAAAGTGATTACCAATGGTGGGCAAAGTAATTACAAGTGGTAGGCAAAGTCTTTACCAGTGGTAGGCAAGGTAAATACCAGTGGTCGGCAAAGTCTTTACCAGTGGTTGCAAAGTTACTACTTGTGGTCGGCAAAGTCTTTACCAGTGGAAACAAAGTCATTACCAGTGGTGGAAAAAGTCATTTACAGTGGTGGGCAAAGTCAAAACCAATTGTGGGCAAAGTTATTCCCAATTGTGAGAAAAGTCATTACCAGTTCTAGACAAAGTCTTTACCAGTGGTTGGCAAAGTCATTTACAGTAGTTGGCAAAGTCATTACCAGTTGAGGGCAAAGTCAATACTATTGGTGAGCAACGTCATTTTGAATGGTTAGATAAGTGACTACCAATTGACAGCAAAGTCATTACCAGTGATGGGCAGAGTAATTACCAGTGGTGGGCAAAGTCATTACCAGTGGTGGGAAACTGATTCCCAGCGGTGGGTAATGTAATTATCAATTGTGGGCAAAGTCATTACCAGTGAAGGGCAATGTCTCTACCAGTTGTCGGCAGAGTCAATACTATTGGTAGGCGAAGTTATATCAAGTGGTCAGATAAGTGATAACCAATGGTGGTCATAGTCATTACCAGTGGTGGGCAAAGTCATTACCAGTGGTAGGCAAAGTCATTACCAGTGGTCGGTAAAGTCTTTAACATTGGAAGCAAAGTCATTACCAGTGGTTGGAAAAGTCATTACCAGTAGTGGGCAAAGTACTTACCATTGGTGGGCAAAGTCATAACAAGTGGTGGGCAAAGTCATGCCCAGTGGTTGAGAAAGAATTTACCATTGTTGGGCAAAGACATTTTTAGTGGTCAGAAAAGTGATTACCAATGGTGGTTAAAGTCAATACAAGTGGTGGGCAAAGTCTTTACCAGTGGTAGGCAAAGCCATTACCAGTGGTGCCAAAGTAATGCCCAGTGGTTGGCATAGTCATGCACAGTGGTTGGCAAATTCATTGCCATTGTTGGGCAAAGACATTTTTAGTGGTCAGAAAAGCGATTACCAATGGAAGGCAAAGTCATTACAATTGGAGAAAAGAGTCATTACCAGTTGTGGGCAAAGTAATTACCATTGGTGGGCAAAGTCATTTCCAAGTGGTAGACAAAGTCGTTACCATTGGTCTGCAAAGTCATTACCAGTGGTGGGCAAAGTCATTTACAGTTGTCGGCAAAGTCATTACCATGGTTGGGAAAAGTAATTTTTAGTGGTCGGATAAGTGATTACCAATTGGAGGCAAAGTCATTACCAATGGTGGGCAAAGTCATTACCAGTGGTGGGCAGAATCATGCCCAGTGGTTGGCAAAGTCATGCACAGTGGTTGGCAAAGTCATTTCCATTGTTGGGCGAAGACATTTTTAGTAGTCAGGAAAGTGATTACCAATGGTGGGCAAAGTCATTACAAGTGGTAGGCAAAGTCTTTACCAGTGGTAGGCAAGGTCAATACCAGTGGTCGGCAAAGTCTTTACCAGTGGTTGCAAAGTTACTACTTGTGGTCGGCAAAGTCTTTACCAGTGGAAACAAAGTCATTACCAGTGGTGGAAAAAGTCATTACCAGTGAAGGGCAATGTCTCTACCAGTTGTCGGAAGAGTCAATACTATTGGTAGGCGAAGTTATTTCAAGTGGTCAGATAAGTGATAACCAATGGTGGTCATAGTCATTACCAGTGGTTGGCAAAGTCATTACCAGCGGTGGGTAAAGTCATTCCCAGTGGTGAGCGAAGTCATTACCCGTGGTGGGCAAAGTCATTCCCAGTGGTGAGCGAAGTCATTACCAGTTGAGGGCAAAGTCAATAATATTGGTGAGCAACGTCATATTTAATGGTCAGATAAGTGATCACCAATTGTAGGCAAAGTCATTACCAGTGGTGGGCAAAGTCATTACCAGTGGTGGGTAAACTGAATACCAACGGTGGGCAATGTCATTATCAATGGTGGGCAAAGTCATTACCATTGGTGGGCAAAGTTATTACCATGGATCGGAAAAGTAATTTTTATAGAACGTATTAGAGATCACCAGTGGTGAACGAAGTCATTACCAGTGGTGGGCAAAGTCATTACCAGTGGTGGGCAAAATCATTACCAGTTGAGGGCAGAGTCAATACTATTGGTGGGCGAAGTTATATTAAGTGAGCAGATAAGTGATAACCAATGGTGGTCAGAGTCATTACCAGTGGTTGGTAAAGTCATTACCAGTAGTGGGCAAAGTCATTGCCATTGTTGGGCAAAGACATTTTTAGTGGTCAGAAAAGTGATTACCAATGGTGGGCAAAGTCATTACAATTGGAGAAAAGAGTCATTATCAGTGGTGGGCAAAGTCTTTACCAGTGGTAGGCAAAGTCATTACCAGTGGTCGGTAAAGTCTTTACCATTGGAAGCAAAGTCATTACCAGTGGTTGGAAAAGTCATTACCAGTAGTGGGCAAAGTACTTACCATTGGTGGGCAAAGTCATTACCAGTGGTGGGCAAAGTAATTACCAGATGAGGGAAAAGTCAATACTATTGGTGGGCAACGTCATTTTTAATGGTTAGATAAGTGATTACCAATTGAAGGCAAAGTCATTACCAGGGATGGGCAAAGTCCTTGCCAGTGGTTGGCAAACTGATTACCAGTGGTCGGCAAAGTCATTACCAGTTGAGGGCAGAGTCAATACTATTGGTGGGCGAAGTCATTTTTAGTGGTCAGATAAGTGATAACCAATGCTGGGCAGCGTCATTACCAGTGGTGGGCAGAGTCATTTCCAGTGGTGGGCAAAGTCATTACCAGTGGTGGGCAAAGTGATTACCATGGATCGGAAAAGTAATTTTTATAGAACGTATTAGAGATCACCAGTGGTGAACGAAGTCATTACCAGTGGTGGGCAAAGTCATTACCAGTGGTGGGCAAAATCATTACCAGTTGAGGGCAGAGTCAATACTATTGGTGGGCGAAGTTATATTAAGTGAGCAGATAAGTGATAACCAATGGTGGTCAGAGTCATTACCAGTGGTTGGTAAAGTCATTACCAGTAGTGGGCAAAGTCATTGCCATTGTTGGGCAAAGACATTTTTAGTGGTCAGAAAAGTGATTACCAATGGTGGGCAAAGTCATTACAATTGGAGAAAAGAGTCATTATCAGTGGTGGGCAAAGTCTTTACCAGTGGTAGGCAAAGTCATTACCAGTGGTCGGTAAAGTCTTTACCATTGGAAGCAAAGTCATTACCAGTGGTTGGAAAAGTCATTACCAGTAGTGGGCAAAGTACTTACCATTGGTGGGCAAAGTCATTACCAGTGGTGGGCAAAGTAATTACCAGATGAGGGAAAAGTCAATACTATTGGTGGGCAACGTCATTTTTAATGGTTAGATAAGTGATTACCAATTGAAGGCAAAGTCATTACCAGGGATGGGCAAAGTCCTTGCCAGTGGTTGGCAAACTGATTACCAGTGGTCGGCAAAGTCATTACCAGTTGAGGGCAGAGTCAATACTATTGGTGGGCGAAGTCATTTTTAGTGGTCAGATAAGTGATAACCAATGCTGGGCAGCGTCATTACCAGTGGTGGGCAGAGTCATTTCCAGTGGTGGGCAAAGTCATTACCAGTGGTGGGCAAAGTGATTACCATCGTTGGGCAAAGACATTTTTAGTGGTCATAAATGTGATTACCAATGGTGGGCAAAGTCAATTAAATGTGGAGAAAAGAGTCATTATCAGTGGTGGGCAAAGTTATTACAAGTGGTGGGCAGAATCGTGCCCAGTGGTTGGCAAAGTCATGCACAGTGGTTGGCAAAGTCATTTCCATTGTTGGGCAAAAACATTTTTAGTAGTCAGAAAAGTGATCACCAATGGAGGGCAAAGTCTTTAACAGTGTTAGGCAAGGTCAATACCAGTGGTCGGCAAAGTCTTTACCAGTGGTTGGCAAAGTCATTACCAGTAGTTGGCAAAGTCATGACCAGTTGAGGGCAAAGTCAATACTATTGGTGAGCAACGTTATTTTGAATGGTTGATAAGTGACTACCAATTGTAAGCAAAGTCATTACCAGTGATGGGTAAACTGATTACCAGCGGTGGGTAATGTCATTATCAATGGTGGGCAAAGTCATTACCAGTGAATGGCAATGTCTCTACCAGTTGTCGGCAGAGTCAATACTATTGGTAGGCAAAGTTATATCAAGTGGTCAGATAAGTGATAACCAATGGTGGTCATAGTCATTACCAGTGGTGGGCAAAGTCATTACCAGTGGGAGGCAAAGTCATTCCCAGTGGTCGGTAAAGTCTTTACCATTGGAAGCAAAGTCATTACCAGTGGTTGGAAAAGTCATTACCAGTAGTGGGCAAAGTACTTACCATTGGTGGGCAAAGTCATAACAAGTGGTGGGCAAAGTCATGCCCAGTGGTTGAGAAAGAATTTACCATTGTTGGGCAAAGACATTTTTAGTGGTCAGAAAAGTGATTACCAATGGTGGGCAAAGTCAATACAAGTGGTGGGCAAAGTCTTTACCAGTGGTAGGCAAAGTCATTACCAGTGGTGGGCAAAGTCATGCCCAGTGGTTGGCATAGTCATGCACAGTGGTTGGCAAAGACATTTTTAGTGGTCAGAAAAGTGATTACCAATGGTGTGCAAAGTCATTACCAATGGTGGGCAAAGTCATTACCAGTGGTGGGTAAAGTCATTCCCAGTGGTGAGCGAAGTCATTACCCGTGGTGGGCAAAGTCATTCCCAGTGGTGAGCGAAGTCATTACCAGTTGAGGGCAAAGTCAATAATATGGGTGAGCAACGTCATATTTAATGGTCAGATAAGTGATCACCAATTGTAGGCAAAGTCATTACCAGTGGTGGGCAAAGTCATTACCAGTGGTGGGTAAACTGAATACCAACGGTGGGCAATGTCATTATCAATGGTGGGCAAAGTCATTACCATTGGTGGGCAAAGTCTTTACCAGTTGTCGGCAAAGTTATTACCATGGTTCGGAAAAGTAATTTTTATAGGTCGTATTAGAGATCACCAGTGGTGAACGAAGTCATTACCAGTGGTGGGCAAAGTCATTACCAGTGGTGGGCAAAATCATTACCAGTTGAGGGCAGAGTCAATACTATTGGTGGGCGAAGTTATATTAAGTGAGCAGATAAGTGATAACCAATGGTGGTCAGAGTCATTACCAGTGGTTGGTAAAGTCATTACCAGTAGTGGGCAAAGTCATTGCCATTGTTGGGCAAAGACATTTTTAGTGGTCAGAAAAGTGATTACCAATGGTGGGCAAAGTCATTACAATTGGAGAAAAGAGTCATTATCAGTGGTGGGCAAAGTCTTTACCAGTGGTAGGCAAAGTCATTACCAGTGGTCGGTAAAGTCTTTACCATTGGAAGCAAAGTCATTACCAGTGGTTGGAAAAGTCATTACCAGTAGTGGGCAAAGTACTTACCATTGGTGGGCAAAGTCATTACCAGTGGTGGGCAAAGTAATTACCAGATGAGGGAAAAGTCAATACTATTGGTGGGCAACGTCATTTTTAATGGTTAGATAATTGATTACCAATTGAAGGCAAAGTCATTACCAGGGATGGGCAAAGTCCTTGCCAGTGGTTGGCAAACTGATTACCAGTGGTCGGCAAAGTCATTACCAGTTGAGGGCAGAGTCAATACTATTGGTGGGCGAAGTCATTTTTAGTGGTCAGATAAGTGATAACCAATGCTGGGCAGCGTCATTACCAGTGGTGGGCAGAGTCATTACCAGTGGTGGGCAAAGTGATTACCATCGTTGGGCAAAGACATTTTTAGTGGTCATAAAAGTGATTACCAATGGTGGGCAAAGTCAATTAAATGTGGAGAAAAGAGTCATTATCAGTGGTGGGCAAGTTATTACAAGTGGTGGGCAGAATCGTGCCCAGTGGTTGGCAAAGTCATGCACAGTGGTTGGCAAAGTCATTTCCATTGTTGGGCAAAAACATTTTTAGTAGTCAGAAAAGTGATTACCAATGGAGGGCAAAGTCTTTAACAGTGTTAGGCAAGGTCAATACCAGTGGTCGGCAAAGTCTTTACCAGTGGTGGGCAAAGTCATTACCAGTGGTGGGCAAAGTGATTACCATCGTTGGGCAAAGACATTTTTAGTGGTCATAAAAGTGATTACCAATGGTGGGCAAAGTCAATTAAATGTGGAGAAAAGAGTCATTATCAGTGGTGGGCAAAGTTATTACAAGTGGTGGGCAGAATCGTGCCCAGTGGTTGGCAAAGTCATGCACAGTGGTTGGCAAAGTCATTTCCATTGTTGGGCAAAAACATTTTTAGTAGTCAGAAAAGTGATCACCAATGGAGGGCAAAGTCTTTAACAGTGTTAGGCAAGGTCAATACCAGTGGTCGGCAAAGTCTTTACCAGTGGTTGGCAAAGTCATTACCAGTAGTTGGCAAAGTCATGACCAGTTGAGGGCAAAGTCAATACTATTGGTGAGCAACGTTATTTTGAATGGTTGATAAGTGACTACCAATTGTAAGCAAAGTCATTACCAGTGATGGGTAAACTGATTACCAGCGGTGGGTAATGTCATTATCAATGGTGGGCAAAGTCATTACCAGTGAATGGCAATGTCTCTACCAGTTGTCGGCAGAGTCAATACTATTGGTAGGCAAAGTTATATCAAGTGGTCAGATAAGTGATAACCAATGGTGGTCATAGTCATTACCAGTGGTGGGCAAAGTCATTACCAGTGGGTGGCAAAGTCATTCCCAGTGGTCGGTAAAGTCTTTACCATTGGAAGCAAAGTCATTACCAGTGGTTGGAAAAGTCATTACCAGTAGTGGGCAAAGTACTTACCATTGGTGGGCAAAGTCATAACAAGTGGTGGGCAAAGTCATGCCCAGTGGTTGAGAAAGAATTTACCATTGTTGGGCAAAGACATTTTTAGTGGTCAGAAAAGTGATTACCAATGGTGGGCAAAGTCAATACAAGTGGTGGGCAAAGTCATTACCAGTAGTTGGCAAAGTCATGACCAGTTGAGGGCAAAGTCAATACTATTGGTGAGCAACGTCATTTTAAATGGTTGATAAGTGACTACCAATTGTAAGCAAAGTCATTACCAGTGATGGGTAAACTGATTACCAGCGGTGGGTAATGTCATTATCAATGGTGGGCAAAGTCATTACCAGTGAATGGCAATGTCTCTACCAGTTGTCGGCAGAGTCAATACTATTGGTAGGCAAAGTTATATCAAGTGGTCAGATAAGTGATAACCAATGGTGGTCATAGTCATTACCAGTGGTGGGCAAAGTCATTACCAGTGGGAGGCAAAGTCATTCCCAGTGGTCGGTAAAGTCTTTACCATTGGAAGCAAAGTCATTACCAGTGGTTGGAAAAGTCATTACCAGTAGTGGGCAAAGTACTTACCATTGGTGGGCAAAGTCATAATAAGTGGTGGGCAAAGTCATGCCCAGTGGTTGAGAAAGAATTTACCATTGTTGGGCAAAGACATTTTTAGTGGTCAGAAAAGTGATTACCAATGGTGGGCAAAGTCAATACAAGTGGTGGGCAAAGTCTTTACCAGTGGGAGGCAAAGTCATTACCAGTGGTGGGCAAAGTCATGCCCAGTGGTTGGCAAAGTCATTTACAGTGGTTGGCAAAGACATTTTTAGTGGTCAGAAAAGTGATTACCAATGGTGTGCAAAGTCATTACCAATGGTGGGCAAAGTCATTACCAGTGGTGGGTAAAGTCATTCCCAGTGGTGAGCGAAGTCATTACCCGTGGTGGGCAAAGTCATTCCCAGTGGTGAGCGAAGTCATTACCAGTGGTCGGTAATGTCTTTACCATTGGAAGCAAAGTCATTACCAGTGGTTGGAAAAGTCATTACCAGTAGTGGGCAAAGTACTTACCATTGGTGGGCAAAGTCATAACAAGTGGTGGGCAAAGTCATGCCCAGTGGTTGAGAAAGAATTTACCATTGTTGGGCAAAGACATTTTTAGTGGTCAGAAAAGTGATTACCAATGGTGGGCAAAGTCAATACAAGTGGTGGGCAAAGTCTTTACCAGTGGTAGGCAAAGTCATTACCAGTGGTGGGCAAAGTCATGCCCAGTGGTTGGCATAGTCATGCACAGTGGTTGGCAAAGACATTTTTAGTGGTCAGAAAAGTGATTACCAATGGTGTGCAAAGTCATTACCAATGGTGGGCAAAGTCATTACCAGTGGTGGAAAAAGTCATTTACAGTGGTGGGCAAAGTCAAAACCAGTTGTGGGCAAAGTTATTCCCAATTGTGGGAAAAGTCATTACCAGTGAAGGGCAATGTCTCTACCAGTTGTCGGCAGAGTCAATACTATTGGTAGGCGAAGTTATTTCAAGTGGTCAGATAAGTGATAACCAATGGTGGTCATAGTCATTACCAGTGGTTGGCAAAGTCATTACCAGCGGTGGGTAAAGTCATTCCCAGTGGTGAGCGAAGTCATTACCCGTGGTGGGCAAAGTCATTCCCAGTGGTGAGCGAAGTCATTACCAGTTGAGGGCAAAGTCAATAATATTGGTGAGCAACGTCATATTTAATGGTCAGATAAGTGATCACCAATTGTAGGCAAAGTCATTACCAGTGGTGGGCAAAGTCATTACCAGTGGTGGGTAAACTGAATACCAACGGTGGGCAATGTGATTATCAATGGTGGGCAAAGTCATTACCATTGGTGGGCAAAGTCTTTACCAGTTGTCGGCAAAGTTATTACCATGGATCGGAAAAGTAATTTTTATAGAACGTATTAGAGATCACCAGTGGTGAACGAAGTCATTACCAGTGGTGGGCAAAGTCATTACCAGTGGTGGGCAAAATCATTACCAGTTGAGGGCAGAGTCAATACTATTGGTGGGCGAAGTTATATTAAGTGAGCAGATAAGTGATAACCAATGGTGGTCAGAGTCATTACCAGTGGTTGGTAAAGTCATTACCAGTAGTGGGCAAAGTCATTGCCATTGTTGGGCAAAGACATTTTTAGTGGTCAGAAAAGTGATTACCAATGGTGGGCAAAGTCATTACAATTGGAGAAAAGAGTCATTATCAGTGGTGGGCAAAGTCTTTACCAGTGGTAGGCAAAGTCATTACCAGTGGTCGGTAAAGTCTTTACCATTGGAAGCAAAGTCATTACCAGTGGTTGGAAAAGTCATTACCAGTAGTGGGCAAAGTACTTACCATTGGTGGGCAAAGTCATTACCAGTGGTGGGCAAAGTAATTACCAGATGAGGGAAAAGTCAATACTATTGGTGGGCAACGTCATTTTTAATGGTTAGATAAGTGATTACCAATTGAAGGCAAAGTCATTACCAGGGATGGGCAAAGTCCTTGCCAGTGGTTGGCAAACTGATTACCAGTGGTCGGCAAAGTCATTACCAGTTGAGGGCAGAGTCAATACTATTGGTGGGCGAAGTCATTTTTAGTGGTCAGATAAGTGATAACCAATGCTGGGCAGCGTCATTACCAGTGGTGGGCAGAGTCATTTCCAGTGGTGGGCAAAGTCATTACCAGTGGTGGGCAAAGTCATTACCATTGTTGGGCAAAGACATTTTTAGTGGTCATAAAAGTGATTACCAATGGTGGGCAAAGTCAATTAAATGTGGAGAAAAGAGTCATTATCAGTGGTGGGCAAAGTTATTACAAGTGGTGGGCAGAATCGTGCCCAGTGGTTGGCAAAGTCATGCACAGTGGTTGGCAAAGTCATTTCCATTGTTGTGCAAAAACATTTTTAGTAGTCAGAAAAGTGATCACCAATGGAGGGCAAAGTCTTTAACAGTGTTAGGCAAGGTCAATACCAGTGGTCGGCAAAGTCATTACCAGTAGTTGGCAAAGTCATGACCAGTTGAGGGCAAAGTCAATACTATTGGTGAGCAACGTTATTTTGAATGGTTGATAAGTGACTACCAATTGTAAGCAAAGTCATTACCAGTGATGGGTAAACTGATTACCAGCGGTGGGTAATGTCATTATCAATGGTGGGCAAAGTCATTACCAGTGAATGGCAATGTCTCTACCAGTTGTCGGCAGAGTCAATACTATTGGTAGGCAAAGTTATATCAAGTGGTCAGATAAGTGATAACCAATGGTGGTCATAGTCATTACCAGTGGTGGGCAAAGTCATTACCAGTGGGAGGCAAAGTCATTCCCAGTGGTCGGTAAAGTCTTTACCATTGGAAGCAAAGTCATTACCAGTGGTTGGAAAAGTCATTACCAGTAGTGGGCAAAGTACTTACCATTGGTGGGCAAAGTCATAACAAGTGGTGGGCAAAGTCATGCCCAGTGGTTGAGAAAGAATTTACCATTGTTGGGCAAAGACATTTTTAGTGGTCAGAAAAGTGATTACCAATGGTGGGCAAAGTCAATACAAGTGGTGGGCAAAGTCATTACCAGTAGTTGGCAAAGTCATGACCAGTTGAGGGCAAAGTCAATACTATTGGTGAGCAACGTCATTTTAAATGGTTGATAAGTGACTACCAATTGTAAGCAAAGTCATTACCAGTGATGGGTAAACTGATTACCAGCGGTGGGTAATGTCATTATCAATGGTGGGCAAAGTCATTACCAGTGAATGGCAATGTCTCTACCAGTTGTCGGCAGAGTCAATACTATTGGTAGGCAAAGTTATATAAAGTGGTCAGATAAGTGATAACCAATGGTGGTCATAGTCATTACCAGTGGTGGGCAAAGTCATTACCAGTGGGAGGCAAAGTCATTCCCAGTGGTCGGTAAAGTCTTTACCATTGGAAGCAAAGTCATTACCAGTGGTTGGAAAAGTCATTACCAGTAGTGGGCAAAGTACTTACCATTGGTGGGCAAAGTCATAACAAGTGGTGGGCAAAGTCATGCCCAGTGGTTGAGAAAGAATTTACCATTGTTGGGCAAAGACATTTTTAGTGGTCAGAAAAGTGATTACCAATGGTGGGCAAAGTCAATACAAGTGGTGGGCAAAGTCTTTACCAGTGGTAGGCAAAGTCATTACCAGTGGTGGGCAAAGTCATGCCCAGTGGTTGGCATAGTCATGCACAGTGGTTGGCAAAGACATTTTTAGTGGTCAGAAAAGTGATTACCAATGGTGTGCAAAGTCATTACCAATGGTGGGCAAAGTCATTACCAGTGGTGGGTAAAGTCATTCCCAGTGGTGAGCGAAGTCATTACCCGTGGTGGGCAAAGTCATTCCCAGTGGTGAGCGAAGTCATTACCAGTGGTCGGTAATGTCTTTACCATTGGAAGCAAAGTCATTACCAGTGGTTGGAAAAGTCATTACCAGTAGTGGGCAAAGTACTTACCATTGGTGGGCAAAGTCATAACAAGTGGTGGGCAAAGTCATGCCCAGTGGTTGAGAAAGAATTTACCATTGTTGGGCAAAGACATTTTAGTGGTCAGAAAAGTGATTACCAATGGTGGGCAAAGTCAATACAAGTGGTGGGCAAAGTCTTTACCAGTGGTAGGCAAAGTCATTACCAGTGGTGGGCAAAGTCATGCCCAGTGGTTGGCATAGTCATGCACAGTGGTTGGCAAAGACATTTTTAGTGGTCAGAAAAGTGATTACCAATGGTGTGCAAAGTCATTACCAATGGTGGGCAAAGTCATTACCAGTGGTGGGTAAAGTCATTCCCAGTGGTGAGCGAAGTCATTACCCGTGGTGGGCAAAGTCATTCCCAGTGGTGAGCGAAGTCATTACCAGTTGAGGGCAAAGTCAATAATATGGGTGAGCAACGTCATATTTAATGGTCAGATAAGTGATCACCAATTGTAGGCAAAGTCATTACCAGTGGTGGGCAAAGTCATTACCAGTGGTGGGTAAACTGAATACCAACGGTGGGCAATGTCATTATCAATGGTGGGCAAAGTCATTACCATTGGTGGGCAAAGTCTTTACCAGTTGTCGGCAAAGTTATTACCATGGTTCGGAAAAGTAATTTTTATAGGTCGTATTAGAGATCACCAGTGGTGAACGAAGTCATTACCAGTGGTGGGCAAAGTCATTACCAGTGGTGGGCAAAATCATTACCAGTTGAGGGCAGAGTCAATACTATTGGTGGGCGAAGTTATATTAAGTGAGCAGATAAGTGATAACCAATGGTGGTCAGAGTCATTACCAGTGGTTGGTAAAGTCATTACCAGTAGTGGGCAAAGTCATTGCCATTGTTGGGCAAAGACATTTTTAGTGGTCAGAAAAGTGATTACCAATGGTGGGCAAAGTCATTACAATTGGAGAAAAGAGTCATTATCAGTGGTGGGCAAAGTCTTTACCAGTGGTAGGCAAAGTCATTACCAGTGGTCGGTAAAGTCTTTACCATTGGAAGCAAAGTCATTACCAGTGGTTGGAAAAGTCATTACCAGTAGTGGGCAAAGTACTTACCATTGGTGGGCAAAGTCATTACCAGTGGTGGGCAAAGTAATTACCAGATGAGGGAAAAGTCAATACTATTGGTGGGCAACGTCATTTTTAATGGTTAGATAAGTGATTACCAATTGAAGGCAAAGTCATTACCAGGGATGGGCAAAGTCCTTGCCAGTGGTTGGCAAACTGATTACCAGTGGTCGGCAAAGTCATTACCAGTTGAGGGCAGAGTCAATACTATTGGTGGGCGAAGTCATTTTTAGTGGTCAGATAAGTGATAACCAATGCTGGGCAGCGTCATTACCAGTGGTGGGCAGAGTCATTACCAGTGGTGGGCAAAGTGATTACCATCGTTGGGCAAAGACATTTTTAGTGGTCATAAAAGTGATTACCAATGGTGGGCAAAGTCAATTAAATGTGGAGAAAAGAGTCATTATCAGTGGTGGGCAAGTTATTACAAGTGGTGGGCAGAATCGTGCCCAGTGGTTGGCAAAGTCATGCACAGTGGTTGGCAAAGTCATTTCCATTGTTGGGCAAAAACATTTTTAGTAGTCAGAAAAGTGATTACCAATGGAGGGCAAAGTCTTTAACAGTGTTAGGCAAGGTCAATACCAGTGGTCGGCAAAGTCTTTACCAGTGGTTGGCAAAGTCATTACCAGTAGTTGGCAAAGTCATTACCAGTTGAGGGCAAAGTCAATACTATTGGTGAGCAACGTCATTTTGAATGGTTGATAAGTGACTACCAATTGTAAGCAAAGTCATTACCAGTGATGGGTAAACTGATTACCAGCGGTGGGTAATGTCATTATCAATGGTGGGCAAAGTCATTACCAGTGAATGGCAATGTCTCTACCAGTTGTCGGCAGAGTCAATACTATTGGTAGGCAGAGTTATATCAAGTGGTCAGATAAGTGATAACCAATGGTGGTCATAGTCATTACCAGTGGTGGGCAAAGTCATTACCAGTGGGAGGCAAAGTCATTCCCAGTGGTCGGTAAAGTCTTTACCATTGGAAGCAAAGTCATTACCAGTGGTTGGAAAAGTCATTACCAGTAGTGGGCAAAGTACTTACCATTGGTGGGCAAAGTCATAACAAGTGGTGGGCAAAGTCATGCCCAGTGGTTGAGAAAGAATTTACCATTGTTGGGCAAAGACATTTTTAGTGGTCAGAAAAGTGATTACCAATGGTGGGCAAAGTCAATACAAGTGGTGGGCAAAGTCTTTACCAGTGGTAGGCAAAGTCATTACCAGTGGTGGGCAAAGTCATGCCCAGTGGTTGGCATAGTCATGCACAGTGGTTGGCAAAGACATTTTTAGTGGTCAGAAAAGTGATTACCAATGGTGTGCAAAGTCATTACCAATGGTGGGCAAAGTCATTACCAGTGGTGGGCAGAATCATGCCCAGTGGTTGGCAAAGTCATGCACAGTGGTTGGCAAAGTCATTTCCATTGTTGGGCGAAGACATTTTTAGTAGTCAGAAAAGTGATTACCAATGGTGGGCAAAGTCATTACAAGTGGTAGGCAAAGTCTTTACCAGTGGTAGGCAAGGTCAATACCATTGGTCGGCAAAGTCTTTACCAGTGGTTGCAAAGTTACTTCTTGTGGTCGGCAAAGTCTTTACCATTGGAAGCAAAGTCATTACCAGTGGTTGGAAAAGTCATTACCAGTAGTGGGCAAAGTACTTACCATTGGTGGGCAAAGTCATAAAAAGTGGTGGGCAAAGTCATGCCCAGTGGTTGAGAAAGAATTTACCATTGTTGGGCAAAGACATTTTTAGTGGTCAGAAAAGTGATTACCAATGGTGGGGAAAGTCAATACAAGTGGTGGGCAAAGTCTTTACCAGTGGTAGGCAAAGTCATGCCCAGTGGTTGGCATAGTCATGCACAGTGGTTGGCAAAGACATTTTTAGTGGTCAGAAAAGTGATTACCAATGGTGTGCAAAGTCATTACCAATGGTGGGCAAAGTCATTACCAGTGGTGGGCAGAATCATGCCCAGTGGTTGGCAAAGTCATGCACAGTGGTTGGCAAAGTCATTTCAATTGTTGGGCGAAGACATTTTTAGTAGTCAGAAAAGTGATTACCAATGGTGGGCAAAGTCATTACAAGTGGTAGGCAAAGTCTTTACCAGTGGTAGGCAAGGTCAATACCAGTGGTCGGCAAAGTCTTTACCAGTGGTTGCAAAGTTACTACTTGTGGTCGGCAAAGTCTTTACCAGTGGAAACAAAGTCATTACCAGTTGTGGAAAAAGTCATTTACAGTGGTGGGCAAAGTCAAAACCAGTTGTGGGCAAAGTTATTCCCAATTGTGGGAAAAGTCATTACCAGTGAAGGGCAATGTCTCTACCAGTTGTCGGCAGAGTCAATACTATTGGTAGGCGAAGTTATTTCAAGTGGTCAGATAAGTGATAACCAATGGTGGTCATAGTCATTACCAGTGGTTGGCAAAGTCATTACCAGCGGTGGGTAAAGTCATTCCCAGTGGTGAGCGAAGTCATTACCAGTTGAGGGCAAAGTCAATAATATTGGTGAGCAACGTCATATTTAATGGTCAGATAAGTGATCACCAATTGTAGGCAAAGTCATTACCAGTGGTGGGCAAAGTCATTACCAGTGGTGGGTAAACTGAATACCAACGGTGGGCAATGACATTATCAATGGTGGGCAAAGTCATTACCATTGGTGGGCAAAGTCTTTACCAGTTGTCGGCAAAGTTATTACCATGGTTCGGAAAAGTAATTTTTATAGGTCGTATTAGAGATCACCAGTGGTGAACGAAGTCATTACCAGTGGTGGTCATAGTCATTACCAGTGGTGGGCAAAGTCATTACCAGTGGGAGGCAAAGTCATTCCCAGTGGTCGGTAAAGTCTTTACCATTGGAAGCAAAGTCATTACCAGTGGTTGGCAAAGTCATAACAAGTGGTGGTCAAAGTCATCCCCAGTGGTAGGCAAAGTCATTACCAGTGGTGGGCAAAGTCATGCCCAGTGGTTGGCATAGTCATGCACAGTGGTTGGCAAAGACATTTTTAGTGGTCAGAAAAGTGATTATCAATGGTGGGCAAAGTCATTACAATTGGAGAAAAGAGTCATTTTCAGTGCTGGGCAAAGTCTTTACCAGTGGTAGGCAAAGTCATTACCAGTGGTCGGTAAAGTCTTTAACATTGGAAGCAAAGTCATTACCAGTGGTTGGTAAAGTCATTACCAGTAGTGGGCAAAGTACTTACCATTGGTGGGCAAAGTCATAACAAGTGGTGGGCAAAGTCATGCCCAGTGGTTGAGAAAGAATTTACCATTGTTGGGCAAAGACATTTTTAGTGGTCAGAAAAGTGATTACCAATGGTGGTTAAAGTCAATACAAGTGGTGGGCAAAGTCTTTACCAGTGGTAGGCAAAGGCATTACCAGTGGTGCCAAAGTAATGCCCAGTGGTTGGCATAGTCATGCACAGTGGTTGGCAAATTCATTGCCATTGTTGGGCAAAGACATTTTTAGTGGTCAGAAAAGCGATTACCAATGGAAGGCAAAGTCATTACAATTGGAGAAAAGAGTCATTACCAGTTGTGGGCAAAGTAATTACCATTGGTGGGCAAAGTCATTTCCAAGTGGTAGACAAAGTCGTTACCATTGGTCTGCAAAGTCATTACCAGTGGTGGGCAAAGTCATTTACAGTTGTCGGCAAAGTCATTACCATGGTTGGGAAAAGTAATTTTTAGAGGTCGGATAAGTGATTACAGATTGGAGGCAAAGTCATTACCAATGGTGGGCAAAGTCATTACCAGTGGTGGGCAGAATCATGCCCATTGGTTGGCAAAGTTATGCACAGTGGTTGGCAAAGTCATTTCCATTGTTGGGCGAAGACATTTTTAGTAGTCAGAAAAGTGATTACCAATGGTGGGCAAAGTCATTACAAGTGGTAGGCAAAGTCTTTACCAGTGGTAGGCAAGGTCAATACCAGTGGTCGGCAAAGTCTTTACCAGTGGTTGCAAAGTTACTACTTGTGGTCGGCAAAGTCTTTACCAGTGGAAACAAAGTCATTACCAGTTGTGGAAAAAGTCATTTACAGTGGTGGGCAAAGTCAAAACCAGTTGTGGGCAAAGTTATTCCCAATTGTGGGAAAAGTCATTACCAGTGAAGGGCAATGTCTATACCAGTTGTCGGCAGAGTCAATACTATTGGTAGGCGAAGTTATTTCAAGTGGTCAGATAAGTGATAACCAATGGTGGTCATAGTCATTACCAGTGGTTGGCAAAGTCATTACCAGCGGTGGGTAAAGACATTCCCAGTGGTGAGCGAAGTCATTACCCGTGGTGGGCAAAGTCATTCCCAGTGGTGAGCGAAGTCATTACCAGTTGAGGGCAAAGTCAATAATATTGGTGAGCAACGTCATATTTAATGGTCAGATAAGTGATCACCAATTGTAGGCAAAGTCATTACCAGTGGTGGGCAAAATCATTACCAGTTGAGGGCAGAGTCAATACTATTGGTGGGCGAAGTTATATTAAGTGAGCAGATAAGTGATAACCAATGGTGGTCAGAGTCATTACCAGTGGTTGGTAAAGTCATTACCAGTAGTGGGCAAAGTCATTGCCATTGTTGGGCAAAGACATTTTTAGTGGTCAGAAAAGTGATTACCAATGGTGGGCAAAGTCATTACAATTGGAGAAAAGAGTCATTATCAGTGGTGGGCAAAGTCTTTACCAGTGGTAGGCAAAGTCATTACCAGTGGTCGGTAAAGTCTTTACCATTGGAAGCAAAGTCATTACCAGTGGTTGGAAAAGTCATTACCAGTAGTGGGCAAAGTACTTACCATTGGTGGGCAAAGTCATTACCAGTGGTGGGCAAAGTAATTACCAGATGAGGGAAAAGTCAATACTATTGGTGGGCAACGTCATTTTTAATGGTTAGATAAGTGATTACCAATTGAAGGCAAAGTCATTACCAGGGATGGGCAAAGTCCTTGCCAGTGGTTGGCAAACTGATTACCAGTGGTCGGCAAAGTCATTACCAGTTGAGGGCAGAGTCAATACTATTGGTGGGCGAAGTTATTTTTAGTGGTCAGATAAGTGATAACCAATGCTGGGCAGCGTCATTACCAGTGGTGGGCAGAGTCATTACCAGTGGTGGGCAAAGTCATTACCAGTGGTGGGCAAAGTGATTACCATCGTTGGGCAAAGACATTTTTAGTGGTCATAAAAGTGATTACCAATGGTGGGCAAAGTCAATTAAATGTGGAGAAAAGAGTCATTATCAGTGGTGGGCAAAGTTATTACAAGTGGTGGGCAGAATCGTGCCCAGTGGTTGGCAAAGTCATGCACAGTGGTTGGCAAAGTCATTTCCGTTGTTGGGCAAAAACATTTTTAGTAGTCAGAAAAGTGATTACCAATGGAGGGCAAAGTCTTTAACAGTGTTAGGCAAGGTCAATACCAGTGGTCGGCAAAGTCTTTACCAGTGGTTGGCAAAGTCATTACCAGTAGTTGGCAAAGTCATTACCAGTTGAGGGCAAAGTCAATACTATTGGTGAGCAACGTCATTTTGAATGGTTGATAAGTGACTACCAATTGTAAGCAAAGTCATTACCAGTGATGGGTAAACTTATTACCAGCGGTGGGTAATGTCATTATCAATGGTGGGCAAAATCATTACCAGTGAATGGCAATGTCTCTACCAGTTGTCGGCAGAGTCAATACTATTGGTAGGCAAAGTTATATCAAGTGGTCAGATAAGTGATAACCAATGGTGGTCATAGTCATTACCAGTGGTGGGCAAAGTCATTACCAGTGGGAGGCAAAGTCATTCCCAGTGGTCGGTAAAGTCTTTACCATTGGAAGCAAAGTCATTACCAGTGGTTGGAAAAGTCATTACCAGTAGTGGGCAAAGTACTTACCATTGGTGGGCAAAGTCATAACAAGTGGTGGGCAAAGTCATGCCCAGTGGTTGAGAAAGAATTTACCATTGTTGGGCAAAGACATTTTTAGTGGTCAGAAAAGTGATTACCAATGGTGGGCAAAGTCAATACAAGTGGTGGGCAAAGTCTTTACCAGTGGTAGGCAAAGTCATTACCAGTGGTGGGCAAAGTCATGCCCAGTGGTTGGCATAGTCATGCACAGTGGTTGGCAAAGACATTTTTAGTGGTCAGAAAAGTGATTACCAATGGTGGGCAAAGTCAATACAAGTGGTGGGCAAAGTCTTTACCAGTGGTAGGCAAAGTCATTACCAGTGGTGGGCAAAGTCATGCCCAGTGGTTGGCATAGTCATGCACAGTGGTTGGCAAAGACATTTTTAGTGGTCAGAAAAGTGATAACCAATTGTGGTCATAGTCATTACCAGTGGTGGGCAAAGTCATTACCAGTGGTAGGCAAAGTCATTCCCAGTGGTCGGTAAAGTCTTTACCATTGGAAGCAAAGTCATTACCCGTGGTGGACAAAGTCATTCCCAGTGGTGAGCGAAGTCATTACCAGTTGAGGGCAAAGTCAATAATATGGGTGAGCAACGTCATATTTAATGGTCAGATAAGTGATCACCAATTGTAGGCAAAGTCATTACCAGTGGTGGGCAAAGTCATTACCAGTGGTGGGTAAACTGAATACCAACGGTGGGCAATGTCATTATCAATGGTGGGCAAAGTCATTACCATTGGTGGGCAAAGTCTTTACCAGTTGTCGGCAAAGTTATTACCATGGTTCGGAAAAGTAATTTTTATAGGTCGTATTAGAGATCACCAGTGGTGAACGAAGTCATTACCAGTGGTGGGCAAAATCATTACCAGTTGAGGGCAGAGTCAATACTATTGGTGGGCGAAGTTATATTAAGTGAGCAGATAAGTGATAACCAATGGTGGTCAGAGTCATTACCAGTGGTTGGTAAAGTCATTACCAGTAGTGGGCAAAGTACTTACCATTGGTGGGCAAAGTCATAACAAGTGGTCAGAAAAGTGATTACCAATGGTGGGCAAAGTCAATACAAGTGGTCGGCAAAGTCTTTACCAGTGGAAACAAAGTCATTACCAGTGGTGGAAAAAGTCATTTACAGTGGTGGGCAAAGTCAAAACCAGTTGTGGGCAAAGTTATTCCCAATTGTGGGAAAAGTCATTACCAGTGAAGGGCAATGTCTCTACCAGTTGTCGGCAGAGTCAATACTATTGGTAGGCGAAGTTATTTCAAGTGGTCAGATAAGTGATAACCAATGGTGGTCATAGTCATTACCAGTGGTTGGCAAAGTCATTACCAGCGGTGGGTAAAGTCATTCCCAGTGGTGAGCGAAGTCATTACCCGTGGTGGGCAAAGTCATTCCCAGTGGTGAGCGAAGTCATTACCAGTTGAGGGCAAAGTCAATAATATGGGTGAGCAACGTCATATTTAATGGTCAGATAAGTGATCACCAATTGTAGGCAAAGTCATTACCAGTGGTGGGCAAAGTCATTACCAGTGGTGGGTAAACTGAATACCAACGGTGGGCAATGTCATTATCAATGGTGGGCAAAGTCATTACCATTGGTGGGCAAAGTCTTTACCAGTTGTCGGCAAAGTTACTACTTGTGGTCGGCAAAGTCTTTACCAGTGGAAACAAAGTCATTACCAGTGGTGGAAAAAGTCATTTACAGTGGTGGGCAAAGTCAAAACCAGTTGTGGGCAAAGTTATTCCCAATTGTGGGAAAAGTCATTACCAGTGAAGGGCAATGTCTCTACCAGTTGTCGGCAGAGTCAATACTATTGGTAGGCGAAGTTATTTCAAGTGGTCAGATAAGTGATAACCAATGGTGGTCATAGTCATTACCAGTGGTTGGCAAAGTCATTACCAGCGGTGGGTAAAGTCATTCCCAGTGGTGAGCGAAGTCATTACCCGTGGTGGGCAAAGTCATTCCCAGTGGTGAGCGAAGTCATTACCAGTTGAGGGCAAAGTCAATAATATGGGTGAGCAACGTCATATTTAATGGTCAGATAAGTGATCACCAATTGTAGGCAAAGTCATTACCAGTGGTGGGCAAAGTCATTACCAGTGGTGGGTAAACTGAATACCAACGGTGGGCAATGTCATTATCAATGGTGGGCAAAGTCATTACCATTGGTGGGCAAAGTCTTTACCAGTTGTCGGCAAAGTTATTACCATGGTTCGGAAAAGTAATTTTTATAGGTCGTATTAGAGATCACCAGTGGTGAACGAAGTCATTACCAGTGGTGGGCAAAGTCATTACCAGTGGTGGGCAAAATCATTACCAGTTGAGGGCAGAGTCAATACTATTGGTGGGCGAAGTTATATTAAGTGAGCAGATAAGTGATAACCAATGGTGGTCAGAGTCATTACCAGTGGTTGGTAAAGTCATTACCAGTAGTGGGCAAAGTCATTGCCATTGTTGGGCAAAGACATTTTTAGTGGTCAGAAAAGTGATTACCAATGGTGGGCAAAGTCATTACAATTGGAGAAAAGAGTCATTATCAGTGGTGGGCAAAGTCTTTACCAGTGGTAGGCAAAGTCATTACCAGTGGTCGGTAAAGTCTTTACCATTGGAAGCAAAGTCATTACCAGTGGTTGGAAAAGTCATTACCAGTAGTGGGCAAAGTACTTACCATTGGTGGGCAAAGTCATTACCAGTGGTGGGCAAAGTAATTACCAGATGAGGGAAAAGTCAATACTATTGGTGGGCAACGTCATTTTTAATGGTTAGATAAGTGATTACCAATTGAAGGCAAAGTCATTACCAGGGATGGGCAAAGTCCTTGCCAGTGGTTGGCAAACTGATTACCAGTGGTCGGCAAAGTCATTACCAGTTGAGGGCAGAGTCAATACTATTGGTGGGCGAAGTCATTTTTAGTGGTCAGATAAGTGATAACCAATGCTGGGCAGCGTCATTACCAGTGGTGGGCAGAGTCATTACCAGTGGTGGGCAAAGTCATTACCAGTGGTGGGCAAAGTGATTACCATCGTTGGGCAAAGACATTTTTAGTGGTCATAAAAGTGATTACCAATGGTGGGCAAAGTCAATTAGATGTGGAGAAAAGAGTCATTATCAGTGGTGGGCAAAGTTATTACAAGTGGTGGGCAGAATCGTGCCCAGTGGTTGGCAAAGTCATGCACAGTGGTTGGCAAAGTCATTTCCATTGTTGGGCAAAAACATTTTTAGTAGTCAGAAAAGTGATTACCAATGGAGGGCAAAGTCTTTAACAGTATTAGGCAAGGTCAATACCAGTGGTCGGCAAAGTCTTTACCAGTGGTTGGCAAAGTCATTACCAGTAGTTGGCAAAGTCATTACCAGTTGAGGGCAAAGTCAATACTATTGGTGAGCAACGTCATTTTGAATGGTTGATAAGTGACTACCAATTGTAAGCAAAGTCATTACCAGTGATGGGTAAACTGATTACCAGCGGTGGGTAATGTCATTATCAGTGGTGGGCAAAGTCATTACCAGTGAATGGCAATGTCTCTACCAGTTGTATGCAGAGTCAATACTATTGGTAGGCAAAGTTATATCAAGTGGTCAGATAAGTGATAACCAATGGTGGTCATAGTTATTACCAGTGGTGGGCAAAGTCATTACCAGTGGGAGGCAAAGTCATTCCCAGTGGTCGGTAAAGTCTTTACCATTGGAAGCAAAGTCATTACCAGTGGTTGGAAAAGTCATTACCAGTAGTGGGCAAAGTACTTACCATTGGTGGGCAAAGTCATAACAAGTGGTGGGCAAAGTCATGCCCAGTGGTTGAGAAAGAATTTACCATTGTTGGGCAAAGAAATTTTTAGTGGTCAGAAAAGTGATTACCAATGGTGGGCAAAGTCAATACAAGTGGTGGGCAAAGTCTTTACCAGTGGTAGGCAAAGTCATTACCAGTGGTGGGCAAAGTCATGCCCAGTGGTTGGCATAGTCATGCACAGTGGTTGGCAAAGACATTTTTAGTGGTCAGAAAAGTGATTACCAATGGTGTGCAAAGTCATTACCAATGGTGGGCAAAGTCATTACCAGTGGTGGGTAAAGTCATTCCCAGTGGTGAGCGAAGTCATTACCCGTGGTGGGCAAAGTCATTCCCAGTGGTGAGCGAAGTCATTACCAGTTGAGGGCAAAGTCAATAATATTGGTGAGCAACGTCATATTTAATGGTCAGATAAGTGATCACCAATTGTAGGCAAAGTCATTACCAGTGGTGGGCAAAGTTATTACCAGTGGTGGGTAAACTGAATACCAACGGTGGGCAATGTCATTATCAATGGTGGGCAAAGTCATTACCATTGGTGGGCAAAGTCTTTACCAGTTGTCGGCAAAGTTATTACCATGGTTCGGAAAAGTAATTTTTATAGGTCGTATTAGAGATCACCAGTGGTGAACGAAGTCATTACCAGTGGTGGGCAAAATCATTACCAGTTGAGGGCAGAGTCAATACTATTGGTGGGCGAAGTTATATTAAGTGAGCAGATAAGTGATAACCAATGGTGGTCAGAGTCATTACCAGTGGTTGGTAAAGTCATTACCAGTAGTGGGCAAAGTCATTGCCATTGTTGGGCAAATACATTTTTAGTGGTCAGAAAAGTGATAACCAATGGTGGGCAAAGTCATTACAATTGGAGAAAAGAGTCATTATCAGTGGTGGGTAAACTGAATACCAACGGTGGGCAATGTCATTATCAATGGTGGGCAAAGTCATTACCATTGGTGGGCAAAGTCTTTACCAGTTGTCGGCAAAGTTATTACCATGGTTCGGAAAAGTAATTTTTATAGGTCGTATTAGAGATCACCAGTGGTGAACGAAGTCATTACCAGTGGTGGGCAAAATCATTACCAGTTGAGGGCAGAGTCAATACTATTGGTGGGCGAAGTTATATTAAGTGACCAGATAAGTGATAACCAATGGTGGTCAGAGTCATTACCAGTGGTTGGTAAAGTCATTACCAGTAGTTGGCAAAGTCATTGCCATTGTTGGGCAAAGACATTTTTAGATGTCAGAAAAGTGATTCCCAATGGTGGGCAAAGTCATTACAATTGGAGAAAAGAGTCATTATCAGTGGTGGGCAAAGTCTTTACCAGTGGTAGGCAAAGTCATTACCAGTGGTCGGTAAAGTCTTTACCATTGGAAGCAAAGTCATTACCAGTGGTTGGAAAAGTCATTACCAGTAGTGGGCAAAGTACTTACCATTGGTGGGCAAAGTCATAACAAGTGGTGGGCAAAGTCATGCCCAGTGGTTGAGAAAGAATTTACCATTGTTGGGCAAAGAAATTTTTAGTGGTCAGAAAAGTGATTACCAATGGTGGGCAAAGTCAATACAAGTGGTGGGCAAAGTCTTTACCAGTGGTAGGCAAAGTCATTACCAGTGGTGGGCAAAGTCATGCTCAGTGGTTGGCATAGTCATGCACAGTGGTTGGCAAAGACATTTTTAGTGGTCAGAAAAGTGATTACCAATGGTGTGCAAAGTCATTACCAATGGTGGGCAAAGTCATTACCAGTGGTGGGTAAAGTCATTCCCAGTGGTGAGCGAAGTCATTACCCGTGGTGGGCAAAGTCATTCCCAGTGGTGAGCGAAGTCATTACCAGTTGAGGGCAAAGTCAATAATATTGGTGAGCAACGTCATATTTAATGGTCAGATAAGTGATCACCAATTGTAGGCAAAGTCATTACCAGTGGTGGGCAAAGTCATTACCAGTGGTGGGTAAACTGAATACCAACGGTGGGCAATGTCATTATCAATGGTGGGCAAAGTCATTACCATTGGTGGGCAAAGTCTTTACCAGTTGTCGGCAAAGTTATTACCATGGTTCGGAAAAGTAATTTTTATAGGTCGTATTAGAGATCACCAGTGGTGAACGAAGTCATTACCAGTGGTGGGCAAAATCATTACCAGTTGAGGGCAGAGTCAATACTATTGGTGGGCGAAGTTATATTAAGTGAGCAGATAAGTGATAACCAATGGTGGTCAGAGTCATTACCAGTGGTTGGTAAAGTCATTACCAGTAGTGGGCAAAGTCATTGCCATTGTTGGGCAAATACATTTTTAGTGGTCAGAAAAGTGATAACCAATGGTGGGCAAAGTCATTACAATTGGAGAAAAGAGTCATTATCAGTGGTGGGTAAACTGAATACCAACGGTGGGCAATGTCATTATCAATGGTGGGCAAAGTCATTACCATTGGTGGGCAAAGTCTTTACCAGTTGTCGGCAAAGTTATTACCATGGTTCGGAAAAGTAATTTTTATAGGTCGTATTAGAGATCACCAGTGGTGAACGAAGTCATTACCAGTGGTGGGCAAAATCATTACCAGTTGAGGGCAGAGTCAATACTATTGGTGGGCGAAGTTATATTAAGTGACCAGATAAGTGATAACCAATGGTGGTCAGAGTCATTACCAGTGGTTGGTAAAGTCATTACCAGTAGTGGGCAAAGTCATTGCCATTGTTGGGCAAAGACATTTTTAGTGGTCAGAAAAGTGATTACCAATGGTGGGCAAAGTCATTACAATTGGAGAAAAGAGTCATTATCAGTGGTGGGCAAAGTCTTTACCAGTGGTAGGCAAAGTCATTACCAGTGGTCGGTAAAGTCTTTACCATTGGAAGCAAAGTCATTACCAGTGGTTGGAAAAGTCATTACCAGTGGTGGGTAAAGTCATTCCCAGTGGTGAGCGAAGTCATTACCCGTGGTGGGCAAAGTAATTACCAGATGAGGGAAAAGTCAATACTATTGGTGGGCAACGTCATTTTTAATGGTTAGATAAGTGATAACCAATGCTGGGCAGCGTCATTACCAGTGGTGGGCAGAGTCATTACCAGTGGTGGGCAAAGTCATTACCAGTGGTGGGCAAAGTGATTACCATCGTTGGGCAAAGACATTTTTAGTGGTCATAAAAGTGATTACCAATGGTGGGCAAAGTCAATTAAATGTGGAGAAAAGAGTCATTATCAGTGGTGGGCAAAGTTATTACAAGTGGTGGGCAGAATCGTGCCCAGTGGTTGGCAAAGTCATGCACAGTGGTTGGCAAAGTCATTTCCATTGTTGGGCAAAAACATTTTTAGTAGTCAGAAAAGTGATTACCAATGGAGGGCAAAGTCTTTAACAGTGTTAGGCAAGGTCAATACCAGTGGTCGGCAAAGTCTTTACCAGTGGTTGGCAAAGTCATTACCAGTAGTTGGCAAAGTCAATACTATTGGTGAGCAACGTCATTTTGAATGGTTGATAAGTGACTACCAATTGTAAGCAAAGTCATTACCAGTGATGGGTAAACTGATTACCAGCGGTGGGTAATGTCATCATCAATGGTGGGCAAAGTCATTACCAGTGAATGGCAATGTCTCTACCAGTTGTCGGCAGAGTCAATACTATTGGTAGGCAAAGTTATATCAAGTGGTCAGATAAGTGATAACCAATGGTGGTCATAGTCATTACCAGTGGTGGGCAAAGTCATTACCAGTGGGAGGCAAAGTCATTCCCAGTGGTCGGTAAAGTCTTTACCATTGGAAGCAAAGTCATTACCAGTGGTTGGAAAAGTCATTACCAGTAGTGGGCAAAGTACTTACCATTGGTGGGCAAAGTCATAACAAGTGGTGGGCAAAGTCATGCCCAGTGGTTGAGAAAGAATTTACCATTGTTGGGCAAAGACATTTTTAGTGGTCAGAAAAGTGATTACCAATGGTGGGCAAAGTCAATACAAGTGGTGGGCAAAGTCTTTACCAGTGGTAGGCAAAGTCATTACCAGTGGTGGTCAAAGTCATGCCCAGTGGTTGTCAAAGTCATTACCAGTTGTTGGCAAAGTCATTACCAGTTGAGGGCAAAGTCAATACTATTGGTGAGCAACGTCATTTTGAATGGTTGATAAGTGACTACCAATTGTAAGCAAAGTCATCACCAGTGATGGGTAAACTGATTACCAGCGGTGGGTAATGTCATTATCAATGGTGGGCAAAGTCATTACCAGTGAATGGCAATGTCTCTACCAGTTGTCGGCAGAGTCAATACTATTGGTAGGCAAAGTTATATCAAGTGGTCAGATAAGTGATAACCAATGGTGGTCATAGTCATTACCAGTGGTGGGCAAAGTCATTACCAGTGGGAGGCAAAGTCATTCCCAGTGGTCGGTAAAGTCTTTACCATTGGAAGCAAAGTCATTACCAGTGGTTGGAAAAGTCATTACCAGTAGTGGGCAAAGTACTTACCATTGGTGGGCAAAGTCATAACAAGTGGTGGGCAAAGTCATGCCCAGTGGTTGAGAAAGAATTTACCATTGTTGGGCAAAGACATTTTTAGTGGTCAGAAAAGTGATTACCAATGGTGGGGAAAGTCAATACAAGTGGTGGGCAAAGTCTTTACCAGTGGTAGGCAAGGTCATTACCAGTAGTTGGCAAAGTCATTACCAGTTGAGGGCAAAGTCAATACTATTGGTGAGCAACGTCATTTTGAATGGTTGATAAGTGACTACCAATTGTAAGCAAAGTCATCACCAGTGATGGGTAAACTGATTACCAGCGGTGGGTAATGTCATTATCAATGGTGGGCAAAGTCATTACCAGTGAATGGCAATGTCTCTACCAGTTGTCGGCAGAGTCAATACTATTGGTAGGCAAAGTTATATCAAGTGGTCAGATAAGTGATAACCAATGGTGGTCATAGTCATTACCAGTGGTGGGCAAAGTCATTACCAGTGGGAGGCAAAGTCATTCCCAGTGGTCGGTAAAGTCTTTACCATTGGAAGCAAAGTCATTACCAGTGGTTGGAAAAGTCATTACCAGTAGTGGGCAAAGTACTTACCATTGGTGGGCAAAGTCATAACAAGTGGTGGGCAAAGTCATGCCCAGTGGTTGAGAAAGAATTTACCATTGTTGGGCAAAGACATTTTTAGTGGTCAGAAAAGTGATTACCAATGGTGGGGAAAGTCAATACAAGTGGTGGGCAAAGTCTTTACCAGTGGTAGGCAAAGTCATTACCAGTGGTGGGCAAAGTCATGCCCAGTGGTTGGCATAGTCATGCACAGTGGTTGGCAAAGACATTTTTAGTGGTCAGAAAAGTGATTACCAATGGTGTGCAAAGTCATTACCAATGGTAGGCAAAGTCATTACCAGTGGTGGGTAGAATCATGCCCAGTGGTTGGCAAAGTCATGCACAGTGGTTGGCAAAGTCATTTCCATTGTTGGGCGAAGACATTTTTAGTAGTCAGAAAAGTGATTACCAATGGTGGGCAAAGTCATTACAAGTGGTAGGCAAAGTCTTTACCAGTGGTAGGCAAGGTCAATACCAGTGGTCGGCAAAGTCTTTACCAGTGGTTGCAAAGTTACTACTTGTGGTCGGCAAAGTCTTTACCAGTGGAAACAAAGTCATTACCAGTTGTGGAAAAAGTCATTTACAGTGGTGGGCAAAGTCAAAACCAGTTGTGGGCAAAGTTATTCCCAATTGTGGGAAAAGTCATTACCAGTGAAGGGCAATGTCTCTACCAGTTGTCGGCAGAGTCAATACTATTGGTAGGCGAAGTTATTTCAAGTGGTCAGATAAGTGATAACCAATGGTGGTCATAGTCATTACCAGTGGTTGGCAAAGTCATTACCAGCGGTGGGTAAAGTCATTCCCAGTGGTGAGCGAAGTCATTACCCGTGGTGGGCAAAGTCATTCCCAGTGGTGAGCGAAGTCATTACCAGTTGAGGGCAAAGTCAATAATATTGGTGAGCAACGTCATATTTAATGGTCAGATAAGTGATCACCAATTGTAGGCAAAGTCATTACCAGTGGTGGGCAAAGTCATTACCAGTGGTGGGTAAACTGAATACCAACGGTGGGCAATGTCATTATCAATGGTGGGCAAAGTCATTACCATTGGTGGGCAAAGTCTTTACCAGTTGTCGGCAAAGTTATTACCATGGTTCGGAAAAGTAATTTTTATGGGTCGTATTAGAGATCACCAGTGGTGAACGAAGTCATTACCAGTGGTGGGCAAAGTCATTACCAGTGGTGGGCAAATTCATTGCCAGTTGAGGGCAGAGTCAATACTATTGGTGGGCGAAGTTATATTAAGTGAGCAGATAAGTGATAACCAATGGTGGTCAGAGTCATTACCAGTGGTTGGTAAAGTCATTACCAGTAGTGGGCAAAGTCTTTACCATTGGAAGCAAAGTCATTACCAGTGGTTGGAAAAGTCATTACCAGTAGTGGGCAAAGTACTTACCATTGGTGGGCAAAGTCATTACCAGTGGTGGGCAAAGTAATTACCAGATGAGGGAAAAGTCAATACTATTGGTGGGCAACGTCATTTTTAATGGTTAGATAAGTGATTACCAATTGAAGGCAAAGTCATTACCAGGGATGGGCAAAGTCCTTGCCAGTGGTTGGCAAACTGATTACCAGTGGTCGGCAAAGTCATTACCAGTTGAGGGCAGAGTCAATACTATTGGTGGGCGAAGTCATTTTTAGTGGTCAGATAAGTGATAACCAATGCTGGGCAGCGTCATTACCAGTGGTGGGCAGAGTCATTACCAGTGGTGGGCAAAGTCATTACCAGTGGTGGGCAAAGTGATTACCATCGATGGGCAAAGACATTTTTAGTGGTCATAAAAGTGATTACCAATGGTGGGCAAAGTCAATTAAATGTGGAGAAAAGAGTCATTATCAGTGGTGGGCAAAGTTATTACAAGTGGTGGGCAGAATCGTGCCCAGTGGTTGGCAAAGTCATGCACAGTGGTTGGCAAAGTCATTTCCATTGTTGGGCAAAAACATTTTTAGTAGTCAGAAAAGTGATTACCAATGGAGGGCAAAGTCTTTAACAGTGTTAGGCAAGGTCAATAGCAGTGGTCGGCAAAGTCTTTACCAGTGGTTGGCAAAGTCATTACCAGTAGTTGGCAAAGTCATTACCAGTTGAGGGCAAAGTCATTCCCAGTGGTCGGTAAAGTCTTTACCAGTGGTAGGCAAAGTCATTACCAGTGGTCGGTAAAGTCTTTAACATTGGAAGCAAAGTCATTACCAGTGGTTGGAAAAGTCATAACAAGTGGTGGGCAAAGTCATGCCCAGTGGTTGAGAAAGAATTTACCATTGTTGGGCAAAGACATTTTTAGTGGTCAGAAAAGTGATTACCAATGGTGGGCAAAGTCAATACCAGTTGAGGGCACAGTCAATACTATTGGTGGGCGAAGTCATTTTTAGTGGTCAGATAAGTGATAACCAATGCTGGGCAGAGTCATTACCAGTGGTGGGCAAAGTCATTACCAGTGGGAGGCAAAGTCATTCCCAGTGGTCGGTAAAGTCTTTACCAGTGGTAGGCAAAGTCATTACCAGTGGTCGGTAAAGTCTTTAACATTGGAAGCAAAGTCATTACCAGTGGTTGGAAAAGTCATAACAAGTGGTGGGCAAAGTCATGCCCAGTGGTTGAGAAAGAATTTACCATTGTTGGGCAAAGACATTTTTAGTGGTCAGAAAAGTGATTACCAATGGTGGGCAAAGTCAATACCAGTTGAGGGCACAGTCAATACTATTGGTGGGCGAAGTCATTTTTAGTGGTCAGATAAGTGATAACCAATGCTGGGCAGAGTCATTACCAGTGGTGGGCAGAGTCATTACCAGTGGTGGGCAAAGTGATTACCAGTGGTTGGCAAAGTGATTACCGTCGTTGGGCAAAGACATTTTTAGTGGTCATAAAAGTGATAACCAATGTTGGGCAAAGTCAATACAATTGGAGAAAAGAGTCATTATCAGTGGTGGGCAAAGTCTTTACCAGTGGGAGGCAAAGTCATTACCAGTGGTCGGTAAAGTCTTTAACATTGGATGCAAAGTCATTACCAGTGGTTGGAAAAGTCATTACCAGTAGTGGGCAAAGTACTTACCATTGGTGGGCAAAGTCTTTACCAGTGGTAGGCAAAGTCATTCCCAGTGGTCGGTAAAGTCTTTAACATTGGATGCAAAGTCATTACCAGTGGTTGGAAAAGTCATTACCAGTAGTGGGCAAAGTACTTACCATTGGTGGGCAAACTGATTACCAGTGGTCGGCAGAGTCATTACCAGTTGAGGGGCAGAGTCAATACTATTGGTGGGCGAAGTCATTTTTAGCGGTCAGATAAGTGATAACCAATGCTGGGCAGAGTCATTTCCAGTGGTGTGCAGAGTCATTACCAGTGGTGGGCAAAGTCATTACCAGTGGTGGGCAAAGTGATTCCCATCGTTGGGCAAAGACATTTTTAGTGGTCATAAAAGTGATTACCAATGGTGGGCAAAGTCAATACAATTGGAGAAAAGAGTCATTATCAGTGGTGGGCAAAGTCTTTACCAGTGGTAGGCAAAGTCATTCCCAGTGGTCGGTAAAGTCTTTAACATTGGAAGCAAAGTCATTACCAGTGGTTGGAAAAGTCATTACCAGATGAGGGAAAAGTCAATACTATTGGTGGGCGAAGTCATTTTTAGTGGTCAGATAAGTGATAACCAATGCTGGGCAGAGTCATTACCAGTGGTGGGCAGAGTCATTACCAGTAGTGGGCAAACTGATTACCAGTGGTCGGCAGAGTCATTACCAGTTGAGGGGCAGAGTCAATACTATTGGTGGGCGAAGTCATTTTTAGCGGTCAGATAAGTGATAACCAATGCTGGGCAGAGTCATTTCCAGTGGTGTGCAGAGTCATTACCAGTGGTGGGCAAAGTCATTACCAGTGGTGGGCAAAGTGATTCCCATCGTTGGGCAAAGACATTTTTAGTGGTCAAAAAAGTGATTACCAATGGTGGGCAAAGTCAATTCAATTGGAGAAAAGAGTCATTATCAGTGGTGGGCAAAGTCTTTACCAGTGGTAGGCAAAGTCATTCCCAGTGGTCGGTAAAGTCTTTAACATTGGAAGCAAAGTCATTACCAGTGGTTGGAAAAGTCATTACCAGTAGTGGGCAAAGTACTTACCATTGGTGGGCAAAGTCATAACAAGTGGTCAGAAAAGTGATTACCAATGGTGGGCAAAGTCAATACAAGTGGTGGGCAAAGTCTTTACCAGTGGTGGGCAAAGTCTTTACCAATGGTAGGCAAAGTCATTACCAGTGGTCGATAAAGTCTTTACCATTGGAAGCAAAGTCATTACCAGTGGTTGGAAAAGTCATTACCAGTAGTGGGCAAAGTACTTACCAGCGGTGGGCAAAGTCATTACCAGTGGTGGGCAAAGTCATTACCAGATGAGGGAAAAGTCAAAACTATTGGTGGGCATCGTCATTTTTAATGGTTAGATAAGTGATTACCAATTGGAGGCAAAGTCATTACCAGGGATGGGCAAAGTCCTTGCCAGTGGTTGGCAAACTGATTACCAGTGGTCGGCAAAGTCATTACCAGTTGAGGGCAGAGTCAATACTATTGGTGGGCGAAGTCATTTATATTGGTCAGATAGGTGATAACCAATGCTGGGCAGAGTCATTTCCAGTGGTGGGCAAAGTCATTACCAGTGGTGGGCAAAGTGATTACCGTCGTTGGGCAAAGACATTTTTAGTGGTCATAAAAGTGATTACCAATGGTGGGCAAAGTCAATTAAATGTGGAGAAAAGAGTCATTATCAGTGGTGGGCAAAGTTATTACAAGTGGTGGGCAAAGTCTTTACCAGTGGTAGGCAAAGTCATTACCAGTTGTCGGCAAAGTCTTTAATATTGAAAGCAAAGTAATTACCAGTGATCGGAAAAGTCATTACCAGTTGTGGGCAAAGTAATTACCATTGGTGGGCAAAGTCATTTCCAAGTGGTAGACAAAGTCGTTACCAGTGGTCTGCAAAGTCATTACCAGTGGTGGTCATAGTCATTACCAGTTGTCGGCAAAGTCATTACCATGGTTGGGAAAAGTAATTTTTAGAGGTCGGATAAGTGATTACCAATTGTAGGCAAAGTCATTACCAATGGTGGGCAAAGTCATTACCAGTGGTGGGCAGAATCATGCCCAGTGGTTGGCAAAGTCACGCACAGTGGTTGGCAAAGTCATTTCCATTGTTGGGCAAAGACATTTTTAGTAGTCAGAAAAGTGATTACCAATGGTGGGCAAAGTCATTACAAGTGGTAGACAAAGTCTTTACCAGTGGTAGGCAAGGTCAATAATATTGGTGAGCAACGTCATATTTAATGGTTAGATAAGTAATCACCAATTGTAGGCAAAGTCATTACCAGTGGTGGGCAAAGTCATTACCAGTGGTGGGTAAACTAATTACCAACGGTGGGCAATGTCATTATCAATGGTGGGCAAAGTCATTACCATTGGTGAGCAAAGTCTTTACCAGTTGTCGGCAAAGTTATTACCATGGTTGGGAAAAGTAATTTTTATAGGTCGTATTAGAGATCACCAGTGGTGAACGAAGTCATTACTTGTGGTGGGCAAAGTCATTACCAGTGGTGGGTAGACTGATTACCAACGGTGGGCAATGTCATTATCAATGGTGGGCAAAGTCTTTACCATTGGTGGGCAAAGTCTTTACCAGTTGTCGGCAAAGTTATTTCCATGGTTGGGAAAAGTAATTTTTAAATGTCGTATTAGAGATCACCAGTGGTGAACGAAGTCATTACCAGTGGTGGGCATAGTCATTACCAGTGGTGGGCAAAATCATTACCAGTTGAGGGCAGAGTCAATACTATTGGTGGGCGAAGTTATATTAAGTGACCAGATAAGTGATAACCAATGGTGGTCAGAGTCATTACCAGTGGTTGGTAAAGTCATTACCAGTAGTGGGCAAAGTCATTACAATTGGAGAAAAGAGTCATTATCAGTGGTGGGCAAAGTCTTTACCAGTGGTAGGCAAAGTCATTACCAGTTGTCGGCAAAGTCTTTACCATTTGAAGCAAAGTAATTACCATTGATCGGAAAAGTCATTACCAGTTGTGGGCAAAGTAATTTCCATTGGTGGGCAAAGTCATTTCCAAGTGGTAGACAAAGTCGTTACCAGTGGTCTGCAAAGTAATTACCAGTGGTGGGCAAAGTCATTTCCAGTTGTCGGCAAAGTCATTACCTTGGTTGGGAAAAGTAATTTTTAGAGGTCGGATAAGTGATTACCAATTGTAGGCAAAGTCATTACCAATGGTGGGCAAAGTCATTACCAGTGGTGGGCAGAATCATGCCCAGTGGTTGGCAAAGTCATGCACAGTGGTTGGCAAAGTCATTTCCATTGTTGGGCAAAGACATTTTTAGTAGTCTTAAAAGTGATTACCAATGGTGGGCAAAGTCATTACAAGTGGTAGGCAAAGTCTTTACTACTGGTAGGCAAGGTCAATAATATTGGTGAGCAACATCATATTTAATGGTTAGATAAGTGATCACTAATTGTAGGCAAAGTCATTACCAGTGGTGGGCAAAGTCATTACCAGTGGTGGGTAAACTGATTACCAACGGTGGGCAATGTCATTATCAATGGTGGGCAAAGTCATTACCATTGGTGGGCAAAGTCTTTACCAGTTGTCGGCAAAGTAATTACCATGGTTGGGAAAAGTAATTTTTATAGGTCGTATTAGAGATCACCAGTGGTGAACGAAGTCATTACCAGCGGTGGGCAAAGTCATTACCAGTGGTGGGTAAACTGATTACCAACGGTGGGCAATGTCATTATCAATGGTGGGCAGAGTCATTACCATTGGTGGGCAAAGTCTTTACCAGTTGTCGGCATAGTTATTTCCATGGTTGGGAAAAGTAATTTTTAAAGGTCGTATTAGAGATCACCAGTGGTGAACGAAGTCATTACCAGTGGTGGGCAAAGTCATTACCAGTGGTGGGCAAAATCATTACCAGTTGAGGGCAGAGTCAATACTATTGGTGGGCGAAGTTATATTAAGTGACCAGATAAGTGATAACCAATGGTGGTCAGAGTCATTACCAGTGGTTGGTAAAGTCATTACCAGTAGTGGGCAAAGTCATTGCCATTGTTGGGCAAAGAAATTTTTAGTGGTCAGAAAAGTGATTACCAATGGTGGGCAAAGTCATTACAATTGGAGAAAAGAGTCATTATCAGTGGTGGGCAAAGTCTTTACCAGTGGTAGGCAAAGTCATTACCAGTGGTCGGTAAAGTCTTTACTATTGGAAGCAAAGTCATTACCAGTGGTTGGAAAAGTCATTACCAGTAGTGGGCAAAGTACTTACCATTGGTGGGCAAAGTCATAACAAGTGGTGGGCAAAGTCATGCCCAGTGGTTGAGAAAGATTTTACCATTGTTGGGCAAAGACATTTTTAGTGGTCAGAAAAGTGATTACCAATGGTGGGCAAAGTCAAAACAAGTGGTGGGCAAAGATATTACCAGTGGTGGGCAGAATCATGCCCAGTGGTTGGCAAAGTCATGCACAGTGGTTGGCAAAGTCATTTCCAAGTGGTAGACAAAGTCGTTACCAGTGGTCTGCAAAGTAATTACCAGTGGTGGGCAAAGTCATTTCCAGTTGTCGGCAAAGTCATTACCTTGGTTGGGAAAAGTAATTTTTAGAGGTCGGATAAGTGATTACCAATTGAAGGCAAAGTCATTACCAATGGTGGGCAAAGTCATTACCAGTGGTGGGCAGAATCATGCCCAGTGGTTGGCAAAGTCATGCACAGTGGTTGGCAAAGTCATTTCCATTGTTGGGCAAAGACATTTTTAGTAGTCTTAAAAGTGATTACCAATGGTGGGCAAAGTCATTACAAGTGGTAGGCAAAGTCTTTACTACTGGTAGGCAAGGTCAATAATATTGGTGAGCAACATCATATTTAATGGTGAGATAAGTGATCACCAATTGTAGGCAAAGTCATTACCAGTGGTGGGCAAAGTCATTACCAGTGGTGGGTAAACTGATTACCAACGGTGGGCAATGTCATTATCAATGGTGGGCAAAGTCTTTACCAGTTGTCGGCAAAGTAATTACCATGGTTGGGAAAAGTAATTTTTATTGGTCGTATTAGAGATCACCAGTGGTGAACGAAGTCATTACCAGCGGTGGGCAAAGTCATTACCAGTGGTGGGTAAACTGATTACCAACGGTGGGCAATGTCATTATCAATGGTGGGCAAAGTCATTACCATTGGTGGGCAAAGTCTTTACCAGTTGTCGGCATAGTTATTTCCATGGTTGGGAAAAGTAATTTTTAAAGGTCGTATTAGAGATCACCAGTGGTGAACGAAGTCATTACCAGTGGTGGGCAAAGTCATTACCAGTGGTGGGCAAAATCATTACCAGTTGAGGGCAGAGTCAATACTATTGGTGGGCGAAGTTATATTAAGTGACCAGATAAGTGATAACCAATGGTGGTCAGAGTCATTACCAGTGGTTGGTAAAGTCATTACCAGTAGTGGGCAAAGTCATTGCCATTGTTGGGCAAAGAAATTTTTAGTGGTCAGAAAAGTGATTACCAATGGTGGGCAAAGTCATTACAATTGGAGAAAAGAGTCATTATCAGTGGTGGGCAAAGTCTTTACCAGTGGTAGGCAAAGTCATTACCAGTGGTCGGTAAAGTCTTTACTATTGGAAGCAAAGTCATTACCAGTGGTTGGAAAAGTCATTACCAGTAGTGGGCAAAGTACTTACCATTGGTGGGCAAAGTCATAACAAGTGGTGGGCAAAGTCATGCCCAGTGGTTGAGAAGATTTTACCATTGTTGGGCAAAGACATTTTTAGTGGTCAGAAAAGTGATTACCAATGGTGGGCAAAGTCAAAACAAGTGGTGGGCAAAGATATTACCAGTGGTGGGCAGAATCATGCCCAGTGGTTGGCAAAGTCATGCACAGTGGTTGGCAAAGTCATTTCCATTGTTGGGCAAAGACATTTTAGTAGTCAGAAAAGTGATTACCAATGGTGGGCAAAGTCATTACAAGTGGTAGGCAAAGTCTTTACCAGTGGTAGGCAAGGTCAATACCAGTGGTCGGCAAAGTCTTTACCAGTGGTTGCAAAGTTACTACTTGTGGTCGGCAAAGTCTTTACCAGTGGAAACAAAGTCATTACCAGTGGTGGAAAAAGTCATTTACAGTGGTGGGCAAAGTCAAAACCAGTTGTGGGCAAAGTTATTCCCAATTGTGGGAAAAGTCATTACCAGTGAAGGGCAATGTCTCTACCAGTTGTCGGCAGAGTCAATACTATTGGTAGGCGAAGTTATATCAAGTGGTCAGATAAGTGATAACCAATGGTGGTCATAGTCATTACCAGTGGTGGGCAAAGTCATTACCAGCGGTGGGTAAAGTCATTCCCAGTGGTGAGCGAAGTCATTACCCGTGGTGGGCAAAGTCATTCCCAGTGGTGAGCGAAGTCATTACCAGTTGAGGGCAAAGTCAATAATATTGGTGAGCAACGTCATATTTAATGGTTAGATAAGTGATCACCAATTGTAGGCAAAGTCATTACCAGTGGTGGGCAAAGTCGTTACCAGTGGTGGGTAAACTGATTACCAACGGTGGGCAATGTCATTATCAATGGTGGGCAAAGTCATTACCATTGGTGGGCTAATTCTTTACCAGTTGTCGGCAAAGTTATTACCATGGTTGGGAAAAGTAATTTTTATAGGTCGTATTAGAGATCACCAGTGGTGAACGAAGTCATTACCAGTGGTGGGCAAAGTCATTACCAGTGGTGGGCAAAATCATTACCAGTTGAGGGCAGAGTCAATACTATTGGTGGGCGAAGTTATATTAAGTGACCAGATAAGTGATAACCAATGGTGGTCAGAGTCATTACCAGTAGTGGGCAAAGTCATTGCCATTGTTGGGCAAAGACATTTTTAGTGGTCAGAAAAGTGATTACCAATGGTGGGCAAAGTCAATACAAGTGGTGGGCAAAGTCTTTACCAGTGGTAGGCAAAGTCATTACCAGTAGTGGGTAAAGTACTTACCATTGGTGGGCAAAGTCATAACAAGTGCTGGGCAAAGTCATGCCCCGTGGTTGAGAAAGATTTTACCATTGTTGGGCAAAGACATTTTTAGTGGTCAGAAAATTGATTACCAATGGTGTGCAAAGTCAAAACAAGTGGTGGGCAAAGTCTTTACCAGTGGTAGGCAAAGTCATTACCAGTGGTCGGTAAAGTCTTTACTATTGGAAGCAAAGTCATTACCAGTGGTTGGAAAAGTCATTACCAGTAGTGGGCAAAGTCATTGCCATTGTTGGGCAAAGAAATTTTTAGTGGTCAGAAAAGTGATTACCAATGGTGGGCAAAGTCATTACAATTGGAGAAAAGAGTCATTATCAGTGGTGGGCAAAGTCTTTACCAGTGGTAGGCAAAGTCATTACCAGTGGTCGGTAAAGTCTTTACTATTGGAAGCAAAGTCATTACCAGTGGTTGGAAAAGTCATTACCAGTAGTGGGCAAAGTACTTACCATTGGTGGGCAAAGTCATAACAAGTGGTGGGCAAAGTCATGCCCAGTGGTTGAGAAAGATTTTACCATTGTTGGGCAAAGACATTTTTAGTGGTCAGAAAAGTGATTACCAATGGTGGGCAAAGTCAAAACAAGTGGTGGGCAAAGATATTACCAGTGGTGGGCAGAATCATGCCCAGTGGTTGGCAAAGTCATGCACAGTGGTTGGCAAAGTCATTTCCAAGTGGTAGACAAAGTCGTTACCAGTGGTCTGCAAAGTAATTACCAGTGGTGGGCAAAGTCATTTCCAGTTGTCGGCAAAGTCATTACCTTGGTTGGGAAAAGTAATTTTTAGAGGTCGGATAAGTGATTACCAATTGAAGGCAAAGTCATTACCAATGGTGGGCAAAGTCATTACCAGTGGTGGGCAGAATCATGCCCAGTGGTTGGCAAAGTCATGCACAGTGGTTGGCAAAGTCATTTCCATTGTTGGGCAAAGACATTTTTAGTAGTCTTAAAAGTGATTACCAATGGTGGGCAAAGTCATTACAAGTGGTAGGCAAAGTCTTTACTACTGGTAGGCAAGGTCAATAATATTGGTGAGCAACATCATATTTAATGGTGAGATAAGTGATCACCAATTGTAGGCAAAGTCATTACCAGTGGTGGGCAAAGTCATTACCAGTGGTGGGTAAACTGATTACCAACGGTGGGCAATGTCATTATCAATGGTGGGCAAAGTCTTTACCAGTTGTCGGCAAAGTAATTACCATGGTTGGGAAAAGTAATTTTTATTGGTCGTATTAGAGATCACCAGTGGTGAACGAAGTCATTACCAGCGGTGGGCAAAGTCATTACCAGTGGTGGGTAAACTGATTACCAACGGTGGGCAATGTCATTATCAATGGTGGGCAAAGTCATTACCATTGGTGGGCAAAGTCTTTACCAGTTGTCGGCATAGTTATTTCCATGGTTGGGAAAAGTAATTTTTAAAGGTCGTATTAGAGATCACCAGTGGTGAACGAAGTCATTACCAGTGGTGGGCAAAGTCATTACCAGTGGTGGGCAAAATCATTACCAGTTGAGGGCAGAGTCAATACTATTGGTGGGCGAAGTTATATTAAGTGACCAGATAAGTGATAACCAATGGTGGTCAGAGTCATTACCAGTGGTTGGTAAAGTCATTACCAGTAGTGGGCAAAGTCATTGCCATTGTTGGGCAAAGAAATTTTTAGTGGTCAGAAAAGTGATTACCAATGGTGGGCAAAGTCATTACAATTGGAGAAAAGAGTCATTATCAGTGGTGGGCAAAGTCTTTACCAGTGGTAGGCAAAGTCATTACCAGTGGTCGGTAAAGTCTTTACTATTGGAAGCAAAGTCATTACCAGTGGTTGGAAAAGTCATTACCAGTAGTGGGCAAAGTACTTACCATTGGTGGGCAAAGTCATAACAAGTGGTGGGCAAAGTCATGCCCAGTGGTTGAGAAAGATTTTACCATTGTTGGGCAAAGACATTTTTAGTGGTCAGAAAAGTGATTACCAATGGTGGGCAAAGTCAAAACAAGTGGTGGGCAAAGATATTACCAGTGGTGGGCAGAATCATGCCCAGTGGTTGGCAAAGTCATGCACAGTGGTTGGCAAAGTCATTTCCATTGTTGGGCAAAGACATTTTTAGTAGTCAGAAAAGTGATTACCAATGGTGGGCAAAGTCATTACAAGTGGTAGGCAAAGTCTTTACCAGTGGTAGGCAAGGTCAATACCAGTGGTCGGCAAAGTCTTTACCAGTGGTTGCAAAGTTACTACTTGTGGTCGGCAAAGTCTTTACCAGTGGAAACAAAGTCATTACCAGTGGTGGAAAAAGTCATTTACAGTGGTGGGCAAAGTCAAAACCAGTTGTGGGCAAAGTTATTCCCAATTGTGGGAAAAGTCATTACCAGTGAAGGGCAATGTCTCTACCAGTTGTCGGCAGAGTCAATACTATTGGTAGGCGAAGTTATATCAAGTGGTCAGATAAGTGATAACCAATGGTGGTCATAGTCATTACCAGTGGTGGGCAAAGTCATTACCAGCGGTGGGTAAAGTCATTCCCAGTGGTGAGCGAAGTCATTACCCGTGGTGGGCAAAGTCATTCCCAGTGGTGAGCGAAGTCATTACCAGTTGAGGGCAAAGTCAATAATATTGGTGAGCAACGTCATATTTAATGGTTAGATAAGTGATCACCAATTGTAGGCAAAGTCATTACCAGTGGTGGGCAAAGTCGTTACCAGTGGTGGGTAAACTGATTACCAACGGTGGGCAATGTCATTATCAATGGTGGGCAAAGTCATTACCATTGGTGGGCAAATTCTTTACCAGTTGTCGGCAAAGTTATTACCATGGTTGGGAAAAGTAATTTTTATAGGTCGTATTAGAGATCACCAGTGGTGAACGAAGTCATTACCAGTGGTGGGCAAAGTCATTACCAGTGGTGGGCAAAATCATTACCAGTTGAGGGCAGAGTCAATACTATTGGTGGGCGAAGTTATATTAAGTGACCAGATAAGTGATAACCAATGGTGGTCAGAGTCATTACCAGTAGTGGGCAAAGTCATTGCCATTGTTGGGCAAAGACATTTTTAGTGGTCAGAAAAGTGATTACCAATGGTGGGCAAAGTCAATACAAGTGGTGGGCAAAGTCTTTACCAGTGGTAGGCAAAGTCATTACCAGTAGTGGGTAAAGTACTTACCATTGGTGGGCAAAGTCATAACAAGTGCTGGGCAAAGTCATGCCCCGTGGTTGAGAAAGATTTTACCATTGTTGGGCAAAGACATTTTTAGTGGTCAGAAAATTGATTACCAATGGTGTGCAAAGTCAATACAAGTGGTGGGCAAAGTCTTTACCAGTGGTAGGCAAAGTCATTACCAGTGGTGGCAAAGTCATGCCCAGTGGTTGGCATAGTCATGCACAGTGGTTGGCAAATTCATTGCCATTGTTGGGCAAAGACATTTTTAGTGGTCAGAAAAGTGATTACCAATGGTGGGCAAAGTCATTACAATTGGAGAAAAGAGTCATTATCAGTGGTGGGCAAAGTCCTTGCCAGTGGTTGGCAAACTGATTACCAGTGGTCGGCAAAGTCATTACCAGTTGAGGGCAGAGTCAATACTATTGGTGGGCGAAGTCATTTTTAGTGGTCAGATAAGTGATAACCAATGATGGGCAAAGTCATTACAATTGGAGAAAAGAGTCATTATCAGTGGTAGGCAAAGTCTTTACCAGTGGTAGGCAAGGTCAATACCAGTGGTCGGCAAAGTCTTCACCAGTGGTTGCAAAGTTACTACTTGTGGTCGGCAAAGTCTTTACCAGTGGTAACAAAGTCATTACCAGTGGTGGAAAAAGTCATTTACAGTGGCGGGCAAAGTCAAAACCAGTTGTGGGCAAAGTTATTCCCAATTGTGGGAAAAGTCATTACCAGTGAAGGGCAATGTTTCTACCAGTTGTCGGCAGAGTCAATACTATTGGTAGGCGAAGTTATATCAAGTGGTCAGATAAGTGATAACCAATGGTGGTCATAGTCATTACCAGTGGTGGGCAAAGTCATTACCAGCGGTGGGTAAAGTCATTCCCAGTGGTGAGCGAAGTCATTACCCGTGGTGGGCAAAGTCATTCCCAGTGGTGAGCGAAGTCGTTACCAGTTGAGGGCAAAGTCAATAATATTGGTGAGCAACGTCATATTTAATGGTTAGATAAGTGATCACCAATTGTAGGCAAAGTCATTACCAGTGGTGGGCAAAGTCATTACCAGTGGTGGGTAAACTGATTACCAACGGTGGGCAATGTCATTATCAATGGTGGGCAAGGTCATTACCATTGGTGGGCAAATTCTTTACCAGTTGTCGGCAAAGATATTACCATGGTTGGGAAAAGTAATTTTTATAGGTCGTATTAGAGATCACCAGTGGTGAACGAAGTCATTACCAGTGGTGGGCAAAGTCATTACCAGTGGTGGGCAAAGTCAATACAAGTGGTGAGCAAAGTCTTTACCAGTGGTAGGCAAAGTCATTACCAGTGGTCGGTTATGTCTTTACTATTGGAAGCAAAGTCATTACCAGTGGTTGGAAAAGTCATTACCAGTAGTGGGCAAAGTATTTACCATTGGTGGGCAAAGTCATAACAAGTGCTGGGCAAAGTCATGCCCAGTGGTTGAGAAAGATTTTACCATTGTTGGGCAAAGACATTTTTAGTGGTCAGAAAAGTGATTACCAATGGTGTGCAAAGTCAATACAAGTGGTGGGCAAAGTCTTTACCAGTGGTAGGCAAAGTCATTACCAGTGGTGGCAAAGTCATGCCCAGTGGTTTGCATAGTCATGCACAGTGGTTGGCAAATTCATTGCCATTGTTGGGCAAAGACATTTTTAGTGGTCAGAAAAGTGATTACCAATGGTGGGCAAAGTCATTACAATTGGAGAAAAGAGTCATTATCAGTGGTGGGCAAAGTCTTTACCAGTGGTAGGCAAGGTCAATACCAGTGGTCGGCAAAGTCTTTACCAGTGGTTGCAAAGTTACTACTTGTGGTCGGCAAAGTCTTTACCAGTAGAAACAAAGTCATTACCAGTGGTGGAAAAAGTCATTTACAGTGGTGGGCAAAGTCAAAACCAGTTGTGGGCAAAGTTATTCCCAATTGTGGGAAAAGTCATTACCAGTGAAGGGCAATGTCTCTACCAGTTGTCGGCAGAGTCAATACTATTGGTAGGCGGAGTTATATCAAGTGGTCAGATAAGTGATTACCAATGGTGGTCATAGTCATTACCAGTGGTGGGCAAAGTCATTACCAGCGGTGGGTAATGTCATTCCCAGTGGTGAGCGAAGTCATTACCCGTGGTGGGCAAAGTCATTCCCAGTGGTGAGCGAAGTCGTTACCAGTTGAGGGCAAAGTCAATAATATTGGTGAGCAACGTCATATTTAATGGTTAGATAAGTGATCACCAATTGTAGGCAAAGTCATTACCAGTGGTGGGCAAAGTCATTACCAGTGGTGGGTAAACTGATTACCAACGGTGGGCAATGTCATTATCAATGGTGGGCAAGGTCATTACCATTGGTGGGCAAATTCTTTACCAGTTGTCGGCAAAGTTATTACCATGGTTGGGAAAAGTAATTTTTATAGGTCGTATTAGAGATCACCAGTGGTGAACGAAGTCATTACCAGTGGTGGGCAAAGTCATTACCAGTGGTGGGCAAAATCATTACCAGTTGAGGGCAGAGTCAATACTATTGGTGGGCGAAGTTATATTAAGTGACCAGATAAGTGATAACCAATGGTGGTCAGAGTCATTACCAGTGGTGGGCAAAGTCATTGCCATTGTTGGGCAAAGACATTTTTAGTGGTCAGAAAAGTGATTACCAATGGTGGGCAAAGTCAATACAAGTGGTGAGCAAAGTCTTTACCAGTGGTAGGCAAAGTCATTACCAGCGGTCGGTTAAGTCTTTACCATTGGAAGCAAAGTCATTACCAGTGGTTGGAAAAGTCATTACCAGTAGTGGGCAAAGTACTTACCATTGGTGGGCAAAGTCATAACAAGTGCTGGGCAAAGTCATGCCCAGTGGTTGAGAAAGATTTTACCATTGTTGGGCAAAGACATTTTTAGTGGTCAGAAAAGTGATTACCAATGGTGTGCAAAGTCAATACAAGTGGTGGGCAAAGTCTTTACCAGTGGTAGGCAAAGTCATGCCCAGTGGTTGGCATAGTCATGCACAGTGGTTGGCAAATTCATTGCCATTGTTGGGCAAAGACATTTTTAGTGGTCAGAAAAGTGATTACCAATGGTGGGCAAAGTCATTACAATTGGAGAAAAGAGTCATTATCAGTGGTGGGCAAAGTCTTTACCAGTGTTAGGCAAAGTCATTCCCAGTGGTGGGCAAAGTCATTACCAGATGAGGGAAAAGTCAATACTATTGGTGGGCAACGTCATTTTTAATGGTTAGATAAGTGATTACCAATTGGAGGCAAAGTCATTACCAGGGATGGTCAAAGTCCTTGCCAAAGGTTGGCAAACTGATTACCAGTGGTCGGCAAAGTCATTACCAGTTGAGGGCAGAGTCAATACTATTGGTGGGCGAAGTCATTTTTAGTGGTCAGATAAGTGATAACCAATGCTGGGCAAAGTCATTACAATTGGAGAAAAGAGTCATTATCAGTGGTGGGCAAAGTCTTTACCAGTGGTAGGCAAAGTCATTACCAGTGGTCGGTAAAGTCTTTACTATTGGAAGCAAATTCATTACCAGTGGTCGGTAAAGTCTTTACTTTTGGAAGCAAAGTCATTACCAGTGGTTGGAAAAGTCATTACCAGAAGTGGGCAAAGTACTTACCATTGGTGGGCAAAGTCATAACAAGTGGTGGGCAAAGTCGTGCCCAGTGGTTGAGAAAGATTTTACCATTGTTGGGCAAAGACATTTTTAGTAGTCAGAAAAGTGATTACCAATGGTGGGCAAAGTCATTACAAGTGGTAGGCAAAGTCTTTACCAGTGGTAGGCAAGGTCTTTACCAGTGGTTGCAAAGTTACTACTTGTGGTCGGCAAAGTCTTTACCAGTGGAAACAAAGTCATTACCAGTGGTGGAAAAAGTCATTATCAGTGGTGGGCAAAGTCTTTACCAGTGGTAGGCAAAGTCATTCCCAATTGTGGGAAAAGTCATTACCAGTGAAGGGCAATGTCTCTACCAGTTGTCGGCAAAGTCATTACCAGATGAGGGAAAAGTCAATACTATTGGTAGGCGAAGTTATATCAAGTGGTCAGATAAGTGATAACCAATGGTGGTCATAGTCATTACCAGTGGTGGGCAAAGTCATTACCAGCGGCGGGTAAAGACATTCCCAGTGGTGAGCGAAGTCATTACCCGTGGTGGGCAAAGTCATTCCCAGTGGTGAGCGAAGTCATTACCAGTTGAGGGCAAAGTCAATAATATTGGTGAGCAACGTCATATTTAATGGTTAGATAAGTGATCACCAATTGTAGGCAAAGTCATTACCAGTGGTGGGCAAAGTCATTACCAGTGGTGGGTAAACTGATTTCCAACGGTGGGCAATGTCATTACCATTGGTGGGCAAATTCTTTACCAGTTGTCGGCAAAGTTATTACCATGGTTGGGAAAAGTAATTTTTATAGGTCGTATTAGAGATCACCAGTGGTGAACGAAGTCATTACCAGTGATGGGCAAAGTCATTACCAATGGTGGGCAAAATCATTACCAGTTGAGGGCAGAGTCAATACTATTGGTGGGCGAAGTTATATTAAGTGACCAGATAAGTGATAACCAATGGTGGTCAGAGTCATTACCAGTAGTGGGCAAAGTCATTGCCATTGATGGGCAAAGACATTTTTAGTGGTCAGAAAAGTCTTTACCATTGGAAGCAAAGTCATTACCAGTGGTTGGAAAAGTCATTACCAGGAGTGGGCAAAGTACTTACCATTGGTGGGCAAAGTCATAACAAGTGGTGGGCAAATTCATGCCCAGTGGTTGAGAAAGATTTTACCATTGTTAGGCAAAGACATTTTTAGTGGTCAGAAAAGTGATTACCAATGGTGGGCAAAGTCAATCCAATTGGTGGGCAAAGTCTTTACCAGTTGTAGGCAAAGTCATTACCAGTGGTGGCAAAGTCATGCCCAGTGGTTGGATTAGTCATGCACAGTGGTTGGCAAATTCATTGCCATTGTTGGGCAAAGACATTTTTAGTGGTCAGAAAAGTGATTACCAATGGTCGGCAAAGTCATTACAATTGGAGAAAAGAGTCATTATCAGTGGTGGGCAAAGTCTTTACCAGTGGTAGGCAAAGTCATTACCAGTGGTGGGCAAAGTCATTACCAGATGAGGGAAAAGTCAATACTATTGGTGGGCAACGTCATTTTTAGTGGTTAGATAAGTGATTACCAATTGGAGGCAAAGTCATTACCAGGGATGGGCAGAGTCAATACTATTGGTGGGCGAAGTCATTTTTAGTGGTCAGATAAGTGATCACCAATGCTGGGCAGAGTCATTACCAGTGGTGGGCAAAGTCATAACCAGTGGTGGGCAGAGTCAATACTATTGGTGGGCGAAGTCATTTTTAGTGGTCAGATAAGTGATAACCAATGCTGGGCAAAGTCATTACAATTGGAGAAAAGAGTCATTATCAGTGGTGGGCAAAGTCTTTACCAGTGGTAGGCAAAGTCATTACCAGTGGCCGGTAAAGTCTTTACCATTGGAAGCAAAGTCATTACCAGAGGTTGAAAAAGTCATTACCATTAGTGGGCAAAGTACTTACCAGTGGTTGTCAAAGTCATAACCAGATGAGGGAAAAGTCAATACTATTGGTGGGCAACGTCATTTTTAATGGTTAGATAAGTGATTACCAATTGGAGGCAAAGTCATTACCAGGGATGGGCAAAGTCCTTGCCAGTGGTTGGCAAACTGATTACCAGTGGTCGGCAAAGTCATTACCAGTTGAGGGCAGAGTCAATAATATTGGTGAGCAACGTCATATTTAATGGTTAGATAAGTGATCACCAATTTTAGGCAAAGTCATTACTAGTGATGGGCAGAGTCATTACCAGTGGTGTGCAGAGTCATTACCAGTGGTGGGCAAAGTCATTACCAGTGGTGGGCAAAGTGATTACCATCGTTGGGCAAAGACATTTTTAGTGGTCATAAAAGTGATTACCAATGGTGGGCATAGTCAATTAAATGTGGAGAAAAGAGTCATTATCAGTGGTGGGCAAAGTTATTACAAGTGGTGGGCAAAGTCTTTACCAGTGGTAGGCAAAGTCATTACCAGTTGTCGGCAAAGTCTTTACCATTGGAAGCAAAGTTATTACCAGTGGTCGGAAAAGTCATTACCAGTTGTGGGCAAAGTAATTACCATTGGTGGGCAAAGTCATTTCCAAGTGGTAGACAAAGTCATTCCCAGTGGTGAGCGAAGTCATTACCCGTGGTGGGCAAAGTCATTCCCAGTGGTGAGCGAAGTCATTACCAGTTGAGGGCAAAGTCAATAATATTGGTGAGCAACGTCATATTTAATGGTTAGATAAGTGATCACCAATTGTAGGCAAAGTCATTACCAGTGGTGGGCAAAGTCATTACCAGTGGTGGGTAAACTGATTTCCAACGGTGGGCAATGTCATTATCAATGGTGGGCAAAGTCATTACCATTGGTGGGCAAATTCTTTACCAGTTGTCGGCAAAGTTATTACCATGGTTGGGAAAAGTAATTTTTATGGGTCGTATTAGAGATCACCAGTGGTGAACGAAGTCATTACCAGTGATGGTCAAAGTCATTACCAATGGTGGGCAAAATCATTACCAGTTGAGGGCAGAGTCAATACTATTGGTGGGCGAAGTTATATTAAGTGACCAGATAAGTGATAACCAATGGTGGTCAGAGTCATTACCAGTAGTGGGCAAAGTCATTGCCATTGATGGGCAAAGACATTTTTAGTGGTCAGAAAAGTGATTACCAATGGTGGGCAAAGTCATTACAATTGGAGAAAAGAGTCATTATTAGTGTTGGCCAAAGTCTCTACCAGTGGAAGGCAAAGTCATTACCAGTTGTCGGCAAAGTCTTTACCATTGGAAGCAAAGTTATTACCAGTGGTCGGAAAAGTCATTACCAGTAGTGGGCAAAGTACTTACCATTGGTGGGCAAAGTCATAACAAGTGGTGGGCAAATTCATGCCCAGTGGTTGAGAAAGATTTTACCATTGTTGGGCAAAGACAATCCAATTGGTGGGCAAAGTCTTTACCAGTTGTAGGCAAAGTCATTACCAGTGGTGGCAAAGTCATGCCCAGTGGTTGGATTAGTCATGCACAGTGGTTGGCAAATTTATTGCCATTGTTGGGCAAAGACATTTTTAGTGGTCAGAAAAGTGATTACCAATGGTGGGCAAAGTCATTACAATTGGAGAAAAGAGTCATTATCAGTGGTTGGCAAAGTCTTTACCAGTGGTAGGCAAAGTCATTACCAGTGGTGGGCAAAGTCATTACCAGATGAGGGAAAAGTCAATACTATTGGTGGGCAACGTCATTTTTAGTGGTTAGATAAGTGATTACCAATTGGAGGCAAAGTCATTACCAGGGATGGGCAAAGTCCTTGCCAGTGGTTGGCAAACTGATTACCAGTGGTCGGCAAAGTCATTACCAGTTGAGGGCAGAGTCAATACTATTGGTGGGCGAAGTCATTTTTAGTGGTCAGATAAGTGATCACCAATGCTGGGCAGAGTCATTACCAGTGGTGGGCAAAGTCATAACCAGTGGTGGGCAAAGTGATTACCATCGTTGGGCATAGACATTTTTAGTGGTCTTAAAAGTGATTGCCAATGGTGGGCAATGTCAATTAAATGTGGAGAAAAGAGTCACATTCAGTGGTGGGCAAAGTCTTTACCAGTGGTAGGCAAAGTCATTACCAGTGGTCGGTAAAGTCTTTACCATTGGAAGCAAAGTCATTACCAGTGGTTGGAAAAGTCATTACCATTAGTGGGCAAAGTACTTACCAGCGGTGGGCAAAGTCATTACCAGTGGTTGTCAAAGTCATTACCAGATGAGGGAAAAGTCAATACTATTGGTGGGCAACGTCATTTTTAATGGTTAGATAAGTGATTACCAATTGGAGGCAAAGTCATTACCAGGGATGGGCAAAGTCCTTGCCAGTGGTTGGCAAACTGATTACCAGTGGTCGGCAAAGTCATTACCAGTTGAGGGCAGAGTCAATAATATTGGTGAGCAACGTCATATTTAATGGTTAGATAAGTGATCACCAATTTTAGGCAAAGTCATTACTAGTGATGGGCAGAGTCATTACCAGTGGTGTGCAGAGTCATTACCAGTGGTGGGCAAAGTCATTACCAGTGGTGGGCAAAGTGATTACCATCGTTGGGCAAAGACATTTTTAGTGGTCATAAAAGTGATTACCAATGGTGGGCAAAGTCAATTAAATGTGGAGAAAAGAGTCATTATCAGTGGTGGGCAAAGTTATTACAAGTGGTGGGCAAAGTCTTTACCAGTGGCAGGCAAAGTCATTACCAGTTGTCGGCAAAGTCTTTACCATTGGAAGCAAAGTAATTACCAGTGGTCGGAAAAGTCATTACCAGTTGTGGGCAAAGTAATTACCATTGGTGGGCAAAGTCATTTCCAAGTGGTAGACAAAGTCGTTACCAGTGGTCTTCAAAGTCATTACCAGTGGTGGGCAAAGTCATTTACAGTTGTCGGCAAAGTCATTTCCATGGTTGGGAAAAGTAATTTTTAGAGGTCGGATAATTGATTACCAATTGTAGGCAAAGTCATTACCAATGGTGGGCAAAGTCATTATCAGTGGTGGGCAGAATCATGCCCAGTGGTTGGCAAAGTCATGCACAGTGGTTGGCAAAGTCATTTCCATTGTTGGGCAAAGACATTTTAGGTAGTCAGAAAAGTGATTACCAATGGTGGGCAAAGTCTTTACCAGTGGTAGGCAAGGTCAATACCAGTGGTCGGCAAAGTCTTTACCAGTGGAAACAAATTATTACCAGTGGTGGAAAAAGTCATTTACAGTGGTGGGCAAAGTCAAAGCCAGTTGTGGGCAAAGTAATTCCCAATTGTGGTAAAAGTCATTACCAGTTCTAGACAAAGTCTTTACCAGTAGTTGGCAGAGTCATTACCAGTTGAGGGCAAAGTCAATACTATTGGTGAGCAACGTCATTTTTAATGGTTAGATAAGTCACTACCAATTGTAAGCAAAGTCATTACCAGTGATGGGCAGAGTAATTACCAGTGGTGGGCAAAGTCATCACCAGTTCTGGGTAAACAGATTACCAGCGGTTGGTAATGTCATTATCAATGGTGGGCAAAGTCATTCCCAGTGGTGAGCAAAGTCATTACCAGTTGAGGGCAAAGTCAATACTATTGGTGAGCAACGTCATTGCCAGTGATGGGCAGAGTCATTACCAGTGGTGGGCAAAGTCATTACCAGTGGTGGGTAAACTGATTACCAACGGTAGGCAGTGTCATTATCAATGGTGGGCAAAGTCTTTACCAGTTGTCGGCAAAGTTATTACCATGGTTGGGAAAAGTAATTTTTATAGGTCGTATTAGAGATCACCAGTGATGAACGAAGTCATTACCAGTGGTGGGCAAAGTCATTACCAGTGGTGGGCAAAATCATTACCAGTGGTGGGCAGAGTCAATACTATTGGTGGGCTTAGTTATTTTAAGTGGTCAGATAGGTGATAAACAATGGTGGGCAGAGACATTACCAGTGGTGGGTAAATTCATTACTAGTTGTCGGCAAAGTCATTACCATGGTTGGGAAAAGTCATTTTTAGGGGTCGGATAAGAATTCACCAGTGGTGGGCAAAGTCATTACCAGCTGAGGGCAGTACAATTGGTGGGCGAAGTCATTTTTAGTGGTCAGATAAGTGATAAACAATGCTGGGCAGAGTCATTACCAGTGGTGGGCAGTGTCATTACCAGTGGTGGGCAAAGTCATTACCAGTGGTGGGCAAAGTGATTACCAGTGGTGGGCAAGGTCATGCCCAGTGGTTGGCAAAGTCATGCCCAGTGATTGGCAAATTCATTACGATTGTTGTCATTACCGGTGGTGGGCAAAGTCATTCCCAGTGGTGAGCGAAGTCATTACCAATGGTCGGCAAACTGATTACCAGTTGTCGGCAAGTTCATTACCATGGTTTGGAAAAGTCATTTTTAGAGGTCGGATAAGAATTCACCAGTGGTTGGCAAAGTCATTACCAGCGGTGGTCAAAGTCATTACCAGTTGTCGGCAAAGTCATTACCATTGTTGGGAAAAGTCATTTCCAGTGGTGGGCAAAGTCATTACCAGTGGTGGGCAAACTGATTACCAGCGGTGGGCAAAGTTATTACCAGCGGTGGGCAAAGTCATTACCCGTGGTGGGCAAAGTCATTACCAGTGGTGGGCAGAGTCATTACCAGTTGAGGGCAAAGTGATTACCATCGTTGGGCAAAGACATTTTTAGTGGTCATAAAAGTGATTTCCAATGGTGGGCAAAGTCAATTAAATGTGGAGAAAAGAGTCATTATCAGTGGTGGGCAAAGTTATTACAAGTGGTGGGCAAAGTCTTTACCAGTGGTAGGCAAAGTCATTACCAGTTGTCGGCAAAGTCTTTACCATTGGAAGCAAAGTTATTACCAGTGGTCGGAAAAGTCATTACCAGTTGTGGGCAAAGTAATTACCATTGGTGGGCAAAGTCATTTCCAAGTGGTAGACAAAGTCGTTACCAGTGGTCTTCAAAGTCATTACCAGTGGTGGGCAAAGTCATTTACAGTTGTCGGCAAAGTCATTACCATGGTTGGGAAAAGTAATTTTTAGAGGTCGGATAATTGATTACCAATTGTAGGCAAAGTCATTACCAATGGTGGGCAAAGTTATTATCAGTGGTGGCTAGAATCATGCCCAGTGGTTGGCAAAGTCATGCACAGTGGTTGGCAAAGTCATTTCCATTGTTGGGCAAAGACATTTTAGGTAGTCAGAAAAGTGATTACCAATGGTGGGCAAAGTCTTTACCAGTGGTAGGCAAGGTCAATACCAGTGGTCGGCAAAGTCTTTAGCAGTGGTTGCAAAGTTACTACTTGTGGTCGGCAAAGTCTTTACCAGTGGAAACAAATTATTACCAGTGGTGGAAAAAGTCATTTACAGTGGTGGGCAAAGTCAAAACCAGTTGTGGGCAAAGTTATTCCCAATTGTGGTAAAAGTCATTACCAGTTCTAGACAAAGTCTTTACCAGTGATGGGCAGAGTAATTACCAGTGGTGGGCAAAGTCATCACCAGTTCTGGGTAAACAGATTACCAGCGGTTGGTAATGTCATTATCAATGGTGGGCAAAGTCATTCCCAGTGGTGAGCGAAGTCATTACCAGTTGAGGGCAAAGTCAATACTATTGGTGAGCAACGTCATTGCCAGTGATGGGCAGAGTCATTACCAGTGGTGGGCAAAGTCATTACCAGTGGTGGGTAAACTGATTACCAACGGTAGGCAGTGTCATTATCAATGGTGGGCAAAGTCTTTACCAGTTGTCGGCAAAGTTATTACCATGGTTGGGAAAAGTAATTTTTATAGGTCGTATTAGAGATCACCAGTGATGAACGAAGTCATTACCAGTGGTGGGCAAAGTCATTACCAGTGGTGGGCAAAATCATTACCAGTGGTGGGCAGAGTCAATACTATTGGTGGGCTTAGTTATTTTAAGTGGTCAGATAGGTGATAAACAATGGTGGGCAGAGACATTACCAGTGGTGGGTAAATTCATTACTAGTTGTCGGCAAAGTCATTACCATGGTTGGGAAAAGTCATTTTTAGGGGTCGGATAAGAATTCACCAGTGGTGGGCAAAGTCATTACCAGCTGAGGGCAGTACAATTGGTGGGCGAAGTCATTTTTAGTGGTCAGATAAGTGATAAACAATGCTGGGCAGAGTCATTACCAGTGGTGGGCAGTGTCATTACCAGTGGTGGGCAAAGTCATTACCAGTGGTGGGCAAAGTGATTACCAGTGGTGGGCAAGGTCATGCCCAGTGGTTGGCAAAGTCATGCCCAGTGATTGGCAAATTCATTACGATTGTTGTCATTACCGGTGGTGGGAAAAGTCATTCCCAGTGGTGAGCGAAGTCATTACCAATGGTTGGCAAACTGATTACCAGTTGTCGGCAAGTTCATTACCATGGTTTGGAAAAGTCATTTTTAGAGGTCGGATAAGAATTCACCAGTGGTGGGCAAAGTCATTACCAGCGGTGGTCAAAGTCATTACCAGTTGTCGGCAAAGTCATTACCATTGTTGGGAAAAGTCATTTGCAGTGGTGGGCAAAGTCATTACCAGTGGTGGGCAAACTGATTACCAGCGGTGGGCAAAGTTATTACCAGCGGTGGGCAAAGTCATTACCCGTGGTGGGCAAAGTCATTACCAGTGGTGGGCAGAGTCATTACCAGTTGAGGGCAGAGTCAATACTATTGGTGGGCGAAGTTATTTTAAGTGGTCAGATAAGTGATAAACAATTGTGGACTTAGTCATTACCATTGGTGGGCAGAGTCATTACCAGTGGTGGGCAAAGTCATTACTAGTGGTGGGCAAACTGATAACCAGCGGTGGGCTATGTCATTACCAGTGGTGGGCTAAGTCATTACCAGTTGAGGGCAGAGTCAGTACTATTGGTGGGCGAAGTCATTTTTAGTGGCCAGATAAGTGATAACCAATGCTGGGCAAAGTCATTACCAGTCGTGAGCAAAGTGATTACCAGCGGTGGGCAATGTCATTATCAATGGTGGGCAAAGTCATGCCCAGTGGTTGGCAAAGTAAGTACCATTGTTGGGCAAAGACATTTTTAGTGGTCAGAAAAGTGATTACCAATTGGAGGCAAAGTCATTACCAGGGATGGGCAAAGTCCTTGCCAGTGGTTGGCAAACTGATTACCAGTTGTCGGCAAAGTCATTACCAGTTGAGGGCAGAGTCAATAATATTGGTGAGCAACGTCATATTTAATGGTTAGATAAGTGATCACCAATTTTAGGCAAAGTCATTACTAGTGATGGGCAGAGTCATTACCAGTGGTGTGCAGAGTCATTACCAGTGGTGGGCAAAGTCATTATTAGTGGTGGGCAAAGTGATTACCATCGTTGGGCAAAGACATTTTTAGTGGTCATAAAAGTGATTACCAATGGTGGGCAAAGTCAATTAAATGTGGAGAAAAGAGTCATTATCAGTGGTGGGCAAAGTTATTACAAGTGGTGGGCAAAGTCATTGCCAGTGGTAGGCAAAGTCATTACCAGTTGTCGGCAAAGTCTTTACCATTGGAAGCAAAGTTATTACCAGTGGTCGGAAAAGTCATTACCAGTTGTGGGCAAAGTAATTACCATCGGTGGGCAAAGTCATTTCCAAGTGGTAGACAAAGTCGTTACCAGTGGTCTTCAAAGTCATTACCAGTGGTGGGCAAAGTCATTTACAGTTGTCGGCAAAGTCATTACCATGGTTGGGAAAAGTAATTTTTAGAGGTCGGATAAGTGATTACCAATTGTAGGCAAAGTCATTACCAATGGTGGGCAAAGTCATTACCAGTGGTGGGCAGAATCATGCCCAGTGGTTGGCAAAGTCATGCACAGTGGTTGGCAAAGTCATTTCCATTGTTGGGCAAAGACATTTTTAGTAGTCAGAAAAGTGATTACCAATGGTGGGCAAAGTCTTTACCAGTGGTAGGCAAGGTCAATACCAGTGGTCGGCAAAGTATTTACCAGTGGAAACAAATTATTACCAGTGGTGGAAAAAGTCATTTACAGTGGTGAGCAAAGTCAAAACCAGTTGTGGGCAAAGTTATTCCCAATTGTGGTAAAAGTCATTACCAGTTCTAGACAAAGTCTTTACCAGTGGTTGGCAAAGTCATTACCAGTAGTTGGCAGAGTCATTACCAGTTGAGGGCAAAGTCAATACTATTGGTGAGCAACGTCATATTTAATGGTTAGATAAGTGATAACCAATTGTAGGCAAAGTCATTGCCAGTGATGGGCAGAGTCATTATCAGTGGTGGGCAAAGTCATTACCAGTAGTGGGTAAACTGATTACCAACGGTAGGCAATGTCATTATCAATGGTGGGCAAAGTCTTTACCAGTTGTCGGCAAAGTTATTACCATGGTTGGGAAAAGTAATTTTTATAGGTCGTATTAGAGATCACCAGTGGTGAACGAAGTCATTACCAGTGGTGGGCAAAGTCATTACCAGTGGTGGGCAAAATCATTACCAGTGGTGGGCAGAGTCAATACTATTGGTGAGCAACGTCACATTTAATGGTTAGATAAGTGATCACCAATTGTAGGCAAAGTCATTGCCAGTGATGGGCAGAGTCATTACCAGTGGTGGGCAAAGTCATTACCAGTGGTGGGTAAACTGATTACCAACGGTAGGCAATGTCATTATCAATGGTGGGCAAAGTCTTTACCAGTTGTCGGCAAAGTTATTACCATGGTTGGGAAAAGTAATTTTTATAGGTCGTATTAGAGATCACCAGTGGTGAACGAAGTCATTACCAGTGGTGGGCAAAGTTATTACCAGTGGTGGGCAAAATCATTACCAGTGGTGGGCAGAGTCAATACTATTGGTGGGCTTAGTTATTTTAAGTGGTCAGATAGGTGATAAACAATGGTGGGCAGAGACATTACCAGTGGTGGGCAGGGCTATTACCAGTGGTGGGCAAACTGATTCCCAGCGGAGGGCTATGTCATTACCAGTGGTGGGTAAATTCATTACTAGTTGTCGGCAAAGTCATTACCATGGTTGGGAAAAGTCATTTTTAGGGGTCGGATAAGAATTCACCAGTGGTGGGCAAAGTCATTACCAGCTGAGGGCAGTACAATTGGTGGGCGAAGTCATTTTTAGTGGTCAGATAAGTGATAAACAATGCTGGGCAGAGTCATTTCCAGTGGTGGGCAGTGTCATTACCAGTGGTGGGCAAAGTCATTACCATTGGTGGGCAAAGTGATTACCAGTGGTGGGCAAGGTCATGCCCAGTGGTTGGCAAAGTCATGCCCAGTGATTGGCAAATTCATTACTATTGTTGTCATTACCAACGGTGGGCAAAGTCATTACCGGTGGTGGGCAAAGTCATTCCCAGTGGTGAGCGAAGTCATTACCAATGTTGGGCAAACTGATTACCAGTTGTCGGCAAGTTCATTACTATGGTTTGGAAAAGTCATTTTTAGAGGTCGGATAAGAATTCACCAGTGGTGGGCAAAGTCATTACCAGCGGTGGTCAAAGTCATTACCAGTTGTCGGCAAAGTCATTACCATTGTTGGGAAAAGTCATTTCCAGTGGTGGGCAAAGTCATTACCAGTGGTGGGCAAACTGATTACCAGCGGTGGGCTATGTCATTACCAGTGGTGGGCAAAGTTATTACCAGCGGTGGGCAAAGTCATTACCCGTGGTGTGCAAAGTCATTACCAGTGGTGGGCAGAGTCATTACCAGTTGAGGGCAGAGTCAATACTATTGGTGGGCGAAGTTATTTTAAGTGGTCAGATAAGTGATAAACAATTGTGGACTAAGTCATTACCATTGGTGGGCAGAGTCATTACCAGTGGTGGGCAATGTCATTATCAATGGTGGGCAAAGTCATGCCCAGTGGTTGGCAAATTCATGCCCAGTGGTTGGCAAAGTCAGTACCGTTGTTGGGCAAAGACATTTTTAATGGTCAGAAAAGTGATTACCAATGTTGGGCAAAGTCATGCCCATAGTTGGCAAAGTCATGCCCAGTGGTTGGCAAAGTCATGCCCAGTGTTTGGCAAAGTCATGCCCAGTGTTTGGCAAAGTCATGCCCAGTGGTTGGCAAAGTAAGTACCATTGTTGGGCAAAGACATTTTTAGTGGTCAGAAAAGTGATAACCAATGTTGGGCAAAGTGATTACCAGTGGAGGGCAAAGTCATTACCAGTGGTGGGCAAAGTGATAAACAGCGGTGGGCAATGTCATTTCTAAGTGGTAGACAAAGTCGTTACCAGTGGTCGGCAAAGTCATTTCCAGTTATCGGGAAAGTCATTTACAGTTGTCGGCAAAGTCATTTCCATGGTTGGGAAAAGTAATTTTTAGAGGTCGGATAAGTGATTACCAATTGTAGGCAAAGTCATTACCAATGGTGGGCAAAGTCATTACCAGTGGTGGGCAGAATCATGCCCAGTGGTTGGCAAAGTCATGCACAGTGGTTGGCAAAGTCATTTCCATTGTTGGGCAAAGGCATTTTTAGTAGTCAGAAAAGTGATTACCAATGGTCGGCAAAGTCTTTACCAGTGGTAGGCAAGGTCAATACCAGTGGAAACAAATTATTACCAGTGGTGGAAAAAGTCATTTACAGTGGTGGGCAAAGTCAAAACCAGTTGTGGGCAAAGTTATTCCCAAATGTGGTAAAAGTCATTACCAGTTCTAGACAAAGTCTTTACCAGTGGTTGGCAAAGTCATTACCAGTAGTTGGCAGAGTCATTACCAGTTGAGGGCAAAGTCAATACTATTGGTGAGCAACGTCATATTTAATGGTTAGATAAGTGATCACCAATTGTAGGCAAAGTCATTGCCAGTGATGGGCAGAGTCATTACCAGTGGTGGGCAAAGTCATTAGCAGTGGTGGGTAAACTGATTACCAACGGTAGGCAATGTCATTATCAATGGTGGGCAAAGTCTTTACCAGTTGTCGGCAAAGTTATTACCATGGTTGGGAAAAGTAATTTTTATAGTACGTATTAGAGATCACCAGTGGTGAACGAAGTCATTACCAGTGGTGGGCAAAGTCAATACCAGTGGTGGGCAAAATCATTACCAGTGGTGGGCAGAGTCAATACTATTGGTGAGCAACGTCACATTTAATGGTTAGATAAGTGATCACCAATTGTAGGCAAAGTCATTGCCAGTGATGGGCAGAGTCATTACCAGTGGTGGGCAAAGTCATTACCAGTGGTGGGTAAACTGATTACCAACGGTAGGCAATGTCATTATCAATGGTGGGCAAAGTCTTTACCAGTTGTCGGCAAAGTTATTACCATGGTTGGGAAAAGTAATTTTTATAGGTCGTATTAGAGATCACCAGTGGTGAACGAAGTCATTACCAGTGGTGGGCAAAGTCATTACCAGTGGTGGGCAAAATCATTACCAGTGGTGGGCAGAGTCAATACTATTGGTGGGCTTAGTTATTTTAAGTGGTCAGATAGGTGATAAACAATGGTGGGCAGAGACATTACCAGTGGTGGGCAGGGCTATTACCAGTGGTGGGCAAACTGATTCCCAGCGGAGGGCTATGTCATTACCAGTGGTGGGTAAATTCATTACTAGTTGTCGGCAAAGTCATTACCATTGTTGGGAAAAGTCATTTCCAGTGGTGGGCAAAGTCATTACCAGTGGTGGGCAAAGTGATTACCAGTGGTGGGCTAAGTCATTACCAGTGGTGGGCAAAGTTATTACCAGCGGTGGGCAAAGTCATTACCCGTGGTGTGCAAAGTCATTACCAGTGGTGGGCAGAGTCATTACCAGTTGAGGGCAGAGTCAATACTATTGGTGGGCGAAGTTATTTTAAGTGGTCAGATAAGTGATAAACAATTGTGGACTAAGTCATTACCATTGGTGGGCAGAGTCATTACCAGTGGTGGGCAATGTCATTATCAATGGTGGGCAAAGTCATGCCCAGTGGTTGGCAAATTCATGCCCAGTGGTTGGCAAAGTCAGTACCATTGTTGGGCAAAGACATTTTTAGTGGTCAGAAAAGTGATAACCAATGTTGGGCAAAGTCATTACCAGTGGAGGGCAAAGTCATTACCAGTTGTGGGCAAAGTGATAACCAGCGGTGGGCAATGTCATTTCTAAGTGGGAGACAAAGTCGTTACCAGTGGTCGGCAAAGTCATTTCCAGTTATCGGGAAAGTCATTACCATGGTTGGGAAAAGTCATTTCTAGTGGTGGGCAAAGTCATTACCAGTGGTGGGAAAAGTCATTTCCAGTGGTGGGCAAAGTAAAAACCAGTTGTGGGCAAAGTTATTCCCAATGATGGGTAAAGACATTACTAGTTCAAGACAATGTCATTACCAGTGGTGAGCAAAGTCATTACAAGTGTTGGGCAAAGTAATTACCAGTTGGGGGCAAAGTCAATACTATTGGTGGGTAACGTCATTTTTAATGGTGAAATAAGTGATTACCAATTGTAGGCAAAGTCATTACCAGTTATGGGCAAAGTCATTACCAGTGGTGGGCAAACTGATTACCAGCGTTGGGCAATGTCATTTTCAATGGTGGGCAATGTCATTACCAGTGGTGGATAATGTCATTACCAGTGGTGGGCAAAGTCATGCCCAGTGGTTGGCATAGTCATGCACAGTGGTTGGCAAATTCATTGCCAATGTTGGGCAAAGACATTTTTAGTGGTCAGAAAAGTGATTACCAATGGTGGGCAAAGTCATTACAAGTGGAGAAAAGAGTCATTATCAGTGGTGGGCAAAGTCTTTACCAGTGGTAGGCAAAGTCATTCCCAGTGGTCGGTAAAGTTTTTACCATTGGAAGCAAAGTCATTACAAGTGGTTGGAAAAGTCATTACCAGTGGTTGAGAAAGAATTTACCATAGTTGGGCAAAGAGATTACCAGCGGTGGGCAATGTCATTACCAGTTCTCGGCAAAGTCTTTACCAGTGGTAGCAAAGTCATTACCAGTGGTTGGAAAAGTCATTACCAGTAGTGGGCAAAGTACTTACCGTTGGTGGGCAAAGTCATAACAAGTGGTGGGCAAAGTCATGCCCAGTGGTTAAGAAAGAATTTACCATTGTTGGGCAAAGACATTTTTAGTGGTCAGAAAAGTGATTACCAATGATGGGCAAAGTCAATACAAGTGGTGGACAGAGTCATTTTCAGTGGTGGGCAAAGTCATTACCAGTGGTGGGAAAATTCATTAAGAGCGGTGGGCAATGCCATTATCCTTGGTGGGCAAAGTCATTGCCAGTGGTTGGCAAAGTCATTACCATGGTTGGGAATAGTAATTACCAGTGGTGGGCAGAGTGAAAACCAGCAGTGGGCAATGTCATTACCAGTGGTGGGCAAAGTCATTATAACTAGTGGGCAAAGTCATAACCAGTGGTTGGCAAAATCTTTACCAGTGGTAGGCAAAGTCAATACCAGTGGTTCACAAAGTCTTTACCAGTGGTAGAAAAGTTAGTAACTGTGTTCGGCCAAGTCTTTACCATAGGAAACAATGTCATTACCAGTGGTGGGAAAAGTCATTTCCAGTGGTGGGCAAAGTCAAAACCAGTTGTGGGCAAAGTTATTCCCAATGATGGGTAAAGTCATTACTAGTTCTAGACAAAGTCATTACCATTTGTTGGCAAAGTCATTACCAGCGGTGGGCAAAGTCATTACCAGTGTTGGGCAAAGTCATTACCAGTTGAGGGCAGAGTCATTACCAGTGGTGGGCAAAGTCATTACTAGTGGTGGGCAAAGAGATTACCAGCGGTGGGCAATGTCATTACCAGTTCTCGGCAAAATCTTTACCAGTGGTAGCAAAGTCATTACCAGTGGTGGGCAAAGTCATTACCAGTGGTGGGCAAAGTCATGCCCAGTGGTTGGCATAGTCATGCACAGTGGTTGGCAAATTCATTGCCAATGTTGGGCAAAGACATTTTTAGTGGTCAGAAAAGTGATTACCAATGGTGGGGAAAGTCATTTCAAGTGGAGAAAAGAGTCATTATCAGTGGTGGGCAAAGTCTTTACCAGTGGTGGGCAAAGTCATTCCCAGTGGTCAGTAAAGTCTTTACCATTGGAAGCAAAGTCATTACCAGTGGTTGGAAAAGTCTTTACCAGTGGTTGAGAAAGAATTTACCATTGTTGGGCAAAGACATTTTTAGTGGTCAGAAAAGTGATTACCAATGGTAGGCAAAGTCAATACAAGTGATGGGCAAAGTCTTTACTAGTGGTAGGCAAAGTCATTACCAGTGGTTGGCATAGTCATGCACAGTGGTTGGCAAATTCATTGCCATTGTTGGGCAAAGACATTTTTAGTGGACAGATTAGTGATTCCCAATGGTGGGCAGAGAAATTTCAGTGGTGGGCAGAGTCATTACCAGTGGTGGGCAAAGTCATTACTAGTGGTGGGCAAAGAGATTAGCAGCGGTGAGCAATGTCATTACCAGTTCTCGGCAAAGTCTTTACCAGTGGTAGCAAAGTAATTACCAGTGGTGGGCAAAGTCATTACCAGTGGTGGGCAAAGTCATGCCCAGTGGTTGGCATAGTCATGCACAGCGGTTGGCAAATTCATTGCAATTGTTGGGCAAAGACATTTTTAGTGGTCAGAAAAGTGATTACCAATGGTGGGGAAAGTCATTTCAAGTGGAGAAAAGAGTCATTATCAGTGGTGGGCAAAGTCTTTACCAGTGGTGGGCAAAGTCATTCCCAGTGGTCAGTAAAGTCTTTACCATTGGAAGCAAAGTCATTACCAGTGGTTGGAAAAGTCTTTACCAGTGGTTGAGAAAGAATTTACCATTGTTGGGCAAAGACATTTTTAGTGGTCAGAAAAGTGATTACCAATGGTAGGCAAAGTCAATACAAGTGGTGGGCAAAGTCTTTACTAGTGGTAGGAAAAGTCATTACCAGTGGTTGGCATAGTCATGCACAGTGGTTGGCAAATTCATTGCCATTGTTGGGCAAAGACATTTTTAGTGGACAGATAAGTGATTCCCAATGGTGGGCAGAGAAATTTCAGTGATGGGCTGAGTCATTACCAGTGGTGGGCAAAGTCATTACTAGTGGTGGGCAAAGAGATTAGCAGCGGTGGGCAATGTCATTACCAGTTCTCGGCAAAGTCTTTACCAGTGGTAGCAAAGTCATTACCAGTGGTTGGAAAAGTCATTACCAGTAGTGGGCAAAGTACTTACCGTTGGTGGGCAAAGTCATAACAAGTGGTGGGCAAAGTCATAACAAGTGGTGGGCAAAGTCATGCCCAGTGGTTAAGAAAGAATTTACCATTGTTGGGCAAAGACATTTTTAGTGGTCAGAAAAGTGATTACCAATGATGGGCAAAGTCAATACAAGTGGTGGACAGAGTCATTTTCAGTGGTGGGCAAAGTCATTACCAGTGGTGGGAAAATTCATTAAGAGCGATGGGCAATGCCATTACCCTTGGTGGGCAAAGTCATTGCCAGTGGTTGGCAAAGTCATTACCATGGTTGGGAATAGTAATTACCAGTGGTGGGCAGAGTGATAACCAGCAGTGGGCAATGTCATTACCAGAAGTGGGCAAAGTCATTATAACTAGTGGGCAAAGTCATAACCAGTGGTTGGCAAAATCTTTACCAGTGGTAGGCAAAGTCAATACCAGTGGTTCACAAAGTCTTTACCAGTGGTAGAAAAGTTAGTAACTGTGTTCGGCCAAGTCTTTCCCATAGGAAACAATGTCATTACCAGTGGTGGGAAAAGTCATTTCCAGTGGTGGGCAAAGTCAAAACCAGTTGTGGGCAAAGTTATTCCCAATGATGGGTAAAGTCATTACTAGTTCTAGACAAAGTCATTACCATTGGTTGGCAAAGTCATTACCAGCGGTGGGCAAAGTCATTACCAGTGTTGGGCAAAGTCATTACCAGTTGAGGGCAGAGTCATTACCAGTGGTGGGCAAAGTCATTACTAGTGGTGGGCAAAGAGATTACCAGCGGTGGGCAATGTCATTACCAGTTCTCGGCAAAATCTTTACCAGTGGTAGCAAAGTCATTACCAGTGGTGGGCAAAGTCATTACCAGTGGTGGGCAAAGTCATGCCCAGTGGTTGGCATAGTCATGCACAGTGGTTGGCAAATTCATTGCCATTGTTGGGCAAAGACATTTTTAGTGGTCAGAAAAGTGATTACCAATGGTGGGGAAAGTCATTTCAAGTGGAGAAAAGAGTCATTATCAGTGGTGGGCAAAGTCTTTACCAGTGGTGGGCAAAGTCATTCCCAGTGGTCAGTAAAGTCTTTACCATTGGAAGCAAAGTCATTACCAGTGGTTGGAAAAGTCTTTACCAGTGGTTGAGAAAGAATTTACCATTGTTGGGCAAAGACATTTTTAGTGGTCAGAAAAGTGATTACCAATGGTAGGCAAAGTCAATACAAGTGGTGGGCAAAGTCTTTACTAGTGGTAGGCAAAGTCATTACCAGTGGTTGGCATAGTCATGCACAGTGGTTGGCAAATTCATTGCCATTGTTGGGCAAAGACATTTTTAGTGGACAGATAAGTGATACCCAATGGTGGGCAGAGAAATTTCAGTGATGGGCTGAGTCATTACCAGTGGTGGGCAAAGTCATTACTAGTGGTGGGCAAAGAGATTAGCAGCGGTGGGCAATGTCATTACCAGTTCTCGGCAAAGTCTTTACCAGTGGTAGCAAAGTCATTACCAGTGGTTGGAAAAGTCATTACCAGTAGTGGGCAAAGTACTTACCGTTGGTGGGCAAAGTCATAACAAGTGGTGGGCAAAGTCATAACAAGTGGTGGGCAAAGTCATGCCCAGTGGTTAAGAAAGAATTTACCATTGTTGGGCAAAGACATTTTTAGTGGTCAGAAAAGTGATTACCAATGATGGGCAAAGTCAATACAAGTGGTGGACAGAGTCATTTTCAGTGGTGGGCAAAGTCATTACCAGTGGTGGGAAAATTCATTAAGAGCGATGGGCAATGCCATTACCCTTGGTGGGCAAAGTCATTGCCAGTGGTTGGCAAAGTCATTACCATGGTTGGGAATAGTAATTACCAGTGGTGGGCAGAGTGATAACCAGCAGTGGGCAATGTCATTACCAGAAGTGGGCAAAGTCATTATAACTAGTGGGCAAAGTCATAACCAGTGGTTGGCAAAATCTTTACCAGTGGTAGGCAAAGTCAATACCAGTGGTTCACAAAGTCTTTACCAGTGGTAGAAAAGTTAGTAACTGTGTTCGGCCAAGTCTTTCCCATAGGAAACAATGTCATTACCAGTGGTGGGAAAAGTCATTTCCAGTGGTGGGCAAAGTCAAAACCAGTTGTGGGCAAAGTTATTCCCAATGATGGGTAAAGTCATTACTAGTTCTAGACAAAGTCATTACCATTGGTTGGCAAAGTCATTACCAGCGGTGGGCAAAGTCATTACCAGTGTTGGGCAAAGTCATTACCAGTTGAGGGCAGAGTCATTACCAGTGGTGGGCAAAGTCATTACTAGTGGTGGGCAAAGAGATTACCAGCGGTGGGCAATGTCATTACCAGTTCTCGGCAAAATCTTTACCAGTGGTAGCAAAGTCATTACCAGTGGTGGGCAAAGTCATTACCAGTGGTGGGCAAAGTCATGCCCAGTGGTTGGCATAGTCATGCACAGTGGTTGGCAAATTCATTGCCATTGTTGGGCAAAGACATTTTTAGTGGTCAGAAAAGTGATTACCAATGGTGGGGAAAGTCATTTCAAGTGGAGAAAAGAGTCATTATCAGTGGTGGGCAAAGTCTTTACCAGTGGTGGGCAAAGTCATTCCCAGTGGTCAGTAAAGTCTTTACCATTGGAAGCAAAGTCATTACCAGTGGTTGGAAAAGTCTTTACCAGTGGTTGAGAAAGAATTTACCATTGTTGGGCAAAGACATTTTTAGTGGTCAGAAAAGTGATTACCAATGGTAGGCAAAGTCAATACAAGTGGTTGGCATAGTCATGCACAGTGGTTGGCAAATTCATTGCCATTGTTGGGCAAAGACATTTTTAGTGGACAGATAAGTGATACCCAATGGTGGGCAGAGAAATTTCAGTGATGGGCTGAGTCATTACCAGTGGTGGGCAAAGTCATTACTAGTGGTGGGCAAAGAGATTAGCAGCGGTGGGCAATGTCATTACCAGTTCTCGGCAAAGTCTTTACCAGTGGTAGCAAAGTCATTACCAGTGGTGGGCAAAGTCATTACCAGTGGTGGGCAAAGTCATGCCCAGTGGTTGGCATAGTCATGCACAGTGGTTGGCAAATTCATTGCCATTGTTGGGCAAAGACATTTTTAGTGGTCAGAAAAGTGATTACCAATGGTGGGGAAAGTCATTTCAAGTGGAGAAAAGAGTCATTATCAGTGGTGGGCAAAGTCTTTACCAGTGGTGGGCAAAGTCATTCCCAGTGGTCAGTAAAGTCTTTACCATTGGAAGCAAAGTCATTACCAGTGGTTGGAAAAGTCTTTACCAGTGGTTGAGAAAGAATTTACCATTGTTGGGCAAAGACATTTTTAGTGGTCAGAAAAGTGATTACCAATGGTAGGCAAAGTCAATACAAGTGGTGGGCAAAGTCTTTACTAGTGGTAGGCAAAGTCATTACCAGTGGTTGGCATAGTCATGCACAGTGGTTGGCAAATTCATTGCCATTGTTGGGCAAAGACATTTTTAGTGGACAGATAAGTGATACCCAATGGTGGGCAGAGAAATTTCAGTGATGGGCTGAGTCATTACCAGTGGTGGGCAAAGTCATTACTAGTGGTGGGCAAAGAGATTAGCAGCGGTGGGCAATGTCATTACCAGTTCTCGGCAAAGTCTTTACCAGTGGTAGCAAAGTCATTACCAGTGGTGGGCAAAGTCATTACCAGTGGTGGGCAAAGTCATGCCCAGTGGTTGGCATAGTCATGCACAGTGGTTGGCAAATTCATTGCCATTGTTGGGCAAAGACATTTTTAGTGGTCAGAAAAGTGATTACCAATGGTGGGGAAAGTCATTTCAAGTGGAGAAAAGAGTCATTATCAGTGGTGGGCAAGGTCTTTACCAGTGGTGGGCAAAGTCATTCCCAGTGGTCAGTAAAGTCTTTACCATTGGAAGCAAAGTCATTACCAGTGGTTGGAAAAGTCTTTACCAGTGGTTGAGAAAGAATTTACCATTGTTGGGCAAAGACATTTTTAGTGGTCAGAAAAGTGATTACCAATGGTAGGCAAAGTCAATACAAGTGGTGGGCAAAGTCTTTACTAGTGGTAGGAAAAGTCATTACCAGTGGTTGGCATAGTCATGCACAGTGGTTGGCAAATTCATTGCCATTGTTGGGCAAAGACATTTTTAGTGGACAGATAAGTGATTCCCAATGGTGGGCAGAGAAATTTCAGTGATGGGCTGAGTCATTACCAGTGGTGGGCAAAGTCATTACTAGTGGTGGGCAAAGAGATTAGCAGCGGTGGGCAATGTCATTACCAGTTCTCGGCAAAGTCTTTACCAGTGGTAGCAAAGTCATTACCAGTGGTTGGAAAAGTCATTACCAGTAGTGGGCAAAGTACTTACCGTTGGTGGGCAAAGTCATAACAAGTGGTGGGCAAAGTCATAACAAGTGGTGGGCAAAGTCATGCCCAGTGGTTAAGAAAGAATTTACCATTGTTGGGCAAAGACATTTTTAGTGGTCAGAAAAGTGATTACCAATGATGGGCAAAGTCAATACAAGTGGTGGACAGAGTCATTTTCAGTGGTGGGCAAAGTCATTGCCAGTGGTTGGCAAAGTCATTACCATGGTTGGGAATAGTAATTACCAGTGGTGGGCAGAGTGATAACCAGCAGTGGGCAATGTCATTACCAGCAGTGGGCAATGTCATTTTCAGTGGTGGGCAAAGTCATAACCAGTGGTTGGCAAAATCTTTACCAGTGGTAGGCAAAGTCAATACCAGTGGTTCACAAAGTCTTTACCAGTGGTAGAAAAGTTAGTAACTGTGTTCGGCCAAGTCTTTCCCATAGGAAACAATGTCATTACCATTGGTTGGCAAAGTCATTACCAGCGGTGGGCAAAGTCATTACCAGTGTTGGGCAAAGTCATTACCAGTTGAGGGCAGAGTCATTACCAGTGGTGGGCAAAGTCATTACTAGTGGTGGGCAAAGAGATTACCAGCGGTGGGCAATGTCATTACCAGTTCTCGGCAAAATCTTTACCAGTGGTAGCAAAGTCATTACCAGTGGTGGGCAAAGTCATTACCAGTGGTGGGCAAAGTCATGCCCAGTGGTTGGCATAGTCATGCACAGTGGTTGGCAAATTCATTGCCATTGTTGGGCAAAGACATTTTTAGTGGTCAGAAAAGTGATTACCAATGGTGGGGAAAGTCATTTCAAGTGGAGAAAAGAGTCATTATCAGTGGTGGGCAAAGTCTTTACCAGTGGTGGGCAAAGTCATTCCCAGTGGTCAGTAAAGTCTTTACCATTGGAAGCAAAGTCATTACCAGTGGTTGGAAAAGTCTTTACCAGTGGTTGAGAAAGAATTTACCATTGTTGGGCAAAGACATTTTTAGTGGTCAGAAAAGTGATTACCAATGGTAGGCAAAGTCAATACAAGTGGTGGGCAAAGTCTTTACTAGTGGTAGGCAAAGTCATTACCAGTGGTTGGCATAGTCATGCACAGTGGTTGGCAAATTCATTGCCATTGTTGGGCAAAGACATTTTTAGTGGACAGATAAGTGATTCCCAATGGTGGGCAGAGAAATTTCAGTGGTGGGCTGAGTCATTACCAGTGGTGGGCAAAGTCATTACTAGAGGTGGGCAAAGAGATTAGCAGCGGTGGGCAATGTCATTACCAGTTCTCGGCAAAGTCTTTACCAGTGGTAGCAAAGTCATTACCAGTGGTGGGCAAAGTCATTACCAGTGGTGGGCAAAGTCATGCCCAGTGGTTGGAATAGTCATGCACAGTGGTTGGCAAATTCATTGCCATTGTTGGGCAAAGACATTTTTAGTGGTCAGAAAAGTGATTACCAATGGTGGGCAAAGTCATTTCAAGTGGAGAAAAGAGTCTTTATCAGTGGTGGGCAAAGTCTTTACCAGTGGTGGGCAAAGTCATTCCCAGTGGTCAGTAAAGTCTTTACCATTGGAAGCAAAGTCATTACCAGTGGTTGAAAAAGTCTTTACCAGTGGTTGAGAAAGAATTTACCATTGTTGGGCAAAGACATTTTTAGTGGTCAGAAAAGTGATTACCAATGGTAGGCAAAGTCAATACAAGTGGTGGGCAAAGTCTTTACTAGTGGTAGGCAAAGTCATTACCAGTGGTTGGCATAGTCATGCACAGTGGTTGGCAAATTCATTGCCATTGTTGAGCAAAGACATTTTTAGTGGACAGATAAGTGATTCCCAATGGTGGGCAGAGAAATTTCAGTGATGGGCTGAGTCATTACCAGTGGTGGGCAAAGTCATTACTAGTGGTGGGCAAAGAGATTAGCAGCGGTGGGCAATGTCATTACCAGTTCTCGGCAAAGTCTTTACCAGTGGTAGCAAAGTCATTACCAGTGGTTGGAAAAGTCATTACCAGTAGTGGGCAAAGTACTTACCGTTGGTGGGCAAAGTCATAACAAGTGGTGGGCAAAGTCATAACAAGTGGTGGGCAAAGTCATGCCCAGTGGTTAAGAAAGAATTTACCATTGTTGGGCAAAGACATTTTTAGTGGTCAGAAAAGTGATTACCAATGATGGGCAAAGTCAATACAAGTGGTGGACAGAGTCATTTTCAGTGGTGGGCAAAGTCATTACCAGTGGTGGGAAAATTCATTAAGAGCGATGGGCAATGCCATTACCCTTGGTGGGCAAAGTCATTGCCAGTGGTTGGCAAAGTCATTACCATGGTTGGGAATAGTAATTACCAGTGGTGGGCAGAGTGATAACCAGCAGTGGGCAATGTCATTACCAGTGGTGGGCAAAGTCATTATAACTAGTGGGCAAAGTCATAACCAGTGGTTGGCAAAATCTTTACCAGTGGTAGGCAAAGTCAATACCAGTGGTTCACAAAGTCTTTACCAGTGGTAGAAAAGTTAGTAACTGTGTTCGGCCAAGTCTTTACCATAGGAAACAATGTCATTACCAGTGGTGGGAAAAGTCATTTCCAGTGGTGGGCAAAGTCAAAACCAGTTGTGGGCAAAGTTATTCCCAATGATAGGTAAAGTCATTACTAGTTCTAGACAAAGTCATTACCATTGGTTGGCAAAGTCATTACCAGCGGTGGGCAAAGTCATTACCAGTGTTGGGCAAAGTCATTACCAGTTGAGGGCAGAGTCATTACCAGTGGTGGGCAAAGTCATTACTAGTGGTGGGCAAAGAGATTACCAGCGGTGGGCAATAACATTACCAGTTCTCGGCAAAATCTTTACCAGTGGTAGCAAAGTCATTACCAGTGGTGGGCAAAGTCATTACCAGTGGTGGGCAAAGTCATGCCCAGTGGTTGGCATAGTCATGCACAGTGGTTTGCAAATTCATTGCCATTGTTGGGCAAAGACATTTTTAGTGGTCAGAAAAGTGATTACCAATGGTGGGGAAAGTCATTTCAAGTGGAGAAAAGAGTCATTATCAGTGGTGGGCAAGGTCTTTACCAGTGGTGGGCAAAGTCATTCCCAGTGGTCAGTAAAGTCTTTACCATTGGAAGCAAAGTCATTACCAGTGGTTGGAAAAGTCTTTACCAGTGGTTGAGAAAGAATTTACCATTGTTGGGCAAAGACATTTTTAGTGGTCAGAAAAGTGATTACCAATGGTAGGCAAAGTCAATACAAGTGGTGGGCAAAGTCTTTACTAGTGGTAGGCAAAGTCATTACCAGTGGTTGGCATAGTCATGCACAGTGGTTGGCAAATTCATTGCCATTGTTGGGCAAAGACATTTTAGTGGACAGATAAGTGATTCCCAATGGTGGGCAGAGAAATTTCAGTGGTGGGCAGAGTCATTACCAGTGGTGGGCAAAGTCATTACTAGTGGTGGGCAAAGAGATTAGCAGCGGTGGGCAATGTCATTACCAGTTCTCGGCAAAGTCTTTACCAGTGGTAGCAAAGTAATTACCAGTGGTGGGCAAAGTCATTACCAGTGGTGGGCAAAGTCATGCCCAGTGGTTGGCATAGTCATGCACAGCGGTTGGCAAATTCATTGCAATTGTTGGGCAAAGACATTTTTAGTGGTCAGAAAAGTGATTACCAATGATGGGCAAAGTCAATACAAGTGGTGGACAGAGTCATTTTCAGTGGTGGGCAAAGTCATTACCAGTGGTGGGAAAATTCATTAAGAGCGATGGGCAATGCCATTACCCTTGGTGGGCAAAGTCATTGCCAGTGGTTGGCAAAGTCATTACCATGGTTGGGAATAGTAATTACCAGTGGTGGGCAGAGTGATAACCAGCAGTGGGCAATGTCATTACCAGTGGTGGGCAAAGTCATTATAACTAGTGGGCAAAGTCATAACCAGTGGTTGGCAAAATCTTTACCAGTGGTAGGCAAAGTCAATACCAGTGGTTCACAAAGTCTTTACCAGTGGTAGAAAAGTTAGTAACTGTGTTCGGCCAAGTCTTTACCATAGGAAACAATGTCATTACCAGTGGTGGGAAAAGTCATTTCCAGTGGTGGGCAAAGTCAAAACCAGTTGTGGGCAAAGTTATTCCCAATGATAGGTAAAGTCATTACTAGTTCTAGACAAAGTCATTACCATTGGTTGGCAAAGTCATTACCAGCGGTGGGCAAAGTCATTACCAGTGTTGGGCAAAGTCATTACCAGTTGAGGGCAGAGTCATTACCAGTGGTGGGCAAGGTCATTACTAGTGGTGGGCAAAGAGATTACCAGCGGTGGGCAATGTCATTACCAGTTCTCGGCAAAATCTTTACCAGTGGTAGCAAAGTCATTACCAGTGGTGGGCAAAGTCATTACCAGTGGTGTGCAAAGTCATGCCCAGTGGTTGGCATAGTCATGCACAGTGGTTGGCAAATTCATTGCCATTGTTGGGCAAAGACATTTTTAGTGGTCAGAAAAGTGATTACCAATGGTGGGGAAAGTCATTTCAAGTGGAGAAAAGAGTCATTATCAGTGGTGGGCAAAGTCTTTACCAGTGGTGGGCAAAGTCATTCCCAGTGGTCAGTAAAGTCTTTACCATTGGAAGCAAAGTCATTACCAGTGGTTGGAAAAGTCTTTACCAGTGGTTGAGAAAGAATTTACCATTGTTGGGCAAAGACATTTTTAGTGGTCAGAAAAGTGATTACCAATGGTAGGCAAAGTCAATACAAGTGGTGGGCAAAGTCTTTACTAGTGGTAGGCAAAGTCATTACCAGTGGTTGGCATAGTCATGCACAGTGGTTGGCAAATTCATTGCCATTGTTGGGCAAAGACATTTTTAGTGGACAGATAAGTGATTCCCAATGGTGGGCAGAGAAATTTCAGTGGTGGGCAGAGTCATTACCAGTGGTGGGCAAAGTCATTACTAGTGGTGGGCAAAGAGATTAGCAGCGGTGGGCAATGTCATTACCAGTTCTCGGCAAAGTCTTTACCAGTGGTAGCAAAGTCATTACCAGTGGTTGGAAAAGTCATTACCAGTAGTGGGCAAAGTCATAACAAGTGGTGGGCAAAGTCATGCCCAGTGGTTAAGAAAGAATTTACCATTGTTGGGCAAAGACATTTTTAGTGGTCAGAAAAGTGATTACCAATGATGGGCAAAGTCAATACAAGTGGTGGACAGAGTCATTTTCAGTGGTGGGAAAATTCATTAAGAGCGGTGGGCAATGCCATTACCCTTGGTGGGCAAAGTCATTGCCAGTGGTTGGCAAAGTCATTACCATGGTTGGGAATAGTAATTACCAGTGGTGGGCAGAGTGATAACCAGCAGTGGGCAATGTCATTACCAGTGGTGGGCAAAGTCATTATAACTAGTGGGCAAAGTCATAACCAGTGGTTGGCAAAATCTTTACCAGTGGTAGGCAAAGTCAATACCAGTGGTTCACAAAGTCTTTACCAGTGGTAGAAAAGTTAGTAACTGTGTTCGGCCAAGTCTTTACCATAGGAAACAATGTCATTACCAATGGTGGGAAAAGTCATTTCCAGTGGTGGGCAAAGTCAAAACCAGTTGTAGGCAAAGTTATTCCCAATGATGGGTAAAGTCATTACTAGTTCTAGACAAAGTCATTACCATTGGTTGGCAAAGTCATTACCAGCGGTGGGCAAAGTCATTACCAGTGTTGGGCAAAGTCATTACCAGTTGAGGGCAGAGTCATTACCAGCGGTGGGCAATGTCATTACCAGTGGTGGGCAAAGTCATTATAACTAGTGGGCAAAGTCATAACCAGTGGTTGGCAAAATCTTTACCAGTGGTAGGCAAAGTCTATACCAGTGGTTCACAAAGTCTTTACCAGTGGTAGAAAAGTTAGTAACTGTGTTCGGCCAAGTCTTTACCATAGGAAACAATGTCATTACCAGTGGTGGGAAAAGTCATTACCATTGGTTGGCAAGGTCAAAACCAGTTGTGGGCAAAGTTATTCCCAATGATGGGTAAAGTCATTACCAGTTGAGGGCAGAGTCATTACCAGTGGTGGGCAAAGTCATTACTAGTGGTGGGCAAAGAGATTACCAGCGGTGGGCAATGTCATTACCAGTTCTCGGCAAAATCTTTACCAGTGGTAGCAAAGTCATTACCAGTGGTGGGCAAAGTCATTACCAGTGGTGGGCAAAGTCATGCCCAGTGGTTGGCATAGTCATGCACAGTGGTTGGCAAATTCATTGCCATTGTTGGGCAAAGACAATTTTAGTGGTCGGAAAAGTGATTACCAATGGTGGGCAAAGTCTTTACCAGTGGTAGGCAAAGTCATTACCAGTGGTTGGCAAAGTCATGCACAGTGGTTGGCAAATTCATTGCCATTGTTGGGCAAAGACATTTTTAGTGGACAGATAAGTGATTCCCAATGGTTGGCAGAGAAATTTCAGTGATGGGCAGAGTCATTACCAGTGGTGGGCAAAGTCATTACTAGTGGTGGGCAAAGAGATTAGCAGCGGTGGGCAATGTCATTACCAGTTCTCGGCAAAGTCTTTACCAGTGGTAGAAAAGTCATTACCAGTGGTTGGAAAAGTCATTACCAGTAGTGGGCAAATTACTTACCGTTGGTGGGCAAAGTCATAACAAGTGGTGGGCAAAGTCATGCCCAGTGGTTAAGAAAGAATTTACCATTGTTGGGCAAAGACATTTTTAGTGGTCAGAAAAGTGATCACCAATGATGGGCAAAGTCAATACAAGTGGTGGACAGAGTCATTTTCAGTGGTGGGCAAAGTCATTACCAGTGGTGGGAAAATTCATTAAGAGCGGTGGGCAATGCCATTACCCTTGGTGGGCAAAGTCATTGCCAGTGGTTGGCAAAGTCATTACCATGGTTGGGAATAGTAATTACCAGTGGTGGGCAGAGTGATAACCAGCGGTGGGCAATGTCATTACCAGTGGTGGGCAAAGTCATTATAACTAGTGGGCAAAGTCATAACCAGTGGTTGGCAAAATCTTTACCAGTGGTAGGCAAAGTCAATACCAGTGGTTCACAAAGTCTTTACCAGTGGTAGAAAAGTTAGTAACTGTGTTCGGCCAAGTCTTTACCATAGGAAACAATGTCATTACCAGTGGTGGGAAAAGTCATTTCCAGTGGTGGGCAAAGTCAAAACCAGTTGTGGGCAAAGTTATTCCCAATGATGGGTAAAGTAATTACTAGTTCTAGACAAAGTCATTACCATTGGTTGGCAAAGTCATTACCAGCGGTGGGCAAAGTCATTACCAGTGTTGGGCAAAGTCATTACCAGTTGAGGGCAGAGTCATTATCAGTGGTGGGCAAAGTCATTACTAGTGGTGGGCAAAGAGATTACCAGCGGTGGGCAATGTCATTACCAGTTCTCGGCAAAATCTTTACCAGTGGTAGCAAAGTCATTACCAGTGGTGGGCAAAGTCATTACCAGTGGTGGGCAAAGTCATGCCAGTGGTTGGCATAGTCATGCACAGTGGTTGGCAAATTCATTGCCATTGTTGGGCAAAGACATTTTTAGTGGTCAGAAAAGTGATTACCAATGGTGGGCAAAGTCATTACAAGTGGAGAAAAGAGTCATTATCAGTGGTGGGCAAAGTCTTTACCAGTGGTGGGCAAAGTCATTCCCAGTGGTCAGTAAAGTCTTTACCATTGGAAGCAAAGTCATTACCAGTGGTTGGAAAAGTCTTTACCAGTGGTTGAGAAAGAATTTACCATTGTTGGGCAAAGACATTTTTAGTGGTCAGAAAAGTGATTACCAATGGTAGGCAAAGTCAAAACAAGTGGTGGGCAAAGTCTTTACCAGTGGTAGGCAAAGTCATTACCAGTGGTTGGCATAGTCATGCACAGTGGTTGGCAAATTCATTGCCATTGTTGGGCAAAGACATTTTTAGTGGACAGATAAGTGATTCCCAATGGTGGGCAGAGAAATTTCAGTGATGGGCAGAGTCATTACCAGTGGTGGGCAAAGTCATTACTAGTGGTGGGCAAAGAGATTAGCAGCGGTGGGCAATGTCATTACCAGTTCTCGGAAAAGTCTTTACCAGTGGTAGCAAAGTCATTACCAGTGGTGGGCAAAGTCATTACCAGTGGTGGGCAAAGTCATACCCAGTGGTTGGCATAGTCATGCACAGCGGTTGGCAAATTCATTGCCATTGTTGGGCAAAGACATTTTTAATGGTCAGAAAAGTGATTACCAATGGTGGGCAAAGTCATTACAAGTGGAGAAAAGAGTCATTATCAGTGGTGGGCAAAGTCTTTACCAGTGGTAGGCAAAGTCATTCCAAGTGGTCGGCAAAGTCATTTCCAGTTGAGGGCAGAGTCAATACTATTGGTGGGCGAAGTCATTTTTAGTGGACAGATAAGTGATTCCCAATGGTGGGCAGAGAAATTTCAGTGGTGGGCAGAGTCATTACCAGTGGTGGGCAAAGTCATTACTAGTGGTGGGCAAAGAGATTAGCAGCGGTGGGCAATGTCATTACCAGTTCTCGGCAAAGTCTTTACCAGTGGTAGCAAAGTCATTACCAGTGGTGGGCAAAGTCATTACCAGTGGTGGGCAAAGTCATGCCCAGTGGTTGGCATAGTCATGCACAGCGGTTGGCAAATTCATTGCCATTGTTGGGCAAAGACATTTTTAGTGGTCAGAAAAGTGATTACCAATGGTGGGCAAAGTCATTACAAGTGGAGAAAAGAGTCATTATCAGTGGTGGGCAAAGTCTTTACCAGTGGTAGGCAAAGTCATTCCCAGTGGTCGGTAAAGTTTTTACAATTGGAAGCAAAGTCATTACAAGTGGTTGGAAAAGTCATTACCAGTGGTTGAGAAAGAATTTACCATAGTTGGGCAAAGAGATTACCAGCGGTGGGTAATGTCATTACCAGTTCTCGGCAAAGTCTTTATCAGTGGTAGCAAAGTCATTACCAGTGGTTGGAAAAGTCATTACCAGTAGTGGGCAAAGTACTTACCGTTGGTGGGCAAAGTCATAACAAGTGGTGGGCAAAGTCATGCCCAGTGGTTAAGAAAGAATTTACCATTGTTGGGCAAAGACATTTTTAGTGGTCAGAAAAGTGATTACCAATGATGGGCAAAGTCAATACAAGTGGTGGACAGAGTCATTTTCAGTGGTGGGCAAAGTCATTACCAGTGGTGGGAAAATTCATTAAGAGCGGTGGGCAATGCCATTACCCTTGGTGGGCAAAGTCATTGCCAGTGGTTGGCAAAGTCATTACCATGGTTGGGAATAGTAATTACCAGTGGTGGGCAGAGTGATAACCAGCGGTGGGCAATGTCATTACCAGTGGTGGGCAAAGTCATTATAACTAGTGGGATAAGTCATAACCAGTGGTTGGCAAAATCTTTACCAGTGGTAGGCAAAGTCAATACCAGTGGTTCACAAAGTCTTTACCAGTGGTAGAAAAGTAAGTAACTGTGTTCGGCCAAGTCTTTACCATAGGAAACAATGTCATTACCAGTGGTGGGAAAAGTCATTTCCAGTGGTGGGCAAAGTCAAAACCAGTTGTGGGCAAAGTTATTCCCAATGATGGGTAAAGTCATTACTAGTTCTAGACAAAGTCATTACCATTGGTTGGCAAAGTCATTACCAGCGGTGGGCAAAGTCATTACCAGTGTTGGGCAAAGTCATTACCAGTTGAGGGCAGAGTCATTACCAGTGGTGGGCAAAGTCATTACTAGTGGTGGGCAAAGAGATTACCAGCGGTGGGCAATGTCATTACCAGTTCTCGGCAAAATCTTTACCAGTGGTAGCAAAGTCATTACCAGTGGTGGGCAAAGTCATTACCAGTGGTGGGCAAAGTCATGCCCAGTGGTTGGCATAGTCATGCACAGTGGTTGGCAAATTCATTGCCATTGTTGGGCAAAGACATTTTTAGTGGTCAGAAAAGTGATTACCAATGGTGGGCAAAGTCATTACAAGTGGAGAAAAGAGTCATTATCAGTGGTGGGCAAAGTCTTTACCAGTGGTGGGCAAAGTAATTCCCAGTGGTCAGTAAAGTCTTTACCATAGGAAGCAAAGTCATTACCAGTGGTTGGAAAAGTCTTTACCAGTGGTTGAGAAAGAATTTACCATTGTTGGGCAAAGACATTTTTAGTGGTCAGAAAAGTGATTACCAATGGTAGGCAAAGTCAATACAAGTGGTGGGCAAAGTCTTTACAAGTGGTAGGCAAAGTCATTACCAGTGGTTGGCATAGTCATGCACAGTGGTTGGCAAATTCATTGCCATTGTTGGGCAAAAACATTTTTAGTGGTCAGAAAAGTGATTACCAATGGTGGGCAAAGTCATTACAATTGGAGAAAAGAGTACTTATCAGTGGTGGGCAAAGTCTTTACCAGTGGTAGGCAAAGTCATTACCAGTGGTCGGTAAAGTCTTTACCATTGGAAGCAAAATCATTACCAGTGGTTGGAAAAGTCATTACCAGTAGTGGGCAAAGTACTTACCGTTGGTGGGCAAAGTCATAACAAGTGGTTTAGAAAGAATTTACCATTGTTGGGCAAAGACATTTTTAGTGTTCAGAAAAGTGATTACTAATGATGGGCAAAGTCAATACAAGTGGTGGACAGAGTCATTTTCAGTGGAGGGCAAAGTCATTACCAGTGGTGGGAAAATTCATTACCAGCGGTTGGCAATGCCATTACGCTTGGTGGGCAAAGTCATTGCAAGTTGTTGGCAAAAACATTACCATGGTTGGGAATAGTAATTACCAGTGGTGGGCAGAGTGATAACCAGCGGTGGGCAATGTCATTACCAGTGGTGGGCAAAGTCATGCCCAGTGGCTGCGAAAGTCATGCCCAGTTGTTAGCAAAGTCATGCCCAGTGGTTGGCAAAGTCAGTTCTATTGTTGGGCAAAGACATTTTTAATGGTCAGGAAAGTGATTACCAATGTTGGGCAAAGTCATGCCCAGTAGTTGGCAAGTCATGCCCAGTGGTTGGCAAATTCTTGCCCAGTGGTTTGCAAAGTCATGCCCAGTGGTTGGCAAAGTCATGCCCAGTGGTTGGCAAAGTTATGCCCAGTGGTTGGCAAAGACATTTTTAGTGGTCAGAAAAGTGATAACCAATGGTGGGCAAAGTCAATACAAGTGGTGGGCAAAGTCTTTACCAGTGGCTGCGAAAGTCATGCCCAGTTGTTAGCAAAGTCATGCCCAGTGGTTGGCAAAGTCAGTTCTATTGTTGGGCAAAGACATTTTTAATGGTCAGGAAAGTGATTACCAATGTTGGGCAAAGTCATGCCAAGTAGTTGGCAAAGTCATGCCCAGTGGTTGGCAAATTCATGCCCAGTGGTTTGCAAAGTCATGCCCAGTGGTTGGCAAAGTTATGCCCAGTGGTTGGCAAAGACATTTTTAGTGGTCAGAAAAGTGATAACCAATGGTGGGCAAAGTCAATACAAGTGGTGGGCAAAGTCTTTACCAGTGGCTGCGAAAGTCATGCCCAGTTGTTAGCAAAGTCATGCCCAGTGGTTGGCAAAGTCAGTTCTATTGTTGGGCAAAGACATTTTTAATGGTCAGAAAAGTGATTACCAATGATGGGCAAAGTCAATACAAGTGGTGGACAGAGTCATTTTCAGTGGAGGGCAAAGTCATTACCAGTGGTGGGAAAATTCATTACCAGCGGTTGGCAATGCCATTACGCTTGGTGGGCAAAGTCATTGCAAGTTGTTGGCAAAAACATTACCATGGTTGGGAATAGTAATTACCAGTGGTGGGCAGAGTGATAACCAGCGGTGGGCAATGTCATTACCAGTGGTGGGCAAAGTCATGCCCAGTGGCTGCGAAAGTCATGCCCAGTTGTTAGCAAAGTCATGCCCAGTGGTTGGCAAAGTCAGTTCTATTGTTGGGCAAAGACATTTTTAATGGTCAGGAAAGTGATTACCAATGTTGGGCAAAGTCATGCCCAGTAGTTGGCAAAGTCATGCCCAGTGGTTGGCAAATTCATGCCCAGTGGTTTGCAAAGTCATGCCCAGTGGTTGGCAAAGTCATGCCCAGTGGTTGGCAAAGTTATGCCCAGTGGTTGGCAAAGACATTTTTAGTGGTCAGAAAAGTGATAACCAATGGTGGGCAAAGTCAATACAAGTGGTGGGCAAAGTCTTTACCAGTGGCTGCGAAAGTCATGCCCAGTTGTTAGCAAAGTCATGCCCAGTGGTTGGCAAAGTCAGTTCTATTGTTGGGCAAAGACATTTTTAATGGTCAGGAAAGTGATTACCAATGTTGGGCAAAGTCATGCCAAGTAGTTGGCAAAGTCATGCCCAGTGGTTGGCAAATTCATGCCCAGTGGTTTGCAAAGTCATGCCCAGTGGTTGGCAAAGTTATGCCCAGTGGTTGGCAAAGACATTTTTAGTGGTCAGAAAAGTGATAACCAATGGTGGGCAAAGTCAATACAAGTGGTGGGCAAAGTCTTTACCAGTGGTAGGCAAAGTCATTACCAATGGTGGGCAAAGTCATGCCCAGTGGTTGGCAAATTCATTCCATTCTTTGTCAAAGACATTTTTAGTGGTCAGAAAAGTGATTTCCAATGGTGGGCAAAGTCATTACCAGTGGTAGGCAAAGTCATTACCAGTGGTGGGCAAAGTCATGCCCAGTGGTTGGCAAATTCATTCCATTCTTTGTCAAAGACATTTTTAGTGGTCAGAAAAGTGATTTCCAATGGTGGGCAAAGTCATTACCAGTGGTCGGTAAAGTCTTTACCATTGGAAGCAAAGTCATTACCAGTGGTTGGAAAAGTCATTACCTGTAGTTGGCAAAGTACTTACCATTGGTGGGCAAAGTCATAATAAGTGGTGGGCAAAGTCATGCCCAGTGGTTGAGAAAGAATTTACCATTGTTGGGCAAAGACATTTTTAGTGGTCAGAAAAGTGATTACCAATGGTGGGCAATGTCAATACAAGTGGTGGGCAAAGTCTTTACCAGTGGTAGGCAAAGTCATTACCAGTGGTCGGTAAAGTCTTTACCATTGGAAGCAAAGTCATTACCAGTGGTTGGAAAAGTCATTACCAGTAGTGGGCAAAGTACATACCGTTGTTTGGCATAGTCATGCACAGTGGTTGGCAAATTCATTGCCATTGTTGGGCAAAGACATTTTTAGTGGTCAGAAAAGTGATTACCAATGGTAGGCAAAGTCATTACAAGTGGAGAAAAGAGTCATTATCAGTGGTGGGCAAAGTCTTTACCATTGGAAGCAAAGTCATTATTAGTGGTGGGCAAAGTCATGCCCAGTGGTTGAGAAAGAATTTACCATCGTTGGGCAAAGACATTTTAAGTGGTCAGAAAAGTGATTACCAATGGTGGGCAAAGTCAATACAAGTGGTGGACAGAGTCATTTTCAGTGGTGGGCAAAGTCATTATCAGTGGTGGGAAAATTCATTGGTTGGCAATGCCATTACCCTTGGTGGGCAAAGTCATTGCCAGTTGTTGGCAAAAACATTAACATGGTTGGGAATAGTAATTACCAGTGGTGGGCAGAGTGATAACCAGCGGTGGGCAATGTCATTACCAGTGGTGGGCAAAGTCATGCCCAGTGGCTGCGAAAGTCATGCCGAGTTGTTATCAAAGTCATGCCCAGTGGTTGGCAAAGTCAGTTCTATTGTTGGGCAAAGACATTTTTAATGGTCAGGAAAGTGATTACCAATGTTGGGCAAAGTCATGCCCAGTTGTTGGCAAAGTCATGCCCAGTGGTTGGCAAAGTCATGCCCAGTGGTTTGCAAAGTCATGCCTAGTGGTTGGCAAAGTCATGCCCAGTGGTTGGCAAAGTCATGCCTAGTGGTTGGCAAAGACATTTTTAGTGGTCAGAAAAGTGATAACCAATGGTGGGCAAAGTCAATACAAGTGGTGGGCAAAGTCTTTACCAGTGGTAGGCAAAGTCATGCCTAGTGGTTTGCAAATTCATTCCATTCTTTGTCAAAGACATTTTTAGTACGTAATAAGGACTTCTTGACCGTCCTAAGGACTTCTTGACCGTCATAAGGACTTCTTGATCGTCCTAAGGACTTCTTGACATTTCTAAGGACTTCTTG